>CM031235.1:904792707-905392707 GCA_018340775.1 Taxus wallichiana var. yunnanensis | reverse complement strand
AATGACTTGAAAAGCCATAATACGAAAATTGTCCATTGCTGAAAATACAAACTCCACGCAACATACAAAAATGCAATGCAATACGAGAAGGAAACAAGCTCATCTAACAGGAAAACAAGTACGAACACACATATCAACCCAACAACAAATCAAGACAGGTTGTATAAATGTTTTGTTAGCAAGGTCTTGGAGAGATCCACAAGTTCATGATTGACAAAAAGGGTTAAAAAATATTTCCCAAGCAAGGATACATGCAAGGGGAATGAAAATGGACACGGGGTCCATGAAAAGCATTTCAGGCGCAACGAAATAGCACCAGCAACCAAAAGTGCCTAGAGTATAGATGAAGCAAGTAGCTAGCTTTTGTGAATGGTTGTGAATCCGTTGATCCGTGAGTCGTATTAATCGGGAAGATGTGAGAAAACCAACAGATATGGAGAAAATACCATGCGCAAGACACAAGTTTCAGCCGTAAGAAGCAAGTTACCATTTTGTAGGGTGTTTTACTTTTTAGGAATTTTTTGAAAATTTTTGCCTTGTTTTTGGATTTTTTTGATATAGTAAATGTTTGTATTGTTTTGGCTTTCTGAACCATGATAAACAATAGAAGAAAGGAGAAGAAGAAAAAGAAGGGCCTAGGGGCAACAGAAAGTGCCCTAGGTGGAAGAAAAGAGAAACAAACGACAAATAATGTCCTTGTTTAGTGGAAAAATTAAGAAAAAATAATTATTTACGAGGGTGTGAAGAAGAATAAAAATCGCCAGGGAGCAATAAAATTGTCCAGGGGAGAAGAAAGGGGTATTGGACAAAAAATGCCCCAATACGGTGAAAATACGGTGAAAAATAATTATTTAATTAAAAATAATTATTCCACAAAAATAACAAAGGAGAAAACGGTGAGCTAAATGGGTGTCTCCGGCCATCTGATCGCTGAAAAACAGTTAATATACCCCCTGGGGAGTAAAAACATCGCAATCGTTCATTTTAACCGCTCAAGTTTATAAAACTTACCGCGAGGCTTTGACACTCGGGAGAGATGGTGATCGCATGTGATCATTTGAGGCGTGTTGTATCAGAGATGATAGATCAGTAGACAATATCAAATGTTGTTTTCAAGTGTTATTTTGATGTGTATGGATGGGATGATATGATGATATTGGTGCGGGGGTAGATTTTTTTATTATGCAACCCCTCTTGCCCTATTGATGATATGATATGTGATGATTAGCTTAGCATACATGCATGATGTAAAACTTAGCATTTTTGTTTATATATGATGTATAGATGATGTTAGATGTGATGATAATGATGGTAACATGATGTGAATGATAACAAAATAGAGCACATGCAAGAAACACAGTCAAATGCTACAAAGAACACCAGGAATTAATGCAATACACCATGATTCACCATGTCTTATTAACAAGTAACAAACATAACCAAATGTTTAAGAAAGAACATAATGAAATAACATAGTACATCATGATTTCCCAAGGTTCACTAGCATGTCGAGACACACCACAATATGCACAAGCAAGAATGAATCTAATCTAAGCAAGAAAATATGAACTATGAAAAGTACACCCAAGCAACAAACAACTCAAAAGCAAGCACACAAAACACTATACAAGCAACAAGCAAAGCAAGAAAACAAGACAATGCAAGTAAATGTTTTTGTAAGATATGTTTTCATAAACCGATTTTCTATTGTTTAGGTTTTTGTGAAACAATTTTATATTGTTTTTGTGTTTTGTGAAACAATTTTCTATTGTTTTTGTGTTTTCTCAAAACAATGTTCTATTGTTTTTGTGTTTTTCTCGAAACAATTTTCTATTGTTTTTGTGTTTTTCTCGAAACAATTTTATATTGTTTTTGTGTTTTTCTCGAAACAATTTTCTATTGTTTTTGTGTTTTTCTCAAAACAATTTTCTATTGTTTTTGTGTTTTCTCAAAACAATGTTCTATTATTTTTGTGTTTTTCTCGAAACAATTTTCTATTGTTTTTGTGTTTTTCTCGAAACAATTTTATATTGTTTTTGTGTTTTTCTCGAAACAATTTTCTATTGTTTTTGTGTTTTTCTCGAAACAATTTTATATTGTTTTTGTGGTTTTAACAGTTTTCCAAAGCTATGTGCAGGTAACCAAGAAAGCATGGATGCCCCCAGTGTTAGGTGGGGAATATACAAGGGCAGAAGCCACGCGCTTATGAACAAGAAGGTGAAGTCGTTGAGTTTCCCGCGTAAGATGGGAAATAACGAAAGACCACATCCCTTACAGATGAATAGAGGAAGGCAAAGCTAGATCAAGGCCGACAAGATGGTGTGTACAAGGAAACTCAAGGCGAACTAGGTCCATGCCAAAGACAACTACCCTTCTAATACAAAATGCTTGTGAACAACGAATCCTCCCGAGGCGCCTGAAACTAGTTTTCACCAAGGACTTGTCCAAAGTGCCACAATTGCGTGGTTTTCACTAGTGGACGACTGCTTTTCTCTTTTTCTTTTTCTGATTTTTTTTTTTTTGGGATGTTTTTGTATTTTTTTATTTTTGTCCCATGTTCAAGCATATAACTTCTTAAGATGCATGGCATTCATTGGCTCTCGAGCTCATCACCATTAGGGTGAGCCAGTTTGTATGCCCCGGTGCCGTATTGCAACTATGACATAGGGTCCTAACCAAAGGTGGTTCAAACATCCATTTCTTTTCTCGCTCTACTCGTGTTGAACTGGTTCTCCTTCATAACTAAATCACCCACCTCAAACCGGCGAGGATGATTCTCTTGTTGTAGTTGCGGAAGATTTTATGTTGATATACCTTCAGTGATTAAGAATGTGAATGCACCTCTCATCCAAGCTCTAACTCACCCAATCTTGCCACTCGATAATCTTCATCCTTATCCAAATAGTCCCGAAGAGAAATTCGCAGGGATGGGAGTTCGATCTCTAAAGGGATGATAGATTTTGTCCCAAACACTAGGAATATGGTATCACACTCGTAGGAGTGCGAATTGATGTTCGGTAGGCCTGTGAGGGTCAGGTGGATTTGTAGGTGCGCTTTGACCGGTTTTGCTAACCATCTTCTCCATTATCCTTACCAAAGTCTTGTTTGTTGCCTCAGCTTGTCCATTACCCTAAGGGTAATATGGTGTGGACCATTTCAATCTGATTTGGAACCGTTGGCAAAGACCTTTCACAATTTTGTTCTTAAATGACTTCCCATTATCTGTGACAATGGCTGCAGGGATACCATATCAACGGATAATGTGACTCATGATGAATTTAGAAATCTATGCTCCCGTGACATAGGTTAAAGGGACAACCTCCACCCATTTTGTAAAGTATTATGTAGCTGATGATATGTGTATGACCATCGATGAGGTAGGAGTAAGCTTCCTATTAGATCAAGTCCCCACTTAGAGAATGGCCATGGGGTAGTGATTGGTTGTAATGGTTGCGATGGAGCATGGATGAAATTTCCATACTTTTGGCAAAGCACGCATTTTCTAACATAATTACAACAATCGGTTTCCTATGGTGGGCCAATAGTAACCTACTCTTAACAGTTTCTTAGCCAAGACCATTCCATTTGTATGTGCTTCCACATACTCCTTCGTGTACTTCTTTAATTACATGTATTGACTCACACATCCAGACAATGTAACATGATTCTCATCGTAGTCACGACGATAAAGTGTACCTCCTAAAACCTTGTGTAATGGGCTATCCGGTGAATCAGGATTTACTTTTCGAATGGGAGATATTGGGAGGGAAAGTACTGTCCTTAAGATAGGTGAAAATGGGTTCGTACCAAGGGGAATAGGGACCAACAACCTCACAATCCAGGCAAGATTCTAGCACGTCATACACGGGCTGGTGTAGATTTTCTATGAAAAATGGCATATCATTGTTCCCTGGCAGAATACGAAGCATAGATCCCACCATTGCCATGGCATCTGCTGATCTGTTCTGCGCTCTTGGGATCTACTCAAAGGTAATGCGCACAAAATACTCCTTCAGAGTTTCCACCAACTTCTTGTAAGGTATGAGCTTGTCATCCTTAACTTTATACTCATCATTAACCTGTTTGATGATTAGCTGCGAATCACCTACAACCTTAACATGTTGAATATTCCACTTGATGGCTAGCTTCATCCCTGCAATGAGTGCTTCATATTCCACAATGTTGTTCGTGCAAGGGAAGGCTAGGCAGAAAGCTTGCAGTATAGGATCACCCGAAGGAGTAATAAGGACCACTCCTGCACCTGAACCATGAAACGTAAAAGATCCATCAAAATGTATCTGCCATACGACAAATTCTTCAATGTAGAGCAAAGATGCATCTGGCAGATCCGCACTCAAAGGTTCTCGTGCTTTGCAGAAAGGTGCTTCCGCTAGGCTGGTCAAAGCAAGTACTTGTCCTTTAACTGATTTTTGATGGACAAATTCTATATCAAACTCACTAAGTAGAATGATCCAATTAGCCATTCTACCTGTGAGGGCGGGTTTGGACAACAAATACTTGAGTGGGTCAACCTTGGATATGAGCTTGGTCTTAGTATTTAGCAAGTAATGGTGAAGTTTCTGAAAGGTAAAAACAACGACCAAGCAAGCCTTTTCAATCTGAGGATAATTAAGTTCATAGGCGATGAGGGTGCGACTCAGATAGTACACTGCTTTCTCTTTATGGCTAAGGTCGTATTGGGCGAGAAGTGCACCAATAGCGTATTGTGTAGCGGAAATATAGAGAAAAAGTGGTTCTCCGGAGTAGGAGGCATGAGGACAGGTGGATTAGCCAGGTATTGTTTAAGAAAAGAAAAGGCTTGTTGTTACTCGGGTCCCCAAAGGAAAGTGACGTCCTTTTTAAGCAAATGGGTGAATGAGTGACATTTATCTGCAAGCTGGGAGATAAAGTGGTGAATGGCTTGAATTTTCCCTCGCAAGCTTACGCAGCTTGCTTGATATTCTCAAGTGGAGGCATTTCAGTGATGGCAAACACTTTAGCGGGATCTACCTCAATACCTCGTCTCGACACAATGAAGCCCAATAGTTTCCTGATAACACTCCGAAGACACATTTCTTTGGATTCAATTTGACTTTGTATTCACGCATAGCGTTCAAAGATATGTTGAAAAATGATAGGATGATCCTATCTTGTTTTGGACTTTCCCAAGATGTCGTCTACGTAGTCTTCCATGATGTCATGAATCATAACGTGAAAGATTACTGTCATGGCCTGTTGATAAGTTGCTCCCGCATTCTTAAGGCCAAATGGCATCACCTGATAGCAGAAGGTGCCCCAAGGAGTTGTGAAAGCTGTTTTGTGTTGGTCCTCCTCAACGATTTTAATCTGATTATAACCCAAAAAGCCATCCATGAGCGATAGCATTTCATATCATGTTGTTGAGTCAACAATCATATCAATGTTGGGTAACGGAAAGTCATCTTTAGGGCAAGCCTTATTGATGTCTCTAAAATCCGTACAGATTCGATATCGACAGGTTTCTTCTGGACAGAACAATGTTCGATATCCATTCATAATAGTCAATTGGTCGGATGAATCCGCTTCTAAGCAACCTTTCCAACTCTTCCTTGACCAACAAGGCCACTCTTGGATGCATCTTTTGGAGTTTCTGTTTGATAGGCTTGGCGTGTTGCATACACGACCAAAGTCGGATCTAGGCCGGGCATGTCTTGGTAAGACCATGCAAACACATCACCGAACTCTCACAACAAAATAATGAACGCTTTTGTTCTCTAGTGAGAGTGATGCCCCAATTTTACTATCTTGGGATCTTCCTCGGTACCAATATTGACATCAATGGTTTCTTCAACTAACAATTTTGATAAATCCTCCATACGCGTAGGATCGGAGGTAGGTTGAGATCTTCATCCAAGGATGTCTCTATGATATTTTCATCCTTGGCATGGTCACTTTGTTTGTCCTTTGATTTTTTTATTTGTTTGTCAGCTAGTGCCTCAAAGAGGTTTTCACTTGTGTGACTTGGACTTAGATTTTTACCAAGGCTTTTCTTTAGAATTTTTCCCTCGCTTTGCTTTAAATTTTGCCGACCACGGTTCACCTCCTCGCCGAAGTAGGCGCAGTGTCTAAGTCGATAAAGAAACCCTTCTTGTGATCTCCAATGGGAATTGTATCCCTTATGCCCATGAACTCGTAATAGCCTCGCTGCTTCTCAAAATAAATCTAGTGGCATGTGACGTTGTTGGTCCCATTCAACAAGGGAAGGGTACACAAGGTAGAGGGTCGGTTCGGTGAGGGTTATGGTCAAGACAACATTGTTCATGAAAAGGTTCGTGGAGGCGAAATCCTCATATAGGCTACAATGGGAATCAGATCATCTGCCTAGGTACTGAGCTATCCTCATGCTCGTAACAAGTCACATCTTGATCGTTGGGTATGCTCCATAAGGGAGAATCCCAATGCCATATCTTTTTGTTTTAAAATGTGGAAGAGGGACTGGTTCTCTTTGTCCTTGTTCATTCCTCCCACATCCTAGGCCTTTGTAGCCCATGGAGTACATCATTCTGCTAGATTTTTCATATTTCGGGGTTTGATAACAAGATGGCTGAGTGTCCTCAGGGACCCAAGTAGTAGGTGGATCAAGCAATTTTTCCTTAGCTAACAAGCCTCTAGGTAGGAACGACCCAATAGTGTGTTCCTCTCTAGGTCTATGAAGTGATAGTTGGGTCGACCTCTAGTCTTGGGCGACAAGGAGAGGTCGAAACCAAGAGTGCTTGTTGTACATTATACTCCCCATAGCCATATTCCGTAGAATTTTCATCTCCCATGAATTAAATGGACCCGTTGAAGTAGATGCCCCATGAGCGCAAGAACTAAGAGAATCAATCTACTCGAGATTCCATGGCCTCATAATGAAGAGGGACAACTATATCTACGGAGGGACATGTATATGTACCCTTTTATGCAAAGCTATTAAGAGCTCTACAATGAGCAAAGGGCTCTAAATCTCTTGGTATTGTAATCGTATGTCCCTCATGCTTCAACTTGATGCATTGATGAAATGTTGATGGCACGGCCTGCATGGCATGGATCCATGGTCGGCCTAGAAGCATATTATATGGAAGTTCCAAGTCTAGGATGTGAAACTTTGTCTGATGGCAAGTGGGGCCCACCTCCATGGGCAGCGTAATGGTGCCTGCTGACTCTCTTTCTGCGTTGTCATATGCGGTGATAGTGATGATATGGGACTCAAGATCTGCCTCCGTATGTCCCAATTGTTTGACTAATTTAAGTGTGTAGATGTTCAATCCAGATCCGTTATCCACAAGCACCCATTTGATTTTCCTGCGGGTGACAACTACCTCAATGTATAAGGGAAGATTATGTTTAGGATTCTCGATAGGGACCTCCCTATGGTTGAAAGTGAGATGCTCACTTGGTGCAATATTTACCACCGCGGCTTGAAGGTATGTAGGATCGACTTCTAAAGGCCTCCCGACCCTCAAGAGTTTGATACAAAATGTCCTTATGCACATTGGATATCTTGATAAGATCTAAGATCGAGATCTTAAAGGTGTCCTCTCAAGTTGTTCTAAAAGGTTATATTTACCACTTATGGGGTCAATAGAGAGGGTTCCTGAATCACGAGGCGGGCACACTTGTTACACTGCATCATGTAGTCCTTTCCCGATCCGGATGGTATTGACATAGTCACGGGGAGTGAATACATCCGATAAGCGAATCATAATGATTGTTATCTCTTTTGGTATATAAGTAATTCATGGCTTTATAGGTTTGGGATGACTCTCCCCGATCCGGCTTTATCTTTTCCGACTTATCATGCTTAGGGAATGGTTCCTTATAAATCCCCATTTTCTCGTTAGGTGTTTGTGTTTTTCCAGGGTTATCCACCTCTATCTCCCCATTGTTAATGAGGTCTTGAATATAGTGGTGAAGCCATAGAAATTTGTCTGCTTTTATGACCTTTAATGCTATCCATTTCGCGAATCATGCTCCTTATACCATGAAGGTTTAGGAGTGTTGTCATCAAACAATTGTGTTGTAGGATAGGTCATCATGTGGGCCACATCCAACTGTTTTAGTATGACGGACAACGGTTCATTGAGGGAGGTGAATGTTCGTCGCTTTGGTGGTGGTTGAATTGGGCCCTTGGTTAGTTTAAAAGGTTGACTGGTTTGGACCATTTGAACACGTTTGGAATCAGTGATTTCATCTCCCACCACATTTTTTTTTTTGTTAAAGATCTTGGCTTTTCAGCTGGGTTTGACACTTTGATTGTCTTTAGATTGGGTTTTGAGGGTGCCTTTGGCAATGAGAGCCTTTTCTATTTGAATCCCTTTGTCGATAACCTCCTCAAAGGTGCAAACACAATGCATTTGGAGGTGGAAAGCTATATCTAGGTTGAGATTAGGGATGAAAATACCGACTAGCATTTGCTTCTCAAGGAAAACACAAGGGAAGCGACTTAGCTATCCCTCTCCATCGTTGGAGGAAGTCGGCGAAGGTCTCATTTGGGAATTGTTTTGCACCGCACAAGTCTCGCCATGGTGATGTCACTCTCTATGTTATACGAGAAATGACGTATGAATCTTTCCGCCACCTCGCGCGGTGAAAATTGATCCTCGTGGTAAGCGCATAAACCATTCCAATGCTTGACCTCTCGAGACTCTTGGGAAAAAGTGTGATGAGGTAATTATCACTATAAGGCACCTCTTGACATGCCATGTAAAAATATTTAACATGATCCCTTGGGTCTCCCTTTCCTTTGTATTTGTCAAACTTTGGCATATCAAATTTCTTTGGAAAGGGTTGAAGGGTCATTGTCTTGTCAAAAGGATAGGGGCATAGTTCTTCGTATTGGTATTTCCTAATACTCCCTATATTTCTTTCTTGTATGCTCGCAAGCATTGCTTTCATAGATTGCACTTCTTGTGTGAGCAATTGTTCTCTAGTGGGAGAAGTGGGGACGTGTACACGATGATACCCCGTGTCTTCTTCTCCTTGGTTTTCTTGATGGAGTTCGTGGATCCTAAACTTAGGCCTTGAATTTTGAACGTTCTTGTTTGTGTCTTTCTGTACCTGGAAAGTAAGCAAAGCTAGTTGTCGGCTTAGGTTACTGAGTTGTTGTTGGATTGTGACTTGGTTTGTGTCTTCTTCTTCTAAAGGTTCTTCCTCTTCGTATTGTGGAGGTTCTTCCCCTGTCTCATGTTCTATCTTGTTTCTTCGTGGCACTTTGATGAGGGGTATTCTATGCCCTACCACTTTATCATTTTCTGCGTAAGAAGTGGAAGCATGCCCGCCTGTTAAAATATCTTCCATATTGATAAGGGGGCGTTCTTCCTTAGTAGTGTCATTTGTAGGTAATATTGGTTCATTCTCGGTGGGAAATTTGGCCCCTAATTCCATGACCCATGCCAAAACTCTATCTTTGTTTCTAAGGAGAAACTCATCTAGTAGAGTGGGGTCAAAATCAAAGTCTGCATGTGGTGATTCTAATTCATTTCCACTATGATCGACCATTTCTTCTGTTTCCTTTTCTATAGAAAATAGTGGTCCTAGATCATGTCCGATAAATGGGTTTGACCCTTTTCTGTTAGAGGTTTCCCAAGCTTGCACCTATTGTTCCTCATATGTTTGTTTCTTTAATCCTAGATGCGTCTTGGGAGCTATGTTTTCATGATAAATTTCACTAAGGTAAGTTGTAGATTTGTTCAAAATTCAATGACTACTCCTAAGTGAAACACAAGATGTACGTGTTAAGAGTAAATTAACAAAGCAGAGAATACCAATGTGATAGAGTGATAAAGTCACCAATGAAACAATAGTTTGGTATTAAAACTTGATCAAAGGAAGTACTTCCTAGACTACGTTTCAAAAAGTAGTTTGCATCGCAAGATGATCAACAAGATGTTTTCACTTATGCCAAGTTCAAGGAAATGAACAAAACGTAAGTAAATACAAGAAGTCAATGTGATCTCCCAATCAAGATATACGATGAGCGAGCTCAAACTCGATTAAGACCTATATCTCAAAAAGTGCCAATTACAATTCGCGAATGACACAACAATATCACCAAGATATGTTAACCCACTTTGCTAGAAAGTGAAGTATTGATATCGAGGTGTTATTGATATAACACGCACAAATGGTAACACCTAGCACTCTTTGAAATCAAGGTAATAATAGAACCGAACTAAAAATCTCAAAGTATAGCTAGGAATAGTTAAAAATGTGTGCACATAGAATCTGTCATAATATAGGTATTTATGTCGAGTTTACAAGAAACAAGATGTAAATATCAAAATTGTAATGATACGAGACAAACAAGCTAACTCCTCTATGGAAGTCCACGGTGATGAACCACGCCTAACTATAATGACGAACTTGACATGGGTATCAAGATCACAATGGCTACCAATGACGTGAAAATGCCTCCGCACACTTTAGACGTTTAACTAACCCAGCCGCAAACATGGATGGGCGTAAATGGACATAAAAGTGAGAGAAACAATCGATTGGTAACACAAAGGTAGTCACACCTCTTTTGATCAACAAAGTGTCAAAAGAATATGAAGGAAATAAATCAAGAAAAATGACGAAAAATGCTAGCCTCACTTCGACAGAGTTTTGCCTCGCCCTAAGGCAAGTAAAAACTAGGCGAAAGTAATACGTCAAACATTTCTCAAAAAGAAGGTTCACAACTCAACACTGTTTTAAAATGGTCAAAGTGGGCTCCCCGACCAAAGTATATTCTCCTAGGTGATTCTCTCACCCTAGGTGTTATAAAGTTGCTACGAGTGAGTGTAATTTACCCAAAAATTCACACTCGACTAGTTTGAGAGTATCTCATCTTTACTTTACTCCTTCAAGAATAGTAGACAACTAGTACATCTATGTGTACTATCACCGAGTTGCCACAATGGACAACCCGTAACACTATCTCACAAAGGAATCACTAGTCAAGTAGGTAGGGCGGAACACTTCCGTTTCATCCACAAGGTTCCCTCTTGCATGGATTACTTTGGGGTTCCCGATGCCACCCCCATTGTTGTAGCTTAAGACGTTATGCCAAAGGGTTATGTTCCAGCTTGAGCGGAGAGTGACGTACCCTTTTCCAAAACCTACAATACAATGTTTTGAATATGTTGTTCTTTTTATCTTGTTTAATTAGATGTGGTTTGCTCGAACACCATTTGACAACCTCGTATAACAACCGTATTAGTAGTTGTCGACTTTCTTTTTGATTCCTCCTTTCTTTGACAAATGTTTTTAGGTCCTGCACTCAAGCGTTAGTAGTTTCCAAGAAAATCACATTATTTAAAAGAGGATTAAGAGTTGCTTTTGATTCTCAAGATCATCCAAGGATGCAAGAGAAGAGCATACACAACAAATAATCCAACTAAAAAATAAAGAATTTTTTTTCAATCAATGAACCATACAAAATTCTTAATAAATGTTCATTCCCCTAAACCAAAAGTGAAAGATGAAGTTTCTAATTTACCAAATGTTATAAAATGAAGACTAAAGTTGCTTTTGATTCTCAAGATCACCCTAAGGTGCAAGAGAAGAGGATACACAAACTTTATCCCAACTATATAGAAATAGAAAACTTCAAATCAAAGGACCATTGAAAAATGCTTTATAAAAGGTTTATTCCTTAAGCAAAATGAATAATCAAATTTCCAAGTTTAATCCCAATGTTAAAAAGATAGAGATAAAAGTTATTTTTGATTCTCAAGATCACTAAAAGGTTCAAGAGAAGAGCATACACACGCTTTGGTCTAAATCGAGTAAGCATGGAAATACAACATTCATCAAAACATTAGACATGTTAGAAAATGACCAGTTTTAAACTAACAGAAAAACATGTAATTTATGTAAGTATAAATCCTAAATTTATGTTTTCACTGCATATTTAACTTCAATACCTTTCCAACGCAAAAAATGGAGTTATTTCGAGTTCGGGAGCAAAAGTTATGGCTTTTGGAAGATGGGTTACGCATATGCTCTTATACTCACGGGTATGCACTTGACATGCACTCAAAAATGTAAAAAAAACGTCTCTTAATCTGCAAAATGGGAAAAATTTTCCAACCAAGATTCAATTTTGACAACAACCTATCACATCAATATATGAATAGAAGAATCAACACTATCAAACATTAACATACATGCTCAAGAATTTAAAATTTTCAAGAAATTGACAAAACTAACATGTAGAATGATGAAAAAGTAAGCTCTAAAAATGAAAACATGATGAAATCTTGAAATTTTCTCACCAAGATTAAATTTTGACAGCAACCAACCACATTAATATGTAAATAGAAGACTCAGTACTATCAAACACTAACCTACATGCTCAAGAATTTAAAATTTTCAAGAAATTGACAAAACTAGCATGTAGAATGTTAAAAAAGTAAGCTCTAAAAATGAAAACATGGAGAAATCTTGAAATTTTCCCATCAATTCCAATTTTGATAGCACTTCACCTCCTTTATACCTACAAGGAAGACTCAACACATGCAAACTCAACAAAACAAGTTAAGAAAAACAAGTTAGATCAACATGTGTAAAAGAGGGTTAGTAACCAAAAATGAAACTTAACTACAAAAACTTGAAATTAAGTGCAAAGGACAATGGAGTAAGTCCCACCAGGCGTGCCAAATGTGTGCATGGTTTTGTGCTTTTAGCTAAGTTAGATGAATGAGAACTAACACCTAAATAGTTCTATAACAAAGCTAATGACAAAATCTAAACACCATCAAAGATGAGAGCTAAACAAGATTAATACCTAAAGACAATGCATTAACTTTGAATTAAACAATGCTAAAGTATTTAAATCTCTACTTCTCTATATTACCAACAAACAAGTAAATGGACCTAAATAAGCTCCATGGCAATCAATATTTGGTTGTCCTTGATATCTCCAAGAACCTAGGAATGGGGGCTTATCAAAGTTGGGCTACAAGACCCTTTTTGACACCTCCCATATGACCTAAGCACTTTAGGCTAGAATAGGAAGCTTAGCTCCTCAAGATGATGAACTCTCAAGAAAACAAGGTGCAAGCTCTTAGTCTCTTTGCTATATGCTTTGCATTTGCTCTTTTAATGGGTTTATGTGTAAATAAAAGGTAGGTGGAGGGCTCTTTATATAGCCCAAAGGATAAGGATTCAACACATTCTCATGAATGTGGGATAAAGGTAAAACATGATTAGAATGGATAAAGTTGCTTTATTAAAGATAACCTTGTTTTAGAAGGGTTTAATTTATGCTTAGCAAGTCATGGGAGTTGGGGGTGTTTTAATTAATCAAATGTGATTAACTAATAGGTAGATGTAAGCTTATGGAAGATAATTAGAGGAATATTAGTACGATTTAGGCTATTATAAGGGATTAAATCAATTAAATATTGATTTATTGGTTAAATGAAAGGGAAAACTAATTAATTAATAATAATTAATTAGTCTAGGTAGAAGAAGTGATTTATTAACGGAAGGTCGTTAATAGGGTATTTGTTGGATATGCAACTTAATTAATTAGCTTAGTGTAATTAATTAATGATGATATGAGGGAAAATGAGTACTTTTGACGATATGTTGTTGATTTGCGAGAAAGGGGATAATTAACGCAATTTAAGTATTTAAATTGCTTGGGCGTAATTATAGGTGTCTACACTACCATTGCAATAATGTTTAGAATAAATTTGGCTTCTTGTGTGTGCGCATGGGAAAAGAGGGGGTTGTCCATAACAAAGAGGTGCAAGGAATTCTCTCGCTCCAAAGACTTTTTCCAAGTACTAAATCACCGATTTTTGATTAAAATGAAATAAAGCTCTTAACATTTGGAAATTATGAAAGAAAATAACTTTTTTGTGCGGTGCGGGTATGAAAATAAATTTCTTCACTATGTACAACAATTGGGTGGACCTCAAACTTGTTGTTTCGGAGTTTACTTGATCTGGAAGCTTGGAGTCCGCTACTCAATCTTCCTTGAGACATTCGGAACAACTCCATGTGTCTTCTTTCATATCCCATGATGTTACCACGTGTTTCATCCTCTTGCTCCTGTTTGTAGACTTGCTTTTGTTTATGTGTTTAAGTTTTTCCGGGGGATTGAAGTCCGCCCACCCTTTTTGCCTTTGATGGGCATAAAATGTTGCACGTGGACATAACTTTCTGCTCCGCTATTTTTAGTTTTATTTTCTATTTCATTTTAATTTTTGAAAATTTGATGAAACCAAGAAAATAAATGCTATCATAAATGTTATGACATCATAAATGCTAATGACATCATATTTTCCTTGAAATTGTTGAAGATTGTAATAACATGTTAATTTTAAGCCAATCAAATTAAAAATAAATGTATTTTTATAATTTTTGTTTTTAAAATGTACAAATTTACTAATGTTTGAAAAGGACAAATAATAATAACTCCTTAAACATATGTGAAACCTATAATATAATCTATTTTCAGCCCTTAAGATGCACAATTCATTTCACACACACGCATTTTCTTTTTAAGTCGACGAAACAAATTAAAATGGAGATTGAGAAATTAAGACTTCAACATGCATACCAAAGAGTGTACCAAACTAAATAGTCAAGAATTCCCCCACACACAAATATTTTTTTATTAGGCCGTGGAGCACGTGATGGCTTTAATTAAGGATAAAAGCTATACCGATGGGAAAACTCCGAGTGTTATTGAAAAGTAATTGAAAATGCATTATAATTCCGTGGAGCCTAAATGTTTGGAGTTGCTTAAAATAGATGAAAATTCGTTCAAGTTCCATGTGAATTTGGTGAAATAGATTTTTTTAAGACTTTGATATTAAGCTTAGAGGTGTCCTGGCAGGATACCAATATGAAGTCTTTTTGATAGAAAATGTGACCATTCTCTTCAGTCATAAATAAAGTTATTTTCTACAAAGAGTGATTCTTTATTAATATCATTTTTAGGACTAACATTCTAAAAAAATCTTAGTTAAGATTCAATTGATTTATGTATTAAAACTTTTATTTACAAAATATACATGAAAAATATATGAAGAAAATTTAAATTGATGCGGCAATTGTAGGTGCTTCAAATTGATCTTTAGACATTTGTAAATATTATTTTATGTATTTTGATGTTTCGTTTATTTATAAATAAATAGTTTAAATTGATTATTATTAGTGTTTTTGACATTCAATAATTATATCCCTCCTCATTAACGTCTCTAATATTTTTGATATGATTCTTGTACTTCATGATCCTTATGTTGAAAACAAGTAGAATATAATTAATGTGCAAAAACCAACATTAAATAAATATAAATCTTGGTCAATTGACTTGTAAATGTAAGTCCAAACTCCACACCAAAACACCAAACAAAAAAAATGACTAATAAAATAAGTACATCCAAAACACTAAAAAGAGGACTTAAAAACCCATTAACATTATTTGAAATCAATAATCAACTAGCAATCCAATGTGTACAATGCAATGTGAACTCCGAACGGTATATGTTATTTGATTTAGAGAGATAGTTATTACTTTTGTAGTTGATGTTGATAAGGGGTGTGATTGATTTTGTAAGTGTAGAAATATAGATGAACCACTTAATTTAAGGGTTCTCTCTACATTTCAAACTTGTTACAAATTTGTACATATACATTTGCAAATCTTATATCATGAGTGGTAGTCATTTGTGGCCATTTTTTTTTTTGCTTTAAACATGAATACATTTGATACCACTTTCGATAGTTAATTACTTTTATAGTTGACGTGGTTTGTATTTATTTGGGGTAATTGTGTTAGTGTTGCATCGGTTGTTTGGTTGGTCTTTTGTTGAAAAAACCTGTTTTGTACACTCGATAAGGTGTGTGATTGATAGTGGTAGTGTAGGAATATAGATGAAACATTACATTGAAAGATTGTATGTGTACATTTAATTTTGTTACAGATTCATACATATAAAGTTGCAAATCATATATCACAACATCAAATACTTGAATACCTTCGTACACATAATGAAACATGTATATATTTGCAATATTTATATCATGAATGGTAGCCTTTTGTGGAAATTTTATTTTCAGTAAACATGATTACATTTGATACCCCTTGAATGACAATGCCGCTTTGGATACAAGAAGTGTTGAGTAAAGTAGTAGTGGAGGTGCTATCAAAGTAGAGGTTTGTATTTACGAAGGGTTGAGGGATAGAAGTCTCGACTCCTCCTTTCTTCTTGTTCCAAGTGTTGGTACGTGTGCCATTTTTGAGCACCATTCGAATGAAAAATGAGGTGAAATGTGCAGATTTGCAAGCGAGGGAAATTTGGAGAAAGCTATGAATGTCATACCCTGCATTTCAGTGGTTCCAATGTCGACAATTGCTCTATGCAAAGTAAGTTCCTGGGACTTGTGGATAGTTAATCCCAAGCAATTTTAATCGGCGATTGTCTTCGATTCCCTCTTGAAAGAGGGGGTATCAGAATATGTAACGGGTTGGAGGTATCCCAACATGGGGTGTTGTATCTATCAAATTTGACTACAACAAATAAAGGTAATGATGGTGGTGGCATTGATGTGTCATAGACAATGTCAGTGATTGTTCTTGTAGCACCATTCACGAGGCCTGCGTCAACCCATAAATTTGCAATAAGCATGATTTTTTTGTTTGCACAATAGAAATTTGTGTTCCAACTGATCATCATCAGGATCTCCTGTTGAGGCCCACCTATTACTTTCAACAATGGATTGGGCAATCAAAACGTTCAATCCAACGTTCACATTGCATTGTACACATAGAGCTCAGTAACACCTCAATTATAAGTTCATGTTCACATTCAAATCAGAAATGTCTATAATAGAATTTACCACCTAAAATTTAAGGCAATGGTGGATTGCTAGAACTTGTGATTAGAGTTCAATTGTTTTCTCGATTGAGGGTCTATATCTCCACCTCTCCTTTTCAACAAAATATGCATCAAAAGACTTGGCAACAAAAGCCCACAACTTATACACATCTTCAAATTTGGTCACAAAACTAAGGGATGCACTCACAACTGGTATCTCTGTTGTCCTTCCTTGATACTTGGAATCCCCCATTACAGAGGTTCTATCAATTTCATATTTTTCTCGAAACCAGATGCTTTTCAAAACACCATAAGCCAATGATATGCTCATCATGCTCATCTGCAAGTTTCTCGCACAGTAGGGGATCAACCAATTCACCTTTCTAGTCATAGAGGTTGAATGATATACCATGCCCCCTGTTATACTTCACCTTAGGTCCATATATTTTTACCAAATGACAGAGATTCTCAAAAGGTGGATGGAAATTTTTGACAAAGCATTTACAAACCAATTTATCAAATATGTGAGCCTAATGTTGGCTTGGTGGAGAGATCAATGGATGAGTCATGCTCGAGAGGAATGGATGGCACGTGATGTTGGATGTTTTGGCTTTAGGTTCTAGGGACATGGATTCCCTTGGCCTCTTCTTGTTTTTGCTAGATTTTATCATCTGCTCATTTTATAAGGTTTATGGTACTTAGCCCTGTTACTCTAGATCGCACGTAAAATACAAACAACCCTCGGTAGTGGCTTCCTTTGGAATTTTCCTCTTGTTCTTCATCATCAAAGCTCTTTTCATCTCATCTGAACAGGCCCTTTAGGAAGGCCATTTAAACAGGGGTGGCCATGGTTTTGGTTCATTTTAAATTTGCACTTTCCACCATCCTATTAAGCCCCTCATCTTCATAATCATAAACTATTAGCAACCTCTTATTGACATGGAAAGGATATGATCCTTCTAACAACCCAAATGTAGAGCCTATGTTGGAAGTAAAAACCAGATTGTATTCATCCCTTTCTTGAATCCTCAAAACTTCATTATCTTGTTTCTAATGTGAAACTCCAAAGTGTCTGCTTCTGCTGCTCCACATAAGGCATGTGATGTCAGATTTGCAAACATAAAAAAGACTAAATGATGAAGAAAAACATCATGATGGTATTGAAGATGTGAATATAATCCAAACCCAAAGTAATACAACTAGACATGATTATTGGACTGTAAATGGCTATACTCCTTGTCTCTAATTTCATCTACTAAATTTGTAGCCTCGTAAGCAAGATAAACTTGTTTGAACTTCATATAAGCATATTCCAGAGAAGGAATACATTCATTGTTAGTGAATAATCCATCCATCAATCCCATTGAAGTTGCATTTCAAATTCGCTCCTTGCATGGGAAATTTCTCCTTATTT
Organism: Taxus wallichiana var. yunnanensis; assembly: GCA_018340775.1. NCBI lineage: Eukaryota > Viridiplantae > Streptophyta > Pinopsida > Cupressales > Taxaceae > Taxus > Taxus wallichiana. The sequence continues at coordinate 905,374,455 of CM031235.1, read as the reverse complement.
TTTCTTATGTTTATCCATATTTGCAGCTTATCGAAGAGATTTTTGTTGGGATCAGGAGGGCTGAATATTTTTCATTGAGCAACTCACACATACTTGTGTAGAAATCTTGTCCACCTCTTTACGGATTTAGGCTTTAATAAATCTACTAACCATGGAAGTTTTTTTCCAACTGAATCTGTATCTATATGGAAGAAGTAATTTGTGAGTTTTTGTTGAGATAATTTAAAACTAGACAACATAATTCATTAATATTTAGTATTTATGAACACCATTTTTATTGTTTCAGATTTGGCCAATCAATAAAATTATAAGCTTACAACATATTTCATCATTCGTAGGGATTAGTGGTATAATTTTACATATGGGCACTATTTTCACCATTCCAATGCCCTCACTTTGACTAAAGATGTCTCGCAAACAAGAAATCACGATTTTTTAACAAAAAAACATCCAAATCCAGTTGGGTCTTTACCATAAACCTTATAAAATGAGAAAATGATAAACTTTGGCAAAAACATGGAGAGGCCAGGGAATCCATGTCCCCGGAACCCAAAGCCAAGCATCCAACAACACATGCCATCCATTTCTCTCGAGCACGACTCATCCATTGATAAAAATACTTAGCCTTGAACAAAAATAAAGCATGCAATTGTTCATTTTGCAGATAAGAATAAAGGAGGAGATAAAAAGACAAAGATCTGCTAAGCTTTTCCAACCCTCGAGGAAAAAAACTAAACATGCAAGAGAAAAGATATACGTATCGGGATTTCTCTATTTTTGTGGACGAGATTATACGTGACAAAACCGGGAGAACACCCACTACAACCAAGCGAGCTTTCTATTTCTTCCGCGAATGGCCCCAAAAAATGAAAACGTCCAAATGGCCATCAAAATTAATTGTGTTGAAAAAACGTTCAAACAGATGTCAAATTTAACATCGTTGCAAAAACGCTGGAAGGACCTTTCCCATAGGGGAAACACCTTTGGCGTAATAAATAGACATAAGTACAATAAAAAAATGCAATTAAATACTTTAAATGCCGGTTTTGTTTTTGTTTTGGTGTCTAAATCAAGAACACGGCAGGTTGGTAGTAGTGACCAAATTTGAAGGGTTAGTCCCAATTTCATTGTGAAGGGAAAATATTGGACCAACCCTTCAACGATGAAAAGTAGTATAATCATTTCACACTTCATATGAAAAGAGTAAATAAATCATACATGTCACAAAAATTGAACACTTTTTACAAAGAGAGATTTTATTTTTTAAATGGGTGATTTTACAAATTAAAAATGCCAATGTATTGTATCTATTAATATTACACTAAAACATATTTTAGTTATTCGATACAACTCAATAACAATAAGTTGATTTATTTTCTAAATAAAATTTAAATCCTTTTTATACATAGATGAAACTAAGGGATGAGAGAGAAACTTACAAAGACACTCAAATCATACAACAAATGTTAGGATACATTAGATTTTATAATAAAAATTTTATACAATTTTATTCTTTTAATAACATGTTTTTATATATTCTTAAAATGAATTATCTTTAAATATATTCATTTTAAGAAAAATATAAACTATGTTATGGTGTCCTTGCGAAATGTGAGGGAGAATTCATTAAAGAAGAGGATTGCTGGCTCTTTGCAGGAAGAGAGAAATTATGTTTAGTAAAATCATGTCATGATGTCAAAGTCCTAATAGTTTACCTCTTAATAGTAAACTATTAATTGTACATTATTCAAGGTGGGAGACCTTTATTCGTATGAAGTATGTATTTCAAAGTATTGGGTTATAATTGAAAGTTTTCCCTATTTTCTTTTGGCCGAATAATTGTGGTCTTCATCTAAACTCTAAAAGAACATTAATACATTAGGTTCTAAATTACACAAATATTAATGAAAATGAGTGGCGAGGTTCTAATATCTATAATTAGATACAAGATACTAGACATTAATTCTTATTTAAAAAGAATATGAGAAAGTATTTAATTTTGTGTGTAGAGTTATCTAATATATATTATGTGTAATATTTTTTTACCAAAATGCCAAAAAAAATTAGAAATGTTAGCTTATTTTTTGAACTTGGATTGGCCATTTGGGTTTATTCGATTAAATTAGAGGGAGAAATATTTGTATGGAAATACTTGGAAGAAAATGATGGCTTCATGATGCATTCAAATCAAGCTTAAAATCATTCCTTGTGTAAAAAAATTACAAATTAGCAAAACAAAAATATAATTTTGTATTAAATAATGGAACTGAAGGTAGAATCATACATTAATAATCCAATTTATAAAGGATAAAAACAGGAACAAATAAATAGTCTATTAAAACTCGATTTTTTCCCATGATCTAATATATAACATGAACTCAGAGAGAAACTATGGTGTACCTGGTGCAGCAATGGACTTCAATACACAAACACTGAGATTGGTGCACTTGTGACTGCAACCTGCAAATTATCTCTGCTACCGATTATCTCAACTTGTAAAGAGCGAAAAAGAATTCTTAGTTGTCAAATTTCATGTCTGGGACTCTGGACTCTAGAGGTTCCTAAACTTGTTTGCAATAAGTGTCAAGTGGGCCATTCAAGCTCATTTCAACACCCGTGAGCATCCCCTGATGCAATGAGTGCCAAGTGGGGCATTCAAACTCATAACAGAGGTATTCTAGTGAATCACTGCTTATTAATAACGGGTCATTGAAAGAACCCAGTTGAACCCGACAAAAAGAAATATCAAATAACAAAAAAGTACAAGTGTAACAACAATCATCTCTACCCTCATCATCACTAGAAGCCAGCCATGGCAAGAAACGGGGCTGAGTAAATGGCACCAACTCTAGCATGTTGTTTACTCAAAACATAATAAGAGAACAACAAAGAATTGGGGATAAGAGCAGGAATATCATGAAAGATGCAATCAGGCAACACAGTCAAGTGCACCCAATAACATTATTGCCACAGAAAAGGAGCCCAGTTTAGGGCATCGTAAACTCGTTAGGACACCCAATAAGGGTCACTGTAAAACTAGAACTTGGACGACTTAAAAACAATTGAAACTAAGCTTAATTCGTATGCAGTAATGGGAAACAGGGGATTTTACCACCAAAAAATCCGTATCGTGCTCTCAGATATTACAGGTAGAAGTCAATCTTGTAGAGGATTTCGCTTCCTCTTGTTGGGTTTCCATTTTGGCAGCTAAATTGGGCATTACAGTTAAGATTTCCTGTAAAAACGCAGCACGGTGTATAGTGAGCGTTGTATTCGCCGGTATTTACGGAGGTTGACTTCATCTACAACTGTTGCATATTAATAAGAAAACACACGCTGCATTGATATTTATATATGGATAATGGTAGGAAATACGGTATATTAAACTTAGCGCCTTCGGACAAATTGAATGAACCATCCTTTAAATTAACAAGGCCATGATATGGCAAATCCTGCCGAAGGTTTTGTTTTGTTGTTGTGCCTATTGTATTTGTTATAGTACAATGGATAGGGATTTTTCGTAATGAGACCGTTGCTTGTTTGTCGAAGATCGGAAATATCATTGGCGAAGTATTATGCGATCCTATCGCTGTTATTTCTTGTTATAGTACAACCGACGAGTCTTCTTCTGTAATGAGACCTTAGCTTGTTCTTCTGATATGGCAAATCCCGAAAGGTTTTTTTTTGTTGTTGTGCCTATTGTATTTGTTATAGTACAAATGGATAGGGCTTCTTTTGTAATGAGACCGTTGCTCATTTTTCGAAGATCCAAAATATCATTGGCGAAGTATTATGTGATCCTATCGCTGTTATTTCTTGTTATAGTACAACTGGACAGGGCTTCTTCTGTAATGAGACCTTAGCTCGTTTGTGAAAGATCCGAAACATCATTGGCGAAGTATTATGTGATCCTACTGTTGTTATTTCTTGCAAGGATAAATTTGAAAGGACAATTGCCAAGTACATTGGGTTCAAATTTAGGGTACTACATCAACATTGCACAAACATGTCCGAAAATGAGGGTCGTTGAAGAGTACAAAGATTAATAAAAGACATCGTATGATAAATGTTGGTTTTAGATGTTATAATTATGACTATTTGATGAGTTGTTATTTAGAAGGTAGGCAGTTTGTTATAAAGTGCGTAGTTAGAAGTAATCTCTTGGCAGGGATTGGTTTTAGGATTTGCAAAAATAATAGAGCCTATATTTCTGAAAAGTAAGAGATACATTAAGAAAATAAAAACGGTCACGTAAAATTCGTATGTATAGTTCATAGTTACATTTTTTTGAAAGTTTGTGAAGGCGTATTAAAAACCCCATTAGGTAAAAAGAAGATATAAAGGGCTAGCAACAATTAGGTAATTTAAGGATTTCACCAAAGTTTTAATTAGATTATCAATTTTCTGTCATATTTTAGGAGGATCCGTTTGTGCGATTTTAAGATGAAATGGATTAGGTAGATATTAAGGGCGCAGTACTAGTAACACGCTTGTATTTTAATCGGATTTATTGTCATTTGCACAACGCCGAATGGTGATGACAGGTGTCTGCAAAAGGCTGGGTTGTGACAGAGAATGACATGCAGATACGTGTTATTCTGTTATGTGTTTTTCGCTGTGCTTTGCAAAAGTTGTTTTTTAATCTTTTGGCGTGGCAAAGGCGGAATTCTATATTTGTGTTTGCAGGGGACGCAGAGAATATAATCGTAGAGATCAATTTGTATTTGTGTTTCATAAATTTGTCTCTTTCACTCTTTCTCTACATCAATTTAGAGTCAGTAAAATAGAAGACATTGAAATTATTTTGTTTTGCAGTTGTATTGTGTTTCCTGCGACTTACATTGAGTTTGCAGAGAGGATTTACTTCAAAACGAGGTCATAAAAGCGTTTACCCAAGTATTTGATACTAGATTTAATTTAGTAACAATAGTCGTGCAAATTGAACGAGTTTTGTATTTGGAGTTTGGTTTCTATTACAAATAATTGGTCATGGGCGGTGCAGGTAGATGAAGAATATGGTGAAGCTATGGGCAAGGCTGAAAAAATTATCAAGAGTTGGATTGTGGGTACAAAATTATCAAAAAAGAGTAACCTGTAAGTAACATAATCCAGTTGTTGTAGCAGTTATTCAGGGCAGAGACGTTGTGTTGATATGGTTTTCTTAGATTCTTTATATTGTTTCAGAGAGAAACATTGGTTATGAAAAAGTGTTTTGGGTCAAGATCTGCGGTTGATTCATATTCAGTTCTCCTATTATTTTCAAAGTTTTATATTCTTATGAGGTAGTATCTAGTTAAATTCACATGAATGGATGGGTCTGCTGTCATAATCACCCTCTGTAATGAAAATGGAAACCTTAACTTTGCCTCTGATGGCTTATGGGAACAAATAACTGACAAAGAAGTGGTTGTGACTGTGCCAAGAATTTGTGCAGGGTACAGTTGAGTGTTTCACAAACTTAGTTTGATTACAGATCTTAGTGTTGTATTTGTGTGGGGATTGGATCTATATGATAGAAGACAACCATGAATTTTATCAATACTTGTTGGCTTAGCTCTTCAGTATCCAGTTTCCAGTCTTGATTTTGTTTGTTCTGTTTTATTTCGAGTAGTTATTCTATTGATCAACACTGTGAAAGTTCGATGCAGAGAAAGAGTGAAAGAGACAAATCTTGCTCAGAGACATAAGTGGAATAGCAGGAAAAGCAACTTTGACAGTGTTAATCAATACAATAACTACTCAAAATAAAAGATAAAGAACAGGAAAAACAAAGTGGTAGCCATCATGTACAAAATGAATACTAAAACTACATACTGAAGATGCCTTCTCCATGGTCTAGTTTCAAAGAAGTCATTAATGGAAAGCATGGTAAGACAAAAATAAAGTGACCAGGTTTACAATGAAATACATGTAGGGCGCTAGTGTGGCGAAGCTTTTTAGTCAGTGCCAAACGCACCTACCAAGAGATGTGCCTTCAAACATATTTATGAAATTTTTGAACCATGTCTGAATGAATACGTTGTCTAAGATGCCCTTCTTAATTAATTAAATTATCAGAGGGTTTGACGTAGAGAAAGAGTGAAAGAGACAAATTTTGCGTGAAAGAGATGAAATATAGGCTCCTCAAATGCAAATGATTGCAGGTTTAATGGTCTTTACGATGTCATTTTGATTACCATGGTTCCAAGACAAGGTGAAAGCGGGTTTGCTGAAGCAACTCGAAACACATTTAAGGAAATGCAATCGACAGGTTTAAAGCCAAACTCCATGACATTTTTGAGCATCCCCTCAGCCTCTGGCAAAATGGGAACTTTGGAACAGAGCTCTGACCATAGACGTTAACAAACAAAAGTCAGGAAAATAACATTTGTTAGATGTCGTGGTTGAGAATTCCGTGCTTCATATGTATGCCATATGTGGAAGCATAGTGAAGGTACGTGAACTGTTTGATAAAATGTAAATATATCCAGTGTGAACTACAAATAATTTGTTGCTTAAAGTGATTCTTTAAGAATATGAGTTCTGAAAACATATCATATTTGAGCTATATTCAAACAAATGGCATACATATGAAGCAGGGAATTCTCATCCATGACATTTAAGAAATGTTATTTTTCCGGCTTTAAACCTGCCAATTGCATTTGCTTAAATGTGTTTGAAGTTGCTTCAGCAAACGTAGTTTGACCTTGTCTTGGAACTGTGGAAATCAAAATGACATTGTTAACACCTATATCTGTTCCATTTTTTCCAGGAACATTATCTTTTGCATCTACATATACAGTGGGCGGTTGAAATACCACTCTTACTCATTTATTGAATGCAGAGCTTTGTTTCTGACGTGTATTTGGAACTAATGCCATATCTGTGCAGCATGACTTGTGCATACATTGCCTGATGCGAATGCACAATATGTTACTTCTAAATTGTTCGTAGTTTTGGCTCATGCTAAATACCTCAGCTGCTCTAAACGTATGGTATTCTAAGGCCAAACACTAGTGACTGCTCATTGGTTGGGGGCTTTATAAGCTTAAGATTGATTGAACGAATGAATATAAAACTGTTAGGACATCTCAGATATTTATAAGAAGCTTTGTGACTGTGACAAGGTTTCAAATGAGTATGCTTGCTTGTCTACAAGAGACTCGTGGTAATAGGCGATGACTGATAAATTATTTAAAATCAGTATCTCTTGATTCTTGAAGATATCATATGCCCGGTACATATATTAAGTAATAGGTTACAAATCCTGCACCTATGGAAAACTGACCAAGCATAGTGTTGAGGAGCGCATTACGAAGCAAAAATGGATGGTAATTGCTGATAATTTATTTAATTAAAAAGGGCATCTCAGACAACGTATTCATTCAGACGTATCTCTTGATTCTTGAAGATATCATATGCCCGGTGCATATATTAAGTAACAGGTTACAAATCCTGTACCTATGGAAAATTGACCAAGCACAGTGTTGAGGAGAGCATTACAAGCAAAAATGGATGGTAATTGCTGATAATTTATTTAATTAAAAAGGGCATCTTAGACAATGTATTCATTCAGACATGGTTCAAAAATTTCATAAATATGTTTGAAGGCACATCTCTTGGCAGGTGTGTTTGGTGCTGACTAAAGAGGCTTCGCCACACTAGCGCTTACTTGTATTTAATTATAAACCTGGTCACTTTATTTTTTGTCTTACCATGCTTTCCATTAATGACTTGTTTGAAACTAGACCATGGAGAAGGCATCTCTCAGTATCCAGTTCTAGTATTGATTTTGTCTATTCTGTTTTGAGCACGCGCACGCTACGCACACGCAATGTGTACAAAGATCATTATTGCATAGAGATGGTGGCCACTACTTTGTTTTTCTTTTTTTATCTTTTATTTGGAGTAGTTATTGTATTGATTAAGACTGTGAAAGTTCAGTTCCTTTTCCCGCTATTCCACTTTTGTCTCTGAGCAAGATTTGTCTCTTAGACTCTTTCTCTGCGTGGAACTTTCACAGTGTTAATCAATACAATAACTACTCGAAATAAAAGATAAAGAGCAGGAAAAACAAAGTGGTAGCCATCGTCTACTGTGAGAATGGTGCTGCAAAGATTGCAGTGTACATAGCACAGGTGCTCTGAATCAGAATAAACAAAATCAATACTAAAACTGGATACTGAAGATGCCTTCTCCATGGTCTAGTTTCAAAGAAGTCATTAATGGAAAGCATGGTAAGACTGACACCTACCAAGAGATGCGCCTTCAAACATATTTATGAAATTTGTGAAACACATTTAAGGAAATGCAATTGGTAGGTTTAAAGCCAAACTGCACAACATTTATGAGCATCTTCCCAGCCTCTGGCAAAATGGGAACTTTGGAATAGAGCTCTGACCATAGTTGTTAATAAACAAAATTCAGAAAAATAACATTTGTTACATGTTGTAAAACTGGTTTTTTAAAGACTATTTTGTAAATAGGTAGACTACATACGAATTCACTACAGAGGTTCATCTCTGCCTTCTAAGGCTCAACACAGAGGGTGTTGCAAGATACGAGGTCTGTTTTTGGTCTGTTTTTGGCTTTGTGACTGTGAGAAGGTTTCAAATCAGTATGGGTATACTCTGTTTCGGTGACAAGAGAAAGTGAGATAAGAGACTGTAATAACCTTGAAATGTAACTTGTATCCTGCAAGGAGGCGAAGAAAATTGAATTTCATGGAGTATAGAGTGCATACAGACCAAAAACAGTGATGGACTACTGTCGAAATGGGTATAATCCAAATGTTAAATGACAGAAGTCGGAACATTAGAAAAAGATCTTACTTTGTAGTTGTACTGCCTTGGGCACGAATTTGCCAAACTAAAGATATGGAACAATGAGAGATCAAAAATGTTTTGTTGTTTGCCTTTGTGCATTATGCGGCTGTGTCGGCTGTTCTGACATTGCAATTTAGCTGAGGAGTTTTGTGTAACAGTTGGCATGGAAAGTAATTGCATTTTTGTTTGGTTTTGTTTTTCAGACTATTCATGTTTTTGTAGCCTAACAAGGCATAGTTGTTGTAGTTGCTTGCAAAATCTGCTTGAAAGCGAGGCAGCGAACAATTTATATTAGACATGCAACAAATCTATAAGAAATAGCAAACTAGCTGTAGGTGACATAGTAAAAAATAGGTGACAACAATTAATGTCTTAATATAAAAAAAACAAAGTCAGAGATATTAGATGCATGTTTTTAAATGTTGTGAAAAAGGTGGTCTGTTACAACGAAGTAATAGTTAGATATGTAAGCAAATGGCAGGAAAGTAAAGAGTAATGAAAATAGACACAAAGAGTTGTATTAGTTGTGTGAGAATAACATAATTACAAAAATGCTGAAAGAAAAGCAAAGCCAAAAATATGTAACAAGTAGGCTGGTAACACAGGCAAGTGTTTGTTGATATTGTCAAAAGCATAGATAGTAATAGTCGATTGTTGCTGGTCATACGGGGAGCCTGTCATGAAATTTGTTCGTGTATGTGCATGGGTTGCAAAATCGTTGCAGGAATCTGAAAGAAGAAGACGAGTATGTTAGACTGGAAACAAAGAATTAAACTGATATGTAATGAATAGAAGTGGAAAATGCAGATGCTTACCAAAGAAGAGAGAAAGCTATGTTTCTTTGATTGTGGATATTGAGTTGTCAACTGTCAAAGTGAATGTACCCTTGATTTGGAATTGACGGAGAAGAAATACAGTCTTTGAGATGTCTTGTTGATATTCTTCATACTGTGTTTGACAAAGGAGAGGGAAGACTTTTTGCAGTAATGGCTCTCGCAATGTGCAGTGGAGGGAGTCATCTATTGTTTGCAAGGAGCAATGGAGAAAGTGCTTATATTTGTATGGTTTTGATGTATTGCAAGTTGCACAAAGTGAAATTTGTTTCAGTTCGTCTGGATCAGGTTCTGTGAGATGGTCACATTCTACACAGAATGCTTGGAAAGGAGGAAGGTATATGTTCTTTGTGCGAAGTATACCTGCAATCTGCACAAGGGAGATGAAGTTGACATAATTGATAGATTTCAATTTGTTGATGGAAGATAACTTAAAAAAGAGAAATGGCAGTGTACTTGCCTCTGTGTTCGTGTTTATGAGAGACTGTAAAAATGTTTTTGTAGGTTCATCATTTAAAGGGTCAATGAAGGATGAATGGCCTGCACGTACAACACGTGAACCCTGTAATCCTTGTCTGATGAAGTTTTTGAAGAGCAATAGTGGTATGTTCCCTGCTGCAATGGTGTCTCTTATTGTATGACAGAGCGGAACGTGAAAGTTTCCCAAATGTACCTGCAATGACAAAGTATCATGTTTGGTTAAAATTGAAGGGAATAATGCAGTGCAATGTATATAAAAATGAAAGAAGGGAGTGTGTTGATACTGTTGCTTTTCCATTTTCAGTGTCAGAGTCTTTAACGTAGACGGTGAAAAGGTCGTTGGTGTGGTGGATTCCTGTCACAATTGCGGCAAATGACCCAACGGAGAATGTTGCATTTGAATGAACAAGCTCTTGTATTGTCATGTCAGGTGTAAGTTTTCATGTTTTGCAAACTGTGGGTATGTTTTCCATGGTGGTTGTTGCATTTGCGGACAAAGAACAATTTGCATCTCCTCGTTCGTACTTTGTTTTTTCTTTGATGGTGAAACCAACAACATGCAAGCCGCAGCCAGTGACTACAAGTGGATGCAAATTTGTGCATGAAGGTGTTGCTCATGTTCAAAGTGATTGTCATTTGACCATTTTTGTCAACCAAATCAGCATGGAGGATTTCAGCTTTTGAGGGGGAGATGTTGGTTGCATGTGTTGGTCCATAGACGACGAGGATATCACCTTCAAATACAGTTGCAACTTTTCCTGCACAAATGTCAAGTATGGAGGATGGTTGTTGTGTTGCTAGTTTTGGACTGCATTTTGAATGGTGTTAGGATGCTTTTATTGAAAGGATAAGTGTGATAATAAATGAATAATGAGAAGAAAGTAAAGAAACGTTAGAAAGAGATTACCATTTACAGGATTCTTGCAAAAGATCATTGGTAGCAATGTCCTTGTTCTTGGAGGTGTGTTCCATGTCTTTGTTGTTGTAACTATCTGCAAAGCATTCAAATATGTAAATGGTTGTTGTAGAGTGTCAAATGAAAAGGAAAGAAAAGAATCAAGAAACTAGATATTAGTTTTGCTGAATCAATAGAACAACGTGTGTGCACTTACAATTGTGCAGTGTTGTTGATGGTGTTTTTCAAGAGAGCAAAAATTGTTGGGTGGTCAGTCCAATAAGCAAATATTTCAAATGTATTACAGGTTTCAAGTATTGTGTTTGACCATATATGGTCGATCATGTTTTTAGTGAAGACACTTGGATGTTGTATGTGGAAACTGAAATTGTTTTTTTGCATAAATGCTAAAAGCATTGTTGTTTTCCTATTTTTGTTCTGCATGTCGATGTTGAAGTCTCCAAAAATGTAGGTGGGAATGGTTAAATCAAGGGATCGGAACACATTGTCGAGAACAATGAAGATGTTTTCCAGATGTGCATTTGGCGCAACGTAGACATTCACAATAGATATGCATTGATGTTGCAGTAATATCTTTGCGAGTAGTGACTCTACATGTGCGTTGTGAAAGTAATGTTTTTCTAGGAAAGCTATATTGTTTGCAATAAAAATTGCTAGACCATGGACATGGTGTGCAGATAAGCATTGGTATCCGTCAAGGTAGTCAATTGCAATGGGGCAAGCAATGTGAGTTTCTTGTAAACAGAGAATGTGAGATTGCATTAATTCATGGTCATGTAGAATGGCCTCTCTGTGAGCATGAAGACTTCGGGTATTTAGCGAAGCAATTATAATAGATGAAGAAATATCAGCTTGTGGACAATTCATGTTGAATATTCCATTTAGCTTCATTTCGGAGTCGTTCCATTTCTGTGTTGATTGTCTGTTTGATGCTGAAATTTTTATTCGTAAGCGGGGACAGCAAGTAAAGGTTGGAAATGGTTCTGACTCGTGACAGAGTGGTGTATGCTAACCCATGGGACGATACACCAAGGGGACTGAAAGCAAGTCGTTCTAGTGTGAGGCCTTGTGCTCTGTGTATTGTGCGTCTTTGAACAAAGCTGTACAGGGAATTGTTTTCTTATTGTAACCGGTGTCTTGTACGATGTTCTATGCAAGGGTCTAGCAACACGAACAATAGGAGTCCAATCAAGTTCTGTTGTCATTGTTGACAATTGCGGATGTTTTGATCTTTGTTGTTTTCCAATACAGGGATCATTGAATTTTATCCATACTGCATCAAAGTCATTTGTTGTTGTATATGTTTTGAAAACTCCGTCAGAACCATTGACCAATCCGTCTTGGATGTCATAGTTCCTGCGAAAAGTTCAATTAGCATGTTGACTTTCAGTTCTATATGTTGTGGCAATTCTATAGTTTTAGAGTAGGTTTCCATTTGTTCTATTGTTGTATCTTGTTCATCGATAGAGTCGATGACAATTTTGTGGCCTGGAGCAAGTGCAAGCATTTTTTTATTGTGTTGAAGAACATCTATGTTTTTGTAGAAAAGGAATGGAAGTGTTGGATCAACTGGGATTGGCCGAATACAGGTATGATTGAGGTATGCAAGGTCAGATTCTGAATGTTGTCCAATGCGAATTCTGTTCAGGATAGAGACAAAGGCAACATCTTTTTGACGCATTGTTTCAGTCAATTCATATATTTTTACATGTGTATTCCAGAAGTCATAGCCAATCAATTCTCTAGAAATTTTGGGGTTTTTAAACACAAGACATTCATTGACTGGTTGTGCTTGGTAGAAGTCTCCAGAAGATCATGTCAATTCCTCCAAACCAAGTTGTGGGCATGTGTTTTATTTGACGAAGTCGTTGGTCTGTGAAGTATAGAAGTTGACCTCCGACCAAGGATATTTCATCTATTAGAGCAAGTTGTAATTGTTGGTAGTGCTTTGCCAAGGAATCCAATCGTTCATTGGTTAATGGGCGTAGTTCAGATCGATTGAAAGGCAAGAGGAAAGTAGAATGGAGTGTTATTCCACTGGCATTGTAAGTAGCTTTTCCCGTGAATGCCAAGATCAAGCCTTTGATTTTCAAGGGGTCACTGTGCATGGAGCTATCGTAAATACGAGCCAATGTTTCAAATATCAATTTTGCAACAAATGTTTTACCTGTGCCAGCGCCTCCTGTTAGGAAAAGGTAGATAGCAATTGATGGGTCTTTATTTTTCTTAAAGGAGATGTCTTTCAAAATGGCTTGTTGTTTCTTATTGAGAAGTTGCATTTGTTTGAAATATGTTCTGTTGTCTTGGATGCTAGGGTGTTTTGCTAGTTGAAATTGTTTCTTTGCAATGTCTGAATGTTGTTGTCGATTATGGAAAGGTAAATCATGTTGTATGTCATAGTCTTCAAAGGGGAGGTGTTCATGTGTAGTTATCGTTGTCATTTTCTCAGAGGATTCGAGAGACAATTGCACATCGTGAATTGTTGTGTCCATGTCACCCCATTTGTTGTTAGTAGTGTAACGGTATTTGGATTCATTGGAATGGATAGTGTGTTTGTGAAATGCATATGCATCTTTCCAAGTTGCAAATTTGGTTTTCAGGTTGTGTTCATTTTCTGTAAAAGGGATGTAAAGCAAAAGCTTTTCACGGCAATAGTTGTTTATGTCAACATATTTGCTATAGTTGACAGATCTGATGATCAGTGGCTTGTTTCGAGGTTTTTTATTTTTGCTAGCATTGTGAATGGAAACAAAGTCAGCTAAGCAAATGGAATGCAAAGAATGAGGTCATGCTATGTAGTGATCTATGATAGAGCGGCACATGATGTTTGTTGATTCATCTGGTTCTTGTTGAAGTAGACTTGGAGGTTTTAGAATGAATGTACGCTCTTCGGGATTTGAAGTGTTTATGAAAACACATTTTCATGATGTATTGTTTAAAGGGATGGAAAGAACTATGTGGACTTGCTTGTTGTGCAGACATTTGGTGGGTATTTAGCATTGCATTGCCTAGGCTTCAATCATTTGAATGGCATCGAGATGCATCTTTTGGTGCTCAGCGTGAATTCTAGTGAATGCTTTTGTCATTGTTCGATCAATCTTGGTCATGTAGGAGCAGCAATATGTTGCCGCTGCATAAGCATTTAGCACATATTGAGCATCGGTATTTGCTTGCCAAATCATGGGCATTTTCTTAGAAAAGCTATTATTCCATGCCTGAGCTGGTTTTCTTTTGAGGAGCAATGTTGGTTGTTTGAGTGTTGATTGTATTGCTTGTATGTATGTTATTTCATCAAGACCTAGTTCTTGGAGGAACATATCATGTGTAATGCAAGTATCGTATCATTTTCTCTCTAGAACAGAGAAAATGGAATGTGCAACTGCAATAGCAGATTTTGTTGGTTGTTCTGCAGGTTCAAGTATTTTTGTACAGGTCATTAGAGGCTGGGGGAAATTGTATCTGCACTTGGATTTTTTTTTTTCTGCAGCTTTGCGTGTGGTGATGGCATTGCAATTGAGCGATATGTTGAGGGAACGAGCTAGTGTCACATGTAATGTAGCGATCAACGTACGATTCTATAATGCCATTGGCATCGTTTCCAAAGACCGGTGCGTTTTTTGTCCAAGATTAGCCAATGGCTATGAGCATTCCCCCTATTTTGGAATTCCGTGACCCAAAAGTAATCTTCTATATGGCCAAAGAAGGATTTGTCTTTGCAAAGTAATTGTTTCAATGCATAGAGTCTATGTTTATAGTAACGAGTGCATGTAACGGGATCGTTTTTAACAAAAAAGTTAGAGTCGTTGTAATCCGAATGTCTTGGCTTTTCTAAAGGGACACTATTATGATATTGGGTGTATAAATTATTGAGGGTCTCGGTTAGTGGCTGCCAACAATGCTCTGCACTCGAGAATGTCACAAAGAAAGTAGGTGGGCCGAGTTGTCGAATCATGGCAAAAAGGTTTTTCCTTGTTTGTTGCATATAGTCCGGGGAAATGCGTATTCTTTTGAAATCGATGTATCCGATATCAGATCTTAAGATGTTTTCTAGATTCGGTTTGTATTTGACATCTTTGGCAAATAGTGTTCGACCTTTTAATTGGCCCTTTCTGATTCTCGAGCCATATTGAACGACCCACTTGGTCAATTAGTATTTTTATTGCTTTGAAAAATATATTCGTTATGTGATAAGAAAATCTACGATCTGAGTGCATTAACTCCCATTGCGCTATTTTTTGATATGGGATTGTTTTTGTTGTTGTTTCATTGCGAGGTTGGCCAAAAAACAAAGTTGGGAAATTCATCTCTTCTGAGAATTTGTCTTGAAAAATACCCAATGGTGTAAAGCCTTCTGAAGGAGCGATATTTATGATCTTGTCTTTAAGATAGTGGATAGTTGAGGAGTCAGTGAAACCATGAATTAGTGTGTCATGCGCATTGTCATTATCGATCTCATCATCAGATGAGCTGTTTTCGGAGGGGATATGTTCATGTTCTTCATTGTTAATTGTTTCAAAGTTGAGTGTTGTAGAAAGTGTTTGATCCTAGTCATGGTTTAGTTTGATTTCATGCATAAGATATAATGTTGTTGCACATAATTGTTTAAGAGCTGCCATAGTGATTATGGGGCGCACATTTCTTGAATGGTATGCTTTTATGTATTCAAGGCATCGTTTAAGCGCCACAACAATTGTTTTTGTTTCTTCTGGGTATCTTGGCAATGCTTGTTGGATTATGTCAATATTTGTTGGAACATTTATAATTGCTCCCTTTAACGTGTATTGAGGACGTTTATGGCTTTGGCATCGTATCTGACCAAATGCAAGTCGAAGAGACACGAGTCTCTCTTCAAGGTCAGAAAGCATTGCAACTGTTGGAAGCATTGGAATCAGTTGGATTCGTTGAGGGCATGTTAATCTTGGCAACTTGGCATTTAATAAGCTTGTTGAGCATGGACGACAAATTCTATTGGATTTTGGCATTGTTTTCGTTGATGTCAGTTGAGCATATGTTTTTTTTGTTGAATTTGTAAAATATGTCAGATTGTGCTTGAAGTGGAGTTGGTTACAAATTTTGCATGTATGGATAGGTGTGTCATTTGTTCGGGCATGAAAACGGCAATGCATTGTGCAGAGTTGCTTGTTTGTTGTGTATGTTTACGTATAGTTGTTTTTAGCTTTCGCAGGGACAATTTTGGCATTGTTGAATTGCATTGTTTTATGGCGGTTGACATTTGTGGTTGCAAAGAGTCATTTGCTTTTCGGTTGACTGTTTTAGTGGAGAGAACGTCATCTGTTCCAGCTTTAAGCGATGTGGACACGAGAGCTGTTTTGGCATTGAAGAAATTGGCACATGAATGGCCTTTGAGTAGCAGGGAATGTATAACATTGGAATCATTATAGCTCTTTTATGTGTCTGTTTTCGTATATGTTTTTTTATTGAGCGAAGAGAAAATTTTAATGGTTCTTCGTTCTGATTGTGCATAGTGGTTTCTACATATGTTTGTGAAGATATGCTTTGAATTTCTGTATGCATTTGGGCAGTTGTATATTCAGATGTATATGTAGCACCGAGTATTGGAACATAGCGAGAGTTTGTAGCCAATAGTTCATAATGAAAATGTGCTTCGGGAAGCGAAAATCGTATGAGATTGTATGCTTTTCCAAGTCGTGCATTGCCAGAATAAATCTTAAAAACTTGGAAAGGATGTGAGTCCCACAATTGAATATTTATTTCAAAAAGTAGGCATAACCAATGGATAATGAAGTCATCTGTGTGTATATTGTTGTGGTCATGGAAGGTGGCTATGTTTATCACAAGGCCTTGCCATGTGCCAATGTGCGGTATGTTTGTTATGGGGTTCTGGTCAAGCCAGGTATGGAGAAAGTCAACAGTTGTATGGTCTTGTCGAAGAATAGAACTACAAAAAGCTCCGAGCAGCATACCTGCGCAGGCAACGAGGGTCAAATTCATTGTTGCGAATGTGGGAAATAGAAGTGAAAAGGCTATCAGCGTTGATACTGTCACTTGTTTCTAGCCTAACAAGGCATAGTTGCTCTAGTTGATTGGATAAACCCCTCCAAAGCATTTCTACATAATTTTGAAGGGATAATAGATGAGCATTGTTTGTTGGTTCAGGGCATGGCGCATATTTTTTCCAGAATAAGGGTTCATAATGCCCACTAAGAGGGTTGGAATCATGGAAGAGAATACAATATGGTAGTATGTGACTATTTGGAATGAATTGAAGATAATTTGTGCCTCTTGTTGCAGACCAAACCCATATTGGCAAGTTCAGCCATTTGGAAAGCCATTTTATGCAAAAGATGTCGCCCCATAGGCCTTGTTCGGTAGCTTCGGGCGAGTACACTGCAGATAGTTTCATGCGATGTAAATATGTTTCCCAGCTATGAACACCGTGCATAAGAAAAAGGCTTTGAGGATCTAGTTCTAACTGTAGAGAAGCCAACGCTACAGGATCAGAGAGAGAGAGCAAAGTTTGAAAGTGTTCAATGACACCGCTTCTAAGTTCAAGAGATGTGTATCGAAAATGGAGCAAGCTGCAAAGGAATCAAACAAGCAGTCACCGACTCCATATTTGAAAGCATAGTCTCGAAAAGGTTGAACCTATGCAACACATTGTCTATGCTTTCTATGACGCGGTTTGACAATGTATATTGCTCAACATCAACAAATGTGGTTGCCATGGATGTTTTTTTGCATTTGGTTTGTTCTTTTCTCTTAAAAAAAAAGCTTTCCTCGAAGAATATAGAAAAGAAGAGTAATGTTTATACCTTTTGCAATGGAGCATGAGCAATTCAAACAAGTAGCAATGAAATGTCTCTGGTTCTCTGATTTTGCTTTTGTCACGAATCTGAAATGTACATAATAGATGTTATGCATTTAGTCAGTATTGCAAACAAAAGTACAGAGGAAAAGAATCTTTGTAGATACAATAAAGCAAGTTGTGCAATGAAATACACAAGAAAGAGCAGTCATTTATAGTAGGAGTCATGTAGAATGAACAAAATTTATATTGTGCTTGACGGAAATACGTAATCAATGTGGGGAAAACATGGATTTCAATAAACTCGGTGAGTGTTGAAAATAGGAAGGAGAAATTACAATAGTTATAACAACATATTCAAATGCGGAAAGCAAAGGACTTACAAGCTTTCATTTTAAAATGTTGTAAGGCATGTGCTTTGGAGCATATAATCAAATTAGTTAAACAGAAACGGTTTTTTGCAGATGCCCATTTTGGAAAACTGATTTCAGTGGGCGTAACAGATCTGTCTATTCATTCAGTTAAGGCTAAATGCAAGAGTGACCCAAGCACAAGCTAAAAAAGTTGTACAGATGCTAAAATGTTCCACAGGCATTTTGACAAGTGATTTGAGTCAGCCAGAAACATCCACCATGTGAATTAACTGATCAAGCAATCCACCAAGAATGTTTAAGCAAGTGTCCATTTGTTCGGTCAGTCTTATTTCAGATATTTATAAGAGGCTTTCTGACTGTGAGAAGGTTTGAAATGAGTATGGGTACACTGTGTTTCGGTGAGGAGAGAAACTGAAATAAGAGACTGTAATAACCTTGAAAAGTAACTTGTATCTTGCAAGGAGGTAGAAGAGAATTGAATTTCATGGAGTATAGAGTGCATAAAGAGAAAAACTTAGCTCTTTAGTATCCAGTTTCAGTCTTGATTTTGTTTGTTCTATTTTATTTCAAGTAGTTATTCTATTGATCAACACTGTGAAAGTTCGATGCAGACAAAGAGTGAAAGAGACAAATCTTGCTCAGAGACATAAGTGGAATAGCAGGAAAAGGAACTTTGACAGTGTTAATCAATACAATAACTACTCAAAATAAAAGATAAAGAGCAGGAAAAACAAAGTGGTAGCCATCATCTACAAAATCAATACTAAAACTGCATACTGAAGATGCCTTCTCCATGGTCTAGTTTCAAAGAAGTCATTAATGGAAAGCATGGTAAGACAAAAATAAAGTGATCAAGTTTACAATCAAATACAAGTAGGGTGCTAGTGTGGCAAAGCTTTTTTAGTCACTGCCAAACACACCTACCAGAGATGTGCCTTCAAACATATTTATGAAAATTTTGAACCATGTCTGAATGAATACGCTGTCTAAGATGCCCTTCTTAATTAAATAAATTATCAGAGGGTTTGACGCAGAGAAAGAGTGAAAGAGACAAATTTTGCGTGAAAGAGACGAAATATAGGCTCCTCAAATGCAAATGATTGCAGGTTTAATGGTCTTTACGATGTCATTTTGATTATCATGGTTCCAAGACAAGGTCAAAGCGGGTTTGCTGAAGCAACTCGAAAGACATTTAAGGAAATGCAATCGGCAGGTTTAAAGCCAAACTCCATGACATTTTTGAGCATCCCCTCAGCCTCTGGAAAAATGGGAACTTCGGAACAGAGCTCTAACCATAGACGTTAACAAACAAAAGTCAGGAAAATAACATTTGTTAGATGTCGTGGTTGAGAATTCCATGCTTCATATGTATGCCATATGTGGAAGCATAGTGAAGGTATGTGAACTGTTTGATAAAATGTAAATATATCCAGTGTGAACTGCAAATAATTTGCTGCTTAAAGTGATTCTTTAACAATATGAGTTCTGAAAACATATCATATTTGAGCTATATTCAAACAAATGGCATACATATGAAGTAGGAATTCTCATTCATGACATTTAAGAAATGTTATTTTTCCAACTTTAAACTTGCCAATTCGCATTTGCTTAAATGTGTTTGAAGTTGCTTCAAAGTTTTTAAAACGCAGATTTGATCTTGTCTTCGAACTCATGGTAATCAAAATGACATCGTTAACACCTACATCTGTTCCATTTTTTCCAGAACATTATCTTTTCCTTAAATGTGTCTACCTATACAATTTGACCTTGTCTGTGTGGTTGAAATACCGCTCTTACTCATTTATTGAATGCAGAGCTTTGTTTCTGATGTGTATTTGGAACTAATGCCATATATGTGCATGTAGCATGACTTGTGCATACATTGCCCGATGCGAATGCACAATATGTTACTTCTAAATTGTTACGTAGTTTTGGCTCATGCTAAAAACCTCAGCTGCTCTAAACGTATGGTATTCTAAGGCCAAACACTAGTGACCACTCATTGGCTAGGGGCTTTATAAGCTTAAGATTGATTGAACGAATAAATATAAAACTGTTAGACATCTCATATATTTATAAGAGCTTTGTGACTGTGACAAGGTTTCAAATGAGTATGCTTGCTTGTCTACAAGAGACTCGTGGTAATAGGCAATGACCGATAAATTATTTAAAACTGTATCTCTTGATTCTTGAAGATATCATATGCCCGGTGCATATATTAAGTAACAGGTTACAAATCCTGTACCTATGGAAAACTGACCAAGCACAGTGTTGAGGAGAGCATTACGAAGCAAAAATGGATGGTAATTGCTGATAATTTATTTAATTAAAAAGGGCATCTTAGACAACGTATTCATTCAGACATGGTTCAAAATTCCATAAATATGTTTGAAGGCACATCTCTTGGCAGGTGTGTTTAGTGCTGACTAAAGAGGCTTCGCCACACTAGTACCCTACTTGTATTTAATTATAAACCTGGTCACTTTATTTTTTGTCTTACCATGCTTTCCATTAATGACTTCTTTGAATCTAGACCATGGAGAAGGCATCTTCAGTATCCAGTTTTAGTATTGATTTTGTCTATTCTGCTTCTGAGCATCATGCTACGTACACTGCAATGTGTGCAACACCATTCTTGCAGTAGACGGTGGCCACCACTTCATTTTTTCCTGCTCTTTATCTTTTACTTGGAGTAGTTATTGTATTGATTAAGACTGTGAAAGTTTAGTTCCTTTTCCTGCTATTCCACTTTTGTCTCTGAGCAAGATTTGTCTCTTTGACTCTTTCTCTGCGTGGAACTTTCACAGTGTTAATCAATACAATAACTACTCGAAATAAAAGATAAAGAGTAGGAAAAACAAAGTGGTAGCCATCGTCTACTGCGAGAACGGTGCTGCAAAGATTGCAGTGTACATAGCAGTCAAAGCTCTAATCGAAATAAACAAAAACAATACTCAAATTGATATCAAGATGCCTTCTCCATGGTCTAGTTTCAAAGAAGTCATTAATGGAAAGCATGGTAAGACTGACACCTGCCAAGAGATGCGCCTTCAAACATATTTATGAAATTTGTGAAACACGTTTAAGGAAATGTTTAAAGCCAAAGTGCATGACATTTATGAGCATCTTCCCAGCCTCTAGCAAAATGGGGACTTCGGAACAGAGCTCTGAGCATAGTCGTTAACAAACAAAAGTCACAAAAATAACATTTGTTACATGTCGTAAAACTGGTTTTTTAAAGACTATTTTGTAAATAGGTAGACTACATACGAATTCAGTACAGACGTTCATCTCTGCCTTCTAAGCCTCAATACACAGGATGTTGCAAGATACGAGGTCTGTTTTTGGTCTGTTTTTGGCTTTGTGACTGTGAGAAGGTTTCAAATGAGTATGGGTATACTGCTTTGGTGACAAGAGAAACTGAGATAAGAGACTCCTTTCAGTGACATAAATTGAGAAACCGAGATAAACAAAATCGTTAAACTTAAATTGCAGTGACATGAAAATTCACCTCCTATGATGTTGTTCAGACTCCTTTCCTTCCGGCGGGCAGATGAAAATGGCAAGATAAACAGGCTAAAAGGAAGAAACATATTTCCCCTCGAGCCACTCAAAACTGTCAAAACTGACCTAATTTGTACGCATCATAGTCAATACATTAATGTTTTACAACTGCTCAGCTTTTTCACTGAACAGTGCCACATAAAGGCAATGACCAATAAAATGTTGCCAACATAAAAAAATCAAAACCTAAAACTTTAGTTGAGCCCAATTTAAATACAGATGTCACAATCCGATTCAAAAGAAGGCTATGACTTGTGCACTCACTATGACTATCTCGATCGATGGTAAATTTACAATGTTAATGTCAGGCTTTTCAAAGAAATGAATGTGAGCAGATGTCATTTCTAGAAATGCAATGGTAGCAGCATATTTACAAAATGGGTTTGTTGGAAAGGGCTTCTTAAAATGGTGTCCTGAGAAGAATTAGCATAAACATGTATGTAGGCTATGAAGCTGCTTACTGTTCATTCAAAGTCATCCTAATGTCTTTGTTATATTTGGGCTTTTAAGGCATTTTCTACACCCGAGAGTAAAGCACATAAAAGATATTCAACAGATCTTTGTTTTGTAAGTTTTCTACAAACGAAATGAGTGAGGTTCAAAAACAACAGATGCTACTCCACAACCTGGCTACAAAAATGCCAACATTGCCACTATCCAATGAAAAGGCAATTGATGACTGTATATACTCTAAACTACATATACTCTTGTATGGCATAAAAGGAATAAGATACTATTTCAGTGGGTTGGAGATAATGAGAGAGACCAATCATCTGCTATAGTTTGTTTATTATTATAATCATTTTTAAACAGTTGTAGATTGAAGAACATAGGTTGCATCATTTTTAGGATCCAAATGAAATTGCAATGTGGTCAGAATACTTGTAAGCCTATATGCATATAGGGAGGACGAGAAAGAAGGTCAATCATGCACACGTATTGATCAATTGCAGGTGTAATGCAATAAAGGTTGCTCATGTGATCGAAGTATGTACATTTGTAATCCACTAAAGTTGCATGGGTGCATGCACATAGAACAGAGATCAAGGTTGTGGAATTTGGCTTGACACCTGCCAATTGCGTTGTCTTGAAAGTTTCTAAAGTCTTTTGAACTAATCCATTTTGGGCATAGCCTAGTTTGTTGTCCATGAGAAAGCATTTCTTTGAGGCCGTATCAAACACATTTGGATACAACATGCGGGCTAGTTGTAGCCATATTCGATTAAAAGTTAAATAGAAAGTTGGAAAAAAGACATAACAGGCAGCCTGGAAAGTTGGAAAAAACGAGGAGGTATTATCATTGTTAGTAAAGCAGAGCTATGGCTTCTGCACTCGTTGCAACTATCCGATCAATGGTAAATTTACAAAAAAAAGCGCCCCGCACCAATTCCGAAGTTTGTCTTAAAGCAGGCTATGCCAGTGATTGGGCGCCTCATTGTTTAAATCAAATGACTATTGCTGTATACAATAAGAAACTGTAGTATTTATGTTAGAGATAGGTTTGATTGCAACCGATGCTTTTTTTCTTGTCAGAAATTATAGTAGAAAAAGATGAGGCCAAGTAAGATATCAATCATTTTATATGGGAAAAAGAGTATGTACTACGAATGATAATTGTACTAGCAGCGTTGGCTTGAAACTATGGAAATATCGTGGTGCTGAATGAATATGAATCAAAATAAGAAAATATATACACATCTTGATCAGAGTGTTCGTCTTCAATATATGATATTATTGTTTGTTACTTACAAAGAGAATGGAATTACTCTGCCATCCCTAATACCAGGTGAAAAATCAAAATTACTTGGAAAGAGAATGGAAGGACTCTGGCTCGATGCTAGTTGAAAAAATTACAATTACTTAACAAAATAATCGAAGGAGTGACTGCATAAGGAAAAGAAAAATGGAACATGGACATGTCTCAAAATATTTAGTGTATAGGTTGAGATCGAGAAGTACAGACTGGCGAGTTGATGTCAATTATTACAAAGCAAGTGACTGAGATGAATATAAAATATAAACTATAAAATACATGAAGGCTGGCAGAAACAGGCACATTCATTTATTGGATGCACTGAGTAATTCCTTTTTGATTGAATAACAGATCAGAATATCAGTTTAAATCAATTCACCCCTGCTGTATACAATTAGAAACAACAATTTTTATGCTAGAGAATGAAATTACTCTGGCCTAGCCCCTAATACCAGGTGGAAAATCAAAATTACTTGCAAAGAGAATGGAAGGACTCTGGGTCAATGGCTTGAATGTAACGTTAGGAAAAGCAGTTCTATGCTTAAGAGATCACACACAAAGACACTGGGACGTCTTGTTTTCGATTGGATTAAAATTCAGAGCACCCTCATTTAGTCCATGTTTCCAAAGTATTACTCTTACATCTGGGATGACATGCTTGCCCATTCTAGCCTGCGCAACTCTACACCAATAACTGCTGCAAATGCATGCCCTGAATCATGTTCTTGAAGGATATATATATAGATATATTTTTGTCACTAATTTAGTGTTGCGGGGTCATAAGTCTGCACACTATTTTATTCTATTCATCCTAATGTCTTTGTTATGTTTTTGTGTTCTTAGAAAAATCCATGGGGTCAGTATATTATTTTCTATTCAGGGGATAGTTTTGTGGCTTTTTGGGTCCAAATATATTTGGGCTTTTAAGGCATTTTCTAGGCCCGAGAGTAAAGCACATAAAAGATATTCAACTGATCTTTGTTTTGTAAGTAAAACACCATTTTCAGTTCGTTTGAGAAAATTAACAGTATCAGATAACAATCCGATCTTCATGTCAAGGGCTTTTATAGTTGCAATAACATGTTTTGCATACATGGTTGAAAAGCCAAACAAAATCAGAGGTCGAGTTGTAATGGAAATGGGTGAGCTTAAGCAAATCACAAAGCCACGAAAACAGAGCAATAAGCTCATGACATTGGACAGAAGCTTCGAAACGGGCAACAAACTGCAGCTGGCGATGGGGTTTGGACTGCAACTCACACAGATCTTGTCAACTGATCTTGTTAAGATACCTTTGATAAAACTAAACAAACAAATATGTATGGAAAAAATAAAAATATATATATATATATATATATATATATATATATATATATATATATATATATATATATATATCAGTATCTTCTTCTTCTGTATAATTTTTAAGATCGGATTTCTTTATCACTCACGATTGCATGTTCGTGTGATAGAGTGAGTACAGGGTCTGTATGAGTACAGAGAAAAATGCAGTTGGCCATGGGATTAGACGCAGCTTCAAATCACAAGAAACATAAACACAGACAAACACAGGAAAATTAACATAAACAAAAACACATAACTTAAATTGCATTGCCATGAAAATTCACCTTGCTCTTCAGAGTCCTTCACCTCCTGCGGGCAGATGAAAATGAGAAAATAAACAGCGTGAAAGAAACAAACATGTTTTCCCTCGAGCCACTCAAAATCAAAATCGACCTAATCTGTACATCACAGTCAATGCATTAATGTTTTACAACTGCTGCGCTTTTTCACTGAACAATGCACATAAAGGCAATGACCAATAAAATGTTGCCGAATAAAAAAATCAAAACCTAAAACTATAGTCCAGCCCCATTTAAATATAGATGTCACAATCCGATTGAAAACAATGCAAATGTTTAATTGGTAAAGTGAAGACAATATCCATGCCTTCGACAAGATAATAAATGGAAATATTAATTTAGTAAGTGGTCTCTTTTTTAAAGACATAAGGATATGGTGCTGCAAACTATTACCATTGGTGCAGTCGCACTATGCATAAGAGGCGCAAACTATTACCTTTATCTAATGGATTAAATAATGTGATAAAGGAGGGAGCACTTCCCACGGTGGAAATGGGAATTGGGAATAGCTGTACACTCATTTATTACTATAAATTTTTGTTTTTCCAAGTTAGTTGCATACTAAAAATGTATTTATTCAACACTCCGTACGATTCTTTTCCTGCAAAGAAATGCTCTGTCCAGTCCTCAAAATTTGTGAATGTGAATAAAGTAAATTAAATGATCAGTTTGCAACTGTACATGCTGAATTGACTGACGGGAAATTTGAAAGGTTGCCCTTCTAATGACAATTTAAATAAAAAGCTAAACTTCTTTATTGTCAAATATTTTCTAGATTTTGCTTTTTTATTAGGGGCAAATTTTCTTTAGCACTTTTCTGACGGGTCAAAAGCCCTTTGACGGGCTGTGACGGGTTCAATTTTGAACGCGACTCGGCAGGCGTTCGGAAAGTATTCATCCGAGTCAATCCCTTCCAGAAACCATAGATTCGAGCTATTCAAAACCTTTTGACTGGGGCTAAAATCTGCACCATACGTCTTCTTCCCTGACTTTGACCGTGGCGGCTATGTATCTATTAATCTGTCTCCGCAAGGTTTATTTTAATTTTCTTACCAATCAAAGCTTTCGAAGCCCGGGACTTGGACAGCGATTTCTGTGCGGGGAAGGAATCATTTGGGCGGCCATGGTTTCGATTTACTTCCTAATGCTTTTGGTAATGTTTAATCATAATGTAAGAGTGTCCATGTCCATATCCACAGTAAACATTGCCGCCATTCTGGATCTAAACACAGCTTCAGGAAGGGCAGCCAAATGGTCATTACACTTGGCTCTCAACCATCTTAATGGCACCATGAATGACAGTCGCCTCAACCTCACAATTCAGGAATCTGGGGGCGATGTTGGAAACGGTGAGAATATACAAACACCCCCGCCCCCGCCCAAAAAAGTCGTCTTTTTTATTGTTAAATTCTCACAATTTTTTTGTTTTGGCGAATTTTCAGTTCTTCAAGTGTTCAGGAGCGAGGCTGTGGCGATTCTGGTGCAGGATCCGAAGATTTTAAAGTTCATGGCGCCAATAGCAGAAGCCGTTGATGTGCCAATCTTGTCTCTGAGTGGGACTGCAAGTGGATCCAGATATTCGGTTTCCACAGTTCCGAGTAATTATGACGATATGAAGGCCATAGCAGCCATGGTGGCCTACTTTCAGTGGAAGGAAGTCATAGTCCTTTATGAAGACGAAGAATTCTGGTTAAGTGGTGTTAATGCATTGAGGAGGCACTGGAGCAGCAAGGAGGAAAGAAAATTTATCAGGCTGCAGCCTTTCATCTCAGGAAGACCAAGTAAGGAAAACCTTGCAGGAATTAACCAACACGAGTTGTGTGAGGGCATTTATCGTGTACACGAGTGTGGATGTGGCTCTCAACATGTTTTCAATTGCACACAAATTGAGATGATTACAGAAGGCTATGCTTGGGTTGTGACGGATTCTATTGCTTCCTCTGTGAATTCTTTGAATTCTTCCTCTCTCAATACCATGCAGGGAATTGTGGGAGTAAAAAGGCTTCTAACGCCCCAATCCACAGAATTGCGGGAAAAACTGAAGCTAGACTCGTCAGACGATGGCGTCAGAAGAATTGGGATACAGGCATACACTTCTCTTAAGGTCGTTGCAAATGCAATTTCCTCCTTGATTTCACAAAATAAAACGGTTGCATACAATGGAGAAATTCCTGACACGGACTTCCCTGCTTCGATGAAGGTTTTGACGGGAGGCAAGTTGCTGATTCAGAAGATTAACAGCTTCAAATCTGATGCAGAAATTCATGATTACGAGATCATTAATGTGGTGGGAGAAAAAAGTTACAGGAAAATTGGGCTTTGGAAAAATGAAAAGGGGCGGCTTCAATCTATACGGAAAGAAACTGATAAACTCGGCGCCATTATCTGGCCGCCTGGCGACACCGCACAGACTCCCAACGGATACAGAAGAATTTTAGTTGGGAAAATCGTTGGAAATTTCAGTGAGTTCATCGGCCGATTTTCAGGTTTTACGAACGACACATTCGAGGCCGCCGTCAAAGCGCTGCCGTACAATCTTCCGTTTGTTTACGAAGCTTTCGACAAAGGCAACTCAACCCTCTCTACTTACGATGCATTCGTGACAGAGTTAATCGACAGAAAGGTAACACACTGCTCTGAAAACTTTTAAAATAAATTTCTTACACAGTTTTTTTTTGGTTTACACAGTTTTTTTGGTTTACACTCAATAAGGTGCTTTGACTTAGTGCCAAAGATTAAGGGGTATCTAATTTTGAAAGCGGTTGTTTAGAGATTTGACGCGGTAGTGGGTGACTCTACGATCTTATGGAATCGCTCCAAGTATGTGGATTTCAGCCAGCCGTATAGCCAGACAGGTTTGGTGATGATGGTCCCAATAACAAGAGTGGGAGGGAAAGCAGGGATATTTCTCCGTCCATTCACTGCGGGGTTGTGGGCTGTCTCTGGGGCATTCTTCGTCTTCACTGCATTTCTTGTATGGCTCATGGAACATCATGACAATGAGGAATTCAGTGGGAAGATTACTCAACAAATAATTACTTCATTAACGTAAGGATGTTATCATAACTTCACTACACCCGTTTTGAAAAATTTAAATTCATTTTGTTTCAAATATGTTAGCAAGTTACATTATTAACCAACTCTTCCATTAATTCCTATACTTCCTATTTAAGAAACAAAACACTAATGACATTTTTAAATTTTTATTTTACTGATTGTCGATTAATCGGCCTTCGTATTTGCTTATAGTGAGTATTCCTTTTCCCATACTTTTATGATATTTGCATGCTTTTGATGTGCGGCAACCGAAATGTTATAAGGATGTAGTTTAGTTAATTGTGGGATTTTCTTTAATTTTAGAATACGAAATTTACCCTTTACATTTTATTTTAGGACTTCGTTTTTCTTGGAAAATGTTTATAGATATGAATATCAAAGATGTTTAGTCTTTGTTTATTTGTGAGACACTTCACTTTTGACAATGAACCTTTAAATTAAAATCTTCACATAGAAATAATTTAAAGAACATCAGTTTTTACATTTAAACAATGGACTTTAGGAACCTTAAGAGACCACATACCTAAATAACATAGTCTAAAATTTGAAGGATATATATAATTTATTGATTTCAAGATCAATGACCTTTAAGTAGAAGGATTTTTGGTTGTCATTGAATTTTTGTTATATCTTTCTTTTATTTTATCTTTTTATATCTTTTGGAGATGTGTTTCACAGTCTTTTATATACTAAATTCATGTAATATCTTCTTCAATCCTATTCACTATTCTTAGTTTCTAATAAACATTAATATCTAATTTAAATCCAATCCTCTACTACTTTACTTCTAAAGCTAATAGTTAAGAAAAATATATTCAAAAATTAGTTGCTATCTCGCAATAATTTAAGTCTCCAATAAACTCTTAGCTTGCAATTCCATGGAGAGAGGCCTCTTGAATTTTCTTGATTTAGTACTGCTGCAAAAAATTAGGAACATTTTTTATGGAGGTGGTCCTATGGACTGCATTATTTTTTTCAAAGAGTATGGCTGAAAAAAATTAAATGAGAAATTGTAGGAATGCAGAATGCAACAGCGAATAGCAATGCAGAGTTTGCAATGTACATGCTAGGATGTCATATTTATATCTTAAATAGTAGGGGAAAACTTTTAATACCCTCCCAAATAACCTCTAAAACTCTTTTAGAGCTCTTATTTTATAAGAGAAGATTTAGAGCTCTTATTTTTTTAAGTTAGTGGCCACATATTTTTCAGCTAACCCCTCCATAAATCATGCCCTTTAAAAGTGTTGCAAACTTCTAGCCCTTTTTTTGAGCCGCCACTAAAAATAGGAGTTTACTGCTAGAAAAGCGACTGCTAAACATTTCTAAAAACTTATTTTTGTTTGTTCCGATTTCATATTTTAAAATTTAACACCACCTGCACAAGATAAATAGGAGCGGCCATGGGGATTGTGGCTTCCATTGGGATTTTCAGATGCTTGTTACATTGTTTTTTTAAAATCTCAAATCTCGGAACATCTAGATAATTAATTAGGGCATTATAAGTCACGGCTACCTAATAGATGTGTGTATAAATGTGCAGAGGAAGATGTGAAGAGCGCAATGGGGAAGGGAATTGTAGCTACGTGGCTCTTCATCGCACTAATATTGAACAACAGTTACACCGCTCATCTCACATCTATTTTGACTGTGGAGAAGTTGGTCCCTGCGCTTACAAACATGAACAGCCTCACCACAAGCAAGATCAAAGTAGGGTACATGAACAATTCATTTGCCAGAGATTATCTGATGCACGATCTCAACATACCCAAAGAAAGACTGGTACCTCTGAATAGCCCGCAGGATTACGTTGAAAAGCTAATGAGCGGGGAAGTGGGTGCAATTGTGGACGAGAACCCATATGTTCAGATAGTGAAATCTCTCTACCCATGCGCAAAAATTGCAGTTGTAGACAGAGGATATTTTGACACAGGCGGCTTGGGATTTGTAAGTAGTTTTCTCCATCTCTCTTTACCGTATTGAAAACTGACCCAAATAAAATCGCTGCTGAATTGTGAAGTGTAAATGTGACAGTTTTTTCGCAAAGGGTCGCCATTTCTGGCGGATATATCCGAGGCTGTGCTGAATATATCAGAGCAGCACAATGTGGTGGAGAGCATCCGTAGCAAATGGTTTGGGCAGCGAACGTCGTGTCCGGAATTAGACAGCGGGGTTGAATCCAACACGAGTCCCATCAGTCCTGCTCATCTCTGGACACTCTTCGTTTTCACAGCATCTGTATATGCGATTACTGCGTTGATTCATATTGGTCGAAAGCTACATCAAAGGCGGGATCGCGGCAGGGTGAGGTCGGCGCCGGCATCTAACAACAACGTTTTGTCAACACCTGCACTATGATCTCTTCCTCCCCAGTCCAACGTTGAAATTGCAAATTTTCAATGCAAGATTTTTTTGTATTCTCAGATTCCGAAATCTGTTTTTATATTATAAAAGACAGCGTGAGCGGACGACATTAAATTTGTAGAACGCGTTAAATGTGTCACCCAATTGTATATAAATTAGGGAGAGACACCAGTAGTGGTGCACCCTATGTTAGGGGGCCCACAAAATAAATTCTATAAAATGTGGGAACTTGATTTTTTCACCAGCACGTAGTTTAAGATTTTTTTAAATTACATATATTTTTTTGAATGTTGAATTGGAGGGAAAAATATATTTTGAATTTATTTAAAATTGTAAATTTTAGTTACACTACATTTTGGTTGGGACCCATACTTGATCATGGGTGAAAATGGTTGAACATTTAAATTTTCAAAAAGGCAAATCCTACATGTCATGATATGATTGAGTGTTGTCATGTCAAAAATGACTAATCACCAGGTACCTTTATGACAACTATTGGGTGTTTTGTATTCAAGACACTATATCCACAATTGGACCCCGCTCAACTATTGGTGTCTCTCCCCTACTCGACTATCATATCCAATGAACCTCCGAAATGTTTGTCTCTATGTTATAACGCCATGCTACCCTCCACTGAAAATGCACCTATGCATGTGGGCATTTTTTTCATATCATGATGTGTTGACATAGCCATTGTCCTCGCCGGAAAGGACTGCTGTGCCGTGGAAACTATGATGTGACATTATGACGTGGCAATTAAGAGACATGACAGTTGGAGT
The DNA here is from genome assembly GCA_018340775.1 of Taxus wallichiana var. yunnanensis. Taxonomy (NCBI): domain Eukaryota; kingdom Viridiplantae; phylum Streptophyta; class Pinopsida; order Cupressales; family Taxaceae; genus Taxus; species Taxus wallichiana. Next base: position 905,343,101 of record CM031235.1, on the reverse strand, counting down.
TTGAATTTAAATTATCTTTTGCCTGTCCCACCCAAAATATTTTCAAATTACTATGGGACGGGATAACTCATAGGCAGGGTGGTGGTTGTCACACTGAAGCTCGCAGAGGAGGCAAGGGATCCGAGCAGAGGAGCCGAGGAGACACGCATTCATTGATTCTTTTACCAGTGGAGAGGTGCTCGTTGGCTGCAATATTTTGCTTAGTTTGTGAACTAATAGGTACGGTAAATCTCAGTTGTGGAGTTTGATTTCTAAGTGTAGAGTAAGTAGTTTTAGAGCAGAGTAAATCGTTTAAGAAAGTATGTACGATGTATTCGTTTGCATGTTTTATGAGAGATCAAATTTTTCCTTTTCTCATTTTTTGGGGTTTACCTCTAAATATTTGGAATATGTTGAATGCTCGCATAGGGATTTGCTGGTGAGACACAACAATTTTTGTTGGAAAACCATGCCACTCCTGTTTCTCAGGTCCACATGGACGAACCCAAACACCAGGGTGTAGGGGTTTGTCTGAAAACTCCATCACTCAAACAACTCTTCTTCAAGCTCTGTTTTTCAAGTTTATTTCATTTGTATAGATCTGATGACAACATTTATGGATGGGATCATGCACAGTCTAGCGATGAGGAAGGAGGAGAAAAGGGAGAGAAGAAGAACAAAAAAAAGGGCAGGCTGAAGGAGAAGATTCCAGGAGGGAACAAGAAAGAAAGGAAAGAAAATGTGCAGGGTGAGAAGAAAGAGGAGCTGTTGGACAAAGTGAAACAAAAGCTTCCAGGAACCATAAGAATGAGGAAGAAAAATCCTATTCGGAATAAGTTGACGTTTATAATTATATGAATCCCACTTGTATTTACGTTTCTACAATAAAAATGGCTATGTTCTCATTATAATATATAATCTCTATTATCTAATTTATTACTATTAATCAAGTCAAATGAGATCAGGTTTGAGTAATATTTTGAGAAAAAACATACACTTCTTTATCAAATCAAATTACAACTAACTAATGAGTTGTTTATTAAGGAGATTCATCATTGGTTTCTTGCAAACATATGTGAGTGATCCGCAAATACTCAACAATTAAAAACACAATTAAAAATTGTGAAACTTTAACATACAAGAAGAGAGTCACCTACCTAATGATGACTACAATTATATACAAATACCCCATTCAACACACTAAAATACTTATGTTAAATGACACAAAATATTTTGGCCTTTTGAACCATACGACTCCCATTTAAAATAACAAGCAATCCCATTTTATTTTGTTTGTCAACACTAGAGCATGAATTTTTTTTGATGAGTTTGGAGAAAGGGTACAAAAATGTGACCAATTTTGTAGAGAACTTAACAAGCCGGCTTCTTTCCATTTATTTATTATTCTTTTTTTGTATTTGGTCTGGCCCTGCATTGGTAATTACAAATTTAGAGAAAGTTTGAATTTTTTTATAATTATATTTGCTTGGGGTTTAATATGAAATTGAATCATATTTATGTTGACGACGTTGTTTAAATAAGAATTATAAACTTTGCATGGACATAAACAAACTCACAAACTCTCAATTTAATCACCACTAAGGTTTAAGAAGTTTCCTACAATTATAATTTATTTTCATAAACAAACTCACAAACTCTCAATTTAGTCACCACTAAGGTTTAAGAAGTAAGTTTCCTACAAAATATTCAGCGTACCTCTAAGCATTAAAGAGCAAGTTTTTACGAAATATTCGCCTAAACAAACATGCAATAAGCTTTAAGAATCAAGTTTTCTAACTTCTACTCTTATAAGGGGTATCCAAACTCCAATATATAGATTAGATCATTTCCACACTCTCCCAATCGTATTACCTAAATATATACATAAAAATAGTAACAATTGAGGTAGAAAATTAATTTTTTAATGGAATAATAGTGATATGCAAAGCCAAGAAGCAAAAAAATTGTTTTGATATCCCATTCGAATTTAGTGATTTAAATTTCAATTACTGGCCCTCAAGTGTCAATATGATTGATTCAAGAAAGAATTTCAAATTCATATGTCAATCACCCTTTAGGTATTAGGACACTCAAGGGGTAGTAAGGGATAATTTTACCTTTTTAATGAAAAAATTAGGGATGGGAGTTTATCAAAAACAATAAAATGCACTAGATAATGATATTTAATCTAACCCATAGATTAAAATTATGGTACACGAGAAGAAGGTACAACATGGAATTATCAAAGCTACGAGTTGATAACTAGTTGGAGAGGAATAAACATAAGAGGGGTATGGATAATATGATGAATAAGAGGAAAATAAAGAGAATTTGATAAAATCCATACTCATGAGAATTCCCATGCTCCCCTCACTCATAAGATCATATCTTAATCTGCACTAAAACCTCACATAGGCATAATAAGTTTTGTGTGTATTGTCTCTTCAGATGTTCCTTTCACAAGTATTTTTTTCACACCAATTGATGTATCTGATAGTGATTCTTTGAGTATGTCTCAAGTATTTTTTCCCAAGTTATTATTCCTTAAAAAGTTTTTTTATCCAATTGACTCTTTGACATAAGTTGTATCAATTTCTAATATTTCTCATACCAGATCGATTTCAAACGTTCCTACAAATTTAGTAGAGGTTTTGTAGCTAGTAACTCCTTGTGGTTTTTATGGAGGTTGAAGTTTTAGGTGATTTTCTAATTTTAAGCCAAGGCCATGCCATCTCCAATACCTCTATTATTTAGGATATCCTTATCATGACCCCTATTTCCACATCATCTTCATCTTCCATTACTCAATTTGGTATTATCATCTTCCCACCATCTTCCATCTATTCTATCAATTCTGAGCTATTATAGTTACTCATTTACTTGTTATCACTACCACTATAGGTGAGGACATAACACATGGTAGCCAACTAAAATAAGAGATGTTTTTAGCACAAGTCCATTAGAATATCCATAAAGGAGATACTTAAAGGCCATATTTTATTTCATGGACGACTCCATTAGTCCCATGGTATCTTTCATTCATAATTTGGATAGGAGTGCAAACTTCATTTACCATACCTTTTTCCAACCCATCCTTTATGATACTTCCTATGTTTTCATATATTGATGTTACCAATACTTTTTTGTTGATTCTCATAGTAAATATGTCCCTCTTACTATTATGACCTTGAGTATTATGGACGTCAATACAATACCTATCCCCATGAGATTAATCACTAAGGCTATGATGCATCACGGGGTTCACCTAGTAAAAGTATGGTATAGCACGTGCGTTCGGAGGGTATTAAAGAATACCCTTGATTTTAATTTTTACCTCTACTTATTTAATTGATAATACCCCCTCCCGTTATATTATTAAAAAAAAAAAACCCCCTATTTTTTCCATGTACCTCACTTACCCATTTTTCCATTACAATTTTATTTACCCCTTTTTATCTCTACCCCTATATGTCAAATAGAATATATATCATCTTTCTCACTCACATATTAGTTTTATAATACATCTTTTCTATAGAAAGTGGGTTTGAAGACATTCAAGACCTATTACCAATTACCTTAATGTTATTCTTTAATAATTTATCATTTTTCAAGTAATTAAGATGGTGAAACAATATTATTTAAGATGAAAAGAATACTCAATCTTAGTTCTTGAAAAATCGGATGTTCCCTTTGCATCTCAATATTTCCTAATTAATAATCTTCTAATTGAGATTTCCTTAGTCAATAAGAGACTATAATTTAATTTTGTGACCACACTCCTCTTGCACTTTTGAGTCTTTCAAATAGACAACGGTAGATAAATTGGGAAGATTATCAAGTATAATTGCTTAGATAAGTCTATTTTTATATTAGCACTTATCAATTATTAGTCATGGACTCTTTATTATTATATGTCTATATAAATACCCAATTTTAAAAAAACTCATTTACATATAAAATAAAATAAAATAATTTCAATGGATGTAAACTCATTTACACAAAGCATTGAATTTAATTTAATACATGAAATTAGAATGAATGAGGATAATGATAATGATTTCAAAGTCATTGTTGAATTCATCATAAAAGAAAACCTCAAATGAGATATATTACATGCAACACAACTAACTAAATTGAAATATGGCTTAGCAAAAGTAAGGGAGCAATTAAAATAAATCAAGTTCCGTGAAGAATTTATCCATTGCCATAAACAAAATGAACTAGTTCATATCATGACAATTTGACGTAACATGCCCAAAAAAGGAATCTTGAGATTCCAAAAAATAAGCTTAATGTTCTTTTCATTAGTTCAAAATATTTATAAATTCATACAACTAGATAAATAAATGTTTTCTCAATAAGTGGATCAATATTAGTTCACAAAAACTATCACTATTGAGTTTGAATTTACATCTATTGCCTCTTAGAATCATTTTACAATGGAATCTTTATTTGGAATGTATGTGTTCTTAATGATTAATGGTTCATTAGAGGCAATCTCTTAGCAGCATGAATGGACTCTTATTGTCTTTTGGAATATTGTTAACGTTGAGAAAGTCTTTATTGGAAATAGTAGTTAGTGAGCCTCCCACTAGCACTCATAGTCTTGAGATGATGATGGTCACCAATAGAGTTTCCTCTGCAATTAAAACATCTTCCCAACTTTGGTTGCATAACCTTTAATAAGTTTTGAATCCTGTGAATCCATGTAGCTGTATTATTTTGAGCCTGTGTTGAATTCAAAATTGCATATATGTAAACAACTGCACATGGGAAATTGTATTTATTAAAAAAAAGATAGTAAACTTAAACATACATTGAAGAGAAACTTTTAGTGTTCAACATTGTTGTGTGTTTTGCAACAACAAACAGGGGTCCAAACAGATCACCCTTGGACTGGTGCAAGCGAATGAAGATAACATCGGATGCAACAGTTTAGGAATGGTACATGGAAATCCCAACATTGAGGAAGAAATGGTGGCCATACTTCAGATTGCATTGGCTTGTGCCCTTGAGGAAATAGATGAAAGGCCTACTACATAGTTGTACTATACAGGTAAAACATGAGGTTTATAATTGCTTCATATGCCATACAATTATTATACAACTATACTATACAGGTAGGGGGATCACTACACAGCTGCATATATAGGTACTATCGCTGCATATACATCTACATATACAGGTATACAACTGCATATACAGGTACTGTCGCTGCATACACCGCTGTATATACAAGTACACAGCTACATATATAGGGGGATCTAAGGAGCTTAGTATAAAGACAACAATGCTATATAGAGAAGATGTTACAATTTCCCACTAAATTGTTTTATCTAATAGCATTTTACTTTCAAGGCTGAGTTATAAAAACCTTATTTGAAACAGGTTATCACAAACTTAACACATAAAAGTATTCAAGGTATGTTCAAACATGAATACGTGGAAAAATGATGCTTCTTTGTTAACACAATTCACCCAAATAGAACTGAGGCTTACTATCCATGGAGACAACAGTCAATTTAGGAAGCATAACAAGATCATGTAACGGCTTATCAAATGTAACTGAGTTATTATAGGGGTCTGATACAACTGATTGCATTCTCCTCTCAAATCAAGTTTAGAACAAGTATGAATTATTCAAACACTCTTTGGATGTCAGTGTCACACATTTGGACAACTCAAGAAGAGATACTTCAAAGCAATGTTCTTTTCATATATAATTCAGGTAATTTGATAGAAGTACATAATGACTACATCCAACTGAGTCTAATGAAACAATCATCATGTTTTTGGAAACATCTGAAATTACACAAGATCTCAAAAAGAATAACACTAAAACACAATATTCAACAATACATCATGTTGCAACAGAAATCTGAAAACACAAAGTTTAGGAGACTTATTCCATCTCTTTTCCATGTTCAAAGACTCATACAAAACCATGATGAATAAGGCCGTCTATAACATGATCAAGTCACCTTCAAGCTGAAAATAACAACATAGTACAACAAGCTGAGGGAAGACTGTATATAACAAATTCCACTTCCTTTCCAATATGAAACCCAAAAACTTGATAGATTACAGAAGTGCACCGAGCTTACTTCTTACAGTCTACGTTGCTTAATAGCTACAACATTGCATAGATGTTGCCCACAAAAGTGTACTATCTTAATCATGCCTGCCAACCACAGAAAACACCTATTTTTATTCTTCAAAGCAATGGAAAATATACAAAGATTGCAGTGATTATTGGAATACCTAGTGATTTCTTACTTACTTTTAGAAAAGAAGACATGCAGAAGTACGAATAAAATTTATATTGAAAATTTTAATGAAGTATTGCCCCAAAATACCAGAAGCTAAGCCTCCAACATGCCTGGAAAAGGAAGAAAACAAACTGGAAAAAGGATAAACCCACTACAGCTTATTCCACAAGATCAACAGAAAGATCAGTAGAAAAATCACCATACACTGGAAATTGCAATTAAAAAACTAAAGAGCTTGATTGAGGCAGAAAAGCTTACTCACCGTTGAACCCCAAAAGCCTGAACAACTTCTTATCAATTGGAATCTTTGAACTAAGGAACAACATGATGAAATATAATTCTAGCACCAAATGTTTAGAAACTAGGGCAAAACAACAATACAATTGGAACACGATCACTTGCAAGGCTGGATAATCACAATAATAAGAGGATATATGGTAGCTCTTTTACATGAATACACTGTTACTGTGCTGCCAACTTACAGTTCTGAAATGATTGTTCAAACTTTTGAGACTGATTGCGAGAAGATTATTTCAAAGATGCAGGTTATGAATTAAATTTAACTTCATTCTCAATCTTTTTCCGTTCAATTTTATCCTTGTTAACTAATTGCATGACATTTAAATCAAAGTGGGGTTTTTCCATAATTCCCAAAGAATTTTCCTACAACTTTGGTCCATCACTAGGTTAGCCAGGTAATAGGCCACTTAGTTCTTTGATTAGTGTGAGTTATCCTATGTGTCCTCCTCTCATGTTGGAGGGTCATCTCACATGGGTTAGGTTTAGGGTTAGGTTTAGGGTTTCATATGTGTCATGCACTAGGGTTACTCAAAGACCCTATATGTACCCTTTTCTATTCATTTATGAGCATGCCAAGACACTCCATTGTCTTTCCTCTGTCTGACTTTGTTTCATTGAGCAAGTTCTTCCATTCTCGATCAATTTTTCCTTCTTGCTATCGCTGGAGCTCTCACGATTCCGTTGGAGTCAACTACTTCGTGGTGCCTCGTTTCCACGATTCTCACAAAATATTTTCATGGTATCAGAGCTACATGACTTGCCATCACACCAAAATCTCGAACTGATGGTGGAGAGGGATCTCTTCATGTTAATCGATTCTTCGCCTAATACCCTCCCGCACGATGGAGCCGGTATACACCCAATCAGGCCCAACGACATATTAAGAGGAAGTGACACAGGAATTTCCCGGAGGTCACCCATCCTAGAATCACTCTGCATGGGCGGTGCGCTTAACTTCCACGATATCAAAGCTACACGACTTGCCATGACACCAAAAGCTCGAACTGATGGTGGAGAGGATCTCATCGTGTTAAGCATTCTACGCCAATACCCTCCCGCACAATGGAGCCGTATACACCCAATCGGCCCAATGACATATTAAGAGGAAGTGACACCGAGAATTTGCGAGAATCGAATCGGAAAGTTCTTTTTACAATCAAACTTCTTTTTAGTAAGTTTTTAAAAAACATTTCTAACTCTATCAAGTTTTTAAAGCTCATTTAGAAATTTGTTTTTAATTAGAAACATTCATCTTTTTAAAAAATCTTCATCTACAACTCTTCATTAGATTAGATCTAATTAGTTTTAATTAAATTAGATCTAATTTTATTTAATTTCACATTATCTAAATACTATTTTCCTTGGCATTATACAATTTTGGTTTTTGGCTTGTTGTATTTCTAACCTTCCGTCAAGTGCCAAAGACGAAGGGTGAGGTCTAGGATTGGCAGGTGGCTAATCCCCCCTCGCAATACAAACAAACCTTATCTCAAATTCCGTGCCGCTTTCCAATGAGCATACATACAACACCATTTGCATGTGTTTAGGGCACTTTTAAATCCGTTTGCGGCTTATTGGCTTTTTCTCATCAAATTGTGGGAATTGGTTTTTGTTATAACTTTTGACTCGTTGCTCGGTTTTGAGCACTTCTTTAGTCAAAGTTGCATGTTTTTTCACACTCTAGATGATGGGATCAATAGATTTGTAAACACACTAATTTTAAAGTGCCACATTCAGGGGTATCTTTGTATTGCTTAATTCACTCATTTTTTGAGCTTTGTTCTATTCCTTTTTTTTGTGGACTTGTGAGCATGTCCACCACAATTTTAAGACAAAGGGATTCTTTCTTGTCGACATGAGACACTTTTTCTCACCACCAGGGTTGGCTTTCACCTCCTTTCATTTTTTTCTTGTGCTTGTTTACGGTGTTCCTCTTTTGTTGCGCTCCACGAAACACTGTTGTGGTCTCCTCTCTTGCGCGTTATTACGCTAATTACAAGATGAGTTACCAAGTGTTTCAAACCACACGCATGGACCCGTTTGTAATCAACGCACTAAACTATAAAGTGCCGAAAGCAGGGGGGTTGTTATTGTCCTGGGTGTTGTATTACATGCAGACGCATTATCGGCCGAGTCCGACGTCTTGCATTTGTGCATCTTGCACTTTTTGATTCCGCATCATGGAAGGTACTCTTTCCAGACTTGAGCATCGTAGGATCGCCTTACAGCCTCCGCCAATTCTTAGTGGGAGAGAGAACTATTCAGCTTGGCGTGCTTCTATGGAACATTACTTCGCCTGCAAGGGTCTTTCTCACTTCTTGCTTGGGCCAGTTCCTGCACCCACTGATCATCGTCATCTTAATGATTTTCTCAACAATTGCGACCATGTTTTTGGTCACATGATGATGCATGTCTCTACATCTCAATGGGTTCACGTGGCAGACTCAGATCCACCCCACCGCATCTGGAGCATTCTTCAGTCCCTCTATGGAGACCCTTCACATACTGCCGCCGTTGTTGTTGCAGCTGATTCAGTTGTCTCCTCTATTTTTTCGTGTGATGACAGTTCCACTGACACAGACTTGCTTGGTTCTACTTTTGATGATGAGGATTGTGCACCCAGTTCTGATGACAAGAGTACTATAGAGGAATCTTCTCCTCCTTCTCTCACTATTCCAGAGAGTGTTGACACATCCCGCATCTCATCATATATTGAGCAGTCTCTTATACAATGTCATACAGTCATCACACCCGCCTCTTTTCCACCTTCAGTGTTTGAGGCCCATTTCACTCCTCAACCTTCCTTGGATGACTCATACATATCTGACATCGCTCTTCTATTTGTTGAGCCCCCTCATTGGGACGAGTATCTACCTGACCTTAGTCATCTTTTCGCAGAGCACACTTGTGATGTACTACAGGTTCCTCATCCATCTACAGGTATTTCAGAGGAGTTCATCATCTCCATTGTTGGGAGTGCCCCTTCTGGGACTCTTGCCACTTCCACTTTTCCGAAGACTTTCATTAATCCACCCTTGTTTGTGGATCCATTTTTCATTGGGGATGTTTTATTGCCTTCACATCAGTTGGAAATCCTTTCTACAGGTGTTCACCCTTCATACTCTGACAGTTTTGCACTCGTGACATTACCCTTAGCTCCTTTGCACTCACTTGCTAGACCTATGTCACACTTTCATGGACCAGACTCAGAGTTCTTCATGCTACTGCCTTCAGTTTCCTTCATGGAGTGGGCAGATTTCCAGCACATCTTTTCTATCCTTCCTAAGGGTAGACACACAGTATGGTGCAGATGGCTCTTCTTCAGTCTAGAGGCAGAGGATCTCATCATCGACATTCTTCTGGGAGACTTCTTAGAGTTGTAGAGTTCAGATCCATCCATGGCATCTTCCACATCCATCTCATCTCCCTCATCTTCTCTCTTTTTCATCTTCCGAGATTGCCCCTTTGTACATGGGTACCTTTACAGCTAGTCTATGGCCAGGACCCATCTTTGGCATCTTTCTTAGATTAGAGAGTATTTTTTTTGTTCTTTTGTTGTGGATGTTTTTCCCACTTTTTCCTTACGCCTCTACTTTGGGACTTATTTTGTACATGGGTACCTCATCAGGCTTTATGCCGGGACCCATTTTTCTTCTTCTTCTTCTAGGAAGATTGTGTTTGTATATGGGCACCTTATCAGGCCTTTAGTTGCCGGGCCCCATTGGCACATCTTTCTTAGTTGTTTAGGAGTGTATTTCTCTTCCGTCGACTCATCACAAGCTGCTTTACCCGGCTTGATGAAGGGGGTGTTAGTGTGAGTTATCCTTTGTGTCCTCCTCTCATGTTGGAGGGTCATCTCACATGGGTTAGGTTTAGGGTTTCATATGTGTCATGCACTAGGGTTACTCAGCACCCTATATGTACCCCTTTTCTATTCATTTATGAGCATGCCAAGGCACTCCACCGTGTCTTTCCTCTATGCAAGCTTTGTTTCGTTGAGCAATTTCTTCCATTCTTGACCAATTTTTTCCTTTGCTATCATTGGAGCTCTCACGATTCCATTAGAGTGCAACTACTTCATGGTGCCTCATTTCCGATTCAATTCTATAAACTCTTTTCGGTTACCACCTTGTCTAATGTCTAAAAATAATGTCGTGGAAGTAGTTTCTAAAAGAGGTCCTTCTTGAGTGCCTCAATAGTTTGCTTTGAATCTCCTTCAATCTGTAGCTAGAAGGATGTCCTTCGAAAAAGTCTGAACCTTTGCAATGTTGTTAGAGCATAAACTAAGGTCTTCATTATTCATTAATATGGATTTGCCTCAACAATCTATGAAGAATTATCTATCAGTTGCTCCTGGGTTGTCCTTTTTTGCCTTGTCAAAGATGAGCTTTATCCGGGAAACTTTAGGTGGTTTCCATTGTTCTTAAGGCTTGGCCACCTTATTTAGCTCACCCCTTGCGAGTGTTTGTATCCAAAATATTGTTTAGGTGAATCTATAGATTTTTTTTTGTGTGTAGCTGCATATGCTACAAGATTTGATACCTTTGATTAAAAAAACTTCTAGATGGCCTTGAAATGCTTATGGTGATATCTGAAGTGAAATATGCTCACCTATGAACTTTGAATCATTTCAGGTGCCTGGTTTGAAAAGAAGAAAGAAAATGCCAAAGCATATCTATGAGGAATGGAAAGGTTCAGTCCTGACATCAAATAAGGCTTTTAAAGACATAGGTAGCTTAATGATGTTTCATGGACATCTCATTTGAAATAATGTGTATAATGCCTTGTACATAAGGCTAACCAATTTTGTGTAATTGTGTAGGACTTGAAAAGAAAAAAAAGCAATTGCCTCTCAATTTTGTGAAGAAGCCTTCACAAACTGTATCCCTTGAAGGTTCATAGCATTTCTCAGGATGACAGCTGAGATTCTCCCAGTGTTCATCCTCATTGATTGGTTTATCAAGTCATATAAAATGCATGCACTAATTGATGCAGATCCTTACAAAATTTCTATTATTCTTTAGAAATACATGATTACATTCATTTATAGAAATAGATGATTACATTCATCTAGAAAGCAAGACCATACAATTATCTTAAGGTCCGAGTTACCCTGACACTTAGTCTTCATAATTGGAAATTGAGAAGACTAGGTGGAGCAGAGCTTCCAACTCACCACGAGCTGAAATGAAACTGAAGGATCTGTAATTGACTGGTGATAAATTTTGAGTTTGGATGCCATAAAGGCCAGAAGTTTAGTATCCTAAATCAGGAGAAAGGTCTCGAGTACCCAAAAGGGTGAATTGATCTGATATTTGATTGTTTATTCAAAAATTATAAAATCAGCAGTTTGATTCCCTTGAGCAAAGCCTAAATTGTGTTGCATCTCAAAAAGCAAAGAATTTGTCCATAAAACATTTTTTCACACTAGTTATGCAAGTAGATTTGGATTTACACCAAATTTGAGGAAAGAACTATTGTAAAATCAACAGAAGCAACTGTGTTTCTTATATGTATTCAAGGAAGTTGTAGAAGGTTAAAAATCAGAAAAACATCATTAAAAGAAAAACTGGATAATGTGAAAGCTTCAGAAGAAGGAAAACTAGTTAATGCCAAAATTTCCTTTTTGTTAGGAATACATCTGAGCAATCCTTCTTGCCATGTTGCTTCCATTTTGAAATAAATCGGGAGAATAGGGCCCTTTAGACATGTTGAATTTTCACATTGTCGAATCGTAGAATTCCAATCTAGCTTCTTTGGAAGATCATTTTCCAATAAAGAGAGCAAGCATCCATATTCTTTCTTCAGAATCCTCAAGGAAGCATGTTGTTTTGAAAATTCAGAAATCTGGCAATCTACTATGTTATGGGCTTCACTTAACTCTTCTGTACGTGCAGCAAACACATCCTTGAGCGCTTGTATCTTACAGTGCTTCCAGCTTCTGTTGCCTTCATTTTATTTGTAAGCATAGAGATCTTGTTTTCGGAGGAAGATGAGACACCACTAATGCAGGAAGAGCTTCCCACTAGAATTTAACCCCAACCAGGTCCACATCCTCACTCTCAGGCCTCAAGAAATATACCTCATTTAGGTATTGGACTCTACCCCTCCTTATGCACATTATACTATTGCTATCAACCCCTTGCAGCCCCTAGTATCTCTTGCAGGCATGTTATGAAGAATTCTTCACTCAAAAGATCATAGATGTCTAAAGTGCCTCCAACTCTGAATAGTGAATCCTTCACTCAGATGCCTTGGACTTAATCATGATGTGATCAATATCTATGTACAACCCTAAACAATTGCATCATTTAAAATATCTATCTATAGAACTAGATAGATATCCGAGAGAATATTTTTTGCAACAGAGCAAGACCTAGATATCCGGAGAATTATTTTTGCAAAAGAACACAATGGTGCTTGACAAGATGCTAATGATGACTCTTCTAATGGTTTCTGCATATATACATGGCAAGAGAGCAAACAAGTGCATGCACAAACATATATATTTATAAGCATGTCTTTAGTAATATCATGCAAGCTACAAGTATTTTCAAGAGGCCAAGTATTATGTATTGTGTCCTACCAAAATCTTAATGCGAGCATTGTTTAGAGTCCTACTGAACCCTTAGGGTGGGAGTAGAAATATGAGTATTATTTAAAGCCTCATGTATTGATTTCGATGGTATTCCTCCCTCTGTATGACAATAATAAATCTAGACTGAAATACTAAGAAGGTTTCTAAACAAACCTTTAAAGCATATCTACATTTTATCTACTTTAAAGCTTCAAAATGTATTGGGCATGTCATCCAGTGCTTACATCAAATTTTCAGTGCAATTTAAATAGAGACCAAATCCTGCCATCTGAATGTTGCCATATTGTTGGTTTGTTTACAACAACTTTAATTGAAATAGTCGAGAGGGTACATTATTGTGTAAGTCCCTACTATGCATGTTCAACGGATGAAAGCTCTGATTTTTTCCCCGCACATGCTTGTTTGCATTCTCGGTTATAACAAAGATGGACCCTTGACATTCGTAGAGCCACAACTAGAGTCTACATCTACTTTTCCCTTTAAAACCAAGATCCTTGTTATCTCATGTGTTCCTTCTTTAAGTGGTCAAACCTAGCCATGCTTCAGCAGGTGAAAAGTTGCTAGAATCATTTCCCTATAACAAGGAAGTTAGGATTTCCTCCTCCTCTAGGCCGATCTCTTCCTTTCGGTTTAACGCTTAAAACTTACACCTTTAGATACAAAGTAGCCCCAAATAATGGGTGCATGAATAATAGGGTGTCCTTTGGCTTAAGGAAAAGCTACGAGGACTATCCATTCTTTATGAAGCATGCCTTCAACTGCATAAAATGGCCCTAAAATCCATTAAAAATAACCTTCCTATAATCTCGAAAGCAGAGATCACCACCTTCAGAGACTCGAAGACTATTTTCATAACGCCAGCGAGTAATGAACATGCATGGGTCTTGGTCAACCATGCACACATAATGACCAATTGTAGCTATAATAAAATAAAAGTCATTCATGCGACTGAAATATTTAAAGCCCTCATCCACTAAACCTACATGGCTGCATGCTAATAAAACACAAGTAAAGGTTACATGGTCAGGGTATGTTCCGGAGTGCTTCATCACTTCAAAAAGTTCAAGAGCATCCTTGCAAAAGCCATTTTGTGCATATTTTGTAATCATGGCATTCCACGAGACTACATTTTTTTGAGGCACTTTGTCAAACAGTTCATGTGCCTTGTGTATGCTTCCACATTTTGCATAAATATCTACCAGGGTATTTGCAACTACAACATTTGAGAAATTAGCCATAAAATAAGTTTTAATGGCCTCATACTATTGGAAAAAAAGAAAGAATTGTGTAAAAGCTAAGCCATTTATATGCTGAAAGATTTTTTTTTAAGTTCTTACCCAACACTTATAGCTATATTATGAGTTTCAGAGATTTTTGTAGGTTCAATGGGGGGGGAGGATGTTTGCACTAACCTGTAAAATCTAAAATTGCATCGTTGTCAAATGGTCTCATCAAGCACCATTTTCACTGCAGCACATGCCAAAAAATATAAAATTAATATTATGGGGTTACAAATGAATTGATAAATCATAAAAAAAGAAAATTAACAAAGATTTTAAAATAATCTATAAAAAATATTGTATCTACTATTTTTTTCTCCATGTATAGCTTTAAAAGTATCGTATCTGCTGTTTTTTTCTCTATGTATTGAACAACAAAAAAAAGTTGAGTGGGAAAAATAGACCCATGTCAAACAAACCCACCAACCAGGTTAAGCGCTCTTAAAAACCCAAAGTAGAACATGGAGAGTGACACATACTAAACAACCTTTCAGACCTCTCATTTTCCTTGCATGATAATACAAGCACTTTATTTGAGATCTAAAGGAGTTAAACCATGCTAAAACCCAAGTTAACGTTGTAAATTTAGCAGTAATTGGATAGTTGCAGCGAGTACAGAAGTCAGATTTCTGATTTACTAGCAACGGTAAAGTATGGTTCTCTACTCTCATAATTAAATAAACATAATGTTATGGAGAACTATGCTAAACAGAGATATGGCTAATAGCTGTCCTAAAATCAGTACCATTATGGGTTAAATCAGAAACATATGAATTGTATAGCTTTAAAAGTATCGTATCTGCTGTTTTTTTCTCCATGTATTGAACAACAAAAAAAAGTTGAGTGGGAAAAATAGACCCATGTCAAACAAACCCACCAACCGGGTTAAGCGCTCTTCAAAACCCAAAGTAGAACATGGAGAGTGACACATACTAAACAGCCTTTCAGACCTCTCATTTTCCTTGCATGATAATACAAGCACTTACTTTTACTTTTAGATAAAATCACGTATCAAATAACTATATTACGAGTTTTAGATATTTCTGTAGGTTCAAGGAGAGTGAGGATGTTTGCACTAACCTGTAAAATCTAAAATTGCATCATTTTCGAGATGGTATCATCAAGCACCATTTTCATTAATATCCGAACCTTTCACTGCAGCACATACCAAAAAATATAAAATTAATGCTATAGGGTTACAAATGAATCGATAAATTATAAAAATGAAAATTAACAAAGATTTGTAAATCATCTATAATAAAAATAAATTCAAAGAAGGAAGACAAAATGATTTTAAAACTACACCTTGTTTAAGTTTTTTGTGAAATTTTCAAAAGTAATGTAATCACTATCTTCTAATTTGTAGGTATTGCTCCTAGAATCATATGATAAGTTGGCAGCCGCGATGATAGATTCAAGTTGTACAAAAAGATGGTCTGTAGAATCATACTTGTATATGTGTTTCCCCTTTATTTTATTGTACCAACAAAGTTGAAGTTCAATTCCTTCTTGTCTATCCAAAAGATCAATGTCATTATGGTAATCAAACACTTTATTACCATCTTTTTTCCGTATTCTTTGAACCCTTCCAATGTACCATGTTCCGCATGAAACACCATGATTTGTACTTCAAGAAACCCCTTTTCTTGTAGTCCGTTCAGCTATGGGTATAGAATCAATGTCAAACAAAACCCCACAATCTGACCCAATGCCAAAGCTAACTGAAACACCCTTTCTTGGTGCTCTCTCATCTCGTCTAAAGTACACCCCATTTCTCACTTTGGTCACCTATCCTTGGATAATGTTGGATTTCCATTCAATTGACTAACCAAACATGATTTATACATATCCTTACCATCGAGATCAACAACTGGTTTAATGGTTGCACTTTCATTATCCTCAATGGAATCTAATATTTCATCCAACTCATGCCTCCACTCACTTTCCATTGTTTGAAATTCACTTCCATCAACTACCATCAATGATGAAGGTTGGAATATAGAGATAGAATGCTCTGGAAGAGAGTCATGAAGTACTTCATCCACAACTTGAAATTTTGGATAATTTTGATCCTCTTTCCATGGTTTAAGCCACCAAGAAGATTGAGTGTTATTAATGGGTTTCATGCCAAGACTTGATAAAATGCCCTGTGCATCATTCAATCCTTTTTTTAGAGCTTCTATAATTTTATCATCAGTTGATATTGTATCATATTGTGACAACACAATAGGGTTATACTTCATGTTTTGATGCAATTTACTCCATATGTTTTCTTGCTTCTTATGAGATTTATTAAAATGAAGTCCTTGGGAACTTGCTTCTTCTTCAGCAACCCTATTAAGAGTTCCAACAGTGTGAAGTAAATTAGTGAAATCGTAGGACCTTTCTACTCCAACCATGCCACCAACTTTGCTAAAGAATTTTTCACATACATCTGAACCAGTTAGGTGCAATACACATGGTAAGTGTGGGTAGTGATCCCGAAACAATTTCATCAATAAAACTACAAAATGGCAAGAAATCTACACATCAAGATATGCCTCTTTGCTGATAAAATTAATGCTAACATCTGTTTGGGATTGATTTTGTACCCAACACAACCATAATATAAAGAAATGATGAACTCTTGATGCATTCCACACTCTTTCCCAAAGAGTCGAGTATTAGACAAAAAAATGTCAATGTAATCAGCAACAATTGATAAATAAATCTTTGTACCTAATGTCCTCTCTCGTCTCCGCCACTTATTGTACTTCTCATATCTTTCAAAAATTTTGAACATGCTTTGAAACAATGCGTTGTCTTTGAAGCCCAATTTTGTCGATATATCCTCTCTATATCTTCAACTTTCAACTTTCGATCATCCACTTTAAAATTATTATAAACCATTCGAACATGATTAAAACTAATAAACTCTTTTCCAACTATCAAATCCCGTCGACCACTGAATAAAGGATTCACTAAATTTTTTCCATTATGGATGTAATCTTGATCATGAAGTCCTGTTACTTTTTTATCAATATATGAACCTGTTAGCCTCCATCCTTCCCATGGAATTTGATATCTAGATCCCATTGTTGAAGAATAATCCCTTAACATAAGATGTCTTCTTCTACTATCTCCATCTGAGGAATGGCCAATAATAGGTCCTAAATACATTTCTACATGTTTCTTCCACATCACTTCTATTGTTTTCCATTGTTGATGAACAAAATCTGCATTGAACCTATTGCATGTTGGATGAAGAACCACAACCAAATGAGGAAGCATATCATGTAAGGGGTTTGTAATAATAACACGTGCATAGTGTCCAATCACATTGTTCTTAAAAGCATCTGTAATATTTTCATATCCTACTGCTCCTTCGCTAACCGTCACTAAGAAATGTGATTGACATTGGTGTTCTTCTTTATTTCCACAAAAACCCACCAACGTATCACTTTTTGAACCCACGATATATTTTTTCACAATCAAGTTTCATCTTCAAAGAAGGTATATAGGAATTGGGCCTTCTATCCCATGCTTGGACTTATAACTAGCATAAATATTTCCTATTGCCTTAAAAATGTATTCATGTTCCCCTAGAATGTATGTTAATGATTTTCGAACTTGCCTTAGAGTTGTAGATATTGAAGGACCATCTAGATTCAAGCTAAGAAAGCTATGCAATCTAGGACCTCCCATAGCTTAATCATCTCATAAATAGATTTGGTGGATTTACTATACCTTTTTCCTTCCTTAGAATGCACAATATTGTGAAAGATATCCTGTACAAATTCCCAAACTACATCCTTACCCTGTAATTTTCCTTTTTTATGTGCCTCACACACATCTTTGCAAAATCAATATACATCTTTCCTTTCTATAGATTCAAATAAATTTTCCTTTAGGGATCTAATTCTAATAGATAATGAAGCAACAATTGTCCTCTCCCACCAAAGAGCACGCATTGTTATTCTTAGGCTTGTATTAGCATCTCGTGAAACTCTTTTGAGTTCACTTTGAGTCAAAAAGTCTAATCTTCTCCCTCTTCCTGTATCTCTCCCATGTCTTTTAGTGGAGCTTATCATTTCACGATATAAACGCATCTTGAAGTCATCACAATTGGGAACCAACTTACAAAATGTACATGTCAATGAATCAAAGGGGAATCGACTTAGAGACCCTTTTGCAATGAATATGCCTATAAGTTCCATTGATACTACATTCAATGCCATTATAACATATTGATCTCTTGGTATGCTTCTCAATGGCCCAAAATTTCCCATCCCTTTGATCATCCATTAAGATCTTAGTGTCTAATCGCTTCCCATTTCTATAAATATATGGTTCCCAAAACCCCCAACATAGAAGTAATATGTGAGATCCGTGAGCTATAAGAAGGGAATATATAATTAAAAATACTATTAAGTAATAATACATTAGAGAAAGTGATAATCCAATAATAATTACAAGTTATGTAACGTACCTGCATGTGAAAATCTTGTGCTTGTAGAAGCTTCTTGCACTATTGGTTGTGATGATGGGACCAAAAACCTATTCAAACTTTGTTGGGACTTATCAATGGTAGGCTTCTTGGAGTGCACTAACCGTGGCACTCCTCAACTCAACTGTAGAAGTCTTATTTGTAGTAAGTATGTGCTTCTTTGATTTCATGTGCTCATTTATAGATGAGGTAATACTACCACTAGCAGGACACTAAAGAAAACCATTTATTGCAGCGTGTACACTCCACTTTGACTTTTCTCTTGTTATCTGCATATTCTCCAAGTGTTGCTTCCACCACCTTGAACAAATCTGAATCTTGTGTCTTGTTAAGATCGTGTAGAATTTTGATTGCATGTTCAATCTCAGATCGATCTCCAGACACCTTTTTTGGTGTTATTTGGTTGCATGATGGACTTTCACTATTTCCAATTGTTGTAATTTTATGTTGATGCTTTTCAGATTTCATATGAGAATTCTTGTAGTTATGGATAGTTTGACTTGTTGATGATATATCCCCTGATCCATAATCAATTCCACAAGCCCCACAATGAAGTTTTATTTGAGGTTTTCCCTCTTTTAAACATTGTTTCAAACTAAGCTTCTCGAGGACAAACTTTTCCTTTAATTCATTCAGTTTGTCTTCCCATTTTTTCAATAAATTGATATCAAAAACTACAACCTGCTCTACTGATTCGGAACTTTCAGCAAATTTTGATTGTTTTTGCATGGGCTCATTCACATTCTCAAAATATTCAGCAGATCTTGATTGTATAAACATGGAATCCATCAGATGAAAAGAATGCATCGTTAACTTTTGCGAAATGTTGGATGCTATTCTCTAGCCTCAGCTTCTGGGTAGTAATCAAATATCTTGGCACGAGGCCATACTCCACTCGGTTCAGCCCTCGGATAATCCCTTGCTGACGCGGCGTAGTAGAATTCATAGGAGTTCATATGGAACACTCCTGTTGTGGCGAACTGTAGGCTGCTTCTCGAGAGATGGTCTTGCTTATTATTTCACCCAAAAAAGCGCCTGATCGGGTAAATTTTTATTCATTGTCTCAATCTTTGGCACGCAAAGCATCCACTTATGGAAATAGTGGGCATCGGCTTAGAAGACTCTGCTCAGAAAGTGATAGTATCACTTAGTTCCTCTGAGAAATCACTTCGGTGGATAGTCTGAGGCCACCGGGTCACCACCTTCTTGTTTTTAGGTAGACCTCATTCATCAACTGCATGCACTGGTCTTCGTTGTCTTCCCAGGCCTTGATGCATTCCTGTTGGCTAACAGCCACGTAGTTCCGGTGGTGAGGGATGCCGAGCATTATTTCAAAATGACGGGCAGTGAGGTTTATGACTACCTCGCCCTTGCTATTTTCGACACATCTTGTGTCTTTGTTGTAACATTGGGCAATCACCATCATGAATTCGTTGTTGACAGCGCTGACGGGGATTCCTCCGGCGAAGTGCAGGGCACTGCCTATTAACTTGTCCATCCATGGACTTCTTGTGACTTTCTGAGTTCTAACCCAGAACTCATCCATGTCAATGTGACCCAATTCAGAGTCTCTGACATCCATCTGCACTCAGCGTGTGATTCGGCATCCTGACCCTCTGATATTTGTATTTCATCTCTTCTTCTTTAGCTTAGCCTTTCCTCTTGGTTTGGTGGGTCTCTTGCTTGACGTAGACATGTGTCCTTTCGAACTCAGTTGCTGATCTTAGATATATAGCAAAATTGAGAGCGGGTCCACAGGGCGACGAAAACGACGAAGCAGAGGCTGACAAGTCCAGAGTGATCACGTGCTCGACAAAAAGAGTGAAAATGACATTGGGCGCGCACTGATATATATAGAAAAACTTGTCATCAATCGCCAACCACTTTTGAAATGGCGCATGAAAGTTGTTGTCGACAGGAGAAAGCGTGCGCCCTTTGGCGCACCAAAACTTTGTGTTGTGGCAAGATTATGTGCGCCCTTTGGCGCTCCGAAAAGTGGAGCAACAAAAGCAATGTCAACAATAAGGCACATGCGCCTTGGCACAGGAAAAAGAGATTCAACATCCTTTGCGCACCGAATGACGTCTTTAACATGGAAAATCATGCGCCAAAGGCCTTTAAGGAGGCACACCAAAACTTTGTGTTGCAAGGCAAATCCATGCGCCCAGCCAAAAAAGGCTCAAAAAGACTAAGTTCGAAAACTAGATTTCCCGGGAAGGGATTTTACAATCTTTCGAACTCGAAGGATCCCTAACGAGGGATCGAAACAAAATTTTCGGTATGGTTATCGGTAAAATTGCCCTTGTCAATTTTACGGGATAACAACTGGCTCTTTCTAGGGACTATCACCCGAGCGAGCTCGGGGTAGAGAATCCCCGAGATCACTTGTGCCTATCCATTGGGTACGGAGTCGAAACAAGGGGGACCGGAGGAGAAACAAAGGAAACACAAAACTAACCGAAAGCAAACACACAACAAAAAGAAAACTGTACAAAGAAGAGAGCAAGCTCTACTTCCGAAGATCTTGAGATGTTGCCCGCTAAAGGGAAGCGGGAGTTCAGCTCCATCCCGGATACGAGAGATAGAAACTATTCTCTCCATTGAGTTGCTTGATTTTGAAGGGCCCTCTCCATAGGGAATCAAATTTTCCGTGCATGCCCTTTGGCTCTCTTCGCTTGTCCCATAAGAGGACGAGATCTCCCACTTGAAAATTTCTCACGCTTGGCCTTCTTGTTAAAAAGCCTCTTTACTTGATTCGATGCTCGGTGATCTGTCGACCACTCTTACTCTCTTTTCTTCAAGTTCCATGAAGATACATGATTCTCTTTTCTAGAGAATTCAGGAAAGTTTCATCTTCGATTACTCGTGCAAGCATAGAGCGGGGAGTTCGGCGAGAAATGGGAAGTTCGGCATCGTGCCATATAACACTTGAAAAGGTGACATGCCGAGAGATCTCTTGGGGTAATGCGGTCCGCCCACAAAGCGTCGTCTGAAAGACTTGTGCCACATCCGCTGATTTTCATCTACTAATTTCCGTATGATGGTCACCAAGTTCTTATTACTTTGGATTCCGCTTTGACCATTTCCCGAGGGTAATAATCCGAGGCATGTGCTAAAGTTATCCCATATTCATAAAAAAATAACTTCCCGGGAGGAGAAGTTAGAAGCATTATCGATGTGATTTTGTTTGGAACGCCTTGAACGTGACAATGATATTCTCTTTGATAAAAATGCAAACCACTTCGAGTGGCATGCTTGACCCAGTATGGCTTCCACCACTTAGTGAAGTAATCCGTTCTTTGTAAGGACATAGCTATGTCCGGCACTCGATTGAGGATTGAGTGCGCCATAAAATCAATTCCCCATTGCACTGAATGGTTCATTGATGATGACCGGCCTTAGGGAAGGGCAGCCAACTTGGGCTTGCCGACCAATTGTTGTGAGGGTTCACACTTTGCCACCTAGGTAGCCGCATCTTGAAAGAGCGTTGGCCAATAGTACAGCTCAGAATGATCTTGTGTCTTTGTCACGAGAAGAAGAAAATGGCCTCCATGAGCTAAATTGTGAAAACTTTCCAGCCAGTTTTACTTGCTGGGGCTTGTCAACACATCGCAAAGAAGACACCGTCCTATCTGCGCTTATATAAACCGTCATCCCGATGACATATTTAGCTTGCCACGAGCTTTATAGTGCGCTCCTTTGCGGTTAGGTGCATTGGGCATTCGCCGTAGGTAAGGAAGAAAGCGATGTCGGAGTACCACTCATCACTAGTTGCAATGAAATAAAACTAGAGGCGAGAGAATCGGAGTTCCTCTAGAGGATTTGCTCTTTGTCGATGTGACAGTCCTCTTTTCCTTTAGGATTTTACGAATCTTTGTTTTCAGCCATTAGGCAGCACGTGCCCTTGCCCCTTACCGGCTTGGTTGGTTTAACATCCGTGTCATATTCACGGACCTTTGCGATCCAATTCCCTCTCAAACTTCCTAACTCCTGCTTTGAGTCGAATTGATTTCACCGCCGTGTCGGGGACCGGCACCACCGTATGCGAGTTTAGAATGTAATACCTGAAATTCTTCTTGCGCTTTGACAATGGTAAAGGCATGCTTTTTCAATTGAGTCATCTTCAACTCGTGAGGCTTGAGGGGGAGAACTCATGAATGCAATCGGGGATTGATGTCTTCGAATTCTTTTGCATTAAGATTGCAGATACGGTATGTTCGATGCGTAGCTATACATGATGAAGTCCTTGGAGAAGTCGGGACATACCAGGACTGGTGCATGAGCAACAGAAGCTTTTATTTCTTCAAATGACCTTTTCCCTTCTTCACTCCATCTGAAAGTGGGTGATCCTTTCATCATGTTCAGTATGTGGCGAGTCTTTTCGGCAAAGTCAGGAATAAAACGCCTAAGAAAGTTTACCTTTCCAAAGAAAGAATGAACACCAGTCTTGCTTGTAGGCAGAGTAAGGCTCTGAATAGCCTTAACCCTTTCAATATCTATCTTCGTTCCTTCTTTGCTAACCACATGCCCTAGCAACTTCCCTTCCGTGACTCCAAAAACGGACTTTTTGGGATTTAGGGAAATTCCATGTTCTCGGCACCTGGCCAATACTTGCTCCAAGTGATCACAATGATCACTTCGTTGTTTAGAGAACACGGTTAAGTCATCTAGATAAACTACAATGAATTTTCCCATCATACCTTTAAATGCAAAGTCCATGGCCCGTTGAAAAGTAGCACCTGCATTAGTTAGGCCAAAAGGCATCCTGCTGTAGGCAAATGTACCCCAGGGAGTAGTGAATGCTGTTTTGAATTGATCTTCAGGCGAGACTTCAATCTGATTGTAGCCTGAAAAACCGTCAAGCATGGACAGCATCTCTGATCCAGTTACTGCTTGCAGAACTTGATCCATTATCGGAAGAGGGTAGTTGTCTTTCAGTGACTTGATTCAAGTTTCGGAAGTCTACGCAGATGCGTATCTCGCCGTTTTTCTTGCGCACTGGCACAATATTTGCTACCCAAGTACTGTGATGGATAGGGAAGATGATTCTCGCATCCAGCATCTTCTGAATTTCGGCCTGGATGGTACCCGAGATCTTAGGATTATAATGCCTTTGCTTCTGGCGAAAGGCTTTGACATCTTCTTTCAGCGGTATGTCATGTTGAACGTCCTTTGGCTTGAAGGACTTTAGATCGGCATAGGACCATGCCAACACATCCATATATTTCTTCAGCAACTTGACAAATTTCCGCTTCTCTTCAGGTGTACAACATTTGCCAATGTTTACAAATTGCGGGTGTGCCTCAGAACCTATATTGACTGTTCTGTCTGCGGGGATGAGTCGGGACTATCTCACCTCTTCTTTTTCACAAAACAGATCATGCTCACATCAAGCAGGCGCTCAGAGAAACTAAGCCCTTCGAACTTTATTTCCTTTGGTGACATATGCCGTCTTTCTCCCTCGATTCATGGTTTTGACCGTTGATTGATTCACGGCATGTAGATGTGGATCCTTGAAATACAACTCATCAAAATTTTCTCGATTTTTCCGAGAAAGGCAATGAGTTGATTATCATCGTTGAATACTTGCCAATCTTTGGGAGTTGTCCTGCAGTATGTTCGGGCGGAAAACCACCTCGATAATGGTGTACTTGTTCGTTTTCAAACACAGGTGTGGGAGCATAAGAGATCTTTGAAAAACCATTACGAATCAGCCATGTCATTTTGGGCTCTAGGAATCGCCTCTATTGAAAAAGCATCGAAATCTTCAATGCTGTCCCATCTTTTTGCATTACGGTAATGCCCGAGCCTTTCATTTTCACTTGGTAAATCCTTTTGACCTGATTTACAACTAGCTCGCATCACCTTGTACTTTTAGATTTTTAATTCCTCTTTCTTTTGCGGCTTGTATCCGAGTAAGAGAGACTCATACTCAAAGATATTGTTAGTGTTGAAAAACTGCAATTTGAAAGAGAGAGGAATGACTTCTTCCTCAGGAGATATCAGCACGGCCCCAGCGCCACATCCACTAGTTGCGCAGCTGCCATCGAATTGCAATGTCCAGATCTTATTAAGATCTCCCTCCTGAACGAGGACAGCCCCTTCATCAGGCTCGGAAGATAAGAAGTAATTCCCCATCCCTGATGATTCAAAAAGGATTTGAGCTTTGGGGTCTTCAGAGCTAGTGACCAAGTACTTCTTTTGGGATTCCGGCTCCAAAGTTTGCATTACGCCTTTGACTGGAATTCTAGCTTTGGACCAGTCCATGTGAATTTCTCCACCAACTTCGCTGCAAAAACTCCTTCCTAGCAAAATTCCATAAATTTCATAGGAATGTTAAGCAACGAGGACCGTCATTTTACTCTTTTATCCGGAAAGCCACAAATGCAAATTGCGCATCTTTGATTTGGCCAACCAGCGGAACTTGCTTAGTTTCCAATGAATAACACTGCCGAAAGGCTTGGTAAGGTGAGGCCCAAAGCATGGCGACTTTCACCGGCATGACATTATCAGAAGCTCCGGAATCAATTATACAGTTGCTCAACTTATGGCCGTTGATTAGGAGAGAGAGATAGAAAGGTTCTATCTTGCCTGACGCAGATGTTGAAGCAACATTTATATGGGATTCAGGGGGAGTGGAAAGGATTCCTTTTGGGGAAGCCTGATTAGATATAACAGCTTGACTTTGGATATACTTAGTCAATCTTACAAGCTGTTCGGGGTTTGACTGAAGGTACTCAGCTTCAGACATTTGGATCTTGGTCTTTTTTGCATGATCTATGATATCAAATGCGGCCAAGGGTTGCGTTGGTAAAGGAATGAGTCCCTCACCTCGCGATGATGGAATAGGATTGGTGGTCTTAGTAGGAATGTGAGAGGATTGATTTGGAGGAGAGATAGGGGGAAAAGATTTCTTTGTAAAAATTTACCAGGGGAGTTGAGCGGGGAAAAGGATTACCTCTTCTAAAGAATGGTTGGAGGCACGTTTGACACGACCTTCTCCTTCTGCACATGGGCAGCAACTTCCACTTCCTTTCCTTGCGAGCGGGTAAAAACAGCGTAGGATTGTCCGCTTGCATAGCCCTGAGTACTCTCTTCTTCATCAGATTCATCCTCATCAAATTCCATGTATCCAATAGTAGAGTCGCCAGTCGGCTCACCGACATCTTGATCATCTTCATCTTGAGGCGAAGGTTCTTCATAGTACTGCTCTTCCTCTTCAATCTCGGCCAAAGCATTGACCGGAGGAGCTTCAAGCGCCAACCGTGGAGCAGTTGCAGGTAGACGCGGTCTTTGTGAAACATTGTTAGGAACAAAATTCCTCCGCGGGATATCCCGGTATGAGGAACTGGGAGAGGCCTGGGCCAGCTGCTTCTTTAGTGCAAGCAAGTCATTCGCCATCTTTTGAAAGGCTGGATCAGACGAAGTAGAGGGCGAGGGATCTGAAGATTTGGACTTTGATGATTCCTTTTTCAACTCGCCAGATATTATCAAATTGTCTTCTATCCGAATGGCAGCAGCCTGAGCGAGCGGCAGAGGTAGCTACTCGCTCTTGAAGGAGCAAGAAGCTGACTTTTGAGCTCATGGCGTTTACGAAGAAACACTTCTGATTTTCTCGGCGTTGGAAGCATGGCAACCGGGACACGGTTGATTAGTGCATTGAACCGGGTGATAAAATCGCGCATGGTCTCATTTGCCTCCTTCTTCAGGTGAGTGATTCGTGATAATAACGCAAATGCATCTTCTGAAGGCTTGTATCTGTCTTCAAAAGCTTCCCGCAAGGTTGCCCAACTGGTGATAGATGCGGCCGGCAAATGCTGAAACCATTCGGCTGCGGGCCCTTGTAGAGTTTCCAGAAAAAGGCGAACCGACACATCTTCGTGAGTCACGTCCAAAATACTGCATGACATAATGAAAGCAGATATGTGGGAATCCATGCTTTGATTTCCGCTTCCGTCGAATTTAGGAAAATTCTTTTGGTTTCCGTGAGGGAGTGCATGAACTGGATGTGGTAGTGCGAGAGGACCCATAGCATTTCCCCATCGCATCAGCCATCGAAAAGCCGAGAAGAGAACACGAGCCGGAAGTGTAGTTCCGCCCGAGTAGCTAAGGCACTTTCTGAAAGGGACGTGGATGCTCCTTGTAAAAGACTTTTTCTTCGTGGAGGTGAGACACTCTGGATGACCGGCTTGCTTGAGCTTAGCGCTCAAAAAAGCGTGCGGTGTTACGCTGAAATTGTGCCTTTGAAGCAGATCGAAAGTAGGATCAGCTTCTCCACGGCTCTCCTGCTGCGCGTAAAAGGTTCACTTGCCAGTGTACCTTCTAGATCTGCAATATTACGGCGCAGATTTAAACTTTATTTTTGGGTGTACTTGCTGATTTTCTGGTTTTTCTGTCAAAAACCAGCAGCATGCACTTTTCTGAATATTAAAAATTATCCTCTTCTGAAACCGATTGCGGTTAAATGACAGATGATAATGAGGATAAAAATGGCAGGGAAGATAGTAAGCTGATTTTCAGATCTGATTTTTACTTTTCGAGGGTTTTAAACTTTTTTAGAAAACAGTCAAAAACTCAGATCTACGGAAAAATGCTAATTTTGATAAAAACTCAGCGAACTAAAGATCTCAGAATTCAGGCCCGATCTATGGATCTCGAAGAAAATTTTCAATTTCGGGCACTTTTGCAAATTTTGGATTTTCAACAAAAAGTTCAGATTTAAACCGGCAAACATTTTATTATTTTTCTGATTTTATATTATACCACCACCATAGATCTCGACAGATCTATCCGTTCCCAGTAGTCGCCAAAAATGTTGGTCTCAAAATCGGTTGCGTGGACAGATCTATGGATAGGCAGAGCCAACGGTGTGCGGGCTTAGCCCCTCTTTGAGGCAAAGCAGAAATCCCCGGTTTATTGCTATTTCTACTAGCAGGGAACCTATGCAAGTCTCATGATTCTACCTTCGGGGTTAGGATCTCATCCCGGTAGAGAGTGTTCCAGGCTGCGAAAAGAAAGGAATGAAAGAGGGAGAAGAAAAAGAACAGATCCGAAGGAGAAAAGAAATGAATTCCAAAGCGAGAAAGGTCGGGAAGATTTATGTTTTTAGTTTGGTAGTAAACAGAGCCAAACCTACTTGCATAAATAAACAAAGCAATACTGATAAACAAATGACGGAAAAGTAGATATGAATCCAACAGATTAAACACATACAGATCTAACGTAAGAAAGATCTAATGTATAACACAGCTATTGAGCACAAAGTCTGAATAATTGTATTACTTTCTTCTCTTACAAGAAAGCTCAAAGTCTTTCTCTCCTCACTTCTATTTCTATCTAAAGATGTTCACCCTTAATACAACAAGTATTCCAAGTATTTATAGAAGATGAGGGAGAGAGAAGGCAAAAAAAAAGGAGCCAACCACTTATTTACAAAGATATTTACAAAATATCTAAAAGTCATGTTGACTTTGACAACTTGGTGGATGACATCATCCCATGATGCAACATGGATGATGTCATCGTTTGCATCAACTTACTTCAGATATTCCAACAAGAAAGTCGGAGAAAAGAGAGAAGAAGAAGAAGAAGAAGAAGAAGCTACTCATCATCATCATCCTGCGGCCGAAAAGGGGTTACTGCTTTACGATCTTTGCTCGAGATGAAATATGGAACTGAGCGCGGTATTCCAAAAACTTGTTAATCATTGGCCCAAATTGATCCTGAGAAGGATCCTTGTGCCGTTCACTGATTGCTTCGCAAGTCTCCCGCTCGTCTATGAGCTTTTCCGGGAGTTTGGAATAATCTTTCCCCGCCTCGATAAGGAACCCGATGAAGTCCCTACAGGCCAGTAGGTTGTTGATAGATTCAGTGTCGAATGTGACCTCTGGCCCTGTCCCTTGAGAAGCTATCTCCTTGAAAATCCGGATAGTGTCATCAGCTGATCTCAAGGTAAGGGAAGGAGTGAGCAACCCTGGAGTCATGGCGAGAACAACTTTCTCCATTTGATGCATTGCATCCAGGGCCTCTTCCTTTATCTTGTCTATCTTTTCCAGAACGAATTCTAGCTGATCTATCCGATAGTCCAGAGTGGACATAGTTTTGTTGAGGGCCCTTGGATGGCCGAATACTCCGAACTTGACCAGATCTTGACCAAGCAATGTCGAACATTTGGCTTTGGAAGGTCTCGTGGCCGGAGTCTAGCATGCTCTAACTCTTCGATATCGAACTCATGCTAATGCTTTGGAGTTCCTTATTCGCCTTTCCGATGTTTAGGTATAAACTGGTATACTCGGCGATTACTCTTTCACTATCCTTGAGGATTTGGCTCCTCCAAGCAGAAACGGCCATACCTTGCTCGCCGATCTTTGAATACTCATTGATCTTCTCCTGACTGAGTAGCTCAGGAGTCTCGGCGGCAGTTGTGGGAGGTGCACTTCCCATCTTCTGTAAGGCTTGAAGCAGGTATTTGTTCTGCTCCTTCAGTAGCCTTTTCTCCTCTTTCGTTTCTCAAGCTTTTGCAGAGTGCATCAACTCGGAAAGAGCTTCCCCTGAGACTTCGGAGGATGTCCCCATTGTGACTTGGGTCACGGTGAAATCTGACGGAGACGGATCTTCTTTCTCTTTGAGGGGTTGGGAGTACGCTATTTCCATGACTCTCTCACCGCAGCGCTCTTTGAGAAGCGTGTAACCGGCTTCTTTTCTTTGCTCCTTTATTTGGAATGACCGAAAAGTCCATCGGAGCGATGGGGACTTTCCTCTTTGCTTTGGCTCAGTGGCTTGAGAGATCCAAGCTGGTCCTATAGAAGAAGGACCGAGAGACGCAGAGGGGGAGGCGGCAGAACGGTAGAAGAGGGGAAAAACGTGGAGACACGCGGCGGCGGCATTGAAAGAATAGGCAAGAAATGTCCCACGGGAGGAAGGGAAACCACAAATGCAGAAGACATAGGAAGGGAAGGAGCTCGAGAGATGAGGGAAGAAATAGAGGAAGACAAATCGGCGAGGAGGAGAAGATAGATGAAGAAGCGAGGGAAAGGGTAGAAGAAGGGGGCGAGAGGACACGACGAAAGGGGTGGTCGTTTGAGTCACTCGAGGAGGAAGGAAGAGAAGAAGAAGGGATAGAAGGGACCTCTGGTCAGTTGTAGCGCCCGACATCCAGGGTGGATGGGCGTATAGGACTATCCTCTGTCAATTCTTCATCAAGAGTTATAACTCCCATTACGGCTCTAAGGGAAGAGGACTTTCGGGGCTTCTTCTGAATGATGCTAGGTTCACCTACGGAGCTTTGCCTTTCAACCGCTTTTTGGACCTTGAGGTGTGTTGCCCAAAGGGGAAGTTGTGAAATCTACCCCGAGGTAGATCAGCCCGCTCATGCGGCACCCGAATGCTCTTTCTCCGCATAGTCTCCTTGACACTCTCCTCGGTTGTTTGAGGAGCCTTGTTCTGTCAATGGCCGGGAAGGGCCAATTGTCCCCATCTGTATCATTATACACCTTATCTACTTCATCTTCGTGAGTCACGGAAGCCTTCGGGACAATGGCCACTTCGTATTGGATGATTTCCACCAATGCTAAGCGAGAGTGATCCTTTGTTCGAGTTCCGCCTCATGGAGAACGTCAATGTAAATATCCTCAATTTGAGGGACATGGATCGGATCGAGCTTCGCTTTTGGCGAGGCACTTCTTGGGTCGAAGGTAGGCTGGTTGGGAAGTCATGCTTCAAGTTGAGCAGCTCCAGCTCTACGAACATTTCCTTCACCTTATGGTGGGTGGAGCATGTGTATCGTCCCACTTTGAGGGGGAAAGGAGTTCCACCCTTCTTCCTTTTGAGGCACTTCTCATGGTATGTGACCAGCTGCCTTGACAGTTCTAGTAGAATCAGCTTAGGCCCAACATACCTTGGTAGCCTGGTTGGCTCTCCCAAAAAGTTGGCAGCCCTCAGATAGGTGAACGTGGGAAATTGGGTGAACAAGGCCCCCATTTCTCTCGTGTGTATTTGCCCTTATGTTTTTGGTCGTCCGGCTATGAGTCATGTTTGGCCTCGGTAGGCAGATGACATGATAGAAGAATGCATCGTTAACTTTGCGAAATGTTGGATGCTATTCTCGGCCTCGGCTCTGGGTAGTAATCAAATATCTTTGCACTCGAGGCCATACTCCACTTCGGTTCAGCCCGGATAATCCCTTGCGACGACTGCGGCGTAGACTTCATAGGAGTTCATATGGAACACTCTGTTGTGGCGAATCATTTATTAGTTGCTCGAGAGATGGTCTTCTTATTATTTCACCCAAAGGCGATCGGGTAAATTTTTATTCATTGTCTCAATCTTGCGAGCATCCACTTATGGAAATAGTGGGCATCCCGAGAAAGCCCGAAGACTCTGCTCGGAAAGTGATAGTATCACTTAGTTCTCTCCGAGAAATCACTTCGGTGGATAGTCACGAGGCCACCGGGTCACCACCTTCTTGTTTTTAGGTAGACCTCATTCATCAACCGCATGCACCGTCTTCATTGTCTTCCCAGGCCTTGATGCATTCCCTGTTGGCTACACGACCCGTACGTGAATTCCGGTGGTGAGGGATGCAGAGCATTATTTCAAAATGACGGCAATGAGGTTTATGACTTCCTCGCCCTTGCTTATTTCGACACATCTTGTGTCTTTGTTGTAACATTGGGCAATCACCATCATGAATTCGTTGTTGTAGCGGCGAAATACGACGGGATTCCTCGGCGAAGTGTAGAGGCACTTTGCTATTAACTTGTCCATCCATGGACTTCTTGTGACTTTCTCGAGTTCTAACAGAACTCATCCATGTCAATGTGACCCAATTGAGTCTCGACATCCATCTTGCACTCGGCAGTGTGTGATTCGGCATCCCGACCCTTTGATATTTGTATTTCATCTCTTCTTCACGTTAGCTTAGCCTTTCCTCTTGGTTTGGTGGGTCTCTTGCTTAGCGTAGACATGTGTCCTTTCGAACTCAGTTTCTGCTGATCTTAGATATATAGCAAAATTGAGAGCGGGTCCACGAGGGCGTAAAAGCGCTGCAGGGTGATGAAGTCTAGAGTGAGCACGTGCTCGACAAAAAGAATGAAAATGACATTGGGCGCATGACCGATATATATATAGAAAAACTTGTCATCAATCGCCAACCACTTTTGAAATGGCGCATGAAAGTTCTTGTCGGCAGAGAGCGTGCGCCCTTTGCACACCAAAACTTTGTGTTGCGGCAAGATTATGTGCGCCCTTTGGCGCTCAGAAAGTGGAGCAACAAAAGCAATGTCAACAATAAGGCGCATGCGCCTTAGCGCGCAGCGCAAAAGAGATTGACATCCTTTGGCGCACCGAAAGACGTGCTAACATGGAAAACCATGCGCGAAGGCTTTTGGAAGGAGGTGCACCAAAACTTTGTGTTGCAAGGCAAATCCATGCGCCCGACCAAAAAAGGCTCAAAAAGACTAAGTTCGAAAACTAGATTTCCTGGGAAGGGATTTTACAATCTTTTGAACTCGAAGGATCCCTAACGAGGGGATCGAAACAAAATTTTCCGGTATGGTTATCGGTAAAATTGCCCTTGTCAATTTTACGGGATATATTCGAACTAAGTGAGTTCTACATCCATCGGTATGTTGTCGAAGCTAATGTAAAGTGGAACCCCGATCCGTATATGAGAGATATTCTTCTCAATGCATTTACATCTTATTTGATGAATGAAACGAGAAGGAAGGATGAGGTAGATGAATACGAGAACTAGAAAAAGGAATACCTTGATGATTAGAGGATAATATGACGAACTAGAGGTAATAGTGGAAAAATGGGTAGAATTCATACATACCACAGACTACTGAATGATAGGATAAGACAAAGACATATAGCAGTCCAAAACCACTATCTGGAATATTTGCACAAGGAAGGGATCAATCCTTTAACTCATGGAGATCAACGTGGGGAAATAAAAAAATCCTTGAAGAAAAAGGAACCATACTCCCCTACTGACCTAAAAGAGGCCATGCATAAAGTCTACAATTATATAGAGTTAGTAAAAAGAGGAAGCATAATTAGTTGGGAATGAGGCTTCATCCACCCATCTTTGGTTTCTAATATCAAATTGGAAAGGGAGATTCCTATAAACAAAATTAAAGAAAAATATCTATGGGAAGAGATAGATATAATAATATGCTTCTATGGTTTTGGCCAGTAGGCAATGTAAGACTCTATGATTTCGAGCAATATTGTGCCTTCAAAATGCAATAAGTTACTTAGGGACGAGAAAAATGCTAAGTAGGGGGTGTGATGAGGCCCCACATTGGCATGATATTGACCTCATCTAAGGCCTTTCACCTTGCTTTCATATATCATTTTGATCTATACTTCTCCATGATAGTTATAATAGAATCAAGTTTTTGACTATGTGTGTGTTCAATTTTATATGTCATTTTAAGGATTTAATATGTTTTTTATTTAATGAGATAATACTTTCTAATGCCTAAATGAATTTCTAGTGACTATTGAGATCAAGTTGTAGGTCAATCCAATTCCTATGGAAATGGGCCCCAACCCGTAGCCATGGCTTTAGGTTACCATGTGGCCCAGTTCGGCACCTATAAACTTCCGTGTACGAAGGATGAATAAATGTAACTCAATGTGCCGGACTTGGGAAGTTGAGGATGCATGTATGCAACATGGTTAAATAATGAGGAAATGGAAGAATCCACTTGTGGGAACTTCTACTTGCTCGTAGCCATACACATCGAGATCCCATGCGCGGTTGTCTTTTGTTAGCATACGTTGAATAGTTTATATTTTTAGGAGAGAATGTTGTTTTATCCCTTTATTTTCTCCTTCTAGGTGTATTCCATTATTCTCTCTCCTTCATCCAAATCTTCCTCCTTCAATTTAGGGGAATGTAGTTGATTATTTCTCCTATATATTGTACGCACTTCTTCATAATAAAATAAGTGTGTGTAGAGTACTTCACTCCACATTCTTCTCTCCTTTATGCCTCCTACAGTTTGGTATCAGAGCTTTCTTGATCTCTACCTATGCGTGGAAGTAATCTTCAATCTACAAGAGGCTCACGTGGAGGAAGGAGCTTTCCATCGGCAGAAGTACAAGGAATTTCCAGCAAGCCCACAACATTCTCGAGTCCCACCTGTGGCGAGCATGTAAAGAAAACTTGCACCTATGAAGCCCGAAGCAACAAAAAAATAGCCAGATTTTCCAGCTAATTGAGCAGGGTGCATTACAAATCATTGTTAGGTGGTTGGATAGGTTATTCAATCACTTGAATAAGATAATGTTCGAATGATTTAGATTGTTTTCATCCGATCGGTTTGGAACTAATTGGTAGGAAGATATACATAATTTGATTGTTATTACTTTGGCATAATTTTTTATTTTGTACGAGTCATTTGGTAGCATGTAACAATCCTTTGTTTCTACTGAAGTTAATGATAAGGTTACTTGTCTAAAAGTATCTTGTAAGCTCAGGAGAAGGATCAAAACTCATCTCTGCGCATGAGGAAGGACCCTCTCGAAAAGGATTTGTAGGGAAATCCTAATCCTTCTTTATTTAGTTTTTGAATTAAGTAGAGTGTGTGTGATATCTATTTATTTATGTTAAGTGAAGTATATGTGTTCGGTAGTAAGTGTGTATATGCATAAACTCAGAATTCACTCGATGTCTATTTCCATTCATAAAGTGTTGATTTAATCCATTGCACAAAGTTTTTACCATAGTACACACTTCTCTTAGCTTATAGAGACATAACCTTATAGAGACACTATAAAGCTGTCTCAAAGTTTCACGATCCCATGAATTCATAGTACTTACAAAACAAAGTGTACTCCCAAAACTCAAGTATTCATAGATCGCTACAATAATTATTATATGTATAAAAACAAGAAGAGACAAAGTGGATTCCATTTATGCATCACAATAAACACTAAGAACATGCAAGAACTATCAAAATGAATTTACAAAAATTCTTGCAAGAATCCCTCACTGTCCTTCCTCAAGTGCTTTCACCCTTTTAATCCCGTAGTGAAAATTTTCATCACATAAAAACATATAACCCGAAGTTCTCTAAGCCATGATCCATTTGTAGATGCAAATCACAAGGCTCTGATATTACAAAAATGTCTTTGTTAATGCAAAATCACAACACCCCAAATGAGTTCTAAAGATTTGCTTTTCTAAGGTAGACTCATTTGGTGTGATTACATAACATTGAACTTTCCCAAGGTGTGGGCATGGGGGTTCATTAACTAGGCAATATTCTAGCACGTGGGTTCATATTGAGGTAATTAAAATTAATAAAATTAAAGTAAATATATCGGTAGACATGAGGGGTGAAAGGGTTTAATTTATTAATGTTTTGAGTCGGTATTGGGGGTAGGTTAGAGAGGTGGGCCAAAGGTAGGGGAGCTTTAATTTTAACAAAAAACTAAAACATTTGAACCCTAGTTTTTAAAAGTAAATACCTTAAAATTGTAAAAGGAGTGCGGTCATAAATCAAATTATAATATCTTTTTAATAAATAAATCAAGATTCTTAACCAAGAAATAATAAGATGGTAGAAAACTAAGATTGAGTATAATTTTCAATAAAAGTAATATTATTTCACCATCTTAATTATTTAAATAACTATTGATAAATGATTAAAGCTTAACATATATAAAGTGAATTGTAATAGGTCTTGAAAGGATTCAAACTATCTTTCGAGAGGAAATGCATATTATAAAAATTGAGTAAGAAATATAATATATTTTTGTCTAATATTGTAGGGTAAAAATACAAAGGGTAAATAAAATTGAAATTGAAAAATGGGTAACTAAGGTACATGGAAAAATATGGGATAATTTCATTCTAATAATATAACAAGAGGGGGTATTATCAATTGAATAATTAGAGGTAAAAACTAGAATTAAGGGTATTCTTTACTACCCTTCGAATGCACGTGCTATACCATACTTTTACTAAGTGGACCCCACTGTGGGTGTGGGACCTTGCAAAAATGGAAAAGCTCTCAGTTAAAGGTTGGTTCCTTATTCCTCTGTTCGGGTGCATGTGTGGGAGCTTGCGGAGGATCACATTCTTAATCATAATCTAAACTTTACCAAGGAGACAGGGATAGAAGGAATTTAGAAATTAAAACAAATCTAAACTATGAGGTGATGCACCAAGGAATGATAAACACTTGTTTTGCTAATAGATACAAACCAACGGAATGCATACAATAAACATGCACATATAGCCGGATATGTAATGGGAGACCGATGAAAGAAAAAGATATAAGAGAGGATCTAAAATTGATCACGAGGCGTGTTTTATTGCTCTTTAGATTGATACGAGTCCATTACAAAAATAGCCAAGAGGCGAAATGTATTACAATTTTAGTGGAAGGCTGAACCCCACAAATCCCTTTCTTAGAAGGAGGAGGGAGCTTATGCAAACAAAGAATGTCCAACCCTTTACAACAATTCCCGCCCCCATATTTATAGATTCAACCTGAAAGAGGAAAAGAGAGAGAAGCGGGAAAAGCGGGTTGAAGTTCAACCACCATTGTTGTTAATACCTCGATGAAATCTCTCCCCCAATGCGTCTTTCTTGCATCAATCCTTGGTTCGGTGCCTCGAAGAGGAAACAACGGAAATAGATCGAATGCGATCTAGTTGTTGAGACAAATGGATCCCGCATTGAAGGCCCGAAGGCGTTTCCTCCATTTTCTTCACCTAACCTCCTCAAAATTAAAGTTTGAGACCTATGGCATGCGTCAGGTGAGATCTTTCCAACGGCATCAGATTTGCAATATTTGAGAGCCACAAGTCGAAAGATATGCCCTTTTAAGTTTGTATCGGGTTTGTACAGGAGGCGGGAAAACAACTCGAAAATGGGTCCCCTTTCTTCCGATTCCCGCCTTGGCTTTGACTCGGGCCTAGATGCTGAATTTTTCCTTGGGTGGAGTTACAGGCCATTTTTCAACTTTTACCCCCTTTGAGATAATAAGGGGCAAAGAACAACCTTTTTCCCCATGGTCCGCTTTTGATTCTGTTTCCTCTTATGTGGGATCGCGGTTGATCCAATATTTGGCATGGGGTGAAATATGGATAACATGTACCACATGATCTAGGATTACAAACAATCATTCAAAAACTCAGATTCTTCCTCCAATAATTCTCAAATACCTTCACACATTAGGAATTTATCTGGATATAATGAGAGCATTCCATTACATTTTGGCCATTTATAATATTTTCATCCAACTCTAACTGAATGTGACATCTTAGACCACTTGCTTCAAATTTGGACTATTTTCTTGAGAGTGTTGTGACAACAATGCTTTTTCAAAGCTTTAATACTTTTACACATCCCTCCATTGTATAAAGTGCAAAAATAAAAAAGAATAGATACCACCATTATCAGATACAAGATCACAAAATATACCCATAATACAATAAAAGAAAAATGTGTAAAACTCAAACACACATAATAAAACATTTAGCATTATTTGTCTTAAACACGATGAAGCACCATGAAGCATTATTTGTCGTGATTAGACTAAAACTAGAATATGTAATCCACATAATAGTAAAAACCCAACAATAAACATTATTTTCATAAAGACAGAAATACCTTCAAGATGCATTTGATGTTCCAAAAGAGAGCCACGGCATGGAACTTGAATTTAGAGTGGGTTATCCTCATGATTCACAAAATAAAAATTTAAGTGTTTTGAATTCCAATGAATACGTCTTGTAATCACATTACATTCATACTCACCCAAACTCTCTGTTATATCCTCACAACTTTTTTTGATTGTTGTACTCAAAAATCCTGTTTTTGTGTTTTCTTGAGTAGTTTCCTTCCACGAGTTGTGTTAGGCAATGTATACTCCTCGTACTCTTGAGCATCAATATTTAAATCCTCTACCACAATCTAATTTTGCTTCCTCTTTTGAGGTTTCACGCTTACATTGAACCATGGCCACAAGCGGGTGGTAGAAGTCTCATTTGCATTCAATATGGAACAAAATCAAATGACAACGAACCGAGTCATGTAAAAGCTTATGAGAATGTTGCACATAGTCTCCAAAAAAAAATATGTTCATCACTATCGACACCACATCTAAAATGATTTCAAAATTCTTTAGATTGGTGAGCACTTCTGATACATTTCCATGGTTTCTAACATGTTGCTCAAGACTAAGGTATTGTGTTTCATGCTTTGAATTGCTTCATCATCGTTAACTATTACAAAAAGAAAATTGATTTAGTAATTGATAAATTGTTGATATATCAAACACTATTAATTCATAATAAATTACATACTCTAATGAAAATGCAAGGCTACTCGATGGAACTTCTCAGCGTAGTTCATTCAATTTCTGCAACATGAACAACATGGTCATCTTGAAATGACAACAATACTTTTAGAGGATGTCTGATGAATTGTTATGAGGATAACAATGATACAAAATTTTAAAATAATGAAATGAAAACATACACTCTCACCATTGAAATTTGGATCCCTAGTAGATGCACTAACCTCGTGTGTCCTATCAAGTTCTGACACCTTGAAAACATGTTTGTAGGTGTTACTTTAGTAGCCCTAGGATAGTCGAAACATAAAAATTTGGGCCAAATCTTTGAACTAAATACCATCGGTCCTTGAATGTTTGACTTCTAACCATGTAAGACCCATGAATGGTATGGTTTGCACAACAGTCATTGTCTAGTATTTCTTTGGTCCTCTCAGTGGTAGTCAAAATTTCATTCTTCTTCTTGTAATTTGTCAAGAAACTTAATACTTGTAACTTCCTCTTGTTTTTGTAATGGGGTTCAACTCGAAACACCAATGTGTACAATAACCAATCCATTCTCCTTGTGCATTTCTTTCTTTGATCGCACAAGTATCGAGTCTTCAAGAAACAATGGTAAGATTCTATGGATGTATTTGTATCCTAATTGGCATGGGTGAAGTTGTGGAAATTCATTTGAGCACATAGGTGCGTGTGAAACATTAAAACCATTAGTAATGACTTAAAAATTATTAAATCTACACATAGCTATGTAGTTAACACTTACCAATATGTCATCTTGCTGACCACGTCTTTCTAAAATACTCCATAAAGATTGTCTCCTCCTTGAACTCCTCCATGAATTCGTCGATGAGGAAAAAGGTCATGTGCTCATTATCGTTGATGGCACACATGATGTCTCCTAGTCTCTAGAACATAACCGTCCCCACCTCCTTCTTTTAATATTTGTAAATAAAATTTTCGCATAAGAATAAGTAATGCAGAAAAAAAAGAAACCTAATCTTGTAAAAATTTTATTACAAAAATGAAGAAAAATAAACTTGTAAATATTCTTTAGCCAAGCCCTATGAACATGCCATATGCATAACATGACATGAAAACCGAATAAAACCCTAAGACACAAATAATTTCGGTAGGGATGTAAATTGTGTGTATTAAATTTATAGAAAAACCTATTAGTAAATTTATAGTTTATAGCTTGTATTTCGGAAGCTGTATCATCCGTAATGAATGCATTGACATGCCAATCCATCCTTTTCCTTTTCCCCCTCATGTAGACTTCAAAAATCCATGCATATATGTCGTCCAATTTATTACGGGATGAAATTTCCCATGCAACAGAACCCCAACCTCTTGCTCATAAAAAAAAGAAGCGTGTACAATTGGTACTGAGGCAAATGTGTACACGAAATTATTGTTAGTATGAGAATGACTTAAAAAATATATCCAAATATCAATTATGCATGGAAATGAGACAATAATGTCCTTACCCCATATTTATTAGTTGAGAACATGGAATCCATTGTAATGATGGAGTTGTGGAATGACGAACCATCATTTCAAGCATCCATGTTGTTTGAAGGCCCATAATGAAAAAGTACGTTAGTCTCAATGACATTTGATAATAAAAATGTTGGATCCACGATTCTAACATGCCAGACAAAAACCCATAGGTGTTAGTCTCACTTCTGATCACAAAGTTTAGGATCTCGAGAGGTGGTTATTGATGTCTTCACGAAACTCATGGGGAGCGCTAGACACACATGCACAATCTCCCCCTCAACGTTACCCGAGTGAGTTTCGAACTCAATACTTGTCACTCTGATACCATTTTTGGACCATGATTACCATTAGACGAAAACCCATAGGTGTTATTTCTCGCTTATAATCATTAGAGTTAGGATCTTTCAAGAGGTGGTTAGTCCATGTCAAAAACTCACGTGGAGCACTGGACACACATGCAAAAAAATATATCCCTTTTTACGACATGCCACAAGTTGATACTAGTCTTTGTGTTGTGTTGGTGCTTTGGGATTTAATGTTCACCTTCCATGCGTTTAACACTTCTTTCCTAGTTAAGCACTCATCTCTTTAGTTGACAATCCTCGACTTGACTACGATCCATGCATTGCCTTTAAATAATGGTGTCAATATATATACCATCAATCAAAAGAGATTCAATTTATTACTTACATTCAACTAATAAATTTGGAGCAAAACCACTTAATGGATCCAAGCTTGTGTCCTTTACACCATGATAAAACTCACCCTTATTATCAACATGATACATATAATTGTATATGATATGTGCACACATCTCGTGTACCAAACATAACCCTCACATTGAAATGGCTTTAGCATCCATGTTTATTCTGAAACCTCCTGATTCTTTCACTAGTAGGTGGTTTGTTCCTATTGTTTTCAAGACCATAAGCATGTCGATAGTTGAATCAAAAGGAAATACATACGATATCGGTGCGAAATGTGAAAAATGTGGCACTAACATATATGAAAACTATTCCTAAGGATGACCAAACGTAAAGTTAATATAAATAAACATACATACATAATGGTAGCTTGTGGTGGTGTGCCTTCCTCTGTAAGAGGGTATGCCCTTTTCTACTTGCATATGAATGTCATCTCAGAGCTATCGAGAAGGCCTTCCCCCTTTAATAAAGGCATTGAGTTGTCTTTAGAGGGATTGCTTTACACAAAGATCCTTGGGACCATTATCTTCACCAATCGGTGTCCATTCAAGATTGTCTTGAGAAAAATGTGGTTTCCCATTTCCCATGTCTTGAACATCTAGGGAAAGAAATTGTTCTTACTTTGTCATTTCGTGGCATCCTAAAAAAAATAATGTAAACAAATATGTATAATCAGTAAGCATGGTATTTAACATATCAGTATATGAAATGATATACAGAATATGTTATTTTTGTAAACATAAGGCACCATAATATGCCACAAGTCATAAAAATGATCTAAACACATATTATGTGGTATACACAAATTTTCGATTATGTGGTAAAACGTAATATAGCTTATTTATACTTAATAAATAGTGTATGACTCTATGGATTTGGTATTTGAATTAAGTGATTATGAAATGGCTAATGAATCATTGTTAGGTATCTTGTAAAATGAATATTTAAGTTCCATATGGTGAGGAAAGGGTTTGGAAAAGTAGAACACTCTATCCATATGGAACTATGTAATGGTTCAAACTAAGAAGTATGATCATATAATCTTACTAGTTGAGTGCATGATGATTGATGAGATTTATAACCTCTGTGAAGGAATGAAACTAATGTTGTAGTATGTCAAGACTTGAAGGTATGGTTTTAAAATAAGGAGTGAGATTAGAAGGCACTCTATCCAGGACTTTGTGGAACCATGATAGTCGGGGGAATATTAAATAAAGACATGAGTGTCAATTGAAAGTGACTAAGTGTTGATATTGTACATGCATGTATATGTGTGTAGGGTCCGAGACTAAGACAATCTTAAGAAAAACCGTAAATGAGAGCTAAGACCAACTAGTTGCCAAGTGGCAAGCATGAAAAATGAAGAGTGAATCAATGGAACCAAGAAAGGATATTGATAAGTTCTAAGGAAATTTAAGAGCAAGGAAAATAATGGAAACTTGGAAATCCATCAATAGTTTGGGCAAAGTGGTATGAATATTAAGCTAGTTTCTTTTGTTAAATGATCATGAGGTGATGGCTAAGAGAATGAGAAAAGTGAAAGGATTAGGAGAATTCCAATGAGATGAAAAGATAACTAAGGTGGTGAGAAAAATCCTAAAGAGGAGGAACGCAGAGTTAAGAAACTACTTGTGCAAGAATGAACAAGAACCTAGAAGGTCAAGATTGGGAAAAATTGACAAGTTGAAGAAATAACAAGTATAAGGACTTGATAGAGCCTTGAACATGTTGTACATAATGGATTTAAGGTGAAATAGAGGTCGAAGGTAGTGAAAATGAACAAAGTCTTGTTTAGCCCTTGAAATCCTAAGAAGTTATAGGTAACCTAAGAAGCAACAGGTTGGAAAAATAGTAAGAAAGGATATTTGAGGTGAAAGGACCTTATGGGGAGCGTCAACAAGTTTGAATTAGTGGATGTAAGGTGTACTTAAGGTTGGAATAGAGTATCAATGATGAAGACTTAAAAATGACTTCTAAACCCTAGGTAAGCCTAAAGGAGCCTTAGGAAATGAGGAAAAAGGTGTTTGGAGGGATGGAGCAAGAGATAGCGCTAGAAAATATGTACAAAGCATAAAAAGGGTAATGGGTATGTGAAAATTATTTTACATTTGCATAAAAGTGGATTGTTTTCTTTATACATAGTGATTTGACCATAACCAGGGGCAATTGGGAGAAATTGCAAAAATGGTAAAAGGGAGTATAAAAGCAAATGGGTGTAGATTTACTTGAAACTTTGTAGGATGATTGTTGGGTTTAATTGGTCCTCAAAGAGTTTGCCAATGAGACTATATTCAGAGAAGTGTGTGTTTTATGCTTAAAAATGCAAATTTAAGGGCTAGAAGGAAGTAAGAAGGCATAGAGTGACTTTGAGAGAATAAAAATGGTTAGACTTATTCAAGCTTGCAAACATTGTTAATATGTGGTATACAAAAGATGTCATTTTGCATTAGGTTGGATGATTAATGATGGTGATGTGATTTGGGTTGGGATTGTTTGATTAAGGATGGTCGATTATGATGATGTTTGATTGATTAAAAATTTAAGGTGATATGATGGTTAGGGGTGTTCACGAGCAAGCAACCAACATACAATACACACCCTAACTAGTCAAGTGGGATTGTAATCAAGCTATTGCCCGCTTTCAATACTACACATTGAGGGTGTCACCCTTGGCTCACCACCTATGTACCAATGTGGGGTCGGCTAGCGAGTGATCTTGGGAGTCAATCTCCTTGCACAATAGCTTGATATGCGGCCAAAAGGTTTCCTAGACTAGGATATACGAGCTCACTAGGGGAGTACCCGATATACATTGCGGTATGTGGGGGCCTGAAGTCCATGTTGTAAGGATGTTGTATGAGGCCTAGGTATTGGGACATGTAAGCCCCTCACTTCATGCGTCGATCTTAAAACAAGTAAGCACTTAACCAATAACAACAACTCTTTCAAGAATTTATATACCCCGCTTGAGAACACATGGTGTGTGTTACGTGCGTGGAGGTGATTTCCATGGTCGAGGATAATCCTAGGAATATGACAAGTGCATGGATGTCACTTCCACGTCACGTTGCCCCTAAAAAATAAAAAGGGAAAGGCTAGCCACTTTTGATCCTCAAGATCATCCTAAGACGTGAGAGGAAAGCATATTAATGTAATATAAACAAACAATAAAGATGATGCAATATAATAAAACTAAACAATAAATATTATTGTGATTGTATCTTGAAGAGGAAGCCCCACAAAAAAAGATTAGTCATTTGATTTATAAAATCAAATGTCTTGGACCGATCATCCTACAAAACAAAGGGTTAGTAGTTTTAGACTATTTTTTTAATCTTTGATAAGCATAGGAAGTTGCACACAAATTGTTAGTAGTTTGGAGCAAGAATAATATAACTCAATGTGTAGCTAAAATGACAATATTTAGAAAAATTAAAACCATGAATAAAGTATCCTATAAATTGCTAAATTAATGCTTTCATTGCATAGGATACTAGGAGTGAAAAATTGTGGAATACACAGGATGTCATTTTTTTGTGCGTATTTGACAAGCAATGAAATTATGCGGTATACACATGGTATCATGTTTATGCATATGTGACAAATGACGTAAATTTTTTATAGGAAATTGGTAGTCAAACCGGTGGTATACACAGTGGTATCACATTAACGCGTATGTGAAAACGTCAAAACAACATCATGTAATCTTGATATTTGAAATCTTTGGTATACATAGGGTGTCACATTTGTGCGTATGTGACAAACATCACAAACATAGTCATAACATACTAGTATTCAAAATCTACGGTATACACATGGTTTCACATCTACGTGTATGCGACAAACATAAAACAACATTATAGGAAATCTGGTAGTCCAAATCTGTGGTATACTTAGGGTATCACATTTACAAGTATGTGACAAACGTCGAAAACACCATCATATGATACTTGATATTCAAAATATGTGGTATACACAG
Organism: Taxus wallichiana var. yunnanensis; assembly: GCA_018340775.1. NCBI lineage: Eukaryota > Viridiplantae > Streptophyta > Pinopsida > Cupressales > Taxaceae > Taxus > Taxus wallichiana. The sequence goes on along the minus strand of CM031235.1, from coordinate 905,298,684 downwards.
GAGTTACATTTGTGTGTATGTGACAAATGCCACAAATACTGTTATAGGATATTGGTATTCAAAATCATGGTATACATAGGGTGTCACATATGCATGTATGCATAAACGTTGTAAACATCGTTATAAGATACTTGTATTTGAAATATGTGGTATACACATGGTCTAAAGTTTGCGCGTATGCTCTGAAACATAGGTGAATATCGTGGGTTCTTATTTTTTTAATATATGTGTTTGAAATAAAATGGTGGCATGTGTTGGGTGATAGGCATGTTGGTAGGCACAAGTGCTAGTATTTGGGAGGTCACAGTTTGAATCCCAATTTTTTTAGGTTTTGGTATACACACATAGTATGTATACCACCAACCTAAAAAAATATAAGGTATTAAAAATGTGTAAACCACGCGCATGCATGCGACATGTATGCATCATACGATCTTGTCGCCAGGATAGACAACTCCATATGATAAGAAAGGAAATCTGCTAGTCCAAATATGTGGTATACTCGGGGGTCTCACGTTCGCGCTTATGAGACAAACGACATAATGTAATGTCCCCAAACGGACCTATTTGGCCTCAAATGGATTTTAGGCAAATCTAAACCACACGACCACTTGTCCCTTTGCTACGGGCACTTATCCCTTTACTACAAGCACTTGTCCCTTTGCTACATGCACTTTTCCCTTTCTTCGGGCACTTTATAATAATTAAAAATAACTTAAGTCACCCTTATATGTTTCCCTTAGCCGTCGGGTAGACAAAATAGGCTAAGGGTCTTCAATTGGGAAGGGGATATTACAAGTAAACAACGTTATAGGAAACTGGTAGTCCAAATTTATGGTATACACATGGTGTCATGTTTGTGACAAACGTAAAAACAACGTCATAGGATCTTTGGTATTCAAAACTTGTAGTACGCATAGGGTGTCACGTTTACCTATATGTGAAAAACAACGTAAACAATGCTATATGAAAATGGTAGTCCAAATCATGGTATACACAGGGTGTCACATTTGTGCGTATACAAAAACTTCAGAAAAATGTTATAGGATACTGGTATTGAAATCTATGGTATACATGGGGTGTCACGTTTGCGCGTATGCGACAAACATCGTAAACATCGTCATAGGATACTCATATTCTAAATATGTGGTATACACATGGTGTCATGTATCTGCGCATATGTGACAAATGTCACAAACAATGTTATAAGAAATTGGTAGTCCAAATTTGTGGCATACATAGGGTGTCATGTTTGTGCGTATGCGACAAACGTCACAAACAACGTTATATTATATTGGTATTCAAAATTTTGGTATACATAGGGTCTAATGTTTGCGCTTATATGATAAACATCATAAACAACATTATAGGATATTGGTATTTGAAATATGTGGTATACATAGGGTGTCACGTTTGTGCGTATGTGACAAACGACGTAAACAACATAATAGGATATTGGTAGTCAAAATATGTGGTATACATAGGTTGTCACGTTTGCTCATATGCGACAAATGTAAGTAAACAATGTTATAGGATCTTTATTGGTATTCAAAACCTATGGTATACACAAGGTCTCACGTTTGCGTGTATGTGACAAATGAGGTTGTGTTTGGTCTAGAGGATTTGGTCTCTTCATATTATTCATATATATTTCACTTTTTTTTAATATATAGTGAAATTGATGGAGGATTATTTGCGAGGTTGTTTCAACCACATTCTTGGGCCACATTTTAAAATAAATAAAAAGTCTATCTATGAACAATTTTAAATTAAAAAATCACATAGCCTCGGGCGGTGTGTATATGACAATCTACAATACCATATATAAGTATTGCTTTATTGATACTATAATTACATGTTCTCCTCTAAAAAACTTCACAAATCTATAGAACATAAAAATAAAAAAATGTCTATTTGTGAACAACTTTAAAATCTGAAAATCACATAGCACCTGAATGTTTTTTAAGATCTAATGCTTTTCCCCAATTACTGCGAATGGACCTTCTCACCAATTCTCATTCTCCAGTTGACCTTCTATGAATATAGTTGCGAGTTACGAGTTTCGTCAATTCTCCCAAAATCCTGTGAATACGATTCACAGAGTTCCCGCTTTTAGTGCTAAAAGTTTTTGCTTGTTTAATTGGCTATGGCGCGGGTTTTCTAAAGCTTTGCATTAAATGTCCCAACCTTCTCACATCCTTTCCTCGTCCCATTTCTCTGCTCATATCTGCCTTGGGATCGGCCTCGGGAATGGAGTTGTGTGACTACTTGGGAGATTGGTGACTAGGTTGAGTTATTTGGATGCCACGTAGGATGATGTGGGTCCCACAGAGAGCTATGCATGTATGCCATTCGGTATGGCATCTTATGGTCATTATTATGGGGTCAATCTGATCACAGCCGCCGGATAGATGGCTCCCAAATAGAGTGCCAAACTAAATAGTCAAGAATTTCCCCACATGCAAATATTTTTATTAGGCCGTGGAGCACGTGATGGATTTAATCAAGGATAAAAACTATACCAATGGGAAAACTCTAAGTGTTATTGAAAGTGTGGTAGTTTAATTGGAAATGCATTATACTTCTATGGAGCGTAAATGTTTGGAGTTGCTTAGTTAAAAATAGATGAGACTTCGTTCAAGTTCATGTGAATTTGGTGAAATAGATTTTTGCATGGTTTTTTGTGTAATCGTCAAGTAATCTCTATAACGAGTAAAGTCTCTTGATCAAACATAGTGTTTTTTTACGAGTGTGATTATGTATTAATATCACTTTTAGGATTAAAAATTTTATTTAAAAAAATATATATCAAAAAATATGAAGAGAATATAAAATTGATGTAGGGATTGTAGGTGCTTAAAGTTGGGTTTTAGACATTTTTTTAATGTTATTTTATATAATTTAGTGTCTTCGTTTATTTATTAATTAGTGGTTCAAATTAATGCTTATTGGTATTTTTTAGATTCATAATAATATTCTTTCTTCTTAACTTCTTTGACATTTTTCATATGATTTTAGTACCTCATGATCCATGTGTCGAAAACAAGTAGAATATAATTAATTAACGTGCAAAAACAAACACTAAATAAATATAAACGAAAAAATAAGATGAATAAAAAAGTACATCCCAACTTCCCAATAAGTACCATTATTTCAAATCAATAATTACATTGAAAAGTGTTTGCTTTATGAAAAGAGCTCCTCTCACTGATATCGATGATATAAATCCTCCCAATCAACGACCATTTGAACGGTCATCATTCCTTCTCTCGGGATATTCGGAATTTTTGGCGTAATTATAGTTTGCCAGATTTTATTCGCAGTTTCACGAGTTAAAAAAATAGAAGAAATTTGGTTCTCTGCACCCGCTCATGTGTACGTGTTTCATTGCATGCAGGCATGTGTAAGTGTTTCGATGGTTATGGGTTTCATTCTTCTAAATTCCTTATGAGAAATGTCCTACTGAGGTTTTAATTCTCTCGATTTATGTGCACATTTAGTTGGAGTTGAAATGCGGGTAAGGGAGATGGCAGGAGAAATTGTTTCGTAAGTTCTATGATCTGCCTCTTCCTCACCCAACCTTCTACAAACCGTCCTCTCCGCCATTGCCTTCGTGTCTGTTGATAAGTGGAACCCTTAAACTACTTCTTGAACACCTCTCTTCCTCTTCCATTGTTTCAAATCCCCAGTTTCACATCCTCGATGAACCCCTTGGTGTTTCCATCATGCGATTCGAGGACGATTGGTAGTCAATTAATAGACAAAAGTACAATTAAAAACATGCAATTAAATACTATAAATGCCGAGTTTTTGCACTACAAGAAAATGGGTATTTTATCCACATTTTTTTCACAATTTATTTGTGGATAGTTTATTCAAAATTGTGAATCCAATTTTGTGGACTCCACCCACAATTTTATTGTGAAAATTTTAATTGTGAAATAAAATGTAGTAAAATCCAAAGTTAATTTTTTTGTATAAAAATCACAAATTTTTAATTGTGACATTTGTCACAATTTTAATATTGTTACATGTCTACAATTTTAAAAATTATGATAATTTCACAATTTTATAAAATATGATGCACCCATAATTTTAAATTTGTGACATGAACCCTACTAAAAAAGGAGATCTCATTTCATAATTTTAAAATTGTGACTATTTAAACAATTTATAAATTTTAATTTTATAAAATTATTTTATTTTTATAATATTTTTTTGATAAATTTATATTATATGTAAATATTTTAATTTTCTAATCTAATTTTAAAGTAATTAAAATAATATATTTTACATTATATTTCAAATACTAATATCTCTACATTACAAATATAAAATTATTTAGTATATTAAATAAAAAATAAAAATTATGAAAAAATTTAGTTATATTAAAAATATTTCAACACATAAATATTAAAATATGCATATTAAAAGTTTAGTATTAAATAATAACATAATATACATAAATATGAAAAAAAAAAAGTTTTCAAAAGATAATTTGTTAACCATTTTATAAACTTTTAAAACAAATATTTTACAATATTGCATGTACATATTATTACAATAATAGATCATTTTATGAATATTTAAAAAAATTGACTTTTTATTAAAATTAAATAGTTATTTAAGTTGTTAATTGCAATTGTATTGTCTAATTGCAAATTTATGTATTTTGTTATTGATTTAGTATAAATTGAATATAACAATATTTATTTTGATGACCTTCATCTTAATAATTGAAGTGCACTTTCATATCCCTCCTTGCTTAAAATCATCATTTATAAATAAAACATGATTTAATATATTATTTGAACAATCGGTAAGTCATTTATAATAAAAATAAATATTAAATTATCCATATACTCTCAAACTAAATATATTGATATTCATTAAATATCAATCATAACAATAAATTGTAATGCCCTGTTCGGCATCGACATTCACTGTATTACGTCCTTGTCCTTTTGCGTGTCATTGAATGCTGAATTGAACTCCCTTTTCTATCGTTAGGTGACTTTTACCCTGTCCTGCTATTGAAGAAGTGGTTACCCGTCTTGGTGCCATGGTCGTTCCCTGCTTCGTGTTCACTTTGGAATGTCAACCTCTAGTTTTCTTCACTTGGTTGCTTAAGCCTGTTCGCATGTTGTTTTAATCATTGGGAGTAATGGATAATTCGACTCTTACTTCCTCTTGCTTGCTCGTCTGTATGCGATTTAATCTTCTCAGGTTGAATAGTAAATCATACAAAATTTCTTATACCTCTTAGCTTATGAGAATTATATGGAGAAAACTATTGTAATAATAAATGAATTCGTGTCGGTTATATTTGTTTTATTTGTGTAAATAAATTATAAAATTTTGTGTTCAATTATTAAAGCCTTTTAGGCCACATTTTAATGCTTTTTCCCATCGTTGAATATATGCCCCCGAGTTTTCTCGGGCCACGTCGAGCTGATTAAGATGTCGAGTGGTTAGGGATTGGGTGGTGGTGGTATATAAAATGCCCACCGAGTTGGCTCGGTGTCAATGTGGAATGCCACAATTACATTGGCTTGGTTGAAAATATATAATGTGGTTCAATGGAGAGTTAGTTGAAATCTCATAGACTTGTAGTTTGTCACGGTCAGCTTCATCTCCTTCTTGGCGTGGAGGGTGGAGTTATTAAAGTCTGACGTGTTGGAGTCTTCTGGCTGGTGGCTGCACTGCATTTATTAACCCTGATTTGCAAATCTTCCTTGCTTCTTGTTTGACTGCTTGCTTATCCTCTCGGACCGCGTGAGATCTCCCTTGGTTAGTCTGCATGTGGAGTGGTTGAGAAGCCATCGAAATCTTGTCTGTCAAGTTTTTTTCTCACGGTTTCTCTGGACGCCTTCCTTCTTCCTGCCCGGCGCGTGAGGAGACTGGATGGAGTTTCTTTGTTGTTTCCTGAGGCGTTTCAGGTGAAAAGGAGCGTTGTTTCCCTTTTCCTGGCCATGCACAGCTACCAGCGAGTGCGGTAGGCGTGTTTCCTCCACTTCCCTTGGGTGCTTTGCTTCTAGTCGTGTGCTCTTGTCGGATCCATAGCAACACATGGACTGCATTGCAAGGAGTAACTTTCAGGAGCAAAGGGCGTATTACAGGTGTAGTAGTAAGCCCTTCTTTTTGAGCGCTTCCAATAGAAGCGAGTCATGTCCCAACTATGTTGCTTTCATTCATTATAGAATGCATCCTCGATTTGGTCTCTCCTTCATGATATTTTTATCAAAATCGACTTGTGACAGTGAAGAGTGTTACCAGGAGACCTGATGAAAATTATTGCAAAGATTCTCTACTGAGACCTTGCTTGTTCTACGATGTAACTCATGGAAGAGGATATCATAGGGGTGGATCTGTTTCATATCAGAATATTCATGAAGCACTATTTGCTTTGCAATTTTATGAGCTTCTTCAGCGAGTCACTAAGTTGGCAGGCATAAGGGTTTCTGTTGGAATTATCACACCTTACAAGCTACAGCTGAAATGTTTGCACCGAGAGTTTGATGTTGTCCCCAATCTGATGAAGGAAAAGGTTTATATATATATCATTACGGTAGATACCTTTCAGAGCCAGGAGCGTGAGGTAATCATTTTGTCTTGTGTCCGAGCTTCAAATCATGGGGTTGGCTGAACCAAATGAGTTTGACACATGGCAATTCCTTTCAGTCTGCACAATATATTGAGTCAGCCAAAACAGTTGTTAGTAATGTTGAAGTCTAGTCTTTGGACTCTGCACTTCCTCAGGAATTGGAATTTTCAAACTTTGGTTCGATCACGAGACGAGAGAGAAATTATTTGTATTTGTGACGAGAGAGAGCTTTATCAGTTAGATGCGATCAATCATTGATGCATCATCAAGTTCAGAAGACTCGGGTCTTTGAAGCACCGACAGTCCACATTATGGAAACAATGAATAGTGTGGAACAAAATGGTAGTGCTGTGGGCTTGCTTGCATTAAAACCATATTGTGCATACCGTAGTCTTGACAGCACCTGAGACTACCGTTCTTTCCGTTCGATGTTTCTTATAAAATGGAGCTCTCTGCCCAGGCTAAGCATAGACGAGAATGGAGCTTGAGTGCCCAGCCTGTAAAAGGGGAGATTCGACCTGAGGATTGTTGTTGTTGTTCCGGGCGGTGTCCATGAAACCTGTTGAATCTGGAGAAAAAGGCAAGATATTTCTACACTTTTCTACTGTTATTTTATTTAAAATTATTGTGAAATCGAACCACTTTTCCTTGCATTGATTTGTCAGTTGGATGTCATGATGGGAGATTTCCCCTTTCTGCTTGTTTCTTCTTGTTTTAGCTTTTATCGTTGTCAGTATGTGGGTCGAAAGGATGCGTGTGCCCTCTCCTATGAATGTTGTGTTTCTCTTACTCGAATGATAGACCTTCGTCTATTTTTTTATGTATTAATTCTTCTCTGCGATTGAGTTGCAAGTTATTATGTTGATCAACTAGTATTTTTGATATTATGGAAGTAAGTTACGATAACTATGAAGCTCCTCCCTAGCACCCAAGTTGTCTTTTGACGTTTTTTTGTTAGCCCTTCGCAAGTCCTTTGATAACCTTTTGGCATCGAGAAAGAAAGGTTGTAGGATTGTGTGAGCAATGCGTGGGCTAGCCAGCTTAGAGTTTTGGTATTAAAACTGGTAGAATGAAAAGGTTTGTGTGCAATGTGTTTTGCCGTCTCGCGTGTTTAGACTCTTATACTATCTTTCATCTTGTTTCTAGGCTTTTAAGGCCATCCTCAAGAAGTACCTTGACCATCCCTATCAACTTGAACCATAACTAGCTTTTCGGATCAACTAAGCTGGAGGTTTCATTGTGCGAATCCAGTACCTCGTTGACACTAGAATAGTTTGGTCTAATCCCCCTCTCAGAATTATTGCTGATGGCGCTCTTCTATTTTTTCCTAACTTGCATTATTTTCTCCCTTGTAATGTTAACGCTATTAATTAATATTGGTCGTTTTTATGCACGTAATTACCGTAATAGTTTGTGATGGAAATTTCCTTAAATGTGATTAATCTTTAGGAAAAACTCAGCTTTCATTTGATAATCTTATGGATTCATAGCGGAAGGTTTTGTTTTGATAATGTCACTTAGAAATTATGTTTGTATCTATTTGTGCGACGGTTGACTGTGTTACCAGGGTTGCCGTAAAATATGGTTGTTTTGGGATATGGGTAATTTATTTTAAATTAACCAAACATTAGTATTGTAGTGGAGGTTTGCAAATCTTTAGTGTTATAAAAATTTGTTGATGACATTATTGTATACTCTTGTTGGACGGAACCCCCTTCTTCTCTCGCATGTTTGCTACTAGCCTGTAAGACTTTGACCCTTCTTGTATGATTGGAAAATCTTTGTAGTTAATGGTCAAACTAATATACTTTGCTTTCACCTCGAAACTTATGTTATGTGTATACTTTATTTGATTTCCGGTTTGAAACTCAATTATACATGGCTTTTGTGTTAATTTTTGAAACCCGTGGTTCCCCTTTCTTGGGCCGATCAACTCTTGTTCTTTTAGAAATATATTAATTTAGTCTATGCGTTTGGTACCTTTGATAAATTTCTATGGTTGGTGTATATATCAAATCTTAATCTTGTAATTATGGTTTAATTACTTACTTGATGGGAATTCTGTTTTTTGCTAGATTATTTGTTTTCTCCTTATAGGGCCAAGGGCCATTCTCTTACGATTGCTATACTTTCATTGCTTTTACTCCTAACTGAAGTACAAGGTCTTCTCCTTCTTTGATTGGCATGATGAAGACTTTATTATAACTTGATGTGTTGATAGTGTTTAGAGGTTTGAACCAATTCTTGTAATAAAGTGCTTCCTTTTTGTGGTATTGTTAGATAATAGTTATGGTGGTTTTGTGTAGCCTTATCTTGCTCAGTTCTCGTGAACTGACTCTTGTAGAAAATTTGCTGCAGATGGATTTTGCGTGTAGATGAGGGATAGATTTGTAGACTTTTGTCATCAACCTCAGTTGAGAAGTTCCTTTGCTCGAAACCTTTTTATGTTGTTCAACTATTGTTAACGTCCAGTGGAAAGTTTAAAAGAGGATTAATGTCTTAGTATAAAGTATTGTGGACTTTGTCATCTGAACTTTGGAAACCTTGTATTGTTTGACCATCATTGAAATTATAAGAAAATTTGGTTATTGTTGTTGAGTGACTTTGTTGGAGTATCAGTATTTTAAGAATTGATGTAATCTTGTTTTGTTCTTGTAAATGAGTGTTGCTACAACCTTGCCTTGAGAATAAATTTTGAGTTAAACCTTGACATGACTTAGTAATAAAGTGTCATAAGTAAACTAACATGGGATTGTTTAATACTTCTGGAAGTTAAATTAAAAGTTGTATTCAAATAAAGTAACGTAGGGGTCACCAACTTGAGAGCAAGAAATTCTTTAAGTAAACAAGGGCAAGACTATCATTGTAGGTAAACTTTATAACATGATAACCCTAGCTCCTCTAGTGAACATTATTCCTTTTATGGTGAAATTTGTAAAATGACCCTAAGGTGAAATGAACTGTTAGTTGTTTGAAGATGATAAGATTTAATAAGCCAGAGAAAACAAATTGGAGACCTCACCATCTTTCTCACCGCCATTTGGAAAGTAAATTTTTACTCCTTGTTAATACTTTTAGCGAAGCCTAAGTAAAGTTGTTGATAATTCTGGTTAAGAGCCCTAGCTTCAATTAAATACGCGATAACTAATGAGGTCCTAAAGATGTTTCATCGACCTTCTCCCTCTAACCCTTTTCAAGGCACCTTGTATCTCTTCTCTTAAGTGTGTTGAACTTAAAACCATGTTGTCTTGTGGGAAAGAACGAATCTTAGTAGCGTTAGTGGTGAGCAGATGGCCTTGTGGAATTTAAATACTCCTTTTTCTTGATAAACGAATTAAGCAAATAAATGTCATAATAGAGAAGATTTAAAGATAATTACTCAGTGTCAAAGGAATAAACTTGGCTTGGCAAGTTGAATTATACGAATCATATCTTGAGCCTCTTTGAAAACGTAAGCTAAGAATTGCAAGATGTCCTTTTAAAATAAATAACCCTCAAGAATATCTCATTGTGGTTGGCCCTAACTGTAAGTGTGTTCTGTGATTGGACTTCTATGTTGTCTTGTCAAAAAAAAAGTAAATTGTCCTTGATAGGTGTGAACGTTTCCGTGCTGCCTTTATGGCCATCCTTGTATCAAGTTGTTCACAGTGTTAGTTGTATCCTTGGTGACGACATGTTGCGTCATGTTATGTGTCAAGCAAGTCAAAAAAAAGAAGTTATCTTGTATTTCATTGTGTTGTTCGTGTGTGGATTTTGGGTCGTTACATAAATCTTCCATAATATTCTATACTCAAAATGATAAATAATTTCCAAGTAAAACATGAATACAACCAAAAAAATATATATCTTATGGAAATTATTTTTCCATGGAAGCCGTATAAACTACCTAATCTCATAAAAAACCTAAATAGGTATGGAAATTTTTTATTAGCTATGAAAAAATTTAATTACAAGGTTTGAAGTTAAGAATTTATTATAATATAATGTTAAAAACAATCCTCTAATTGGAGAGTTTAGAATTTACTGGAATACGATGCTAAAATATCAAATATTAATGATTTTAGGCACTTGGGATTAAATAAATAGTGCTTACAAATGCAATTATTATTACTATTTATTATCCAACTTTAACCTATACCAGCAATTGTAAACACAACTTTTAGAGAAACCCTTTACAGATTGGAACCATTGTATAGATTTTTCTTTAAAAATCACTATATCTGTCCTAAAGAGATTAAATCTATAGATCTCATGTAAAAACTTTTCAAATCTCAAAAAGATCTGTAAATAAAACAATGGCAAAAATTTTAAACACCTCATGCAACCATGAAGCTTTGTAATTTTAAAAGAGGTCATAATAAAAATCAGGTAAGGATTGAAGGGAGAATCTTGATTGAGTTCATCCACTGCAAATTTTACCCACTCCAATTTCATGGTAAATGCCTCCATCCTATTTATTATAGTTTGAGAAATTTTAAGTTTTGACTTCTTCTCCACGACTCAATGCCTAATCTCGGAAATTTAGATTCTTAATTATTATTGGCATGGATCGACTACACAGATCAATAAATGAACCGTTAGATTATTTCTTGTCAACGGACCATAGGTAATGTGATGTATTTATGATATCCTTTTAACTATAGCTATTAGTGGTAAAATAATTTATAATATTTAATGATAGTTATCATTATTAAATTGCAACTATTAGTGGTAAAATAATTTATAATATGTTTAGTTCAATGAAATTTATATCCACAAAACGTCTTGTAAATATTTTTATTTCTAAAATTGTGAGAGATTATTTTGGACCTTTACTATACCACATTAATTAATTTGTTTATTATCCTTTCTACAATTTTTAAATAAAATTTGAAATAAAATTTTGGATAAAAATAATTGTGTGAGACATAATTTTGGACTTTTACTATACCGCATTGATTAATTAGTTTATTATCTTTTCTACAATTTTAAAATAAAATTTGAAACAATATTTTGGATAAAAATAAGGTTAAATGGCTTATTTATATTATACATTATAAAACAACCATATCTTCTTTAAATAAGGATGAAATAATAGTATGGATATTACACAATATTTCTAAAAATTTATTTAAAAACAATTTAAATACATGATCCAATATATTGTTATAAAACATATATGGACATTACGATCTAATTTTAAAATGTAAAACATTAATTATCTTTACCATTTTAGATTAGTGTGGGTAATCCACATTTATTAATGGGGAAATGTAAAGCTCCTACTAGTATTAAAAATTAACATTAGTGTGAATTTTCTATAACAAGAATAATTTTAAGTTTATTACTAGAGAATTTTTTTAATCTTTTTTTGTATCACCGGAGTAGCGAAGTAAATTGAAGTTATGATAAATTATTTTAGGTTGTTTAAACAATTGATAAATCTAAGTTTAAAAATCTATTTTTTCAAACTACAATCTGAAAATGTGAATTATCCACAATAAGGAATAGAATATGGAAAATCCACAAATTTAAGTTTGCTATTAATAAATTGTTGAATCTCTATATCATATTTATAATATATATGTTTTTGTTGATAATTCACATTATTTCCACAACAATTGTTTTGACGGATAACATTATGGATAAATCCACAACAATTATTTAGTGTAATGTTTAATATTATTAAATATATAGTTTACATTTTGTGAAACAAAATATATATAATTTAAGTGTGTTGAATTTTGACAATTTTTATTTGTAAAATTTTTAGTGTATATATATATTTTTATTCAAACCTTCTAAATTGTGTGAAAATTCAAGGAGACTTCTATTTAAGTTGTAAACAATATCCATAATTCTATTTTCAAGGATATTTTTTTTTCAAAATGAGGAGAAATCATGATTTATTTAAAATAAATATTGAAGGATGTGGATATTTCAGAATTTTCAATTTGAATTTTATGTAGTAGTGAAAACATTATTCAAAACACGAGAAAATGTGATTTTTCCACAATGAAATGTAAAAAATGTTGATATTTAACAAATTAAAATTTTATTTTTATGAAATTGTAAAAAATTTACATTTTATTTTTAGAAGCTGTCTATTTAATGTTACTAATTCACAATTTTTCTACAAAATAATTTTTTTGTGAATAACAATGTGGATAAATTAACCTACTTCTTCTAGTGTTGTTTTGTTTTTGCGTCTAAATCAAGGTATATACAAGACCCATTACCGGATTTAACACGGCATGCGTTCATTGTAATTTCTCGTACACTTCGGAAAGTATTTATCCAAGTCAATCCCTTCCAGAAAGTATTTATCCAAGTTAAATGATTGTAATTTCTCAAACACTTCGGAAAGTATTTATCCAGGTCTAAAATCTGCACCATACGTCTTCTTTCCTGACTTTGACTGTGGCGGCTGTGTATTTATTAATCTGTATTGATTTATTTTAATTTCCTTACCAAGCAAGATTTCGAAGCCCGTGACTTGCACAGCGATTTCTGTGCCTGGAAGGAATCATTTGGGCGGCCATGGTTCCGATTTACTTCTAATGATTATACTAATGTTTAATCATAATGTAAGAGTGTCCATGTCCATATCCACAGTAAACATTGCCGCCATTCTGGATCTAAACACAGCTTCAGGAAGGGCAGCCAAATCGTCATTACACTTGGCTCTCAACCATCTTAATGGCACCATGAATGACACTAGTTTCAACCTCACAATTCAGGAATCTGGGGGCGATGTTGGAAACGGTGAGAATATGCAAACACCCCCTCAAAAAAAAAGTCGTCTTTTTTATTGTTAAATTCTCACAATTTTGTTTTGTTTTGGCGAATTTTCAGTTCTGCAAGTGTTCAGAAGCGAGGCTGTGGCGATTCTGGTGCAGGATCCGAAGATTTTAAAGTTCATGGCGCCAATAGCAGAAGCCGTTGATGTGCCAATCTTGTCTCTGAGTGGGACTGCAAGTGGATCCAGATATTCAGTTTTCAGTACAGTTCCGAGTAATTTTGACGATATGAAGGCCATAGCAGCCATGGTGGCCTACTTTCAGTGGAAGGAAGTCATAGTCCTTTATGAAGACGAGGAATTCTGGTTAAGTGGCGTTAATGCATTGAGTGAGGCGCTGGAGCAGCAAGGAGGAAAGAAAATTTATCAGGCGGCAGCTCTTTCATCTCAGGCAGACCAAGTAAGGAAAACCTTGCAGGAATTAACCAACACGAGTTGTGTGAGGGCATTTATTGTGTACACGAGTGTGGATGTGGCTCTCAACATGTTTTCAATTGCACACAAATTGGACATGATTACAGAAGGCTATGCTTGGGTTGTGACGGATTCTATTGCTTCCTCTGTGAATTCTTTGAATTCTTCCTCTCTCAATACCATGCAGGGAATTGTGGGAGTAAAAAGGCTTCTAACGCCCCAATCCACAGAATTGCGGGAAAAACTGAAGCTCGACTCGTCAGACGATGGCGTCAACAGAATTGGGATACATGCATACGGTTCTCTTAAGCTCGTTGCAAATGCAATTTTCTCCTTGATTTCACAAAATAAAACGGTTGCATATAATGGAGAAATTCCTGACGCGGATTTCCTGCTTCGATGAAGGTTTTGACGGGAGGCAAGTTGCTGATTCAGAAGATTAACAGCTTCAAATCTGATGCAGAAATTCATGATTACGAGATCATTAATGTGGTGGGAGAAAAAGTTTCAGGAAAATTGGGCTTTGGAAAAATGAGAAGGGGCGGCTTCAATCTATACGGAAAGAAACTGATAAACTCGGCGCCATTATCTGGCCGCCTGGCGACACCACACAGACTCCCAACGGATACAGAAGAATTGTAGTTGGGAAAATAATTGGTAAGAAGGCTTCTAATTTCAGTGAGTTCATCGGCCGACTTTCAGGTTATACGAACGACACATTCGAGGCCGCCGTTAAAGCACTGCCGTACAATCTTCCGTTTGTTTATGAAGCTTTCCACAAAGGCAACTCAACCCTCTCTAATTATGATGCATTCGTGACAGAGTTAATCCACGGAAAGGTAACACACTGCTCTGAAAACTTCGAAAATAAATTTCTTACACAGTTTTTATTTTTTATTTTTTATTTTTATTTTTCTTTCATTATATATATATATATATATATATATATATATATATTTTTAGCACGATTAAGATGCACAGAAGACTTTTTTTGATTTAGTGTTAAGGATTGAAAGGTATCTAATTTTGGAAGTTGTTGTTCGAGAGATTCGAAAGCGCAGTAGTGGGAGATTCGACAATCTTATGGAATCGGTCCATGTATGTGGATTTCAGCCAGCCATACAGCCAGACAGGTTTGGTGATGATGGTCCCAATAACAAAAGTGCGAGGAAAACAAGGATATTTCTCCGTCCATTCACTTGCATGGTTGTGGGCTGTCTCTGGGGCATTCTTCCTTTTCACCGCATTTCTTGTGTGGCTCATGGAACATCATGATAACGAGGAATTCGGTGGGAAGATTTCTCAACAAGTAATTACTTCATTAACGTAAGGATATTATCATAACTTCACTACACCCTTTTTGAAAAATTTAAATTCGTTTTGTTTCAAACTAAATCTCACATGTGTTAGCAAGTTACATTGTTAACCAACTCTTCCATTAATTCCTAAACTTTCTATTTACGAAACGGAATACTAATGATATATTTTTTAATTTTATTTCTGATTGTCACCTGTCGGCCTTTGTATTTGCTTATAGTGAGTATTCCTTACCCCATGCCTTTGTGATATTTGCATGCTTTCTAATGTGCGACCTAACTAAAATGTTTTAGGGATGTAGTTTAGTTCAATGTGGGATTTTCTGCAATTTTAGAATACGAAATTTATCTTTGATTTTATTTTAGGACTTTGTTTTTCCTCGGGAAATATTTATAGATACGAAGAGCAGAAATGTTTAGTCTTGTTTACTTGTGAGACATTTCACTTTTGACAAAGAACCTTCAAATTGAAATCTTCACATGAAATAATTTTAAGAATATCAGTTTTTACATCTAAACAATAGAGTTTAGGAACCTTAAGAGACCACATACCCAGATAACATAGTCCAAATCTTGAAGGCAACATATATTTTAAATAGAAGGATTTCTACTTCTTATTGAGTTTTTGTTACATCTCTTTTTATTTTATCTTTTAATATCGTTTGAAGATGTGTTTCACACTCCTTTTTAATACTAAATTCATGTAATATCTTCTTCAATCATATTAGCTATTCCTAACCTCTAATAGACATTAATATCAAAATTAAATCCAATTCTCTACGAATTTATTTGTATATTCAGAAATCAGTTGCTATCTCGCAATAAAAGTCTCCAATAAACTCTTAGGTTGCAGTCTCATAAAGAGGGGCCACTTGAATTTTCTTAGAGCGCTACTGCAAAAATTAGGAACATGTTTTACCAAGGTAGTCTCATGGAATGCATTTTTTTTTCAAAGAGTATGGCTGAGAAAATTTAAATTGTAAGTGAAAATTGTAAGAATACAGAATGCACCAAGGAACAACAATGCAGAGTTTACAATGCACTTACTAGGGTGTCATATGGAAGAAAAAAAGGAGTTTAATGCCTAAATAGTAGGGAAAACTTTTACTGCATTGTTATATTGTTTGTTAAAATCTCAAATCTAGGAATTTTCATGAGCTTCCTTTGGGATTTTCATATGCTTGTTATATTGTTTGTTAAAATCTCAAATCTAGGAACATCTAGATAATTAATTAGGGCATCATAAGTCACGGCTAGCTAATACATTTGTGTAAAAATGTGCAGAGGAAGATGTGAAGAGCGCAATGGGGAAGGGAATTGTAGCTACGTGGCTCTTCATGGCACTAATATTGAACAACAGTTACACCGCTCATCTCACATCTTTTTTCACTGTGGAGAAGTTGGTCCCTGCGCTTACAAACATGAACAGCCTCACCACAAGCGAAGTCAAAGTAGGGTACCTGAACAATTCATTTTCCAGACATTATCTGATGCACGATCTCAACATATCCAAAGGAAGACTGGTACCTCTGAATAGCCCGCAGGATTACGTTGACAAGCTAAAGAGCGGGGAAGTAGGTGCAATTGTGGATGAGAACCTATATGTTCAGATAGTGAAATCTTTCTAACCATGCGCCAAAATTGCAGTTGTAGACAGAGGATTTTTTCACACAGGCGGCTTGGGATTTGTAAGTAGTTTTCTCCATCTCTCTTTACCGTATTGAAAAACAAACCCAAATAAAATCGCTGCTGAATTGTGAAGTGTAAATGTGACAGTTTGTTCGCAAAGGGTCGCCATTTCTGGCGGATATATCCGAGGCTGTGCTGAATATATCAGAGCAGCACAATGTGGTGGAGAGCATCCGTAGCAAATGGTTTGGGCAGCGAACGTCGTGTCCGGAATTAGACAGCGGGGTTGAATCCAACACGAGTGCCATCAGTCCCGCTCATCTCTGGACACTGTTCGTTTTCACAGCATCTGTATATGCGATTACTGCATTGATTCATATTGGTCGAAAGCTACATCAAAGGCGGGATCGCGGCATTAATTGTTAGAAGGATGAAAGTTGTGTGGTGTGTGAGGCATCAAGGCAATGTATAATGGAGATAGCTTAGAAGGAAAAGACCAGTCGATCAATACTACCAATTTCAATAATTATTGTTTGTAATTTCAACCTTTTATATTTTGGTAGTTAGAACACACATGTAAGGAGAATTCACTTGCACATGTCATAGGATAGTTCAGAGATAAGGATGTGTAATGGACTGGCATCACAGGGTAGCAATTTCATGCACATTTGTGATTAGGGAGATTCTCTACCCGTCATGTAGTTGTCCACAAATGACCAAGGACATAAAATACTTTATATTTTTTTTTTAATATTTTATTTTTACATCATTGAGGCATTTGATTGGAAGACATTTAATTTGTTTGATAAGATGAAGACATGAATGGAAAGTTGGAAATAAGGTGTGGAAATTAAATGCGTGCATGTCCCACACCTATTCCACAATTCATATTGTTCCCACCAAAATAATATCAAAATAAAAAAAATGGGGAAAATCCAACAAGTTGCAAGTTGGAAACTCAACCACCTGAATACAACATGATGAAAATCATTAAATGGGATTTGTTGTCTTTTTGTTTTAATTTTATTGGCATCAAGGTTATCAATTGGATGGATTTTAATTTGTTAGATAACATGAATACATGAATGGAAAATTGGAAATAATAAGTTAGGAATTAAATACCTACATGTCCCCACCTATTCCATGGATTAGATTGTATGAACGCTACATAATTTTGAGTGGATCACATTTAATTATTTAGATAAGATAACGTGGCATGAAATGAAAGTTGGAAATAAAAGTTGGGAATTAAATACCTGCATGTCCCACACATATTCTTCAACTCAGATTATTCCTAGGAAAACAATATATGTCATTTTTGCTCCACATTATTATCATCTTTATCTAACTTGCATTTATCACGTTAGTGTAATTTTCCCTTGAAGGAGTCAAGATAAGAAATAGGGAAAATCCAATAGGTTATGCATGTTTGACAAGAAAATTAAACCCTAACCACCATAAACAAAACTTTAACATGAATTAATTAAAAAAACCCAATGACCAACGTAACTTTGTAAAGACAACACTAAGATCATTTAAGATTTTTGTTGTCAATTACACTTCCCTCATTATGCTATATAGGTTGCGAGGTTTGTGTTAAGTGTTTGGTGTTGAAAGTTTATGTTGAGTGTTTAGGTTTTATGATATAGTGTGAAGGTTTGTGTTTTTATAGTTTACAATTTATAGTTTATGATGTGATATAAATTGTTACATTGTTATTCAATGTGAGAAATTAGTGTTTAAAAACCTAATGTCATGTTTACATTTACGGTTTGTGGAAAGGAGTGAATGTATAGTGTTTAGATTTTGTATTTTGTATTATGGTTTATTATTTATGATTAGCTGTTGTTACGTGTTTAGTGTTGAGCATTCATGTTTAGCTTTTATGAGTTGCATATTCAATACATTGTTCTAAGCTTGATATGTCTCATGTTTAAAGATGGTTAAAATTTTGTACAAAATTCACTTCTTTAAATACCTTCATCGTTGTGGTCATTATCATTTTCATCATCATCGTTATCACCGATATTGTTTTTATCATCATTGTCATTGTCCTCGTCATCATTATGTTCATTGTCATGGTCATCATTGTGTTTTTCATCATCATCATCATCATCCTTGTCATCATTTTCTTTAGCATCATAGTCATTTTATCACCATCATCACTACCACCAACCATCATTGTCATCGTCATTATTGTCATCATCATCAATATTAATCTTATTACTAATATTAATATTATGATTATAAATTATAAACAATTAAAATATTATTAGGTGGTGTTAAAGTGTCAAATATTGAATTCAACATGAAAGAGGTAACAAAAATTAGGGGAACTAAAAATGTTAGAGAAAAAATGGGTACATGTAATACCTAATAAAAAGGGTATTTTGTGATAAAAAATATTTGGAGGAGGTATTTATAGTTGAAGGTTGAGAGGTAAGACTAGAAATATGGACATTATTCAATATCATATGAACAAATGTTATGTAAAAAGTTAACTTAGTGAAATCCCCATTTCCCCAAGTGAATTGTATTTTCTTTTAGTTTTTAGATATTTCTTAACTAATTAAGCCAAGAAGAAGCAATCTATTTTACTAAAATTGAAAGTACAATAAACTAAGTGAGCTTTTGGAATTCAAGTGTAGGCGGACATACTTATCAAGTTTATTTCAGAATGTGTTCTCTTTTTTTAATAACATCTTTATACTCCACATGCCATCAAAAGAGTACAAAACATTCTTGAAGCACTTCTCTAATCGCCATCAATTTTTAAAGAAAGGAATTCTTGTTTATTTTCTAATGTTAAAGTTGATCAACAATTCTATTTATAAAAAATATGTGGTTATCACGAATGTCTTCTTTGTGGATTCAAGTTCAATCGATAAAGTGGTGATTAAGGTGCAACATCTACAAATGCTCCTTTTCACTAGGAAACGCCCTTGTAATGTTTCTTAAGAAGCGCCATCCCCCTCTCATCACTCCTTGCCGCATGGCGATACTAGTGGGCACCCTAGAGGTGGTGGCCATCGGAGTTACTCTCAACACCGCTCCTTGGTAGGGCCCGTTGGTCCCCTGCTGACTAGCCACCTAATTAGAGGAGCTTCTCATCTCTTCTTGCCACCTAGCTCAACTCGGGGCTCGCTGGCTGCCCCGAGCCGCACATTCGGGATGGATGGAGCCTCCCTCCTCCCAAAAATTTTCCCGGGTTATATCTTGCCATCTTGCCCTCCCAGAGCCTCTGCTTTGGAGATATTGAAGATGGAAGCTTGACCTAGCTCTGGTTGGCATGATCAAGACCCACCCGTTATAGGCCATCAATTCATAGTGGCGGCTTAGTTTATCTGCTTTTATGCTTTACGATACTTTGTAATCGGACATGTTCTTAGGCTTTGTTGTTGCCTAGTTTGATTCATGGTTTTGGGACATGCTTCCATACCACCCGTTTTTTGTGAATTATCTTATATCATTTTACTTGTTAATATAATATAAGATCCTATTCATTAAAATGTACATCTTTATCACTTCTACTCACATTTATATTACTATATATTTTAATTGTTATTATCAAATCACAAAATAAAATTAAATAAACATAATCCTTTTATGTCACTTGTGATCTCGAGTTTTGATGGAATTAAATAATTTTAGTATTTGTGGCAAAAAATATTGTAATCACATTATCCTTGGCTTGTTTTAATTCAAATCCATAGGAATTAACTAGCAATAGCGATATTAGCGTGTTAAAGTTTTCAAATATTAGTGATTTCAAATTTTATTATAAATTTCTATTAAATATTTATTATTTATTATTATATTCAATGAAAATTATAAATATAATCTAAAACGTTGATAATAATTTTATTTTTATTATTACTACTATTACTATTATTTTAATTTTTTTAAAAATATTGTTAATATTAGTATTATATTTATATTATAATATTGTTATTATCCTGCCGAAGGCTGTATATATGCGCTTTCGTTTTCTGATCCTGGGATATGGAAAAATATAGTTTCTTTTCTTACTCTTATTTTCTGGTTTTTAAGAATGTCGAATTTTAAATATTCCCTGTTCATCTCCCCTCAAATCCCTTCTAATGATTTTTTTGGAAACGAGAAGCTACAAAATTTAGATTTTATTTCACGACTACCGGAAATATATAATTGTAACTATTTACATTGTGTAGTAGTCCATTTTTCTTTTGTTTTCGCTTTGATTAAAAACTATCTCTACTGGATTCGTTCACTGATTAGACGCTGGATTGCGTTAGGTTCTATTTTTTTGCTAAATATTTGACTTGATCAGTGCTATCTTTAACTTTGATATGAGCGGGGTTATTGCACTGGTTTGCCGTTTGAACCGTTTGGACTCCTGACCACTGATTCCAGGTTTGGATCATGAGATTTTGAAGACGCAGGAGTTTCTAAAAATTTAATTTTTTGAAGAAAAATTATGCCTTTGGCAAACTCAAAAAGAAAAGAACTTGGTGATTAGGATTTGTTTTTAAAATTTTTATATATTGTTTAATTCCATGTCCCTTTGTCGTTTTCAAAATCTGGTAATTTTTTTTGAGTACCAAAATCCCGTTTCTCATCCCTGAAATATAGGCAACAATGGTAAAATTACATGTTTAAAAATTATAATAATCATTAATAATTTAGCTCAAATATCCTCCAAATTCTTGATTTTTTCTACTAAGATGAGACTGCACATAGAAATTCTTCATTTAGATGCCCTGCTGTAAAGTGTGAAATTCCTGCAGCTCTTCCCAGCCTAACCTTTCCAATTGCATTTTTGGACTCCCCTGTTCCGGCCTACCTACTTAATGGGGTGGCTGTCTATTCCGCAATATATGTTTCCAACAACTTATTCTGCCAACTTCTGCAGAGACCAGCATTTCGATGTTGAATCAGGCGCAGGGAAACTGTTTCAATTGTTGAGGCAGTTCTCTATTTCTTTGACGGAAGACTTTGCATGTTGGCATCTTATTTTCTTCTTACATTCCAGATTCAAATATTTGTTCATAGAATGCTACAGGTATCTTCACCGTAATTCCCTGGTAGGAGCTATTTACACATTTCAAAACAGTAACTGGGCTTATACCAACCAATAGTTGATGGATAAACTCGTTCATATTAACAGGTCTCTAATTCCCGCGAACATGTGACTAATTTTCAATTGTTGGGGTGTTCATGACCATTCCCAACTCCCTCCTATCATGTGGTAAAATGGGAATTGTACAACAGGGTATAGACATCCATCAAAGTGTAATTGAAATTAGATGTTTATTTTTATAGACGTGTATACATTGTAGAAGTATACTCAAAGTAATTCAATTGTTCCATATTTTCATACCTTTCGACGTAACTTACAACTCATGTGTAATTGCTAGTTATTATTATATTCTTGGCGTTTTTCATTACCTGTAAAAGAAGTAACCAACAAGTCGGTAAAAGAACGTTTGAATTAGTCATTTGTGAAATATGCATTTAAAACCATATGTAAATCGGACAATTCGGAAGACGGTTATAAGTGGTAAAATACATTAAAAAATGGTAAAGAACAACCCACTCCAAGGTTCCTTTCCTCCATGCATAAATTGTTACAGATTGAATTTTAAAAAGGTCCGTCATGTCCTCACTACGTCCATTTAGTCAACTGCAGACTTGTTATAAATATTATAATGTGAAAAAAGAATGGAGCAGGATGCACATGATAATGGAATTGTGATCGCAATGTACAAGGCAATACACAATAACAAGAGCCCTCGGTTGTGTATTATGTTGGTCTTTATCTTAGGAGCATTATCCTCAAATAATTTGATGGAAAAAATATGATTTGTGGGATTTATATATCATCATCAATGTATATTTTTCCAATCTAATTGATATTGAACTACTTTGTTCATGGAAGCTAGGATCTCCAACAAAAGATATGTAAATCGGTTTTCTTTGTAAAGTATTAGCAAATGCTCTTTCAACTTGGATCTTAGGTGAATTGAGAATCATATAAAAAATTAGTTAACAAATTAATCTTAAAATGAATCCCATGTGATTATTTAAAAATCCTAAATAGATGTTCTATGCAATAAAAATAAATTCACTAACATTTTAACTCATAATGGAAAGGTATGGTTATTATTTATAACTAAGACCTCCCATAATGAAAAATGCTTTTTAGAATTGTTGTGTATTATGTGAATGAATAGGAAATTAACAATTTTACAAGAATTTCAGGATGAAAGCTCTACTTCTTGTGTTTTAGTGTTTTGATAAATATGTTTCTAGCTAAGACATGATTGTTTTGCATTTTTGAAGGCTAATATTGAAAAATTACTATCACTCAATTTTTCTTTGAGTGATGTAAGTGGCCATCAAACATAAACCCTATTAGTTTAACTTCATGGTACAATCACACATGATGCTTCCATTAAAAAACAAGTTCCATGTATTTCGTTATATTGTGACATATTTTAATTGATTACGACCTATTGGTGCTTGTCTTGATCTCACACCATTTTGCCTTGATTTTCCTATGATCTGCGTGTTGTGAAACATTACGTCTCTCGATGTGGATGTTCTCGAAGCTTTTACCTCCATTTGAATGCCTCGAATTGCTTGCAGAATTCATTGTCATGCCCTCTTTTGAAGAAATCTTCGAGTTTGCCCTATTTTTTCCCTAATTTCTTCAAAATCCGCGGGCTGTGCCATTCTTCCTATTTTTCCCCGACCATGGAAGCTCAAGAATGATCAATTTATATTTGTATGCCTTTGAAAATCCAAATCCATGGTTGAAAGATGCTTGGAACCATGATTCACTTGGTTTTGTTTCAAAAATTTCATCCTTAGCGAAAAATCGGATTACTGGACATAAATGGTGAATTTACGTGTTTTTGTGCATCTAGCAGACTTCTTTTCTGTCAAAATTATTCCTCAGCATTCGGCGGTCACGTGGCTTATTTTTGTTGGTCAGGGGACGGCGGGAAATTTTTTTAACTTCTCACTTTTTTCTCTTTTGGCAAAAGGGAAAATTTGGTCCTGTAGCTCCGCTCAATTCTGATTGGTTCTTTTGGTACTTACGTGGTTTCTTCTAATTAGATGGGGTGCAACGGGTTTGTTTTTGAACTTTTTCTGTTTGGCTACTTTGACAAAAAGTTTGAACCAGCCTCGCGGCCCCGCCAAAATTTGATTAAAGAAAAATTTAAGCGGTAGGGAAAAAGTCTTACTTTGACCCCGTAGAAGGACACGTGGAAAAGTTAAAAGCAGAGATGCGGGCCTTCGCAAGCAGGTTGGAATATTTTTACCTTTTGGAAAAATGGAGTAAAGATTCTAAAATGGAAGCGTGCCCTCGCGAAATCATTTTTAAGCCTTATAAGGTTCTTAAAGTTACGCCATAACGACATGTGGAGGTCTTTCTTTGGTCTTCTTTCTGAAACTTTTCAAAGAACTTCGTAAAGGGCCCGAGACACATGGTGAGCCCGCGGTCATTTAGGTCTCTACTTTTGGGGACCATCTCAAGATGCACCATTGAGACGCGTGGAGGTTTGAAAAGTCAAGAGGAGGAGGAGGTGGGCCATCGGGGCAACTTGGATTTTTGCCCCTTGTTACTCAAAAGACCGAAATCATCAAAATGACTGCGGGCCTTACGAGAGAATAGTCAAAAAATTCTCCAGTCAATGGCGGAGGTGCGGACTCTTGGGGAAATTTTGAAAATTTTCCTTTTGAGAGAAAGGATTTAAACGTGTAAAAGGAAGCGTGGTTCCACTGGGACCCACATCAGAAACTAGAAGCGGAAGGGCGGAGTTGCGGGAAAACATGGAAAAAATTCCCTTTTCCGAGAAAAGAGGTGAAATAGCGAGAATTTAGCCGTGGTTCCTTTAGGACCCACATTGGGAAACATGTCGAGGCCCATTTTTTAAAGGTGGAGGCGGAGCAAATTGAGAAATTTTGCATTTTTTCCAAAAGGTGTAAAAGTTAAAAAGGAACTCCTGGGGCCATCTTTTCATGGATCTCCCACGTGGATGGTCCAAATTCAAAATAGAGATCAATGGAAGTTGTGCATCGTATCTTTTTTACGCCATTTATGCTCCAAAGCTCCTAGGGATGCAAATTTTTACGGTTTTTAATCATTTCTTGGAGTCTCCTGCACATAAAATGAAGAGGAACATTAATTTCCTATCCTAGTTGGGTGGGAAAAATATGAAGACGTCTTTTGCCATCAAGGCGTGATCTCGACCATTGGCTTTGATCGATATTTAGTTTTTCTTTCCTTAGCATGCAAAGAACTAGATTTGACAGATTGGAGGAGGAAGTAGTTGGCATGCGAGATGAAGAATCGACTTACTAGGTGAAGAATTAAATGTTGGAAATATTTGGAAAGATTTTCCCTCTGCACACCTAACAACTTTTTCACAAATCTGATTATGGGAGTCTCAACACGCAATGGTGCTTTGAGTGTCCCTGGTTTTGGGGAAAATTTTGTTGTAAATGAAGTATTATAAATTACATGAATTTGTCATGCAAATGGTTGGAGTGTTAGAGGTCGGGACTGATTTTTCTAAGAGAAAAGCTTGATAGAACCCGTCCTTATGAGAAATCATCTGAAGAAAGTTGTTTATCTCCTTTGTGTTAAATTTGATCATGTCAAGGTGGTTGCAGTGTACATCCATTGACAAGCTCGAGATTATTCTAGAATATTTCCCCTGCTGATAAATTTAATCAAACTTGAGTTAATCTACACTATTTTTGGGAAAAATTTGTGTTTGCTTCATTCTAAATGTCTGCAACTAGTTTTGTTGTTCTTGTTGCAATCTTACATTGAAATCTTTATGAATCACACAAGATCTTATCCTTGTGATAGTTTGGTGGCATTTGAAATTTCATTTATCAGAAGAGCTTTCATTTGATAGTGAAATAAACAAATTTAAAAGCACTGTGACTCCTAGCATGACTATAATATTATTTGTTAGCCTTCAGGGTATCTTAGGTGTGATGAAACAGAGGTTGATAATGTTTAGTTATGTTTTCCAATTTGAGCCTTCATTTTGGATCCTTGAAGCTTGTGTGAAAAGAGTGCTGATCTGGGCCTCCATTGAAGCACATATTATGGTTAAAGGAACATCCTAGCTATGCCAAAGCATTTTGTTCAAGCTCTCCATTATTGTAAAATTTCTCTAGAATTTGGTGAATCAAGTTCATTTTTGCCTTGCCTCCCACTAAAAATTCATTTAAAAACAACCAATCATACCTATACTACCCTTGTGTGTCATGTGTGTATCCAAATGCATAATTTTTACTACCAAAACATGCGAAACAATTAGGTTTTCATTGTCTTTAGTGGCTTTGAACCTTGCTTAGAAAATATCTCCATTATCTAGAGTGACAACTCGTGAGAGTTAGGTTTTGTTGCATTGATCATATTTTCTTTAAGGTCTTCTTAATAATTTCGGATCTCTTACAATAGCAGTATGAGAGTAGATTTGGATCTACTCCGGTATGTTGATTACATGCAAGATGAGCAAGTGCGGATCCACGCAGGTTCACCAGGGGCACGAATCTAGACATTGGAGGTGCAATACGGATCCATTGTCCACAGACATTAGTGAGAGGCCATTGAGAAGGCCTATATAATAGAGGAGACTCGGGAAAGACCCAATAGGCTAGAGGCAGAGTCCTGGAGCCGCATCTGACGAGATGCATGACAACAAATTGAGGGGGTCGATATCTCTTCCTTGTGATGGATAGGGTTCAACACACGGTCATCTTTTAGACCACGAGTAGCAACACCAACAGCAGTCCCACCCAACTTAAAGACCTCTATAAATGTTTGATGCACGCAGAGATGTCGGAGTATGGGGCCTCCTCTAGGGGTCCCATTAGGACATAGGGTGCCCGAGAGCTCACTTAGCGGGAGCTTGCTAGCACAGACCTCAATAGACCGTAGTCAAATCATCATGATCCACACCACAAACCTCTAGAGTGCGGCCGGACTTGCTTACTCGGGGAGAGGATTAGGTCGTTGTTTTGGGTGTGGTGTTATTGGACATTTTGGAGAGGCGCCTTACGAACCCTAATAACAAGAGGTAAGGAAAAAATCTCGAGCCTATTGTTGGTGATATGGGGTGCAATCATAAGATGTACACAATGGTTGAGAAGCGCCGGGTAGAGCATCGAGTATAGTTATTGAGACTACGAGTTAACATTTGTGGTATTCCTACCTCCATTTTGTTTGATTCTGGTTCTTCTGATTCTTTTATTGCACCATCTTTAGTAGAAAAATGCGGGTTGGTGGTTGTTAGGTAGGGTCATAGGCTGGGATGTTGAGATGGCTTTTGAAGGCAAGATCTCTGTAAACTCCTTAGTTAAGGAGTGTGTGGTGGATTTGGGATCTTTTTCCACTACGATGGATCTTCGTATCCTTATGTTGGGCTCTATGGAGTCATCTTTGGCATGGACTAGTTATCTGCACACGGGACCGAGTGGATTGTTACCAAAATATCATATCCTATACAAATGATCTAGGAGTTAAGGCAGTGATAGTGGGGGTTAGGAGACCCATTTCTATTCGCACCATCTCCGCTATGCAGCTTAAGTAGTGTGTGCAGAGATTGTCGGATGTTTGTTGTCATAGTTAGTGAGCGAAATTAGAGGATGGGTCTAGTGGGCCATTGCTAGATGACCATCCCATTTTGGAGAGTTTACAAATGTATTTCTAAGGGACTACCGAGGTTACCACCCCCACGTGAGATTAATTTTCATATAGATCTAGTTTGAGTGGAGCCTATCTCACAAGCACCTTATCAGATGATTACCCTTGAGCTCTATGAGCTCAAGTTACAGCTTGAGGGACTTCTGGAGAAGGGCCTAATTCATCCTAGCGTATCCCCTTGGGGTGCACCGGTGATGTTTGTAAAGAAGAAGGATGGATCCTTGCGGTTGTGTATTGATTACCGCCAGTTGAACAAAGTAACGATCAAGAATCATTATCCCCTTCCATGCATTGATGATTTGTTTGATTAGATGAAGGGAGCCACAAATTTCTCTAAGATATACCTTAAGTCAGGCTACCATCAGCTAAGGATTTCGGAGATGGACATTCATAAGACCGCCTTCCATATAAGATATGGCCACTATGAGTTCACAGTGGTACCTTTTGGGTTGACGAATGCCTCTACAGTGTTTATGAGTTTGATGAATGGGGGTGTTTAGAACTTTCTTAGATCGCTTCGTGCTCATCTTCCTTGACATTTTGATTTACTCACGTACATGTGAGGAGCACGAGGGACACCTTCTCCAGGTTCTTGATGTATTTGGGAGCGAGTGCATGTACATGAACTTGGAGAAGTGTGCTTTCTTTCAAACAGAGGAGAAGTATTTGGGTCATATCATTTCTGGGGAAGGTATTGCAGTCCATCCTTCCAAGATTAGAGCTATTATGGATTGGCCCGCATCCACTACTATGAGTGTGTAGCTTCATGGGATTAGAGATTTTTGTTCAGACTTCTCTCGGATTGCGCACCCCATCACTTCCCTTCAACGGAAAGGGAAGAAGTTTGGTTAGTCGGATAGGTGCGAGCAGGCCTTCAGGACACTGAAGGAATGTCTCACTACAACACCTATTCTTGCAGTGTTGGATCCATAGGGTGAGTTTTTCATATGCACGAGATACTTCTTTGGTAGGACTTGGAGGTGTGTTGATGCAGGAGGGTAAAGTAGTGGCTTTAAAGTCTCGCAAACTCAAGGATTATGAGCTTGATTATCCAACTCACGATCTTGAGCTTGCGGTAGTTGTGCACTTTGGTTCGATGGAGGCACTTTCTACTTGGTCAGAGATTCACACTCAGGACATATCACTTGAGTCTTTACCACGTCTTCACGCATCCTAAT
Source organism: Taxus wallichiana var. yunnanensis (assembly GCA_018340775.1). Taxonomy (NCBI): domain Eukaryota; kingdom Viridiplantae; phylum Streptophyta; class Pinopsida; order Cupressales; family Taxaceae; genus Taxus; species Taxus wallichiana. The sequence continues at coordinate 905,270,054 of CM031235.1, read as the reverse complement.
CTCAATGCTCGTCAGCGGAATTGGATGGAGTTTCTTTGTGAGTATGATATGGAGATAGAGCATGTGAAGGGGAAGGAGAATGTGGTGGAAGAAGCTCTCAGCAAATGGGTACATGTGATTATGGCCACTTCAGTGGGCACAAATTTGCTGAGCGCAGGACTCTTCAACAACTTCTTCTTGACAACTTCTACATTGTATTTCGAGTATAGATCGAGTCCCAGAGACCCCTTGAAGGGAAGTTTGATGGTTTCTCACTAGAGGCAAATGGCCTTCTCAGGCATAGAGGTCGATTTATGTTCCTAGAGATGAAGGCTTGAGGTAGGACATATTGATAGAGGAACATTGTGCACCTATTCAACCCATCCGGGTGTGAAGAAAATGCACGCTACTTTGAGACAGGTTGTATCACCGGAGAGGACTTCCCAGAGATGTGGCTCAGATTGTGTCATGATGTTTAGAGTGTCAGAAAGTGAAGGTCGAGTATCAACATCCAGTTGGCCTTCTCTTTCCTCATGCTATATTGGGGTGGAAATGGGACACCATTTCCATGGACTTCATTGTTGGGCTACCGATGTCGAGATATCACCACAACACCATCATGGTCACGGTTGATAAATTGACAAAAGTGGCTCACTTTTCTCTGGTAAAGACCACTTATACAGCTAGTGCAGTGGCACGGTATATCTTGATGAGATTGTTAGGTTGCACGGGATTCCGTGGAAGATCATTAGTGACCGCGATCCTTTGTACACTTCCCATTTTCTGACTACCATGCAGTCTCGAGATGAGAATCAACTTCAGCACAACATATCACCCCAGAAATATGGACGGAGATCGGCGGGTGAATCAGATTTTAGAGGATATGCTTAGGATGTATGTGATGGATCAGTAGTCTAGATGGGAGGAGTACCTGTACTTGGTGGAGTTTTCCTACAATAATAGTTTTTATAGTTCTATAGGCATGGCTCCTTTTCAGGCTTTGTATGCTAGAGAGTGCAGGACACCCCTTAGTTGGGACATGTTAGAGGACAGGGTTTCTCTTGGACCAACTTTGTTGCGGGATATGGAGCAATAGGTGGTTTTGTTCAGACATAGACTGTAGTAGGCATAGGACAGGCAGAAGAAGTACATAGATCAACATAGGACCGACTATAGTTTCGATGTGGGCATAAAGGTGTTCCTTTGTGTCAGGCCACATAAGAGCCCTATCCATTATGGAAAAGGTTCTAAGTTATCTTTTAGATTCGTTGTCCTTTTGAGATCTTGGAACGTCTCGTCCCTTTGGCCTACCATCTAGCGTTGCTACCTAGCTTTTCTCACGTACATGATGTGTTCCATGTTTCAGTTCTTAGGAGATATGTTGCATATCCTTCTCATGTGCTAGATCGGACATCATTGCAGGTGTAAGATCAGGGGTAGGTAATGGTGAATCCCATTCGCATTATAGATCGCGGGACCTTGGGCCTTTGAGGCGATAGATTGACCAAGTTTGGATGTAGTGGGACAGATATGATGAGACTGCGGCTACATGGGAGGATGCTACTTTACTATGAGTTCAGTTTCCACATTTTTTCCAGTGACTTCTAGGAGGAAGTCGAGTCTAAGAGGAGGGGGATGTAGTGCCCACTTCGCTTTGACACCCTTTGATACTTGATCATGATACTGTTGATTATATTATGGACATGATTATGGACTTTATTATAGTGTGATGTTAGATGTTAGATCATGGATTATTGTTGACCTTGATTTAGTTATGATGCATGATGATTATTAGAGACATTTTGGATATTGATGTTGATATCTTGATGACATGGTTATATTATGGATGTTTTTTTTAGACATGTGATATTCGAGATATTGTGAGTAGACCTAGAAATGGAAAATTATTTGATAATGATATAGTTCTTTGAGTAAAATTGCAAATGATCTTGTTGGTTGGTTGGATGTTTTTGTGATTCATATATCTAGATGATTTTGGAATTTTATTTATATTATTATGGATGTTCTGATATGGCCATGAGGCCGATGTAGATATTTGTGTTTTGCAAGTTAAAATATCACAACAAACATCGGGGATTGGAGACCAATCGGATTGGAATTCTAGATGAATTCAACAAGGTCACCATGACAACTTGTATTGTTTGTGTGTGGTTGTTTTGTTAGGGATTCCCATGGGGGATCACTTTTAAATATATTTGTTAGTGTGAGTTATCCTATGTGTCCTCCTCTCATGTTGGAGGGTCATATCACATGGGTTAGGTTTAGGGTTAGGTTTAGGGTTTCATGTGTGTCATGCACTAGGGTTACTCATCACCCTATATGTACCCATTTTCTATTCATTTATGAGCATGCCAAGACACTCCGCTATCTTTCATCTATGCAAGATTTGTTTCTATTGAGCAAGTTCTTCCATTACTGATCATTTTTTCCTTGCTATCGCTGGAGCTATCATGATTCTATTAGAGTGCAACTACTTTGTGGTGCCTCGTTTCCGATTCGATTCTCACAAACTCTTTTCATGGTATCAGAGCTAAGATCGGGTAAACATGCACTCAATTTTTTTGTTGCGATTACTCTTACTTGGTTTCATTATTTTACTCTGCATGCAAGTCTTTTGATCACTATTTTTTGAAATTATCTTGCTAATCTCTCTAACAAGCTTTCTCGAGAAAGTTTTTGTGTTTTTTTCTTGTGCATGTGCAGGTTTTCATAATACCTTGAGAAATCAGGGGTTTTACTACTTTTTTTAAGTTGGATGTAACTAAATCCAAAATAGAGATTCATTTCATTTTTTTTAAATTATTAAAATGGAAGTGAAATTTTTTTAAGATCTCTAGTTTTTGCAGGATATTTGTCTATGCATGATAGTCTGTGGTTGCAGGATATTTGTGTTCTTCTGTCGTGGTTGCTTGTGGACTGTAAACTCTATTCAACTTTCAGCTTTCGTGGACTGTAAACTCTTTTCCTTGGCACCCACAACAACATCTTCCACATTTTTAGTTTGAAGGGGTTGTTGGCTGTCCCTCGACCGTTTTCATGGACTGTTGTGGGTGTATAACATTTAGCTTTGTTCCAACTCCCTCCACCGCACCCACACACCTGCAAACAACTCTTTTTACTTGGTGTGGCCTGCACTTCTCTGTGTTTTACCTCTCCTTGGCGCGGCTTGTACTCATCTCAGCATTCTTTCCTTTACTTGGCGTGGCCTAGTAATCTCTCCGTGTGGCTGCATTTTCTCGGTGTTTATTTACTTGGTGCGGCTCTGTAATTTCTCCCGCGTGGCCTACTTTTTTCTCTGTTTTTTTCTTGGCGCGACTTGTAACTCTTCGCCACCCCTTTGGTAAGATTTGGTAAGTTTAAATTACTTTCCTTTTTTAAACTTCCTCAAAAAAACACCTCTGCTTTTAAAAAAATGACTCGTGTTTTTTTCATGCTAAGTTTTTTTTGTTTGATAAAACAAATCTAACTTCTTTTGGCAAGTTTTTAAAGTTTCTAACTTTAGAGTGTTTGTATTTACTTCAAATTTCTATATCCACGAATTAGTCATTTATTTAAAAGATCTGATTTATATATATATCAAGTTCTAAAATAGATATTTAAAAGATCTTATTTAAAATTCTAATTCATTTTTTTATCATTTTAGATCTTAATTAGGATCTATTTTTTTCGATCTTAATTATTTTCTTGTAATTAATTAGATTTAATTTAATTAAATCTATTTTTTTATTAATTACACATTATTGCTCTCTTTACGTAAAAATCAACATCTATAACCTCTCTATCATTTTTTTCTTAACTCCAATAGCTCTAAAACTAGTAAAATTGGGCGTTTCCAAACGATAAGATTTAGGGGTTATTGTCGTGTTTTTAATCTTAATCATGCGCTCAAGTGTGTAGTGACACTTCATGCACCTCTTTGTCTTCCAAGCTCCTTTTTGGCATTTTGAAGACTATCTGAACTCCTTGAGTTCCCAAACCTTGTATTTGACCCTTATTATTGCTTGCATGACTAATGAGCGCTCTCGCCACACCGATCTATAGCAAGGGGGTTTCCTTTTACGACGTGAGACATTTTTTCTCACCACCAGGGTTGGATTTCGCCTCCTCTCTATTTTTTTCTTATGCTTGTTTATGGTGTCTTTTTTTTGTTGTGCTCCACAAAACACTGTTGTGGTCTCCTCTCTTGTGCGTTTTTACGCTAATTTCAAGAAGAGTTACCAAGCGTTTCAAACCGCATGCACGGACCCGATTGTAATCAACGCACTAAATATAAAGTGCCGAAAGTAGGGTGGGTTGTTATTGTCCTGGGTGGTTGTGGTTCTTTTCTACATTTTTTCTCTCTCTCTCTCTCACTATGGATGCACTTTCAATTCCTTTGCTTACGCCATTCAACTTTTCTGAATGGAGATCAAAAATAATAATGAAACTAAGGGGTAAAGGGTTATTCCGCATCACCATGGGAACTAAGTCTGAACCAGATGACGAACCTGAAAAATCTAAGTGGTTAAACGTAGTGATGAAGCTTTAGGTCTTCTTTGCATGTCCATTTCTCCTTACTTGATCTTCCACATTGAGGCGTCTAAAACGCCTAAATCTGCGTGGAAAATGTTGGATGCGATGTTTGGAAAACTAGATGACATGAGAGCACATGAGTTGGAAAATGAACTACTAAGGTTAAATCCTAGTGACTTTGAAAACCTACAAGCTTTCTTCTCAAAATTTGTCCACATTAGATTATTGTTAAAAGGATGTCAATTAGAAAAGAAATATTCTCAATTGATCTTGTCAATTCTCTCTAAGCTAGGTCCCAAATATTCTGTCTTCATGTCAACTTTCTATGCTACAAAAGCTGCTTTGGGTGATACTTGGACTATGCCCTCCTTTGACTGTTTTTCGTCCCAACTCATTCGAGAACATGACAAACTCATTCAAATGGGGTCTCTCAAGTCCAAGTCACATGCCCTTATAAAGAAGTATCTTGGAAAGGGAAAGAATACTGAAAAGAAGAAAGAAACTAAGGATCAACCTAAGAAAGAAACCAAGATCAAACCTAAAAATGACACAAACACTTCGACTTTTGAGCCTAAGGCACATAAAAGCAAGTATTTGTGTTCCTATTGCAAGAAGTCTGGTCATGATGAGAACACTGTTTTAAGAAATAGATTGATCACTTATCTCATTTACTTGAGAAGAATAAAATAAGTGTTCTTGAATCCATAAAACAAAGTGCTCCAAAGGCCAAGTCTTCTACTGCAAAAGGTGCTAAAAATGATAAGAAGAAAGGAAAGGCCCTTGTAGCCAAAGTTGCTCCTTCATCGACATGGATTATAGATTCCGGTGCCTCGCACCACATGGGTTCTTTGAATGTTGAGTTTTCCAACATCGAACCTTGTGGAGTGTCCCAAATCATGATGGGTAATGACATGACGATGTTGTTGGTTTCGATAGTGGATCGGTAGAGATGGATGGGGAACATTTAACCAAGTGTTGAGTGTTCCTGATCTCTACCAATATCCTATCGGTTTACCAAATAACTCAACTTGGTGAAGGAATGTGAGTAGAATTTAATCCTAACTTGATGATTATTCATGAGCTTAACAATGACACTATAGTGGCTGAGGGAAAGGTAGATCACTGTTCAAGGTTGTACACCTTCTCCCACTTTACTTCTAATTCTATGCCCACTACCTTTCTCACTCATGCAAATGAGTTTAGTAAGCTATGGCATGCACATTTTGGACATCTAAATTATCACTACCTTGAACAATTGAGTCAAAACGAAATGGTCAATGGGTTACCTCGCATTAAGTTTTCTAAGGGTCTTTGTGAGGGTTGTACCCTTGAAAGAATCTTGAAAATAAATTTGACAAAGGAAAAGCCTGGAGAGCCACTCGTCCCTTGGATCTTGTTCACAGCGATGTTTCTGGTCCATTTCCTTCTCCTTCATTTACTAGATCTCTTTATGTGCTAGCCTTCATTGATGACTATTTGTGATATACTTGGGTACATTTTCTTAAGCTTAAGTCTGAAGTCTTTGAACATTTTCAGGACTTTAAGGCTCTTGCTGAGAAATAGGCAGAATGGTCTATCAAGGTTCTTCAAACTGAAAATGGAGGTGAATATGTAAACAATAGGTTCATGGATTTACGTATTTTTTGAAGGTATCTCTCTCAGTAGCATACAATTGCTTATAGCCCTTTGTAAAATGGATTCGTAGAAAGAAATAACTGTACTCTGAAGGAGATGGCCACTTGTATGATTCACTCGAAGTCTCTTCCTCCGTAGTATTGGGCCAAAGCAGTGAATTGTGCAAATTACATTCAGAACCATGTTCCACACAAGGCAGTAAGAGGGATGACACCCTTTAAAGCCTGGTTTGGATGCAAGCCTGATGTTGAGCACTTTCAAGTCTTCGATCCAAGGCTATGGCTCGGATTCCCAAGAAGAAACGCAAGGCTTTGGAACCACAATCCAAACCTTGTATCTTTGTAGGGTATCCTGATGGTGTGAAGGGATATCGATTGATGAATCCTACTTCTCATGAGCTGTATATTGAGAGAAGTGTTAAGTTCAATGAGTCTTCTTTGACTTCTACTTCTCCACCTATTGAGGTTCTTTAGCTCACTGATTCAGATTTTGACTCATCAGATGATGATACTGTTGAGTGTGCTCCTCTTCCGGATCCTCCCACCATCAGACCTTTGAGTCTTCTGATTCTGATAGTAGTGATGATGAGGACTATGTCCCTTCTCACTCAAGTGAATAATCTTCCGACTCTGAGCCTGATCCTCCTAGTCCCCTTTGGGCCAGGAAAACTTTGCAAAGTGCTGGAGATTTAGTTGGAGATACTTCGGATATGAGACATACTCGCTCAAATTTCATTGGACCCCACTCTTTCTTCACCTCTACTTCTGATCCACAGTCTTTCCGGGAGGCTTCTAGTATTCTTGAGTGGGATTCTACCATGGATGAGGAGTATTCCTCTCTCATGAAGAACGATACTTAGGATCTCACCATTCTTTTGAAAGGAAGAAAAATTGTTCAGTGTAAGTGGGTGTTCTCGAACAAAGTATGGAGTAGATGGAGACGTCAAAAATTTTAAAGTGTGATTAGTAGCTAAGGGTTTCTCCCAGATAGCTGGGTTGATTATACAGAAACCTTTGCTCCGATTGCGAAGATGACTTCTATTCGACTAACCCTATCCATTGCCGCAGCGAATAGATGGAAAGTCCATCAAATGGACGTTAAGAGTGCCTTCCTTCATGGTGACCTAGAGGAAGAGATCTATATGGAACAACCTCTGGGTTATGTCCAAGATTCCTCCCTCATTTGTAAGTTAAAGAAGTCTCTTTATGGCCTTAAACAAGCCCCTTGGGCTTGGTATGCCAAGATGGACTCCTTTTTACTTACATCAGGGTTTACTAGGTGTCACTTTGATTTAAATGTTTATATTCTATGGCAAGATGACTCCATACTCATTCTTGTTCTATATGTTGATGACTTGTTGATCACAAGAAACTCTTCCTCTATTATTGATTATGTGAAGATCACCTTAGCCAATAAGTTCTCCATGACTGACTTAGGTTTGCTTCATTACTTCCTTGGGATCCAGATTTCACAATCTGACTCAGAATCTTGATTTCACAACCTAAGTATGCTCTTGATTTTCTAGCTTGGTTTCAAATGTCTGATTGCAAGTCTTCTCCTACTCCTTTTCTTTCCGGGGTGAAGTTGGTTTCAGATTGCTCTACTCCCTTGGTTGATGGTACTCTTTATCGACAGTTGGTGGGAAGCTTGATTTACTTGACTCACACTCGACTGGATTTATCATATCTTTGTTGGGATCGTGTCCGATTCATGCAGAGCCACATGAGCTGCATTAGAAAGAAACTAAATGGATCCTTCATTATGTTCATGGTAGTTATGCTGATGGCATTCACTATCATGGAGGGTTTGATATTGACTTGATTGGATTCACAGATTTTGATTGGGCCGGTGACTTAGATCATCAAAAATCTACTTCTGGCTATAGTTTCTCTCTTGGTTTAGGTCCTATTAGTTGGTCTAGCAGAAGTAGAATGCAATTGAGATATCATCTACGAGAGGTAGAATACGAGAGAGCGATTAACGCTTCCACAGAAGCTATTTGGCTATAGGGTATTCTGATAGAGTTTGGCATCCACTTTTGGTGGCTTGCCATTATCTACTGTGATAACATGAGCACAATCTCTATTTACAAAAATCCAGTTCAGCATCAGCGGACGAAGCACATTGAGATCCATATGCACTTCATACGAGAGCTTATTCATGATGGTATCATCGACATTTAGTACATTCAGACAGTTGATCAGATTACAAATTTATTCACTAAGCCCTTCACTGAGATGAAGTTTCTTCACTTATGGTCTCTTCTTGGGGTGAGGTCTTCTGCAGCTTCCCATCTTCTTTGGGCTATGTAGTCCTTATTTTCTTCTTCTTCTTCTAGGAAGATTGTATTTATATATGGGCACATTATCAGGCCTTTAGTTACCAAGCCCCATTGACACATCTTTCTTAGTTGTTTAGGAGTGTCTTCCTCTTCCGTTTGACTCATCACAGCCGCTACCCCAGCTTTGATGAAGGGGGGGTGTTAGTGTGAGTTATCTTATGTGTCCTCCTTTCATGTTGGAGGGTCATCTCACATGGGTTAGGTTTAGGGTTAGGTTTAGGGTTTCATGTGTGTCATGCACTAGGGTTACTCAACACCCTATATGTACCCATTTTCTATTCATTTATGAGCATGCCAAGACACTCCGTTGTCTTTCCTCTATCCAAGCTTTGTTTCGTTGAGCAATTTCTTCCACTACTGATCATTTTTTCCTTTCCATCGCTGGAGCTATCATGATTACTGTTGGAGTGCAACTACTTCGTGGTGTCTCATTTCCGATTCGATTCTCACAAATATCTTTTCAATGACCAAGGGGTTATGTATATTTTTTATTTGGTTCTTTTGTTTATGTTTTCATGTGTTTTATGTGCTGCACTTACCCCCTTTTATTATTTAATTAATGTGGTGTTAATATTGTGAGTAATCATGTTGTTAAGTTAATTAATTAAAAGATATCATGAGAATGTAATTAATATTGTTGTTGGTTATGATTTAAAGTGTTGTAAGAATGTGTAAGTAATATGTAAGTGATGTGTAAGTTAAATTTTGAGTGTGAAACACTCCACCTTCTTGAAATTCAAAATTATCCTTGAGGCTGATTTTGGAGGATTGTATTTATTTACTCGTTATGGGGTGCCATAAGAGGTTAGGGAGGCATAAGGAAATTTGAGGAATAAGGAGTACTTGGGGGAGGCATAAGGGCATGTCAGGGCTTTGATATACTATATTTTGGTAGTTTGAAATTAGGTGGTGATACCTATTTCCCCTTTGGGAGGAATAAGTAGCATCCCCCATAGTTTTCTTGCTCCTTTGGCTTGCATTATGAAGCTTGAATTTTGTTTGCTATGTTTTAATGTGGTTGCAAACTACATTCTATTTTGGACTGTGTTTTAAATGTGAAATTTGCATGTGTTTTTGTGGAATCTGTTGTTGCCATGAGTTGAAACACATCTTTCATTGTATTGTGGTTGGGGCTCGGGGGACAATGAGGAAGGATGAATTCTCCTTGTCATTGGATGTCTTGGTTGGGTGGAGAGCATTGCCTTTCCCCTTCTCTTGTTGTGATAAGAATTAGAAGAATGATAAAACTACATGTTGTTGTTCTGGAGCAAAGGAGAAAGAAAAAAAAAGAAAATAGTTTGACAGTCCCTTGTTGAAAAGAAATCTTATTGTAACCTTTCCCACTTGAAGTGGATGAACTTGTATATGTTTTGTAATGGAAATATGTTGTATTGAATATGAAAGTTGTAATTTTGAAATGTAAAGGAGAGATATACCTGTTTCTCTTTTTTTTAAAAAGGGAGATGTATTTTGTATATTGTATTGTGAAAATCAACAAAAAAGAGAAGTTGTAAAAGAAGGAAATCTTGTCTTTTGAATAAAAGTTGCATTCTTTTCCACGATTGGAACTACTGTTGTTTAAAATTTGAGTTTGAAATGTATTTAAAATCTTTGTTTGAAAGGAAGAAATATGTGTGAGGAAAATACAAAACTCTGTCTTTTGAAAAGTGTAAAATTAAAAATTAGAATTGCATTTTGTTTTGAATAGTTTGATTTGACTTGTATGAGTTTTTCAAATAGTTACACTCAAAATTGGAAGATGTTGTAGAAATATGAATCATAGCATTTTGAGTCTAGTTTCTAAGCTACTAAATTTTATTGAAAATGGATAAGTTTAAGTGGGTCAAATAACTAAAATACCAACAGATGCTCTATTTTTGTTAAAAACATAATAGAGTGACTTTCGTGCCCCCACCATTTTTGAGCACCATTTAGTATTTTTGAAAACCCTTTGGTAGAAAGATAGCTAGGAGCATCTAGTTTGGGCTCCATTTTTTTATAGATTTTTTTAGCGAATATTTTTTTATTTATGATTTTTCTAGTACAAAAATTTTATGTTTTGAAAAATAATGGAGCTCTGACCATGCCCCCCCTAACTACCTCAAAAAATATCAAAAATTAGATTTTTTTTTTTGAATATGTATAGAATTATGCCTAGTTTGGGCTAGTATATATTTTTTTTAATTTCGATCACCCAAAAAAAAGATACACCATGAAAGATAGACATATTTACACTTCAAAAAATAGCTATAAAAAGGCATAGTTAGAAAATAAATAATATGGATACCTTATATTAGTCAGAAAATTTGGAAAATTATATTTTAAGAAAGAAGAGACTCTACTCTACGTCATGGTATATATTTTTTTAAAAATGGATCGATTGTTTTATTTTGATTTATCATAGAGGAAGTGTCATTTTTACATTTTCTTGTAAAAACTCATTGTTTGTTGTGTTTGTGCAGGTCCATGCCTCAGGCTTGGGGATCCAAACCGGATCCCAAGCCTTGAGGCATGGCTTGGGAAAAGAGAAAACAAAAAAAAAAAAAATGTAAACATGTAATAACGCGTATGCATTACATAATGCGTTTTTTTTTTTTTTTATATATTGTGGCCCCCCAACGTCCCTTTCATCTCTTTCACGGGAATTCTGCAAACATTCTTGTTTTTGTCTGCAATATTCTCTACATTCTTGCACGATTTTTTAGTATTTCATTTTGTCCCCTACCCCACTAGTTGATTTTTTCTAATCATGGGCGATAAACGTCGAGCTAAGGACAAGAGGAAAGTCAAGAATAAGACACCGGAGCAATTGGAAGAGAAGAGAATAAAGAAATTGAAGAGAATGCAAAAACTTCGAGTAGGGAAAGGTACATCCGCTATATCAAATGTAGCTAATGTATTAGAAAATTGGGATGAAATACATAATGAAAATGTAGAGAATAATGATTTTGCAATGAATAATGATATTGAATTGAATGATAATGTTGGTATGGATGAAGAAATTGATATGAATCCAATTGTTGAACCCTTACTTGAGAATCCAAATGTTAACCCCAAAATTTGTATGAAAACATTGAATGAAGAAAGTAACCTTATAAATGAATCTTCACCTCTAAGAACACCTCCTTCCATTTTGTGAAGAAAACCAATTCACTTAATTGAAATTGATGAAAACATTATAAAACCAATGCCTAACAAAATGTCTGAAAGAAATGCGAGAAGAAAAGCTAGTGGAATTTGGGATAATTACTTTGAGAATTTAAATGACACACAAAGATGTCAATTATTTGTTTCATTGATGAAGTTAATTAAGATGAGACCTATAATGAAGACCCTAGGGTTAAGAACATCTAATGTTGTTGATCAAAATGTGTCAATTGTTGAAAACATACATAAAGCATACCAAGTTGTAGGTGGCAAAAGATGCACCAAAGATAGTAATGCTACACGACGTGCACTAACTAATTGTATAGTAAGTGATAAAATAGTTAATAAACGCTTGATTAGAAAAACAAGCAGTGCTTTGAAGCTAAACAAAAAAAACACTAATGAAAGCAATAGAGACGTAAACATCTTGAGTTAGTCAATAACACTGACTATTGGGCTTTCTCTAGCAGACTTCCATGAAAAGACAAGAATACATCTGATATTCTAAAAGAATTAATTGTAAAATTTTGGAATGAGAACACAAGGGTGTCACTAAATAGAAGAGATATAGTAAAAAGAAGAATAGGTTCTCGTAATCGTGAATCGTGTGCAAAACATTTCTTAGATATGACTCAAACAGAAATGTTCTCTAAGTTTAAAAATGAAAATCCACAAATTAACATTAGCGAAAGATTCTTTGAAATGAACAAACCCTTTTATGTGAAAATCAATCACTCACGTACCACTTGTTGTTGCAGGCATCATGTTGAATTTTCAATGCATTATGATGTTTTTGTCAAATACGTAGTGTTTTGCATACTTGACATCATGTTGTAGGAGTGTGGAATAAATGTCCCACAAAAATCTTCAAGGGAATTTATTCCGACAATATTTTGTGAAAAATCAACAAGACAATTTTTTTATAACAAAGCATGTTTGGATGGAACGTGCAATGTATGTGGTGGCTTGCCAAATCTGAAAAGTTGTATCCACGAGGAGAGTACATCTTCAATAGGAAAATAATTGGTTGATTTCACCAAATATAAATCGGTGGCATATCAATTAAAATATGGAAAAGAATCTAAGAGGTGTGAGCTTGTTACAAAACAATTACCTGTATCAGAATATATGGTCAAATTCAGAGAGGAAATTTTTTTATGAGTATGCAAGGCACACACATAGAGCTCGATGGTTGGATGAACAATTCAAGTTAAGCAAGGACACATTCCCACTTGGTACTATTGTTTTAGTAGTTGACTTCGTAGAGAATTACACATTGCAACCACAAATGGAGGTTCAGTCTCAATATTATAACTCAGTGCAAGTTTCTATTTTCGTGCATATAACATTCATGCACTCTCCAGAAAGCATTGAGCAAGATCAAAAAATATTGAGAGAGTATCATTTCTACATCAGTGATGATCGGACACATTCTACAGAATATGTACAAGGGTGTTTCCAGGTGTTTTATGTGAACTTGAATGAGAGGAACATTAGTTTCGATCAACATTACATTTGGTCGGACAACTACACATCACAATTCAAGAATGCACGGATGTTTTATTGGCTAAGCAGGATGCACAAAGAAACAAATGTACAACATATCTAGGAGTTTTACTAAGGCAGGGCATGGAAAAGGAGAGCATGATGGTGCAGGAGCATGTGTGAAAAGAGCACTTGCAAGAGAAGAGTTAAAGTTCAAGGATGGTGCTAAATTTACAGATGTAAAAAGCATTGTTGATTGGTGTGTCAAGAATATGGGCCATGAATCTCAAGAGAGATCAATGGTTCATAGATATTTTTGGTTGATAGAGCAACAACATCTGACAAACTTTGAAGATTGTATGATAGTTGCAGGATCAAGTGATATGCACTCATTCCGTAGTTCAGATGCAAATGCTTGGACTATTTATACTAGGTGCATGACATGTTTTTGTATATCATGCATTGATTTTGCATGGAATGAATGTGAGTCACAATAGTGGGTGGATGAGTGGACTTGTAGACCTCTAATTCCACTCGACACACATCAAGTTCCATGAGCATTACAACTTGCAGGGTCTTCAGATCAAATGACAACATCACCTGACTTTGACCAAGTCTCTGATTTAGTGCAACAAGGTACATACATATATGTACATGCCATGTTTTAGATTTATAAATTATTAAATGGTCAACTCTTAATGTATTTATAAATTGACTGAACAATTTTACTTTGTGATACATAGGGCACATTTTTGCAGTTATTGCGATGGAATTTAATGAAGAGGGAACAAACTACTTCTTATCTCATTGTGTAGAGGGGAAAAAATTGACTTCCACAGTCATTGATGGTGAAGACCTTGAGTATCCCACTTTGGATCAGTGGTAGTCACTGGAACTTGGCTTCATGATATCTATCAAAAAATCAAACATTTGGTTGTTTGAAGACTATGAAGTACATCGGAAGATACTTCACTATTCACATTTGGTCCTTGCAACAAATATTAAATTGATCAAATATCGAGGTCGGCCATCAAACAAAAATATGTGGAAGGTTCGTGAATCAGATCATGAAGCAATTCTTGCTACTGTCAAGAATAGAGTTGATCCTTGCGGTTCATTGGATTGAATTTGCAAAGGTATGTTCTTCATGAATTTAATTTGAATATTTACTTAAATGATTTTGTTTAAATTTTGTATGATTTAAAATTCTATTTAATTGCTTACTAACATGTTTATGTAGGTTAGTGGTGCCAAAAAATCTTCCACCTTCACGTGGTTGGCACTGTCAGTAGAGAATTTATTATTCTCAAAGCCAAGTGAAGCTAAGAAAAATTAAATATTAGAAAGGAACAACAAATAGAAATTCTCATTTCACCACCTATATTGTAAAAATATCTTATTAAAATTCTCATTTCACCACCTATATTGTATGAACCACCTATATTATTCAGGTGATTGGCAATGGACAACCTTACACTGACTCAGTCTGAATGGAGATGGAGGTCTCGGATCGAAAACCACGAGATTCTTTTGGGCCTCGTAGCTTAAGATGAGGTAGAGTAGCCTGAAAGCACAGGGAGCGTAGGGAACCAAAAATGAAGCCTCCACTAGCATTCACTAGGCCACCCATTTTGACATGTTGGCATAGTTGGTTCGGTCCCACGAGCTTCCATTTGCAAACTATAGCCTCTGCGACCTACACTGACTTAGACTGCACTATTTTTCACACGTTTACAAACAATAGGACAACGAGAGAACCGGATGGAGATGGAGAAAAACCATGTGAGAGGATTTCGTAGAGGGCCCCGACATGGAGCTCTTGGATCTGATGAGACATCTCTAGGTGCCACGGAGTCCGAGAAATCACATGTCGAAGATATGGCGTGTTTGGGCCTCAGGGCTCTTAAGTGACTACGCTCGGATGGGGTAGCCCAAAAGCATGGGGAGCATAGGGAACCAAAAAAAGCCTCCACTAGTGTTCACTAGGCCACCCAACATGTTTGGCGTAGTTGGTTTGGTCCCACGAGCTTCCATTTGTAAAATACACCTCTGGCAGCCTTACACTACTGACTCAGACTACACTATTTCACGCGTTTACAAACAATAGGACAACGAGAGAACCGATGGAGATGGAGAAAACCACGAGAGGATTTATGTAGAGGGCCCCAACATGGAGCTCTTGATCTAACGAGATGTCTCTAGGTGCCACGAGTCTGAGAAATCACATTTCGAAGATATGGCGTGTTTGGGCCTTAGGGCTCTTAAGTGACTACGCCGGACGGGGTAGCCCAAAGCACGGGGAGCATAGGGAACCAAAATGAAGCCTCCACTAGTGTTCACCAGGCCACCTTGACATGTGTGTTGGAATAGTTGGTTTGGTCCCACGAGCTTCCGTTTGTAAAATATAGCCTCAGACGAACTTACACTGACTCAAACTACACTATTTTGTGTGTTTACAAACAATAGGACAATGAGAGAACCAGGATGGAGATGGAGAGAAAAGAGGATTTTAGAGGGCCCCAACATGGAGCTCCATGAGAGGATTTTTAGAGGGCCCCAACATGGAGCTCTCGATATATGATGAAATGTCTCCAGGTTCCACAAAGTCTGAGAAATCACCCGTCGAAGATATGGCGTGTTTGGGCCTCGGGGCTCTTAGCAATGAACTAGTGGTGTAGGTACTACTGTAGGATAGAGTTGTATTTTTTGCAAACGGAAGCTCATGGGACCGAACCAAACCAACTAACTTTGCAAAACATTGGCATGGATTGGTGAATGCTATTGGAGGCTTTTTTTGGTTCCACTACACTCCCCGTGCTTTCGGGATAACCCGTTCGGGTGTAGTCGCTTAAGAGCCCTGAGGCCAAAACATGCCATATCTTCGACATGTGATTTCTTGGACTTCGTGGCACCTAGAGATGTCTCATTAGATCCATGAGCTCCATGTTGGGGCCCTCTAAAAATCTCTCTCATGGTTTTCTCCATCCCATCCGGTTCTCTCATTGTCTATTGTTTGTAAATTTGTGAAATAGTGCAATGAGTGAGTCAGTGTAAGGGTCTGCAGAAGCAGTTTAGTTTGAAAATGAGAAGCTCGTGGGACCAAACCAACTATGCCAACATGTCAAGGTGTGCCTAGTGAACACTAGTGGAGGATTTTTTTTTGGTTCCTATGCTCCCATGCTTTCGGGCTACCTCATCAGGGCGTAGTCGCTTAAGAGCCACGAGGCCCAAACACATGCCATATCTTCGACATGTGATTTCTTGGACTCATGGCACTTAGAGACATCTCTTAGATCAAGAGCTCCATGTCGGGGCCCTCTATGAAATCCTCTCACATTTTCTCCATCTCCATCCGGTTCTCTCATTGTCCTATTGTTTTGTAAACACGCGAAAATAGTGTAGTCTAGTCGAGTGTAGGTGCTAGGCCCAGGAGGTTGTTTTGCAAACGGAGCTCGTGGGACCAACCAACTATGCCAACACATCATGTCGGTACTAGGTGAATGCTATGGAGGATTTTTTTGGTTCCCTACGCTCCTGTGCTTTTTTTGGCTACCCCATCCGGCGTAGTCGCTTAAGAGCCTGAGGCCCAAACACGCCATATCTTCGACATGTGATTTCTCAACTCCATGGCATCTAGAGATGTCTCATCAGATCCAAGAGCTCCATGTTGGGGCCCTCTTGAA
This sequence comes from Taxus wallichiana var. yunnanensis, assembly GCA_018340775.1. Taxonomy (NCBI): domain Eukaryota; kingdom Viridiplantae; phylum Streptophyta; class Pinopsida; order Cupressales; family Taxaceae; genus Taxus; species Taxus wallichiana. Next base: position 905,253,251 of record CM031235.1, on the reverse strand, counting down.
ATCCTCTCTCAGGTTTTCTCTCCATCTCCATCTGTTCTCTCTTTTGTCCTATTGTTTGTAAACACGCGAAATAGTGCGGTCTAAGTCGAGTCGTATAACACTTTGCCGATGTTGTATTTTGCAAATGGAAGCTCATGGGACCAAACCAACTACGCCAACACATCGGGTGGCTAGGTGAATGCTATTGGAGGATTCATTTTGGTTCCTATGCTCCTCGTGCTTTCGGGCTACCCCGTCCAGGCGTAGTCGCTTAAGAGCCCTGAGGCCCAAACACGCCATATCTTTGACATGGGTGATTTCTCGGACTCGTGGCACCTAGAGATGTCTCATCAGATCCGAGAGCTCCATGTTGGGCCCTCTATGAAATCCTCTCATGTTTTTTCTCCATCTCTCCATCTGGTTCTCTCGTTGTCCTATTGTTTGTAAATGCATAAAAATGTAGTCGAGTCGTGTAGTGTAAGGTGCTGCAGATGTTGTATTTTGCAAATGGAAGTTCGTGGGACCAAACCAACTATGCCAACACATCGGGGTGGCTTGGTGAATGCTAGTGGAGGCTTTTTTTTGGTTCCCTATGCTCCCCATGCTTTCGGGCTACCCCGTCCAAGCATAGTCGCTTAAGAGCCCTGGCCCAAACATGCCATATCTTTGACATGTGATTTCTCGGACTCCATGGCACCTAGAGATGTCTCATCAGATCCGAGAGCTCCATGTTGGGGCCCTCTACAAAATCCTCTCGTGGTTTTCTCCATCTCCATCTCTGTTCTCTCTTTTCGTATTTTTTGTAAATCGTGAAATAGTGCGAGTTTGAGTCGTGTAGGGAGGGCCCTACCTCCTCGTCAGGGTAGTCGGTCGCTTAAGAGCCCTGAATGACTAGATTGGCTTAAGAATGAATTTGATAGGGGTATGTCTAAGAACACATGGGAGTTATCAATCACCTAGTAAATCTTTCTTGTTTAGTTCTGGATGGGAGTCAGCTGGCCTACGGCTTAGTGACCTTCCATTCATTGATAATTTATGTTATGATAAACCCATGGATGCTTTCAAAAGCACCTTAAAAAGGATATGGGTAGTCATCAAGCCTAGTGAAGGGTGTGATGTGATTTCCAAATAACTTGAAATGCCTACAGATTTAAAGGTAGTAACATGAATTGGATAGGATTAGACAATCAAGAATCATTGAGTGTCTGAATCAAAATGTCATTGCATCTAGAGACATTCTCAAGCATTGGAGTAATGTATATGGAGAGACATTCTCAAAATATCAACAGATGAAAGGCATCAAATTGTGATGACTCTCGGGTGTTTTAACAGGGGAGAAGACTACGAAGCATAGAAGAATGTAGTAAGTGCATGATAAGATAGGAACCAGTATAAAAGGACCCATGAGCAAGAAGAAGCACAAGTAAGGTAAATACACATATACACATTGATAAATTGAATGAATAATTACTCAGATTAGGTAACTCTTTATATACATACATTATATAAATATTAATTTCCAAAGTTTGATGCATATTATACATTGAAAATGCTAGTACATGTACATCACCAATAAATGAAAAAATAATCCATAATGTCTTAAATATTGTCAAGTGCACATCATATTAGATTCATGCGAAAATAATCTCAGAAATGTAAGGTCTCATACAAAATTATCAAGTTCCAAATAGTATTTTAATGTGCATAATAAATACAAAAATGCCCAAATAGGTCATATACCATCAAGTTCAAATGCCATATAGGCTTACATATAATGCCATGCACATAGGCATACAAAAACAATGTCATGTAAGACATATATATTTCCTACTCATCAAAATCTATCCCTCTCTTGGCCTTGCTCGAAGAAGGCCCTCCCTTAGGCGAAGATGGAGATCCATGAGATGACTTTGGATCATCCAAGCCCATGCTTTGAGTCCTCTTCCATTGAATACTCACTTTAGTAGATGAGCTTTGTAAATGCAAACAATGTTTTTTTGTCAAAACTTAATTTATATATGTTTTCAACATGTATTTAAGACCATGCTAGAATGAAAGTATTTACATAAATACACAAACTTACCGCAAGTTGTCGATCATGCCGAATTTGCATCTCACGCTCAGATGAGTCATCGGGAGCTCCTGCAGTACGAATGGGGGTACGAAGATGATGAGATGGAGGAGTCCATGCCCTCGAAGTCAAAATGGAGGGGGTTGAAGTTCCCTACATACACATAAGATCAGAAAATCTAACATCAAAATTAGTGAAAATAGAGCTAAGTACATGTATCTACATAATGACAATATTTTAACTAATTTTATCAATATAGAACTATTGTTTTTACCCCACCACGCTTGTGAATCAAATGAATAGGGTTGCTGCGCCTGTCACAAGTAACTCTTGCATACACACAATGAAGGACATTATTAACATAATTTAATAATTCTACAATGAAAGACATTACTAACATGTAATTTAACATAATATGAATTACACGAGAAATTTAACAAAATTTACGTGTTGTTTGAATACCTCAGTGAGTTGTTGCGCAGATGAAATCGCAGCGGCAACACCTTTATCTACTTGTCACAGAGATGGTGGGGTGTCTAGTGAAGTCAACATCTTTATCAAACATGTATATCACGTGAGTTAGATGGACATACAAGAACATACATATATTTGACTTCAAAACTAATATATATATATATATATATATATATATATATATATATATATATACATACACACACATACATATATACACACATATACACATGTATGTGAAAATTTTACATAATTAACATTCTAAATTACCTCTGTGAATGTATGTGTATGCATGGTGCTCACACCTTTATGGTCGGGATGAAGATGCGCCTCCCGCGCACTGTAATATCAATGCATGTACATGTACAAATACAATTATTTCAAAAATTTAACATATATAAGTAAATCAGGTACTCCAAAATTTTTGTAACACACATAACAAAACATAACAAATTTACCTGCGAAGGTGACGCCGATGAATGTAATCCAAATGTCTCACTCAAAAGGACATCTGACATAGTGACATTATCGTGTTCATCCCTAGCACCAGGTGCACCAAAATCAGTACGCATGAAAGTATCATCCTCCTCGGGCCCCAAACATATGCTACCACATGATGAGAAAAATGTGGCCTCATGCTAGTACTCCCTGAGGGAATACTCTATGTACCTCCATGAGCATCTGGCTCAGAAATCTCCCTCATATGTCGAACAAGGGTCGCAGATAGCCCCTGAAGCGCGTGGAGTGTATCAATCTCTACTTGTCTCCTTCACTTGCTTGAGGGACAATCTCAGGGTGAGGGGGCTTCTGTGCGGGGAATCTACCCTGCTGAATAGGTGCACATTGTGCACCTGGTCGATCCTGTGTAGATCCTTTTCCTCGGCCTTGGAAATCTCAAAATCAAAATAATTTGGGATCTCGTTGAGGATAAACTCAATAGAGTTTCCTCAGAAAGTATAGTGGCACCTCGTTGTTATTACAAGGTGGAAAATCAAACACCATCCACCATCGGTCCCAAAAATTATTTCTAATCAAATTATTATTGCACCAATGGATGGGAAATCATTTACATGTCAATGGAACAATAAGATTAGTGTGGGGGTCCATGAATAAGGCGCATATGAGTTCTTTTGAAATTTCTTTTTCTTTACATCCACATATGACAATTTGTTGGAATAATAAACCCTACTGACCCTCTCTTGTAAGTTGTCCAATGATCAATTTTCCCCGTTTCCATGCATCAATTTGAACAAGTAATGCCTCGATGTGTTTTGAGAGAGGCGGTGGGGGTTTGTAGATTGTGCATCCCTCATTGTTTTGATTAAATCCTCAATTTCAATTTTGTTTTCAACTATTTGGGCTGCTAAATCTTCTTGACTACCCGAGGGATGTTGAGCAATTGTGGGAGTGTCGGGAGGGATGTCAGGAATAATAGGGTTTGGTTGTGGTTGATTCCCTCGACCTCTAACTGTAACAATAAAAAATATGTACTCAATTCAAATTTTAATCTATAATTATCATATTTCAATGCAATTTTGAGAAAAGAAATGTGCTTACCTCTTCTCCATGGTGCCATCATCGATTCAGATCTTCTTGGTGATCCAGAAACAATCCTTTGAGCTTGAGATCCAACTGAATGGAAAAATGTGAGGGCACGAACAAGCTCTGAAACTCGCATTTGAGGGAGGAAAAATGATAGAGGCTCGGGCCTCTTTTTTTATATTTGAGGGTGAGAAAAAAAATGATAAAACTTAGGAAAATCGGGCTCAAACCGTTTGCTTTCATTTTTGTCAGTCAAAGTTGTATTTTTGTTATTGAAGTCAATCAAACAAACTTACCTTCCAAATCCATCCTAAATCCATCTAAAAACAATCCTCCATGTTTAATTGACATGTTGAGAGAAGAAGAAGATCAATTGATTAAAATTTCATGAATTAAAATTCACCAATTTGCCTTTTAAAAGCCTGCAGATTGTTTTCATGAAATTTACCCCTTAAACATTATCAAAATGAAATATTAATGATTCCTATGCATAGAGGACATTGAGAGATTTATGAAAAGTCCTCGTTTTTCAAAAATGAGTTTCCAATCAAAAGTTATGGCCTTATGAAGTTTTCATTTCATTTTGGCTTCAAAAAGTTTCTAACCTCATTATATTTAATTAATAAATATTTTTAGGAAAAATTTGTATGTTTTTCCCACATCCCCCACCAATTAGAAAAATCATTGACTAACACATGGCTTAGAGAGGCATTGGCGGAGGCACGGATCTTTTTTTTTTACCTTAGCACTTCAAAAGAAAATTTTGGTACCTTTTCCTAACTACTCCCGCATGCCCGCCGACCCGCAACCAATGAATGGATGACACGTGTCCCCATGACATGTTGATAGGGGCACGAGTGTCCCAAATATTTACGCTTCAAAATTAAAATTTTCCCAAATCTCCTGCCGACTTGCCGATCCACAACTAATGAACGTCTAACACGTGGCGTCGTGAGGCACCGACGGAGGCGCGGGTGGATTTTAATCCCATGCGCCTTTTTAACCCTTAAGGAAAAAATTCCTAATTGTGCCCACTAACCCACTTCCCCACGTTGGCTTGGAATATGCCATGTGTCCCTTACAACCCAGTGTATAATATCATTTTTGGGCACAAAGTCCCACTGCGGACGTGTGGGCGTGGGGGGCAAAGTGCACTTTTTTCCCCAAGCACCAAGAATCCAACTTTCCTCCCCGCTCCGCCGACCCGAATGCCTTTGGGGAAATTTGTCTTCCTATGGCCCATAGGCCCATAGTAGGGAAAATTTCTTCCCATGGCTTGCAGGCCCGCGCATGGGAAAAATTTCCTCCCATGGAAAATTTTCTCCCAGGTCCATGAAACCCAACCCCTAACTTGAGAAATATGAGGAGTTAGGAGGACTTATTTATATCACTAGAAAGGTGAGAAATTTCCTATCTAATGGGAATGTTTTTGGGAAGTTTTGAGTGCATTAATTTTGAGAAAAATCAGGTTGAATCTTTTAAGCTTGTTAGAGAGTGGTATAGTGAGAAATTACCCTCTTAACCTAATTAATTAATCTAACCCTATGTTTGGACCTTGTGATCTTTTATAATTTTCATATTAATAAAGCTATAAGCTATTAATAGTATATTGGCTTTAAAACTTGCTTGCGATAATTGTTGTCTTGTAACCTGGTTGTAGACTCTTTTAAACAACACAAAAAAATTATTCCATAATTTTTCCTAACTAATCCTAGGTTATTCTTGGGTCTCAAGTGGGTTGTTTTAGCGGGCATTACACTTGGTATCAGAGTAGTGGTTCAAAATCTTGGGCCATTGGGCACACTTTAAAACTTGAGACATGAACTTTAAAACTTATCACACTTTTAAATCTAGAAAACAACTTATTTTAGAAAATACATATTTTAGTAAACACAAAAACTAAGTAAAAACCTAAAATAAGGAAGTAACTCTTGTTTTAGTCTGTGTAGGAGGCACATACATTATGAGGATCCTTTTCACATAGACCTAGGCATACCACCTCCAGATCATGTTGTATCAGCCATCTTACCACAAATTTTATAGACTCTTTAGGATGTTAATGTCGCTCTACATGGAGGGATCGTAGGGGCACATTCATTTGGACATGATAGGGTGACATCCATTGAGGCTCATGCATCTCCTCGGCATAATGAGGAGCATAGAGGAGATAAATCCCATGAAGAGTCAATTAGAGCTGAGTCACCACAGAGGGGATAGGGAGACCAGGTTTCAACACATAGAGATAGGTCTTAGAGCCCTAGGCTTAGGGATGTGCATGCAGAGAGGCCTAGGGGCATCATACCATAAACAGAGATCACATCAAGGAGATCCTCAATCTTCAGCCATCACATTATTCTGGTGACATAGGTGGATTTCAGGTAGAGGCCTGGTTGGTGAGATTGAGTGGATGCTTCAAGCTCTGTCCTTGTTCCAAAGAACACGAAATCTCATGTGTTGCGATCCCTCTACCGAGGGACGGAGCTGGTGTCCTGCAGTGGCGGACAGAGGAGTAGAAGCTCCATGTTGATTCTGAGATAGTTACTTGGGAGCTCTTTGAGGAGTGATTCAGGAGAATATATTTGTCACGAGGTTCATACAATAGAGATAGATGAGTTCCATGACCTCCGGCAGAATCTCTTACAGTGGCTGAGTATGAGAGTAGATTTATGGATCTACTCTAGTATGTTGATTACATGCAGGATGAGTAGGTGTGGATCCATAGGTTCATTTGGGGCCTAAATTTAGACATTGGAGGTGCAGTATGGATCCATTGTCCACAAACATTAGCTGAGGCTGTTGAGAAGGCCTATATAGTAGAGGAGAATCGGGAAAGACCCAACAGGCTAGAGAGACTCGAGTCCAACCTACATATAGCAGATACAGGACAACAGATCGAGGGGATCAGTACCTCTTCCTCATGGTGGAAAAGGTTCAACATAGTCATCTTTTAGACCATAGCAGTGATGCAAAGCAGCAATCCCACCCACCTTATAGACCTTGACACAGAGGTTTGATGCACGAGAGGTCGGAGTATGAGGCCTCCTCCTAGGGGTCCCATCAAGACACATGGTGCCCAGAGAGCTCACTCAATAGGAGCTCACAAGCGAGAGACCTCGATACCATAGTTAGATCATCGGATCCACACCACGCACCTCCAAAGTCTTGCCATACCTGCTACTTAGGGAGAGGATCAGGTGGTTTTTTTGGGTGTGGTGTTATTGGACATTTTTGGAGAGACTTCCCACATAACCCTAATAATAAGGGTAAGGCACAAATCTTAGAGCTTACTGTTGGTGATATGAGGCGTAGTCATAGGATGTACGTAGTGGTCGAGAACCACCAGGTAGAGCATCAGAGTATAGTTATTGAGACTATAATTAACATTGGTGGTATTCCTAGATCCATTTTGTTTGATTCTAGTTCTTCTGATTCTTTTATTGTACAATCTTTAATAGAGTGATGTAGGCTGGTAGATGTTAGGAAGGGTCATATTTGGTATGTTGAGATGGCTTCCTGAGCCAAGATCTCTGTAGAATACTTAGTTAAGGAGTGTGTGATGGATTTGGGACCTTTTACCATTACCTCGGATCTTTGTATTCTTCCATTAGGCTCTTATGGAGTCATCTTGGGCATGGACTAGTTATCTTCACACAGGGCCAAAGTAGATTGTTACCACAAGACCATATCCTATACAGATGATCTAGGAGTTGAGGAAGTGATAGTGGGGTTAGGAGACCCGTTTATTCGCACCATCTCCACTATGCAGCTTAAGCGGTGTGCGGGGTTCTCATATGTTTTTGTCATAGTTAGTGATAGATCGGAGGATGGGTCTAGTGGGCCATCATTAGATGACCATCCCATTTTGAGAGAGTTTTCATATTTCTTTCCAAGGAGCTACTGGGGTTACCACCCCCACGTGAGATTGATTTTCATATAGATCTAGTTCCGAGAGTGGAGCCTATCTCACGAGCACCTTAACAGATGACTACTCCTCAGCTCTGTGAGCTCAAGTTATAGCTTGAGGGCCTTTTGGAGAAGGGCCTAATTCATCCTAGCGTATCTCCTTGGGGTGCACCAGTGATCTTTGTAAAGAAGAAGGATGGATCCTTGCGGTTGTGTATTGATTACCGCTAGCTGAAGAAAGTAATGATCAAGAATCATTATCCCCTTCCGCGTATTGATGATTTTTTTGATCATATGAAGGGAGCCACAACTTTCTCTAAGATAGACCTTAAGTTAGGCTACCATCTATTGAGGAATTCGGAGATGGACATTCATAAGACCGCCTTTCATACAAGATATGGCCACTATGAGTTCACAGTGGTACCTTTTGGGTTGACAAATGCCCATGCACTGTTTATGAGTTTAATGAATGGGGTGTTCAGGAATTTCTTAGATCGCTTCGTGCTCATATTCCTTGATGACATTCTAATTTACTCACGTACACATGAGGAGCATGAGGGACACCTTCGCCAGGTTCTTCAGTGTCTTCGGGAGCAATAGCTATACAGGAACTTGGAGAAGTATGCTTTCTTTCAAACAGAGGTGCAGTATTTGGGTCATATCATTTTTGGTGAAGGTATTGTAGTCGATCCTTCCAAGATTAGAGCTATTATGGATTGGCCAGCACCCACTACTATGACAGAGGTGCACAACTTCATGGGATTAGTAGGTTATTACAAGAGATTTGTTTAGGAATTCTCTCAGATTGCACACCCCATCACTTCCCTTCAATGGAAAGGGAAGAAGTTTGGTAGGTCGTATGGTGTGAGCATGCCTTCATGACACTGAAGGAATGTCTCACTACAACACCTATTCTTGCAGTTCCGGATCCATAGGGTGAGTTTTTCATATGCACGGATGCTTCTTTGGTAGGACTTTGATGTGTGTTGATGCAAGAGGGAAGAGTAGTGGCTTTAAAGTCTCGCAAACTCAAGGATTATGAGCTTAATTATCCGACTCACAATCTTGAGCTTGCGCAATTGTGCACGCTTTGGTTTGATGGAGGCACTTTCTACTTGGTTTGAGATTCACACTCAGGATAGATCACTTGAGTCTTCGCCACCTCTTCACACATCCCAATATCAACACTCGTCAGCGGTGTTGGATGGAGTTTCTTGTGAGTATGATATGGAGATAGATCATGTGAAGGGGAAGGAGAATGTGGTGGAAGACGCTCTCAGTAGACGGAGAAATGTGATTATGGCCACTTCATTGGGTAGAAATTTTGGAGTAGGATTCTTCAGCAGCTTCCTCTTGATAGCTTAAACATTATAGTTCGAGCAGAGATCGAGTCCCAGAGAACCCTTGAAGGGAAGTTTGATGGTTTCTCATTAGAGGTAGATGGTCTTCTCAGGCATAGAGGTTGGATTTATGTTCCTAGAGATGGAGGCTTGAGGTAGGACATATTGATAGAGGCACATCGTGCACCCTATTCAACCCATCCGGGGCTGAAGAGGATGCACACTACTTTGAGACAGTTGTATCACTAGATAGGACTTCCCGAGAGATGTGGCTCAAATTGTGTCACACTTTTAGATTTCCGAAAGTGAAGTCCGAGCATCAACATTCAGTACCTTCTCTTTCCTCATGCTTTACTAGAGTGGAAATGGGACACCATTTCCATGGACTTCATTGTTGGGCTACACGATGTCGATATATCACCACGATGCCACCATGGTCACGGTTGATAAATTGACAAAAATGGCTCACTTTTCTCTAGTAAAGACCACTTATACAGCTAGTGCGGTGGCACAGTATATCTTGATGAGATTTTTCAGGTTGCATAGATTCTACAAAGATCATTAGTGACCGCGATCCTTTTACACTTCCCATTTTGGACTACTACGTAGTATGCCCTAGGGATGAGAATTAACTTCAGCACAACATATCACCCCGAGACACATGCACAGACTAGTGGATGAATCAAATTTTAGAGGATATGCTCAGAATGTATGTGATGGATCAACAGTCTAGATGGGAAGAGTACATGTACTTGGTGGATTTTCCTACAATAATAGTTTTCAGAGTTCTATAGGCATGGCTCCTTTTTAGGATTTGTATGGTAGAGAGTGCAGACACCTCTTAGTTGGGACAGGTTAGAGGATAGGGTTTCTCTTGGACCAAATTTGTTGCAGGACATGGAGCAGCAGGTGGTTTTGATCAGATAGAGACTGCAGGAGGCATAGGATAGGTAGAAGAAGTACGTAGATCAACATAGGACCGACCATAGTTTTTATGTGGGCATGAAGGTGTTCCTTCATGTCAGGCCACATAAGAGCCCTATCTGGTATGGGAAAGGTTCTAAGTTAGCTCCTAGATTCATTAGTCCTTTTGAGATCTTGGAACATATCAACCCTTTAGCCTACCATCTAGCGTTGCCACCTAGCTTGTCTCGCATACATGATGTGTTTCATGTTTATGTTCTTAGGAGATATGTTGCATATCCTTCTCATGTGCTAGATTGGACATCATTGTAGGTGTAGGATCAGGGACAAGTGATGGTGGAGCCTATTTACATTATAGATCATAGGACCGGGGTCTTCGAGGTAGAGAGATCAACCAAGTCCTGGGTGTAGTGGGACAAATATGATGAGACTGCGGCTACATGGGAGGATGCTACTTTACTACGAGTTCAATTTCCACATTTGTTCCAATGACTTCTAGGAGGAAGTTGAGTCTAAGGGGAGGGGGATGTAGTGCCCACTTCCCTTTGACACCTTTTGATACTGATCATGATATTGCTGATTATATTATGGACATGATTATGGACTTTATTATAGTGTGATGTTAGATGTTAGATCATGGATTATTGTTGACCTTGATTCAGTTATGATGCATGATGATTATTAGAGACATTTTGGATATTGATGTTGATATACTGATTGACATGGTTATATTATGGATGTTGTTCGGACATGTGATATTTGGATATTGTGAGTAGACCTAGAAATGGAAAATTATTTGATGATGATATAGTTGTTGAGTAAAATTACAAATGATCTTGTTGGTTGGTTGGATGTTGTTGTGATTCATATATCTAGATGATTTTGGAATTTTATTTATATTATTTTGGATGTTCTGATATGGCCATGAGGCCGAAGGAGGTATTTGTGTTTTGCAGGTTAAAATATCACAACAAACATCGGGGATTGGAGACCAACCACATTGGAATTCTAGATGAATTCAACAAGGTCACCATGACAACTTGTATTTTTGTGTGTGGTTGTTTTGTTAGGGATTCCCATGGGGGTCACCTTTAAATGTTACCAAGGGGTTGTGTGTATTTATTTATTTGGTTCTTTTGTTTATGTTTTCATGTGTTTTATGTGGTGCACTTACCCCTTTCATTATTTAATTAATGTGGTGTTAATATTGTGAGTAATCATGTTGTTAAGTTAATTAATTAAAAGATATCATGAGAATGTAATTAATATTGTTGTTGGTTATGATTTAAAGTGTTGTAAGAATGTGTAAGTAATATGTAAGTGATTTGTAAGTTAACTTTTGAGTGTGAAACACTCCACCTTCTTGGAAATTCGAAATTGTCCTTGGAGGCTGATTTTGGAGGCTTGTGGGACAAGTTAAACTTGTCCCATACCTCTTCAATTTACTTACCAACCATACCTATGGTTTGAGGTTAAAATTAGACTTTTATAATGCTTTTTGAGAGGAAAAATGTAAGTTTTAGTTGCACTTTGATTACATGGTTTAATTTCATTCCTTTGAGGTGTGGGTTGGATTTGAATATGTAAGTAAACTGTCATATTATTCACCCACCTATTTATTATGCATTGGAGAATGAAGTTGAATTTTGGTTTGAGGTTGAGGATGTGTGATGTGGCATCCTACATGGATCCACCTCATCCTCTTCTCTTTCCTCTTCTATAAAATTTGAATTGGTTGCCTTGTTTGGGGTTGCTTCACTTTTGGGAAACTCCTTTTGGGGTGAATTCTTTTGTTGTTCTGGAGCTCTTACTTTGGAGAAGTTTTTGGGAGATTGTTGCATGCTTGTGCTTGGATGATTTGGGTTTCTTGCATTTGTAAAATTGGAAATTAGAATTGCATTTTGGTTTTGAATAGTTTGATTTGAATCAACTAAATGTATTAGATTAGAATTGGAATGAATTCTAATACTTGGAAGATGAAAATGGCAAATAGATCCTTTAAAATTTGATCTTTGTTTTGTATTTTCAAACTGGTAAATATTTTATCCAAAAATGCATACTTTGAACTGTAATAAGGAAATAACAAATTAAATGATTAAATTGAATTAGTATGCCCTAAAAGAATTCAATTGACAAAAGCACTTAAGAAATTTCTTAGGAAACTTAGAAAAATTGGGCTCAAACCATTTGCTATCGTTGTTACTGTCAAAGTTGTATTTTTTTTATTGGGAGTCAATCAAACAAACTTACCTTCCAAATCCATCCTAAATCCATCTAAGAAAAATCCTCCATGTTTAATTGACATGTTGAGAGAAGAAGAATATCAATTGATTAAAATTTACCAGTTGCCTTTTAAAAGCACGCAGATTATTTTTCTAAAATTTACCCCTTAAACATTATCAAAATGAAAGATTAATGATTCATGTGCATAGAGGACGTCGAGATATTTCCGAAAATTCATCGTTTGCCAAAACCTTAGTTTCTAATCAAAAGTTATGGCCTTATGAATTTTTCACTTCATTTTTGCTTCAAAATTTTTCTAACTATTATATTTAATAAATATTTTTTTTTGGGAAAAATTTCTAAGTTTTCCCCACATCCCCACCAACCGCAGCCAATCATTGACTGACACATGGCTTAGAGAGGCATTGGAGGAGGCACGGATCCTTTTTTTTTTTACCTTAGCGCTTCAAAAGAAAATTTTGGTAAATTTTCCTAACTTCTCATGCAGGCCCGCCGACCCAACCAATGAATGGATGACACGTGTCCCCACGACGCATCGGTGGAGGCACAGAGTGTCCCGAAGCTTTACGCTTCAAAATTCAACTTTTCCCAAATCTCCCCACCGATCCACAACTAATGAACGTCTAACACGTGGCGTCGTGAGGCACCAGGTGGAGGTGCGGGTGGATTTTAATCCCATGCACCTTTTTAACCCTTAAGGAAAAAATGCCTATTTGTCCCCACTAACCTCGCTTCCCTGCGTGGCTTGGAATGTTCCACATGTCTATTGTGGCCAGGGTATAATATCATTTAGTGTGGAGTCCCACCACCAAACGATGCAGCGCAGGGCAAAGTGCACTTTTCGCCCCAAGCACCAAGAATCCAACTTTCCTCCCTCACTCCACCGACCCGAATGCCTTTGGGGAAATTTGTCTTCCCGTGGCCCATAGGCCCGTGCATGGGAAAAATTTCTTCCCATGGCCAGCCCGCGCATGGGAAAAATTTCCTCCCGCGGCCCGCAGGCCCGCACATGGAAAATTTTCTCCCCTAGGCCCGCAGACCCGCTCTTGGGAAAATTTTCCTCCCAAGGTCCACCGCCCATAACTTGAGAAATATGAGGAGTTAGGAGGACTTATTTATATCACCGAAAGGTGAGGAAATTTCCTATCTAATGGGAATGTTTTTTAAAATTTTGAGTGTGTTAATTTTGAGAAAATCAGGTTGAATCTTTTAATCCTGTTAGAGAGTGGTATAGTGAGAAATTACCCTCTTAACCTAATTGATTAATCTAACCCTAATTTTGGACCTTTTGATCTTTTATAATTTTCATATTAATAAAGCTATAAGCTATTAATAGTATATTGTCTTTGAAACTTACTTGTGACAATTGTTGTCTTGTAACTTGGTTGTAGACTCTTTTGAACAACAAAAAAATCTATTCCATAATTTTTCCTAACTAATCCTAGGTTATTCTTGGGTCTCAAGTGGGGTTTTTAGCGTGCATTATAGTGCTACCCATTTCTCCACATTTGAGTGAAAAAGATCAAGATACATTTCATCCCTGGCTACAAAATGACACACTACATGCTCTGCTTGTCTCTAAGCTTCTGCGCCAAACTTGTGATGCTGCTCAACTTTTGAGGGAGAATCAATTTGGGTACCAACACCTGATTGGCGCCGTTACCAGGGACATAGTGGTTACAGCTCACTTTTAGACCCTAGTAAACACTTCTTATATGCTCTAAGTGCTAATACATTTTTTCAAACATCATCTTGTGTTCAGTGTCAGAAAAATATTCAAAGTTAGCAAGTGTTGTGTGTAATTATTTCAGTTTCCATACCTAGTGCACTAGCTTTCATTGATAAATCTAGGTACGAAAAGTCAGTCTTTCCATTTCCATTCTTTAGTATTAATGAGACATTTGAAAGATCATATTTTAGTGCATTTTCACAACTAAGGTGGAAATACTTAGTGGTGAATCCCTGTTGATTTGATTCTTGATGAGTACCAGTGTCTTAACCTCTGTCAAATGAGTTTTGTTACTAATCTTTACAAATATGGAAGGAAGAAGATATTTCTTTGCTAGAGATCCTACTAGGACATTATTTCTAGAGCTAGGAAAAACAAATTTAGAAGGAAGAAAATCTTGGAGATTTGTTGGAGATCAGCAGACAAGAAAAGATATCTCCATTGATGAAAGTGATTGGCCTATCATTAAAGACTGCCATTCAATTGCTTTTGAATCAGGTAGCCTCTTTGTGGAATTGAATTCTCTAGCTATAGAGGGACCTTCATTTGATTTTGAAATTTTTTCTTCTCATTCTTCCCCTATCTTTTCAAAGGTTGATAGGGTTTTCCAAGAAACAAGGCCTTTAGGGGATATCCATTTTGAAAGTTATACTCCTTTGTTTCAAAGACCCTCTACCCCTTATCAATTTGTCTCCCCTTCAGGGTCACCTCCTCAAAACAACATGGCCCAGCCCCCACCTAGACCTCCATTTGTTGTAAACACCTTTGGTCCTATAAATTTTACAGGGATGGATGGTTATCCAAATGCAGTTCCCAAGGATGTGAGAAATATATTACCAAAGTTCCAAGGAAACAACGTTATAACTAGTGATCAACATTTAAATCTTTTTATCAATATGATGGAAGACTTTGAGATTGAATATGAAGATGTATATATCAAATTGTTTATCCATACTTTTGAAGAGGATGCAAGCGACTGGTATAAAGCTTTGCCAGATAATTCCATTGATTCTTGGATAGAGATGAACAATGCATTTAGATTACATTATGGTGATAGAACTAACCCTAGGTTTCTTCTATTAGAATTTGAAAAATAGAGAAGAATCCTAATGAGTGAGTACATGATTTAAACACAAGGTTTAACAAGACCTTGAGGAGATTTCCCTGTTTTCTTAAGGCCATGTGATGAATCATGTTTGATCTAATATTTAGATGCATTTTATAAAAATTTGCTTACTACTACTTGAGGGAAAAAACCCATACTAATTTGAGGCAAGCCTTCAACATGGCTTTGTAAATTGAGAACAACATCAAGGTAATTGGAAAGCCTCCAGAAGGGAGGGTGTAAAACTAATAAACCTAGAAAATCCTCAAATGAGTAAGTCTGATGATTTGGAGGAAGTTGTGAAAAAATTTGGTAGGGGATGTCAAAGAAATATCATACAAATTAGCCCGGGTAGAAAAAGGAATTGGGCGAGTTCATGAGCTCAACACAAGCAACAAGGCCAAGACAAGTTTACAAATCTCATAGAAATGATCAAATATTTGATGATAGAGGCAAGGGACCTATTGGATTTGGAAATAAATAGTCCCATGCCATGGAAAAAGAATGGTACCTAATGATTTGGCTGCTAGAGTTGTTGTTATGGAGGAGACAAATTTCATTTATTGGTGTGACATATGTTTCATGCCCCATGCTCCATGTGAGGAAGATTGGTAAGAAGAAGAAGAAGTTGATGATGATAATGATGATGATGTTTGCATGATGGGTTGCTCCACGAGCTCACAATAAGGGGAAACTTCAACTAAGGTAATAAGTGATATAACTGTTGTTGATTTTTGGGATTACATCCACCGGGTACCTATTCTTCCTCCCTCTCATACTTTAGAAGTAGATATTGTACAAGATTTTGAATTTCCCAATAATGAATTTGAATATTTAAGAGCTTTAATGATAAAGAAGTATGATGGAGGAATCCCATCCAAGAGGATAGGCAATTGTTAATGAATTTTGTGGTTGGCCATGAAAATGAATATAATACCGTGGAGTAGGGTTTCCAAAGGGCGGGACCTCAAGCCAAACCAAAACTTCCAGTGCTTACCAGTATCCCAAAAGAGACTCCAAAGAAAGATACATTTGGCAAAGGCCTTGTTGTCTCAAGTGGAAATTGTGTCCTTCCCTATGCTGAGACTGTAAAAATCTTGTGCCATTAGATGAATTTGTAAAAATCTCTCCTAACACTACATTACCCAAGCATGTTCCTTATGACATAGCCCAAATCTTGAGTCAGATCAAGATTTCTATTCCTATTGTTGAATTGCTTAGAATCCCGAGCATAGGAACAAAGCATTCAAATATTTGGGGTTTAGAGAAGAAAAGGTCACCTAAGGTAGAAATGTTGAGACTCCTACCATTTCAGAGTTGAAAAATTCTCAAGTACTGGAGGAAACAGGTGAACCACCTAAAGTTTACTTGGGAACGTCAATGGTTAAGTCTCAATTGAGTGTTGATCCATTTTTTACAACACTGATCATTAAAGATAGACTGTTGCACAACTGTTATGTTTGATTCGGGGGCATCATCCAATGTTATGCCCTGGAAGTCATGAATGAACTAGATCTCAAAGTAACAACAGCATATGGGAAGTGCACTCGGCATGGAATCTAGAGAGATGCCCATTGTTGATGTGTGAAATGTTTGGTGGTACAACTTACAATTTACCCGTAAAAATTGAACTTGATGTTGTTATTGTTGATTTCCCAACAAGTGGGGTATGTTGTTATCTAGAAAATGGGCTATTTGGTGGGAGTGTTCAAATGGATATGTCCTATGCCACTAATCGAATTGAGGGCAGCCTTGTGAAGTTACTTGGTGAGAAGAAAATGTTATATCTTGTTGAGGACCCCAATAATGATTCTTATGAAGTATTGCATGTAGATATTGATGTTGATAACTCTATGAGCTATGTTTTCTTCAGGGAATATGAAATTGACCAATGTAGGTGTCATGAGCAAGGATGATTTTCTTGGGACTTTGATGTTTGATGCGTCTTGAAGGGTATTAAAAAAATTGGCCTAGTACGAGGGGTAAGCCTAAAAAAGTATGGTCAATTAGCCACTTGGATGGGAAAGAGAAACAATCATATGACCAATTGTTAAAGACATATCAGAACTGTTTAGCATGGTCATATCCAGGATGGTAGGCACTTGAAAATTTTCCTTGATTGATTCCCCGAATCAAAGTGAGCATCACCTGTACAATGTATAGTTTGTTGGTTTGTTTTCTATCTTTTGTGTTTTTGCTCATTCTGGTCCCGGTGACTTGGTTTTGTTGGTTTCTCAGTTTAGTTTTTGGAGGATGGTTGTGGTTGTTCTGCTATGCTAGCTTATTCTTTGACTCCATTTCCCAATGGTTTGTTCTTGGCACTTGGTCTACTAGTTTTTATTTTGGCACTCACGCAGGAGTGCCCATCCCTGAGTAAGAGCCGATGTTGGTGCTCGTCTTGATCTCGCACCATTTTCCCCTAATTTTCCTCTCATTACGTGTGTTGTGAAACATTTGGTCTCTCGATGTGGATGTTCTGAAGCTTTTATCTCCATTAGAATGCCTTGAATTGCTTGCAGAATCCATTGTCATGCCCTTTTTTGAAGAAATCTCAGAGTTTACCTATTTTTGCCCTAATTTCTTCAAAATCAGCGAGCTCTGCCATTCTTCCTATTTTTCCCCGACCATGGAAGCTCGAGAATGATCAATTTATGTTTGTATGCATTTGAAAATACAAATCCATGGTCGAAAGATGCTTGAACCATGATTCACTTGGTTTTGTTTCAAAAAAATTCATCCTTAGTGAAAAATCGGAGTTCGGGCATGAATGGTGAATTTATGTGTTTTTGACGGTCTAGAGGGCGTATTTTTCCTATCAAAATTATTCCTTAACATTCAGTGGTCACGTGACTTATTTTTGTTGGTCAGGGGACGATGGGAAAATGTTTAAACTTGTTGTTTTTTGCTTTTTTGGCAAAAGGGAAAATTTGGTCCCGTAGCTCCGCTCAATTTTGATTGGTTCTTTTGGTACTTATGTGGCTTCTTCTAATTGGATGGGGTGCAGCAGGTTTGTTTTTGAAATTGTTATTTTTGGCTACTTTGGAAAAAAATTGAACCTACCCCACGGCCCCGCCAAGCTTTGATTAAAGAAAATTTAAGCGGCAGGGAGAAAGTCTTACTTTGACCCCGCATAAGGACACGTGGCCAAGTTAAAAGCGGAGATGTGGTTCTTTGGAAGCAGGTTGGAATATTTTTCCCTTTTTGCAAAATGGAGTAAAGATTCTAAAATGGAAGCGTGACAATGCCAAATCATTTTGAAGCCTTATAAGGTTCTTGAAGTTGCGCCATAACGACACGTGGAGGTCTCTATCGAGTCTTCTTTCCTTAAAATTTGTAGAAACTTCCTAAAGGGCTCGAGACATGTGGTGAGCTTGAGCTCATTTAGGGTCTCTACTTTTGGGGACCATCTCAAGATGTGCCATTGAGACACGTGGTGGTTTGAAAATCAAGAGGCGGGAGGCGGGGCATCGAGGGAGACGTGGATTTTTTTCCCTTGTTACTCAAAAGACTGAAATAATCAAAATGACCCGCGGGCCCGACAGAGAATAGTAAAAATATTTCTCTAGTCAACGATGGAGGTGTGGACTCTTGGGGAAATTTGGAAAATTTTCCTTTTGGGAGAAAGGAGTTAAAAGTGTAAAAGGAAGCGTGGTTCCACTGGGACCCACATCAAAAACTAAAGAGGAAAGGTGGAGCTGCGGGGAAAACTTGGAAAATTTTCCTTTTCCAAAAAAGAGGTGAAATAGCATAATTTAGCTATGGTTCCTTTGGGACCCACATTGGGACATGTGTCAAGCCCATTTTTCAAAGGCGGAGGGGTGGAGCAAATTGAGAAATTTTACATTTTTTCCAAAAGGTGTAAAAGGTAAAAAGGAACCCTTAGGCCTCGTATTGACTTGGATCCCCACGTAGACGGTCTAAATTCAAAAGAGAGATCAATGGCGTTGTTCATCTCGTATCTTATTTTCCACCATTTCTACTCCAAAGCTCCTGGGGATACGAATTTTTACAAGTTTTTATCATTTCTTGGAGTCTCCTACACGTAAACTGAAGAGGAATATTAATTTGGTATCCTGGTTGGGTGGGAAAAATCTGAAGACATCTTTTTCCATCAAGACATGATCTGACCATTGGCTTCGATCTGATTTTCAGTTTTTCTTTCCTTGGCACGTAAAGAACCAAATTTGATAGATTGGAGGAGGAAGTAGTTGGTGCGAGATGAAGAACAACTTACAGTGAAGAATTGAATGCTGGAAATATTTGGAGAGATTTTCCCTCTGCACACCTGAATTTTTTTTTAAATCTGATTCTGGGAGTCTCAACATGCAATGGTGCTTTGAATGTCCTTGGTTTTGGGGGAAAATTCTGTTGTAAATGAAGTATTATAAATTACATGAATTTTTCGTGCAAATGGTTGGAGTGTTAGAGGTTGGGACTGATTTTTCTAAGAGAAAAGCTTGATAGAACCCATCCTTCTGAGAAATCATCTAAAGAAACTTGTTTATCTCCTTTGTGTTAAATTTGATCATGTCAAGGTGGTTGTGAGTGTACAACCATTGACAAGCTCTAAGATTGTTCTAGAAACTTTCCCCTACTGATAAATTTAATCAAACTTGAGTTAATCTACATTATTTTTGGGAAAAATTTTGTGTTTTCTTCATTCTTGAATGTTTGCAAGTAGTTTTCTTGTTCCCGTTGCAATCTTACATTGAAATCTTTGTGAATCACACAAGATCTTATCCTTGTGATAGTTTGGTGGCATTTGCAATTTCATTTATCAGAAGAGATTTCATTTGATAGTGAAATAAAAAATTTAAAATCACTGTGACTCCTAGCATGACTATAAGATTGTTTGTTATCCTTCGAGGGTATCTTAGGCATGATGAAATAGAGGTTGATAATGTTTAGTTAAGTTTTCCAATTTGAGCCTTCATTTTGGATCCTTGAAGTTTGTGTGAAAAGTGCTGATTTGGGCCTCCATTGAAGCACATATTATGGTTAAAGGAACATCCTAGCTTTCTGAAGCATTATGTTGTTCAAGCTCTCCATTTTTGTAAAATTTCTTCAAAATCTGTGAATCAAGTTCATTTATGTCTCAACTCCCCCAAAAATTCATTTAAAAATAACCAATCATACCCATAGTACCTGTTTTCATGTGTGTATACAAATGCATAATTTCTACTACCAAAACATGTAGAAACAATCAGGTTTTCATTGTCTTTAGTGGCCTGAACCTTGCTTAGAAAATATCTCCATTATCTAGAGTGGCAACTCGTGAGAGTTAGATTTTTTTGCATTGATCATATTTTCTTCAGGGTCTTCTTAATAATTTCAGAAGGAAGGATATCTCCATCTCCTCCACAAGCAACATGATACAAAAAGGGTCCTCTCACCCTGGTTGAAAGGAAGAACCATAAAGTAGTGAGGATAGGTCAAATCCTCTTGAGGGTGCTAGCCATTTCTCCACATCTGAGTGACAAAGAGCAAGCTACATTTCATCCCCGACTACAAAATGACACACTACATGCTCTGCTTGTCTCTAAGCTTCCTGCCAAACCTGTGATGCTGCTCAACTTTTGAGGGAGAATCAATTTGGGTACCAACACAACCAATCATAAAGATGAAATTATGGAGCTTTTTTCATAAAAATTCAATGGAAAATCGCAACGAAGAGGGTACGACCTTGAAAAGTAGATTTTTAGTGTGTTATTTGATTGTACATGCCAACCCACCAACATGCTTGGAAGAAATATAGGTGCTCCTAAAATATTATGGAGATATAAACAAATTTCTAGTATATCTCATGATACTTTGACAAGTTTACCAATTTAATCAATCAAAACATGCCATGGAAGATTAAGATTTCAATAAATATACCCTTCTTACTTCCTTGCACAAAACAAGAAAATAGTTCACTTTCATTTTGAAGGTATAGCTCGAGCCTTCTTAAAATGCACCATTGCGGAAAGGTCAAGCATCATCAAGAAACTAACAAGTGTGTATCATCTCAACTAATGTTGATGTTGGAATTATTTTCATTGGACACCATTAACATGTAATGTAAAATACCTATTTCACAGCTTATTGTACTTTCACATCATCATAATTTCTTTTTCACCATTTTCTTTAAACATTAAGTTATGTTCTTTTCTTTTCACTCCATTAATATTTGTATATTTTTTCTAATTACACATGTCCCATGGTATTTTTATGCATCTTGATCTCCATAAGATAAACAAATTTCTTATGGAATTTACTTAAATTCAATACTTTCATAAAAATATACAAATATGAAGAATATCTTTTTTGCATTTATTTTCATGAATAGGAAACATTCAATCAATATTTGTTATTATAAAAAATGAAATTGCACCTAGAAATCAAGCTTAGATAACAAAAAAATGTATACACGACATTGACCTTCATTCAAGTATACCTAAAATAACTCCCACTTTCTCTTGCTTTTGAATTAATTGTCACACTTGATGCCACTTTTGTTTCCTTCTCCCACACTAATATAAACCATCTTCGGCAGGATTTGCCATCTCATGGCCTTGTTAATATTATTATTATTGAATATTAATTTATTTATATAATATTAAGACTATTTATTATTATAATAAAAATATTAATAATAATATATTTATTATAAAAATTCAAAACTTATTATTATTATTATTATAAACAAAGGGTTGAATGATGTATTATATATATAATATATATGTGTGTTTAATAATTTATTTTAAATAAAAATTATATTTTAAATTGTAATAATAATAATTATTATAATAATTATAATAATATTATTATAAATATAAATATTAATAATAATATTGACAACAATATTATATTTAAATTTTATTCTAATATTTCTAATAATTTAATTTTAATTATAACAACAATAATAATATAATTAATTATTATAAATATTTCTAAAATAATAATAAAATTTATATAACATTTATTATTATAATAATAATATTATTGTTGTTTTTGTAATAGTAATAATGAATTTATTATGAAGGTAAAATTGGTTATTTTACTAGCCCCGGGAGGAAAATAAGGGGGAGGCAGAGAAGAAAAATGAACAACCACTAATTATGTGCCTCTATTTACATTTTATAGAAAAAAAAGTGAGAAGAGAGGAAAAAATGTGGGATCTTCTCCAACCGCTTTTCAAAATGTGTTTTAATTCTTCCTCTATTAATGGGCTCAATGAAAAATCTCATAATTTCATGTATCTACTTCGCAGACCAAAGAAAATGACCCATACTTCATTAAATCTGGTGGTTGGAAATGGTTTTTATCTTTTCCACGCTAAAACATGTTTGTAAATTTCTCCCTCAAATCTTTACTAAAATCCAAAATCGAAGGCTCCATGATGAAGATAATCTTCATATCTTTTTGTTGGTACCAAGAACATAAATAATAGAGCTCTGGATCAAAAGATATGGCCTTCTGAGTTTTTCCTTAACGTTTTCGGCAAAAAACAACTCGGGAAAATTTTGAACTTTTCTATCATAAATCCTCTGATGACATGGCATCCATTGGGGTCAACGGAGGTAGGGGCTCCTTTTTTCCATTTTACACTTTTTGACAAAAATTCAAAAAATCTCATTTGCCTCCAAAGGTCCGCCGACTCGCATTAGCTTTTTGATGTGCCAACTCAACACTTAATTTTTGTCTTTCTAATAAAAGGGAAATTTTTCACTTTTTCCTCTGATTCCCCGCTGGTCCAAGATTCCTTGACAAACATCTCTCCCAAGCCTTAGAAGTCCACCTTGGGAAATTTTTCCCTTATAACTTTTCCGAGCCATAACTCAAAAAATACAAGGAGTTAGAAAGAGCTCTTTACCTTTCTGGAAAGGGGAAGAAATTCTCTATCTAATGGAGTATTTTATAGAAATTCTTGAGTTCCTAAAATTTTTGAAATTTGGACTGAGGCACAAAAAGGGAGTAAGTTAACCCAAAATAAGAGGGATCTTATTTTGGTTAACAAATTTGGTGACTCATAGGGTCATCTACCTGCTAGATGAATGATCAGTGGCCTTAGTTGCATCCATTGGGCATGGAGTCAAGCCTAATAACCAATTCTCTGATCTAACTCTGAAAATATGACCTCTGAATCACTTGGGAACCCACTGAAAATTGGATTTGATCTTCACCAAAAGCCAACTGAAATGCATTGTGCAAGAGCAATACAACAACACCAAAAACTATATACAAACTAAAAATTATACATGCTCCAAATGGAACATGCAGAGTGTGCAAAAGCACTTCTTCTGTTGAAAAAAAACCTACCTACACTACTCTAACCAAGAGAAAAGGGAACTCAAACAAAACCTACTACTGGTAGGGAGAAATAACTTCCCTTCCTAAAAAATGGCAGCCATGCAATTGATTTGGCACTGAACATGGATGGTAGGATGAGTGAAAAAATAACTACAAGCTAATCTTCCACCCAAATGACCAAAGTATCAACTGAAGACAAATCCAATACCTCTTTAAGTTGCTCTACATTTGGATTGAAGAGGTATATCAGCTGATCCTAATTAGTTTATAGCTCATCATCATGCCTTGGAGTGGGCATGATTGGTTTTGGCTTCTCCCTTGGCTCCAATGAAGCCAAGTACCTGATTGGGCATGGTCTAATCCGATGGATGTGCCTCGTTACTTTGAATTTCAACTCCAAGAATGGAGTCTTCCTGCAGACCTTCTTGAGTGGATGGTGTGGGAGAGATGGGGTCTTCATTGATTCCTTCCTCCTCCTGATAAGAACATGGAAGATTAAGATCCTCCAACCTTGGTTCCTGAGGGCTATTGTGAGATGCAAGTTGTTGTCCCTAGATGTTCTCCTCTGTGGCAGCAAACTCATGTTCTTGGAAGGCGATGATGGAGGAGAAAATGATGTGATCTCCTCGGGCTCCTCTCCATCAAGACAATCCTCCAAGTCGAGAGATAATCTACCTCCTCGGGCTCCTCGCTACATGTGTTCGACCTCCTCCATGGTGTCCTTCGAATCTGCAATTTTCTCACCATGGTTCCCCTCATCTTCAAACATGAATTTTGAAAGCTCAAACTCTTCTTCGACATTACAGTTTGAAGGGGATGAAATGGGAGGAAGAACTAAAGGTTCTTATGTGGCTTTCTCTGCACTTATTGCCTCTAAAACCATATAGTTCTCCTCAAGAACCGCACCATCTAGAGCTAATTGATTTTCATCTAGAACAGGCACTTGTATGATTTCCTCTTCCCAATCGGAGTCATATGAGTCATGCCATTCTTCAACTATCCTGCAGGTGTCGAACATGATGAAATTTGTTGGGGAGGGTGCATTGGTAGGGGGCTTTTCATTTATGATACAACTAGACAAGGGAACTTGGAAGAAAATGGTAGGATGGACACAGAAGGGATGGAAGGTGTGTTATATTTTTGAGCCTCCATTCCTTCCACCCACTCTGTAATCTAGGGAAACATCTCAGTGATGAGGTGCAGCTTGTGTTGGGTGCTAAACCAACCTGGTACAGGGGCCGACTTATGGATAAGGGGCCTTGTAACAAACTTCAGCTTCCATTATGGAGCAATTGACTCTGAGTGAATCATGTCCATCTCAATCTTTTACATCTACCTCTCAAAATTAGCTTCGGCTAAGGAGTTTCCACCATCATCTACATAAACCTGTTCTTCATAAACATTTTGGTTAGAAAAAAGGGGGTTGCATGCATTTTTGGGATAATGGGTCTTACAAAACTGATTTAGAGGATGATTTTGAAACTGTGGGGATGGATAGAAATAGTTCTATTGCTACAAATGAGAATTCCATGGTGGGAAAGAAGTCATGATTGAAAAACTTCATGGGATTGAAGAATATGAAGGAGATGGAAGAAATAATGGGTGGAAACGGATGGGAAGAAGGTCTATAACTCAGAGGATGGGTTGTTGACCAGATGGAGTCACCATATATGCTTGAAAGTGCCTCTAAAGGCTGAAATCTTCACCAAGAGAACATCGAACTTGATGAAGTGAAATGGTAAGGTGCTTTAAACTTGTCCCACCAGGGAATGCCAAAATTGCTAGCACAAAATCACAAAGACCCCCAAATGAGTTATGGATCTACTTTTCTAAGGAAGAATCATCTGGTGTGATTGCATAACATTGAACTTTCCCCAAGGTGTGGAACCTTGCAAAAGTGGGAAATCTCTCCAGAGAAGGCTGGTTCCTCTTCCTAAACTACCTGCCACAAGCTATTCCAATGCAGGAAAGCTAATCTAATCCTAATCTAACTTCCAAGGAGATAAGGAGAGAAAGAAAACAAGAAAAAATAGATCATACACTAAAACGTGGATACACCAGAGAAGGAAAGTGTTGATCATCTACTAAACTACCATGGAACAAAGAGAGGTGAGCAATGGAAAGGATGGACAGTAGCATCACAGATCATAGATCAAATACACATAGAAAATTTTCCAAAACCCCAAGAACACAACTCCCAGATCTACAAATGAACATTTAAAACATGCACAAATACCATGCAATGAAGAGAGGCAAGAAGATGCAATAAAACGAGCAAAGGATGGACAAATGCATCACAAAAACACGTTTTTATTGCTCCAAATTTACATAGTGCACCATTTCATGGGAAAGAGGAAAAAAATGCCATTACAGAGCAAGGGAGGAGGTTCAAACTCCATTTTTGACCCTGGGGAAGAAAAGAAGGGGAGGCAGAGAAGAAAAATGAACAACCACTAATTATGTGCCTCTGTTTACATTTTATAGAAAAAATGCGAGAAGAGAGGAAAAAATGCGGGATCTACTCCAACCACTTTTCAAAATGTGTTTTAATTCTTCCTCTGTTGATGGGCTCGATGCAAAAGCTCATAATTCCATGTATCTACTTCATAGACCAAATAAAATGACCCATACTTCATTAAATCTTGTGGTTGGAATTGGTTTTGTCTTTTCCATGCCAAAACATGTTTTGCAAATTTCTCCCCCAAATCTTTACTAAAATCCAAAATCAAAGACTCCATGATGAAGAGAATCTTCATATCTTTCCATTGGTACCAAGAATGTAAAAAATGGAGCTCTAGATCAAAATATAAGGCCTTTTGAGTTTTTACTTAACATTTTTGGCACTTGGGTAAATTTTGAACTTTTCTCCTGCAAATCCTCTAATGACATGGCATCTAATTGGGTTAGCGGAGGAAGGGGCTCCTTTTTTTCCATTTTACAATTTTGACAAAAAGTCAAAAAATCTCATTTGCCTCCGAAGGTCCGCCGGCCCACATTAGCTTTTTGATGTGCTAGCTTAGCACTTAATTTTCACCTTTCTGACAAAAGGGAAAATTTTCACTTTTTTCTCCGATTACCCGCCAAGATCATGAGATTCTTTGGCAAACATCTCTCCCAAGCCCCGCAGGTCCACATTGGGAAAATTTTCCCTTCTAACTCCGTCGAGCCATAACTCAAAAAATACAAGGAGTTAGAAAGAGCTCTTTACCTTTCTGGAAAGGGAAAGGAATTCTCTATTTGATGGAGTATTTTCCTAAATTCTTTAGTGCCTAAAATTTGTGAAATTTGGACCGAGGAACAAAAAGGGAGTAATTTAACCCAAAATAAGAGGGAGTTTATTTTGGTTAACAACTATCTTAAGGTCTAGGAAGTTGATATGCACAATGGCCTAATTGAGTATGTGATGATGAAGATGAGGATGATGAATCTAAGATCTAAGTTTCTCATGTGATGTTTTCACTGCATAATCCAGAAATGTGCTTCATCCTCAATGGTTGAAGTAAAGGATAAGAAGAATAAAGAAGATCCCCCTCCGGAGGTCACACAAAATAAAATCATCAATGAGAGGATCACCATTACCACCTTTTATGGAGTCGGCCAAAGAAAAACCCGGACTCACTAGTTGTCGGGATCATCCTACTATGCCAAGTAAGTCATTTAATTTTCTCCCAACTCAAAATTTTCTAAGAACAATTATCCTTTAAATGTTGTTCTGCAAAAATCTAAGGTTCAATCAAAAGCTACACCCTCACCCCCTTCCAAGCCAATTGCTACACATGAAAAGGAGAATTTAACATCGAAATTAGAAAATCCTCTACCATGTAAATCTTCCTCCATTTTCAGAACCTTTCCTCACTCACCATAACCCATTTTGACTTTTTAGAACATGCAAGAAAAACCAAATTCCAGCTCTCGAAAAAGAATACCTACAAACACACCTTGCCCGGCTTGCAGGTTCATTAATGCAGTTCATGGTGGTAACCCTAGTATCCTTGAGTCCTAATTCTAAAGGCTTACTACCCACACCATCCACACCACCTTCCCAAAACATGCTAGCCCTCAGTGCCTCCAAAACCAATAGGGTTGAACCTTTCTACTTGTCACTCCTCATTAAAGGCTTCCAACTAAATAATTGTATCATAGATTCTAGAGCCTTAGACAATGTGATGTTAATTCTCTTAGGCTTCATCTTGACCCAGGTAAATGAAACCTGCTACTTAATGGAATCCAAACAAGTGCCATTGGTAGGAAGAATCAAAGATGCACAAGTAGCACTAGCTGATTTTCCAGACAAGAAGGTTCTCCTAACCATACTGGTAGCAGACATCCCAACATCCTTTGGTATGCTATTGAGTAGGAGTTTTTGTAGAGACCTAGGTGGAGAGATAAAAATGGATTGGTCATCTATAACTATCCCAGTAAAAGGAGAGATGAAGAAGTTGCTACTAGTAAGAAAGATGAAGTTCATAGTACAAAATTCTGATGATCCAAAAGCAAACATTCTCTTTCAAGATTGTGGGCTAGGAAACTACTTCCTCACATCAAAAAAGAGGAGAACTTTCCACTTCTCATGGAGGAAGAGGAAGATCAAATTTGGACAATGGAATTTAATGGTAGTCATTCTAGTGTGGGCTCGGGAGTTGGTGTAGTATTATATTCTCCTTCCAATGAGTTGTGCCCATTTTCCTACAAGCTGCAATTTGATAATACAAATAACACTGCAGAGTATGAAGCACTACTCTTAGGCATGAGTGCAACAGAGGACATGGGAATCAAGAAACTGAGATGTCGAGGTGATGTAGAGGTTGTAGTAAAGCAGGTCTGCCAACAATATCAGGTGAAGAATCTAAGACTCGCACTACAAATAGAGTGTGGGACTCGCATTGAATATTTTGATGCATTTTCCATTAAAGCTATTCCAAGGAAAAAAATGAAAAGGATGATTCTCTTGTAGTGTTATCTTCCCTAGTGACACCTCATCCTTCTTTTAGTAAAGAAAAAGTGACCATTGAAATGGTATTTAGGCCTAGTGTACCAGACAATGCAAATCATTGGCAAGTCTTCAATGATGATAACCAAATTCTAGCCTTTTTAGAGAAAAGGGATAATTTTAATAATCTCTTCTTCGAAGTAGGTGAAAATACACACCGAGAAGCAGTCCCAAAAAAGAGAAAGAAGGAATTGAAGGGATTGATGAT
Organism: Taxus wallichiana var. yunnanensis; assembly: GCA_018340775.1. Lineage (NCBI taxonomy): Eukaryota > Viridiplantae > Streptophyta > Pinopsida > Cupressales > Taxaceae > Taxus > Taxus wallichiana. The sequence continues at coordinate 905,224,450 of CM031235.1, read as the reverse complement.
GAGGGAGTAATCAAATTGAAAGGGAACAAAATTCCTAAAGTCCTAGTCTCTTTAGAAGACCTCTTTGACAAACATGACAGATTCATTCAAGAGAAAGAAAAGCAATCTTTTCGGTGCCCAACTAATTTTGATATAGGAAACATTGTTACCCTGGAGGAGCCAAGGATGGTCAATATTGGAAAATGTTGCTCGCCTAAAGAAAAAAGAAGGTTTTTTGCATTACTCAAGAAATACTCGAGATGTCTTTTCCTACTCTTTTGATGAACTCAAATCCTTCCAACCAAAGGAAATGCATCACTCAATTCCTTTGAAGCGGGGTGTTAAGCCCTTTAGGAAAGAAAGAAAGGCCGTATGACCCAAATATTTTTGATACCATCAAGGAGGAGGTAATGAAGAAGCTGAATGAAAGGATCATCTTTCCCATCCACCATTTAATGTGGGTAGCTAACATTGTGCTAGTGCGGAAGAAGAATGGTGAAATAACAATACGTGTAGATTTTCATAACTTGAACCACGCATCACTAAAGGACAATTATCCTCTTCGTATCATGGACCATACCTACAAGCGAGTCATTGGATCCAAAATTATTTCATTACTTGATGGATTCTCAGGATATAATCAAATCAAAGTGGTAGAGGAGGACCGCACCAAGACAACCTTTACAACACCTTGGGGTAGTTTTTCCTACAACAGAATGCCTTTTGGGCTAATCAATGCAGGAGCTACATTCTAAAGGGTGATGGATTTTGCCTTCAAAGATTTGAAGCATTGCATTATCATATATCTTGATGATCTCATATTACTTTCAAAGAAGAGGGAGATCATATCTATCACTGGAACATGTACTTACAAGGTGTAGGAAACATGGCATTTCATTATATCTAAAAAAATGCATTTTTGTAGTCACAGAAGGCAAGTTATCGGGGCACATTATGAACAAACATGGAGCACACATTGATCTTGAGAGGATAAGATCCATTCAAGCACTAGCTCTGCCAACAAGCAAGAAAGGAGTTCATTCATTCTTCACAAAAGTGAATTTTCTTCATCGTTTTGTGCTTGAGTTTACTGAGTTGACGAAGCACATCACTTCCATGATGAAACCAAAAGAAAAATTCAAATGGAACAATGAAGGAAGGCAAACATTTGAAGAGATCAAGAAATCCATTGCCAAGGCTCCGACTCTTGTATCTCCATATTTTAACAAAGAATTCATCATGTATTGTTATGCATCAAAACATACACTCTCTTCCTTCTCGTTCATAAAAATGATGAAGGCATGGAAGCACCTATTGCTTTCATGTGTTTTCCTTTGAAAAGCATGATCTAAAATATAGACAATTGGATAAGCATGCCTATGCAGTGGTTAAAGCTATAAAAACTTCAGGTTTTACATCCTCAATTCCCATACGGTGGTGATGGTCCCTAGCAGTGCAATCAAGTCCATCTTGACACAATAGGATCCCAGAGCTAAAAGAGGAAATTGGATTGCAAAGACTTAAGAATATGACTTGGAGATTCGAACCTCCAATCTGGTAAGGGGAAATGGCTTGTGCAAGTTGATTGCTGAAGATGAAACACTCAAAGTTCAACATGGCAAAGAAAATTGTGCTTGCTCAACTTGTTCAGAAGATAACCCATAGGTTCTCTTTATCACCACTACTGATGAGTGGTATGATAATATTTCCTACTACCTGACTTATGGAGAATTCCCTCCCCATCTTGATTATAAGCAAAAGAGAACACTCAAGCTGAAGGCAACTAAATTTGTAATCTGGAATCATGCGCTTTACAAAGGAGGCCTAGATGAAGAAAATTTAATTAAAGCATACCATGACCAAGCATGTGGTGGACATTTTTCAGCAATAGTCACTACTCACAGGATCCTTCGAGGAAGGTATTATTGGCCCACCATCTTTGCAGACACTCAAGATTGGGTTTCTAAATGCAAATAATGCAAACAGTTTGTTAGAAGACCACAACTTGTTGCATTACCACTCAAGTGGTTATTAAAGAACCATTTCAACAGTGGGGGATGGACTTCATTGGTGTTCTGAACCCTCACTCAAGTGCGGGGCACACCTATGTACTCACAACAATAGACTACTTCACAAAATGGGTGGAAGCCATTCCGGCCAAACAAGCCAACACTGAAACAATATGCAACTTCATCAAGGAGAATATCATAGTCCATTTTGGAGTGCCACCAAATATATAGTAGATAATGCTACCTATTTTTTTTCAAGAGAGCTAATTGATTTTTCTATAGATATGGAATCTCCCTATCTCTGTTTCACCTGATTCTTAGACATTTCTTTGAAAGTGATGAAATAGATAGGGTAACGGGTGTAGGAGGAATACCTATTGAAATGATGGTTGATAGGTTGTTGCACGTGTATGACCTCAGAATCCACAGCTGATCGTGAGAGCTTCCTTTTGGCTGGGAGGAACTACCTGAAATGGAACACAAGACCACCAAATAAAAGTTAAACAATATGTGCAAAGTGAACTCGCCTAACATGTGCTAGACCCGGAAGTGTAATACTTCCTAGATGGCTTTCAGATCCACTGTTTAAAACAATTTAATACTGGTAATGAAGTAAATCCTATTGTAATTAAAATGATTTAGGCATCTCATTTAAAACACAATAAGAAAGATCTAATCTAACAGGCTAGGTTAAAATAAGATCCAAAGGTCAAGTAACTGGTTTTGGGTCTCTGCAGGTCTGACAGAGGTCTTAGGCAGGTCACAGTGATTAAGGGTGATGTGAGAATAGGTGGATAGGTCACTGTTCTGGGCTGTATTGGTAAATACAGTGACCAACACCGGTTAAGGGTGACCGACGCCGGTTGGGGAGAACTAGTGCTGCCATTCTTGGGAATACTTTGGGAATGTCATAGAATGATCTTTGGATCTCCCTTATGGTTGCACAAAGGACTAGGCTGGTCAAAATGAGGTATTAGGCTGTTCGATGGGATTTGGTGAGGATTTAATGGGCATATGGAGGGGTGAGTATTGAAAGAGGTCAATGTGTGGCTAGGAGAACAAAGGATGAAGATACAATGATTAAATGAATGAACCGGAAGAGTAGAATGTTCTACTTACTTGGAACCCGGTTTTGGACGTCTGTGAGTGAGGAATGAAGATGTTGATAACAGGTTGAATGCTGCAGAGGATCATTAAACATTTGGGAGCTCTCGCATGGGCTGCATGTGTTCTCCTTCTTACTGATTGGAAACTAAGTTCAAGTCCATGTTTGGGTAGGTCTAGATGAACTAATGTTGGATGTCCGTGTAAGAGAAAATGCTTGATCTCCTTCCTTGCATGCATGTTCTTGTTGAAGCTTGTTTTGAAAAGATGTGTTCTCTCTCAGGAATCTACCAAATTTTTCCAACCTCAAAAATAAGGTTGTTTTGAGGATTAAAAGGTGACCGACAATGTTTTTAACTTAACCGGCGTCGGTTAGGGTGGGATTTTCTAGGTTTACTAAACTAGGAAAATCCCCTTGATTTTTTGGGATCTCATGTCATTCCCTCACGGATTAGGCTGGAAGCTTATTTTAAGCATGCGAGAATGTGGTTAGAGGGAATGTAGGCATTGATTTTTAGGGTTTGGGTAAGTCTTAGTTAGTTATGAGAACTTACTAAGAATAGGTCTTAGGGTGAGGTGACTTGATGAGGTGTCTAGGTGAGGTGGATATGTGGGCATTATCTAAATTAGGATATTTAAATAATAAATATGGTGAGGATAATGAATTAATTTAATTTAAATAATTTAATCAATATTATAGTGAGGTGAAGGGGGCCATGGCTAGGTGGATGTGTTCAAGTTGTTTATTTTTCGAGGGACCAAAGGGGAGTGTGACCTAATTTTGGTGTCTACAATCTCATTCTTATGACTACTATCCACAAGGAAACGAACAAGCCAAATCAAGCAACAAGAACATTGTGACCATTTTCCGCAAGCTTGTAAACGAGAATCAAAGGAATTGGCACAAAAGGTTGTACGATGCATTATGGGTGGATAGGATCACTCCCAAGAAGGCAATAGGTATGTCACCATTCCAACTATGTATGGAATCAAAGCAGAAATTCCTCTCATGATCAAGATGTTAGCTCTCAAGTTGCTACAGGCAATAGAAGATGGTCGAGTCTGAAGGATTTTAGTGACAAGAGGATCCTCTTTCTTGAGAGTAGGCACACGTATAAACTGCAACATGCTACCAGGTTGAAGAGCAGGAAAAATCTACATTGTCTAAGGTTGATAGGTTTATCCAAACAAGGTTGAAGTGATTTCGGTATCCAAGGTATAGGATATGGTCAGGAAACACAATGCAGGTCAGGTGTAGGAACATTTAGGTGTGTTTCGGTACACCAAAGGTAAGATCAGGATAAATGGTCACGGCAAGAGGCAAGGTAAGGTCATTAGGTCAATCAACATAAGTAACAATGTCATAAGGTATAGCGAACACATGGGGTCAAAGGTCACTAGCGATGTCTTAGGTCCAAGTATCTAGGTCACGACATGGGTAGGGCCGAGGTATGGGTAAAATAATGAGTCCCCAAAGGAGGATGAGATTAGGTAGTAAATAATGAGGTCAGGAGGGTGAGGTAAATGGTTTTAGGTAAAGGTGGGGTGGGGTAAATGATTAGGGTAAAGGGTAGGTGTGAAAAAAAAAGAGTGATGGGCAGGGTGATAGGGTAAAATTTAGAACAATGTGCAAGAGAGGGTGACCGATGCTAGTCATTGGTAACCAATGTCGGTAGAGTGAAAGTGATCATGGTAAGGTAGGGCACGTAAATCACGGTGAAGTAAAACTGAGTCGGTTAGGTTTAATTTTTATAAAAAAATGTGTTTTTGTTATTCATTTGTCTCCTAGTGAATTGAGAAAACGACACAAAAGAGAGAGAAAAGGGAAAAAGTGTCTAGATGGAATGGAGGGTTGAGTTGGTGATCTGAATGATGGGTGATTGGTTAGTGAGAGGTGAGTCCACAGGATCAGTGGGTGTGATTTGATTCAAAGGTGGAGCGTGAGGGTAGCGATTTGGTGATGGCAGAGGTTGGAGAGGGATTGGGTGGGCCACTAGTGTAGCGGCTAGACGTGCCACCATGATGACGACAACATGATGAGGTAAGCATCTAACCCTTGTTGTATTTTGTTAGATAGATTAGGTGATTTGTCAAATTAGGTTTTTTTTTTTATCAGTGGGTGGGGAAAATGAAATTTGCAAAAGGGAGGGTAAATTGGGTAAAATAGGAGTGGGGAGAGAGATAATTTGGAGAAGAGGGGAAGGGATGAGGTGGAGGGGGAGGTGTAGGTGATTTTAGGTGGGTAGAAGTGTTAGGGTAGTAAAATTGTTGAGAAGGGAGGGTTTGGGGTCACGGGTTTCACTACGATAGTGACTGCATCGGTCGTGTAGCTTGATTTGGCATCGGTAGGGATTTATTAGTATCGGTCATGAAACAGGTGACCGATGCTGCGGTCTAGGGGTGATCGGGATAGGTTAGAGACAACCGGCCACTTTGGGATGGGTAGGGGTAAAATAGGGTGTGGGAAATGATAGGGGCAAGTGTGGGTATGAGAAATATAGATTAATGTGTTATTTGTCTTGGATGTAGGGGAGAGATCAGCTACGCATGTGAGATAGGGTTCCACCCCTACTCATGATAGTTCGTAGCACAGTGACCCATGAGGAGCTACGACATGTGGAGGTGGTGGGCATGAGTGTGGTCCAACGCTACCAACATGTAGTCTGAAAACCTAGTTTGATGGTCACGCACATCGATAGATGGGATTAGGTGACCAACACGTTCCACCTACCGAAGGGTGAGATGAAAGTAACCCTAGAGGATGTGTTCAGGATTCTATGGCTACCCATATTGGGTACATAGGTCTATTCGATCTCCTCCAAGGCCTCGGAGGAGCTGATGCTGATGGTGTTTGGAGAGGGGATGGCTGAGATGACATTCCATAGTGCCGCGTGTCTTATAGAGAGATGTACCTATCCCTTCGGGAGGAGACGAGGCTAGTAGTTCTATTGATGGAGGCATTGTGCTTTGCTTTGCACCCGCAAGATGCAGAGAGGAGGTAGATTTCCCGCTCGTCGTTGATGGGGGTACTACATGACATGATGATAGACTAGACGCGCTTTCCCGGCACCAACATTCCTAGTGTAGTTCTATAAGGATTTATGGGCGTATGGATGGTACGCCAGGAGTTCAACATGTGTTGTACCTTTTTAATTCACTTTTGGACATATGATCACATTGTTTGTGTGCGCCAAGTGGGCATGTCCCAGGCCAATGCCTTTCCACTAGGCTATTTACGAGTGGGGTATAGGTGATGGGTGCCTGTTATTGGAGAGCGGAGATCAGACAGGCTCACACATGATGTGGCCTATTTCTGGAGACTATTGGAGGGGTTGTCTAAAATGGACATCATATGGAGGCCATATGTGGACTTCCCATCATATAGGAAAATGCATGATGAGTTAGCGAGTTGTAGCTACCGAGATGGATTCACTGTCGCCGTCTGGGAGCACGAGATGATCCCTATTGATAGGGTTAGGTGATTGTTTGGGTTGCTACAAGACATACCTTCGCCCTTCCCGTAAAGTACAAGAGAGACGACATGGAGAGAAGTTACCTCTACCACACTGACCGTGCCCATAGGGTAGGAGGAGCAGGTAGTGGACCAATGGATTGATGATGTCTGGGGTCACAAACAGATATATAAATGGGTAGGTGGCTCATTTATGAGCCATACCACCCAAGGCTAGGCTAGGGCAACAGGATCTAGCCACCATCATGGTGTAGAGAGACTCCCTACAAGGGGCGGTGGCTACTCGATTACTAGTTGGGTATGGTGCGACACAACTAGCTAGCTCGAGGTGGAGGTGGAGAGTTACATGTACACGTGGCCGTCTTCAGCCCAGATGGCCTAGGGTGGGGATGGAGACGGAGATGGGGATGATGGTCAGGTGGCTTCCCTATAGACACAGGTGACAGGGTTGCATGGCCAGCTAGCCACAACAAAGGCACAGATTAGGGCTTTACAGGCCGAGATACATGCATAGGGGCAAGGGCCGATGGCACCACCACAGGCACTAGGACAGGGTCCCGATTCACAGAAGGGGCAGAAAGGGTCCCGTAGATGGCAGTACGGGCCGAGGCCTATGGGACCACCATAGACCATGCCTATATCCAGGTTATGGGATGCCATAGGTGAGGCCAAATACTACCAAAACCAGTTGATGGCGGATGGGATAGAATTTTTATCATATGGAGAGTACAACACACAACAGGCCTCAAGTGAGAGGACAAGATCCCACACTCATAGTGTAGAGAGCACAAGGGGCCATTAAGTTCCTAGAAAGGATCAGGGAGATGCCACCAGCTCGCAAAAATAGCTCCAGTGTGATGCGCGGTAGGGGACCCAAGCACCACCTATGATGGGTGGGGAGATGTTAGCAGGTCACCAGACAGGGGCCGAGGAGGCAAAGGGTACAGATGACATAGATATGGAGGATGTATGCCGAGATGATTGATATATGGCTCCTAATTTTTGATGTATTGTAGTCATTTTTTGATATATACCGGCCTATGCGTGCCAAAGATAGTGAGGATGTATGATATTTTTGTATATTTTGAGCATATACCGGCCTACGTGCCAAAGAGATTTTGTATTGGTTTATTATTTTATCAGTATATGAGACCACATTACATGCCAATGATTTATTTGAGATAGACATGATGGGATATCTTTTTATATTATATTGAGACACACATATTTATTTGTATGATGAGATACATGAGATGCTTGATTTTGTCGGTGTTTTATGAGACTTTTAACATTTTTTGTGATATGGATGAAAACGAGACGAGTTAGGCATGATGGATTCAAAGTTGGTTTTAGGCATGGATCGAGTCGAGTTTGGTTTAGGCATCGATCAAGTCAGGTTTGGTTTAGGCATGGATCGAGTTAGGTTTGGTTTAGGCATGGATCGAGTCAGGTCTTAGGCATGGTTGAGTCAGGTTTGTGGTCTAGGTGTGATTGATTTTAAATTGGTTGGGGTTGTGATTCATTAATTTATATAATGAATGATAATATGGGCTATTTTTAAGATGCTTTATAATATATGGATGATGATGGTAGTCATAATAAATGTATGTTGTGGTGATGATAAAAATGTTAAGCAACTTGTTATTTGTTTGGTTTAATTTCCAAGTTTTAGATATAAAAAGGAAACTAAGTAGGGTAGAATGTAATTTGAGGAAAATGAAAGATGAATTGGTTAGGGTAGAGAGTGGCCGAGCTAACCTCCAAGGGCCCCATGCCCTCGAGTGCTGCCTATATAGTCCTAGCGAAAAGGGACCTCAAGCCGATGTAGTTCTCCCATGAGCTAGGGAAGAATATGAGGATGTAGGAAAATGAGTTGGTAGGTTTTAGGCATGATTTGGGTTTAGGTATGTTAGGTGTGGGTGGGTTATAGGAAAATTGGTATAGGTGATGTCGATTATGGAAAAAGAAGAAGATTACCCCAAAGGTAAGCGTTGAGGACCAAGTCCTGTATAAGGTAATCAAAACGTAAATAAAGATGGTTAAAAGATAAGAGGGGGCAATAAAGCCACTTGATTGGTTAGGATCAGACTGAGTAGGTCATACCTTGGAGAAGGTGATGAACGTAAGACCCTAAAGACATTGCATGATTGATTGTTCTAAAGGTGAAAAGGGGTCACATGATCACCAAATGTCATGGTTCCAAGAGGTCCCTTGAGGCAAAGGGGAAAATGGGGGTGTAAATGGTGAGAGGGGTGAAAGGTGGGTAATTTTATATGATATGAGGTGGCATGCTCTTTGGGCAAGAGATTCGAGGTCACAATGGGCAAGTCCATGACTAAAAAGTTGTCTATTTTGACTTATATTAGAGATAGACTGATCGATGTGGGAATTCTATATGGGATGAGGAAATGAACTCCTTGAGGTCTTTGTGAAGCGATGATCGATACGAAGCTTTAGTTTCTCTCATTTTTAAAAAAATCTTTACATAGCTGTCCTTCGAGGGAGTAGTCTATTTATAGCAGCATTATAGAGAGGAAGATGTCCTTTTGAGGGAGTCATATTTTTATTAGAAGTTTGACTCAAGGAGTTGGGTCCCATGTGAGGGCTTTGAAGTCAAGGACAAGACCAAGGTGAGGAAAATGATTTTGTTCGAAATCGGGGTGAAATGACCATGGAATCTCATCTAAAGGTAGATGAAAAGTATCTATGAGAATCATGTTATGTGTATCACTTTGTGGTACACATATTCAAGCGAAGATAACAAGTGACGGATACGCACATGATTCTTGTTTAATTTTTGGTGAGGTGTAAGAAGTGGAGAGTGCTCAAGGGATGAGCATGGAAGGAGGAAAAAAGTGATGTAGGACTAAAATTCAACAATAGAATGGTCAAAGATGCAAGGCATTAAGGGGCTCAAGTTTAGGTTTACCATCAGGGAAGATAAACGATAAGCACCTGATCCATAGGTATGAGTCACGATGTATGGTCCAAGCCAATTAGGAGCAAGTTTTCCCCGTTTAATTTTTTCTGCTTTGGTTACATATTGATTTTATTTCAGGACAAGGTCACGAGACTTGGAAGGTATGTTCATGGACATGTTTGTCGTAGGCACGTTTGATATGTTTTTGGTAAACTTGAAGGTGGTCAAGAGTGTTAAGATGACGTTCGTCTAATAACTCAAGTTGTGCTAAATGGTCTGACGAAAGTGATCATCATTGAGCATGTCATGGAGAGAAATGCGAGTGAGGGGATTTGGACTTTGAGAGGTAGAACAACCTCTGTACCGTAGACCAGAGAAAATGGTGTGGCAGCAGTGGAAGTGTGGATACTAGTGTGGTATGCCCATAGGGAAAAAGGAATGTGCGTATGTCAGTCCTTCCCAATGATCGTTAACCACTTTCATGAGAATTTTGTTTAGGGTTTTATTAGTGGATTCGGCTTGGCCATTGGTTTGTGGGTAATAAGGTGATGAGAAACTTAGTTGAATGTCGAAGGCATCACAAATTTTTCACAATGTTTTGTTTTTAAATTATTTTCCATTATCAGTGATGAGGCGATGAGGAACACCAAAGTGACAAATGATGTGATGATTGATGAACTCACATATTTTCTCGATTTTGTGGAGATGAGTGGTATGGCCTCAACCCATTTTGTGTAGTATTTGGTAGCGGTGATGATCCATTGATGTCATTGGGAAGAATGAGGGTTGATCTCTCGACAAGATCCAAACCCCATTGAGAGAAGGGCCAAAGGTCACGGGTGACCACAAAGGCATGACTGGGGTATGATGAAGGTTAGCGTGTTGTTGGCATTTTACACAACATTTAACGTAGTCACAACAATCATGGTTAAGGGTCATCCAATATTAGCCCAAGAAAAGAATATGCTTAGCCACCACAAGGCCAATTTAAGTGACCTCCACATATGCCATCGTGAACTTCCTTAATTATATAAGGAATTTCAGAACTCGTGAGGCATCGTAAGAGAATACCATCAAAGTTGCACTTATAGAGGAGCCCCCCCATGATGACGTAATGAGAGACATTTTTAAGGAAGGCGCATTTTCCATTACGGGTGAGATCAAGAGGTAAGATGGAGAGAGAATGATAGTAAGAACATTGTGTATACCAAAGGTCACGTGGGTCAGGGGAAACGGTTCTGATAGAGTAGACCTCACGAGGTAAATAAGAGGGTGATTGAAACCATTGTATTGTGACAAATATTTTATAGTCGGAAGGTGAAGTGGGTATTTGAGAAGCCAAGCAGGCCATGGTATCTACAAATTTGTTGGTTGAACGCAGGGGATGGTTTGGAGGTCATAACGGTCAAAGGTGGTCAAAAGTATGTCGACATGATGTTTATACTTTTGAAGTATCTCATTACAACATTGGTATATACCATTGACTTGGTTTATAACCAATTGAGAATCACCAAAGATGTTGATTGATTTAACATCCAAGGCATAGGTAGCTTGAAGACCTAGTATGAGCGCTTCGTATTCGGCAATATTATTTGTATAATCAAAATCTAGTTTGAAAGACAAAGGCATGGGTTCACCATCAAGAAGAATGAGGATAACACTAGCCCCACCTCCATGCTGACACTTAGAACCATCGAAGAAGAGTGTCATTTGGTAAGGGGATTCATCCAAGGAAAGGGTAGTAATGGACTCATCTGGAAAGTCAAAATTAGAGGGTTGATCCCTAGAAATAGGTGTGTCGACCAATTGGTCGGTGATAGCTTGGCCCTTGATGGAATTTTGATGAATGAATTTGAGGTCGAGGTCAGCTAAAATCATAAGCTATCATGCGACATGCTGATTTTGATAAGGTTTGGATTACATAAGTGTAAGGGGCGATGTTGGTCACAACATAGGTTTTGTGGTTGAGTAGGTAATGGCGGAGTTTTGTAGCAACAAAAACTAAGGCTAAGAATTTTTTTGGGGTGGGTGTATTGGGTTTCATAATCTAAAAGAGTATAGATTATGTAATAAACCACTTTCTCCCTATGTTTTCTCATCGCGATGAGTGAGCATGGCCCCAAGGAGTGATCGGTAGCAGAGATGTATAGGTAGAAGGGTTGATTGTCTTTAGGTGGGATAAGTATGGGTGGTTAGAGAAGGTATTGTTTTAAGACATCAAAAGCTTTATGGTAGTCATCATCCCATTTAAAGGAGACATCCTTCTCGAGAAGATGATGAAATGGTTGACATCGATCGATAATTGTGAAATGAAACGGTGAATAGATCAAGCAACTTACCTTGCATGCTACAGAGTTGTCTAAGGTTAGTGGGCGGAGACATTTCCAGAATGGCCTTGACTTTAGTAGGGTCAAATTCTATACCACGTAGGGAAATGATAAATCCTAGGAGCTTTCCTGAGAGAACCGCGAAGACACACTTGTTGGGCTGAAGGCAAATGCAATATTTAATGATGCGGTCTAAAATGGTTTTGAGGATGACAAGGTGCTCGGAGCAGCATTTAGATTTGGCCAGGGGATCGTCAACATAATTTTCCAATATACGATGCATGATGTCATGGAAGATGTAAGTCATAGCCCACTGATATGTGGCACCAGAATTTTTAAGGCCAAAAGGAATGAATCGGTAGTAAAAGGTCCCCAAGGGGTGATGAATGCGGTATTGTGTTGATCCTCTAGGGTAAGTAATATTTGGTTATAACTCGAGAATCCATCCATGAGTGATAGCATCTCGTGACCAGCGGTAAGGTCAACTAGTTGGTCAATGCCAAGTAGAGGGAAGTCATCTTTTGGGTAGGAGAGGTTGAGGTCATGGAAGTCTATGAAAATGTGGAGTCCCCTTGTCACCTTAGTGATAGGGACAATACTAGAAATCCAATGAGGATAATCAATGGTTAATATGAAGGAAACAGAAAGAAGACACTCAAGTTCTTCTTTGACGAGAAGGGCAATGCGAGGGTTATTTTTCCTCAGCTTTTGTTTGATGGGTTTGGCATCGAGGAACGGTTACGATATTATGGACCACTATGGTGGGGTCAATACTGGGCATGTTTGCATAAGACCAAGCGAAAGCGTGGTTATGATCTTTGAGAAAAGAAGTGATGGCTTCCTGTTCAGCAGCATCTAAAGATTGACCAATCTTTAGGATGCGTGGGTTGTCCTGAGTATGGATGTTGATCTCGATATTCGATTCATTCAACATGGTTTGTGTCTCAGAAGGTAATGACTATGAATATATGAGTCTTCTACACCAAGGTAGGTGAGTATAGATTCATCATCCTAACATTGAATGATGTTAATGGAAGGTGTATCATCATCGATCATTTTAGGGTATAGGAAGGGAAGAGAGGAAGGGGCCTCACCCTTGCATTGATAAGTTGTAAATTTTACTTAATATTATCAATGTTGATTAACATGAAAGATGTCTAAAATTTTTAGATCTCAGAAAATATGTATTTTGTTTGATAAATGGAAAAGTGATTTAGTGTTAAAAAAAAAAAAGTTAAGAGGATAGATTCGGGATCTATCGATTCCGTCGGTGAAGGTGGTGATGAAGGTGGAGTGGGTGAAGAAGGTGGAGAAGGGTTGATGTTCTTGATGGGTTCAATGAAGGCCTGTTTGGTAGGTGGTTCAACAAATTTGATACCACTACGATCATTATATTTTCAGGTGGTACATGGAATGATAGTATGGCAACCTTATTCGTAAAAGCCTAAACCAAAACCCTTCCACACACATTAGTGCAGGAAGGTGTGGGTGAAATGGTGATTGGTGAGTGACTAGAAGTCAGCGGAAAATGGGTGAGTTTGAGATGGTGGTTCGGTGTGTAAGTGGTAGTATCAAGTCCCCCATAGGTGAGACTAGTACAGAGATGAGGAGGACCATAAATGAGGTATTCTCCTATGCGGTGATCATAACGAGGGTGTTGGTGAAGACTTCCATACTCTTGTGGAGTAAGGAATGTGTTGACACTATATAAGTGATATTCTCCCAGAGTGAGGTGTTGAAAAATTCCTTCCAAGGGATCGGTGGTTGGTATGTGGGTAGCTAGAATAGATGATGGGTTAGTGGTCGACGCAGAGGTAGAGCTAATGGATTGGGAGGCTAAGGGGTCAGCCATGGAGGTTGTGGTAGTGGTAGGAATAGAGGAGGCATGTGCGGTTGAGGTAGCGACTGTACTGGTAAGCGGAGGTGTAGGTGAAGCGGTAGTGGTCATAGAGGCTTTAATGGGTATGAGCATGTCATTGGGTTGGTAGAGCATGTTGCATGTTTTGAAAGGTGATGGATCAGCTGGAATAGTATAGGTGTGTCCTTCATGTTCAAACTTTACACAATGATGTAAAGTGGAAGGCATGTAACCCATGACATGAATCTAGGGTCTACCAAGCAACATATTATATGAAATTCCCCTCAAGATGTAAAATAGCTCGGAGCAAGTGCGGGGGACCATGCCAACATGGAGGATGACAATGCCTAGTGTAGAGGTGATAGTGTCGTTGAATGAATGCAACATGATGGGATGTTTATGCATGCAATTGTTAGGTATGTGCATTTGATCAAATGTATGGGATGAAATGATATTAATATGAGTACCCCCATTGATCATTACAAGTCGTATATGTATATCATCGATGTGAACAGAGATGAAGAGGGATGGTCCAGGTCATCGGTTTGGTGCGGTGCGATATATTCCTCCTCGAGAAGCTAAGGGAGGCTACTTGGTGAGTAGGGTGCAGGTGTCGATAAAGGTGGCAATTTGGTGAGAGAGGCTACATGATGGGGTGTGATAATGGAGGCTACGGGTGTAGGGTCATTGGGTAAAACCTCAATATATTGAAGAACCTCCATGAGAGCTTGGCAATGGGATTCTGAGGTTTGGATGAGGTCATATAGGGACATTTTGAGGGGAGATTGGTGTAATTGTTTGAGCATGGCGCGATGTGTGACCCCATTAGAAATAGGGTATGTGGAGCCATGGATAGTGATATTAGGTGTGGGTGCAGATGGTATGTTGGGTATAGGACTGGTTGATGGGTCGCAGCTTTCCTTTTCCTTGCCTTTGTCTTTCTGAGCACGGGTAGTGACATGGATCATGTTGATCTGAGGGGAGTTAGAAAAAGGATAAGGTGTAGGGTGAGTGGTGTAACGACATGATGGGAAAAAACCTACTAGAGGAGAGAAACCTTGTGAGATGAGTGGGCACAACGACATTTAGGTAATGGTGTGGTAAGTTCTTTGATATAAACCATTTTAATTTCAAATCTTGGGGTGGCTCTAAGAGTTGTGGAGGTGGAGGCCATGGTTGTTGAGTGTAGAAAGTGAGTGAAGGATTGTGGGAATGGGTTTCGGTGAAGCGAGTCTTCATCGAGAAGGTCATCATCATCAAAGTTGTATTCGGAGGAAACAACTGGATAAGAATGGTTTTAAAAGCCTTGCAATTCTCCACATCGTGCCTTGGCACATGATGGTAGGAACAAATTTTAGTGTCATCAAACCCTTTTGGCTCAGGTTTGAGGGGGTCATAAGGTTTGAGCAGTGGTAATGTGATGACAAATTCTCAAGGAGGTTGGTTAAAATTTTGGCATAGGACCCTACTAGTGGATCACAATGGGAAGTGAAAGTGGGTTTGGGTGTGGGTGCGTCTAATTGTTGAGGAACGATCCTTGTAGGAGGGGAGTGGGTTAAGCCATGGTTTTGGGTGTTGGAGTGGTCTTGGGTGTTGGTCGTGTTTTTTTGGGTAGGGGTATGGTAGATGAATGGGCAAGAGGAAGTATGGTTGTTTTGACTACCTTACTAGGAGGGTTGCATATTTATTTTTTAGGTTACACCTTCTTGGGTAAAGGTGATATGGGGTGTGAGAGATAGAGGCGAAGTGTAGTGGGTAATGAAGAAGTTGCTGAGGGTATTGGAGGTATGGGTGGTAAATATGTTGCAGGTGTAGGTGTAAGTCATGTTAGGTGCTTGGGTAGGTTAGAGGTTTGCGAGGAAGGAGTGGGCTATTGTGTTTTTGGTTTATTAATGGGTGGAAGTTTCTTGATTGTGTTGGGAGGTTGAGGTCCTAAAATGGACGGAAAGGGTGAAGGTGATGTAGGTATGATTGGCGCAGCCAAGGTATGAGTTCTATGGGTTTGGTTCTTCTATTTGGGTGCCAGAGTAGGTTTGGTGTTGACTTTGGAGGATGTAGCTAAATCTAGTTTGATAGGTGGATGAGTAAGGCTGGTGGTTGGGGTGACCCCTAAGGTAGTAATAGGTTTAGTTGAGGAAGATGTTAGTAGGTGTGGGTTTGGGTTTAGATGTAGGTTGGGTTATGAGTAAGGGTATGTGTTGAGTTATGATGGATGTCGTGGAAAAATTTGTGATTGAGGTGGTTGTGCTTGGTTCGATTGGTTGAAATGTTTTTGGGTAGATAGTGGAAGTATCAACAAGTGACATTTGCATCTGTGTTTAGACTGGAAGCAAAAGATGCCCCCACAATAAGGCTCTTTCCACATAATCTAAGTGATTGGCCAAGCGTGAGAACGACACATGAGATCTTGTAGGTGAAGTTGATGAGGACCTAATGGCTATTCCCTCTATAGTAAAATGTGTCTTAGAGACGAGAAATTGGTTAGCTTCTCCTCCACAGTTCCATGGGTAAGAGCCGAAAGTAGGTCTATGAGATCTTGGGTAGGTACATCACTAAATAAAGATGGAGAATGTTTGACTAGAGGAAAAGGTATCTCTATTGGATCTTTGATAGGTGGAGGAAAAAATGGGTTTTCCTCTATAGGTGGAGAAGATGATGGATGCTCCTCTTTGGGTGGAGGAGATAAACAAGTATCCTCCTTGGAAAAATGGAAAAATTTGCTAATCCCTGAAGAATCAAAAGGTGAAATGGTCTCAATATTAGCGAAGGGCTCCTCCACGGGTGAGGAAGGAGGTGAAAGGTGTTCCTCTATGGGTGGAGGAATAGGTGAGGTAGGTTCCAATGTAGAAGGAGGATTTCGAGCTAGAATTTCCTCTATGGAAGGAATATGGGGTAATTGGGAACGAAATAGGGAAAGCATGCATTGAAGCAAATGAGGTACATCACTAAATAAAGCATGGACCTCGTGGGTATGGCTATCATGAGTTGAGGTCTCACCGGTTTGATCAGACAAAGGGGCATGATTGGGAAAGGGTTTCTTGAAGATATGTAGGTTTTGATTGGCGGTGTGTTAGGATTATCCATAGTTAACTCACCTTTCTCGAGCATTTCTTGGACAATATTTTTGAAAGTGATGCAATTTCCGTCACTATGAACATTTACTCAATGATAGTTACAGAAAAGTCAACTTCGTGCTCTTTATACCATGCAGGCATGGGGCGAGAAGGGTCAAAACCAATGTGTGGTTTTATAGGTGGAAGGGTGATGGCCCCATCTATGATGAGCTTTTCTAAGACATAAGAGTAAGGCTCCCAATTGGGATGTATTTCTATTGTTCTCGTTTGAATTGAAAAGTCTTAACGGGTGATAGATTAGATGAGGTGAAGCCTAATTTGTGGATGAGGCGAGAATGGCTTTGAGTACCACTTTGTGTTAGTGGTTCCCTTAGCTTTTGAATAAGGTGTATCACAAACTTTAGCGAGGCTTTCATTTATGTATTCTCTCTCCTGGTCCCTTGGAAATTTAGATTAGAGCGAGTTAGCTTATCCTGCATTAGAGTAGATTGTGGCCACTAGTTTAGGAGCAAGAACTTGACTTTCTCCTGTCTCAGCAGCAGTCCTGACTTGGAGATAACCCATGTTATCTGTGTGGTTTGGAAGAAGAAGAGGTATCATTCGACTTGAATGTCAAATTATTATTGCGTAATTGGATTTTCTTCTCTTCGATGACCCGAATCTCTAACTTTCATGCCATGGTGAATGATTCATCAAATGTTCAAAAATTTTGAACCATAAGTGCGAGGTATTCGGTGAGATGTGTGATAATTAGTATGTTACAAGCCCGTGTGAAGAGCTCGAGAGTTCGGTTTGATGAGTTGGAATGTGAGTTGATTAATCGAGGCTATGCCGATGAGCAACGAAATCTACGATAGATTTGTCATCATCTTGTGCGTGGAGTATAGGTCGATCATGTTGACATTAAAATTTTCCTCCATAATTTCTATTTTATTAATGTATGTATTAGGAATAGGATGTTTTTAAGTATAATTAGTAGTGGCGTCCAATAGAAGATAATGGTGCCATCAGTATGGTGCCACCAATAATGTAGAGTACGGTAATAGTCAAAGTACAATAGGAATGTTGTAAAAAGTAAATATTTGTCGTAAGTGGTCCGGTAATGTTAAAATGTCAAAGTTGGGATAAGTAGAGAAGTAGGGTCTACATGATTAGGAATTAGAAATATTATATTTGTAATAAGGACAAAGAGTGATGTCATAAATATTTTTATATTGTATTTGTGGAAAAGTCTAAAAGGTGGAACCCATGTGAGATGATAAGGTTTATCTTATCTTAGAAGATAAGCCTACATGTAAAGGCAAGATTTTAGGCATGGAATATGATTGGCTAGAAGAGATTTCCTATCCTATCTTAGAGATAAGGTGGATAAGCCTGAATTCCTATAAATAAAGAGGCCACCCCCCTCATTTAGCATAGAGAGAAGTAGTGAGAAATATTGTATGAGTAAGTGTGTAAAGGAAGCCATCATTTTGAAGGTGTGTTAAAGAAGCCATTAAGAGGTGTAATTGTGAAGTTTCTCCCATAGTTATTGTTTGAAGGCAAGTGAAGTTAATAACACTTGAAGAACCTCATGGGTGAGATTGTAACAATTTCATGTTGATATTATAAATTACACTGATATTTCAGATTTATCATTATTCTTTCTTAGCATAGTCTATGGTATTCTTGTGTTATGTTTGTTGTTGTGTTTCCAGATTACATCCACCAAACTAAGAGCTGTGCATTAGTTAATAATCATAGCACGAGGAGTTCCCAGTGAAGAATTATCATAGTGCCGGATTGGTGTTGACATTTTGGTTCCGTTGTCAGGGACCATTCCTCGTTGGTGGATTTTCTGAGAAATATTCCCACTTAGTCAGAAAACATTTGGAGGGTAACCTTATTTTTACTGTGCATAGTAGTTACCATGGTAAAGTCACTTTTTCCGTGAATAGTATTTACCGCAGAAAAGTCACTTTTACCATGAATAGTATTTACCACAAAGATAACTTCACTTTTTACTTTGAATAGTGTTTACCACAGTAAAAGTCATTTTACCGATAGAGTCAAGTTTTACCATAGTTTACCATGGTCATTTCTATTTTCTATTATAGTGATTCCAATTATTTGTGCACATAAGTCTTGTTGATTGTACTTGTGGGTTGGTATTTCACTGTGGTTACTTTTTGAAATGGGGAAGATTCCTGTTTTTTCAGCCCAATCTAATGAAGATGCTTCCTCTTTCATTTAAGAGTTTAAAAGATCTTGTATTTGTAATGGCCTTATAAGAAGGGAACAATGGACTGAATTTTTTCCTACCTTTTTGGATGGTTCAGCCCTTAGGTGGTTTGAAACACTAGGTGATAATGTGAAAAACTCATGGGATTTATTAACTGAAATTTTTCTTAAAGAATTTGGTGAACAATAGAAATATGTAGATCTCATGATCGATATCAAAAGCTAGCCCAAGGAGAGAAGGAGAAGATAAGGGATTATCATGCTCGTGTTCTAGAGCTAAGGAGGAAGCTCGATGGCCGAGATTCGGAAGGAAGGATTAGCGGATGGGTTGATGAATGGCGTGGATAATCTTCTCTGTAAGCACTTCATTCTTGGGATGAAGCCGGATATCGACAACGAGTGAAGTATGACCACCCAACTACCATTGAACAATCAAAGGAGATTGCAAGAAGGCAAGAAGAAAGCATGGAAGAGGAGCCCAAAGAAATTATTGCTAAAGTAGAGCCTACACCAGCACCTTTGGTCCGAATCTACAACCACTCTCGGTGAGCACAAATCTTTCTCCTAGTACATCTATTGAGTATGAAGATCTGCTCAGGAAAATGGGTCATTAACTATTAATTGTCTTCAAGGAAAAGAATTTAGTTCTCGGGAGGAGATAGAGGTCTAAAAGAAATATTTATGAAGTTGTATGTTATGGTTGTTATAAAAAGGTTCATTATAAGTATAATTGTCCAGATAGAGCTTCTACATCCGTACAAGAGATAATGATAAAGGGAAAGCACACATGTGAATTCTTTTGATGTAGTAGATAAGAGCATAAATAATGAATTAGATGTGTTTGTAACAAAATTAAAGAAAGAAAAATATAACCAAGATGGAAATGATCCTAAGAAGATGAAAGGAGAAACTACTAAGAAACATAGGAAAGAAAGTTGGGTGTGCGGGATTTTCTAATTTCACGGGGACAAGGACCATACTCCATCTTAGAAGATCTATCCGTAAGGCTGCAAATATTACATATGGTCAACTCTTGGCTTATGTCTTCTAAGAAGAGGTGGGAGATGTGAAGTGGACTCAATGCTCAACGAAGGAAGGAGGTTGAGGTCCCTGTTTTGGAGGCAGAGGCAGATCCCTACGCTCCACAAGTTGAGGTATTATGTAATGGTATTTCAATTTATGATGTCTTAGTTGATGGAGGTGCTGCAAGTTAATGTAATGACCGAGTATGTAATGAATATGTTGGGTTTAAAATTGATCACCCCTCAACACTTATGTTAAGGTCATTAAATAAAGGAAAAACTAAACGAGAATGTGTAGTTTCAAATGTAGCAATATCATTATGGGTGTTGTATGTGTGGTAGACTTTTAGGTGATGAAAAATGGTATCATTGCGTACTCCAATGTTGTTGGGAAAAACATGGCTAAGGAGAGTTCATGCAGAAACTACTGGAATGAAAGCTTCATGACACTTGGACGTGGTAGAGAGAGGGTGAAGATAAACGTGATCCCTTGGCATCAAAAGGCGTAACTGTGGATTCAAGTGATGAAACCCGATGATTGGACATCCTCGATTACTCGAGTACTAGTGAAGTGGACACCGAAGATGAATAAAGTGAGGTTGATTTTTCGGTCATGAATATCCTTCCAGTCCACACCGACTCATGATCCCATAAAATTATCGAAGAAGAAATTGATGATCGTCTCCAACAAATAAAAATTGGTGATGCTTGTGATGGAGATTGAGAAGGAATCCTACCTCCATCTCTTTCGAAGGTACATACACATATTCACTTTTGATTACAAGGAACTCCATCAAGTAAGTTGGGTAGAACATTCTATTGAGCTGGTAGATGGTGCTAAGCCCATAAAGTAAATGCCATATAGAATGAATCCTAATTTTTCTAAGACTATAAAAGAAGAAATAGATGAGTTGCTTGATGCGGGATTTATATTTCTTTGTGGAGAATTCGAATGGGTTTCTCCCATTGTGATCTCAATAAAAAAGAATGGGAAGCTATGCATTTGTGTTGATTATAGGAAGCTCAATAAGGATACAAAGAAGGATCATTACCCTCTTCCATTCTCGAGATAATATTTTGACGCGAAGTAGCTGCCAGAGTGCTATAGTTTCTTTGATGGATATAAGCGGATACAACCAAGTTCTTATAAAGCGAGAAATATCGATTGAAGACCACATTCACCACTCCTTGGGGAATGTTTTCTTATAGAGTTATGCCTTTTGGGTTGTGTAATGCTCTAGCAATGTTCTAGCACTTGATGAATAGGGTGTTTGAACCCTACATTGGGAACTTCATTAGAGTATTTATGGATGATTTTTGCATCTATGGGAGCAAGATGGACCTCCTGCACCAGATAGAGACAACATTTCAAAGGTTAGATGAAGCACAAGCCTCACTAAACCCTATAAAGTGTGTCTTTGGATGTTCTAAAGGCGTCTTATTAGGGCATGTTGTATCCAGAGATGGTATTGATCATCGATCCTGATAAAGTTTCAAAAATCAAAGAGTTACCATTTCCTATTAATAGAAGTAAGTTGAGATGATTTTTAGGCCATGTGGGTTACTATAAAAGTTTCATCAAGAATTTCTCAAAGATTTCCCAGCCACTAACCCAGTTCTTGAAGAAGGATGTTACTTATGAACCAGGAAATAAGGTGCATGAAGCTTTTGAACAACTGAAGGAAGCCTTGGTGTCTTCACCTATTTTAAAGAATCCAGTTGGAGCAAGCCATTCATTATGTATACGATGCCTCGGATGCATCACTAGGAAGTACTCCCCGAGCCAAAAAGATGAAAATGGGAATGATCATCCAATTTACTTTGGGAGCGAGACAAATGACCAAAGGTCTTTGAGGTACATAAGTGGGATAAAAGGATTCATGCAAAGCATTGTGGGCATATAGGGCAACATCAAAGTCAACAACAGGATACTCCCCATTTCAGTTGGCTTATGGCATTGATCTAGTTCTTCCTATTGAGTTTGATATTCCCACTGTGAGAGTTATGAAAAATGAAAGGATGGATGAAAGTGATTCAATAAAAGAAAGGTTGGTACATCTTCATTTGCTAGAGGAAATGAGGGAAATAGCAAAGGATACAAGCTATAAGAAGAAAATGAAGCAGAAGGAATACTTTGATCAAAAGATCTGTTGGTCTCCATTTCATGTGAATGACTTGGTTCTAGTATATGATTCCAGATACAAAAAAAGAAGACAGAAAATTTCTTCCAAAGTGGATGGGGCCCTACAAAATAGTAGTTGTGCATGAAAATGGTACATATCGACTAGAGGAATTAGATGGTACTCCCATTACAAAATGGGTCAACCATGACAAGTTAAATATTTTCCAAGCACCAGCTTCAAAATGTCCATAAGAGTCTACTCCGAGGATGGAGTAGAAGTTAGGAAGGGGGAAAATGTTGACATTAAAATTTTCCTCCGTAATTTCTATTTTATTAATGTATGTATTAGGAATAGGATGTTGTTAAGTATAATTAGTAGTGGCATCCAATAGAAGATAACGGTGCCATCAGTACAGTGCCACCAATAATGTAGAGTATGGTAACAGTCAAAGTACAATAGGAATGTTGTAAAAAGTAAATATTTGTCGTAAGTGGTCCGGTAATGTTAAAATGTCAAAGTTGGGATAAGTAGAGAAGTAGGGTCTACATGATTAGGAATTAGAAATATTATATTTGTAATAAGGACAAAGAGTGATGTCATAAATATTTTGTATATTTTATTTGTGGAAAATTCTAAAAAGGTGGAACCCATGTGAGATGATAAGGTTTATCTTATCTTATAAGATAAGCCTACATGTAAAGGCAAGAGTTTAGGCATGGAATATGATTGGCCAGAAGAGATTTCCTATCCTATCTTAGAGATAAGGTGGATAAGCCTGAATTCCTATAAATAAAGAGGCCACCCCCTCATTTAGCATAGAGAGAAGTAGTGAGAGATATTGTATGAGTAAGTGTGTAAAGGAAACCATCATTTTGAAGGTGTGTTAAAGAAGCCATTAAGAGGTGTACTTGTGAAGTTTCTCCCATAGTTATTGTTTGAAGGAAAGTGAAGTTAATAACACTTGAAGAACCTCATGGGTGAGATTGTAAAAATTTCATGTTGATATTATAATTCACTCGATATTTCAGATTTATCATTATTCTTTCTTAGCATAGTCATTGGTATTCTTGTGTTATGTTTTTGTTATGTTTCCAGGATTACATCCACCAAACTAAGAGCTATGCATTAGTTAATAATCATAGCACGAGGAGTTCCCGGTGAAGAATTATCATAGTTCCGTTGGTGTTGACAAGTCATGGTAACTTTCTTAATGATATTGATGGAGAAGTGATCCAAGATGGCTTGGGTTACTTGATTAAATGAAAATATAGAATTTCTAGGTGACCCACTATACCAATCTAACGCAGTCTAGTCGAGAAATGGAAAGGTCCTCATGAGCAAAGCATCATCATGAGAAATTAGGTAGCACCCGTGTTTTGAAAGATTGCAAATACTATTGCAGGTATTCCTTGCTATTGAAACAATTGAATTTAGGCATCTCCCAATGCATGGGATATGGATGGATAGGAATGGATGGGTGGATAGGCTCGTTACAAATCTCATCGTAGGTGAGAGTGTTACGAGAGCCAGAGACCAATGCCTCCAATGTCTGCATCTTGTCCATCATTAATTTGATTAGGTCGTTGGTAGGTTGTGATGGTTGGGTGCCTCCTGTAGCATAAGAGGGTTGGTGTTGGGCATATGACAAGGGTGGCATTCCAGTATATGGTGGTGCCATGTAGGTGGATTGAGAAGAAGGTAGTGAAATAGGGGGTACATACCCGGAATGAATAATAGATGAAATAGGAGGCTACTAGTAGTATGTATATGGAGGTGGAAGGGTCATGGTGACCCTAGTGGCAATGGGGGCCAATGATTGGGGAATAGAAAGGACCATGTTTTGAAAGGGGGTAGGGGTCACTGACACGGGAGGTGGTTATGTAGCTACGGGTATATGTGAGACAATAGGGGTAGATAAGGTTATGTTTTGGGTAGTTGTCAAAGGTATGGTGGATGTGGCGGGTGTAATGGATGTAGCAGACGCTACAGTCATAATGGGTATAGGACCTAAGCGGTGAAATGACTAGGGGTAAGGTAGATGCGAGGCAGCATGCAGCTAGATGGGGCTGACGCAAGAGTGGGAGTGAGAGTCCGGGGGATAGATACGGGCATGCCATATATAAACTGACCCGAGGCATCTCAAGTGGATGAATGGGAAAGATAAAATTGCAAGGCAGCAGGGTTTTGGTCAAGGAGTCATGTGTACTCCTCATCTCCGTAGCGATAGTGATAGGTTGGATAGGATCCATGGCGGGTGATAAAATGGAAGGTGGCGAAGGGCTAGGTGGGAGCGGTTGGCAACTAGGCGTGGAGTACGAGGATGCTAGCTTTTCGATGCATCAGTACCATGTGAATAGGTACTGATCAGGTTAGGCTACCTTTCTGTAAATGACATAGAAATACAGTAGGAATAGGAAGAATAAGTGGTAATAAATAGATTAGGTACCAAATTTTAGCTAAAAAGTTACACAGGATAACCGATGTCGGTCAGGGAAGACCAACGCCGGTTATAGGTAATCAAGCTACGGTCACTGTGGGAGATGGACAGTTGGTCAAAAACAAGGTATAAGGCCAAATTTGACAAGTATTCGAATACTAACAATATTTACAAGGTCAATGGGAATGATAGAAGTGACAGGGACTCTAAATAGTTAAAGAAGGTGAATAAATGTCCTTTTGGGTAGGTTAACCAAAAGGACCTAGAACCGATGCCGGTTGGGTATAACCGACGATGGTCAGAGGGTAACCGACGACGGTTGTTGGACCGACACCGGTCACTGTGAAATTGAAATAGTGATGAAAGAAAAGTGGTTGTGAATTAAAATATGATGTGGAATCAAACCCAAAATTTTGAGAATGATGAGAATGTGGTCCAGGCACACTTAGAAGAAGCCAAAATACACCAACTATGATGAGGAGCATGCAAGGAGAAACAAGAAGAATGAAGAACATGACCTCTCACCTCAAAACGTAAGCCAAGTAGAAACATTAAGAAAAATGTGATCCTAAGAGTGCCTTTTCTATTATGTTTGTTTAGCTTATGCTATTAAGGACTGACTCATGAACTATAGAATAAAATTTTATTGGTGAGGATGGATTCCTACAAAGAAGGAGATTTAAAAGGTTAGGTTTTAGGTATGTTATGATAGGGGCGGGCTTCACTCAAGTATGACTTGACATAAAGCAGATGAGATGGGGAGTACCTATCAATCCTATGATTAGTGTGATCATTGAAAGGTGTTCTCGGGAAAGATTTTGTTTAAGAATATGTAATTGTTTTGAATTTGTGTAATTTGGCAAGACTCAGAGAGAGAGAGAGAGAGAGTGTCTTTCTACGATTCATTTGTCAACCATCAGTTGGGAATGACTTCCAGCGTATAGGTTGCCCTCAATTAATGTGAGATAATGCGATAAATCGAATGAAATGCAATGATTTTAAAGCCCAAATCAAAATATGAAGTTCGATGACATAATTATATGAAGAGGAAGAGGGATGCTCTTTCTCTAAAATGTAGAATATAATAAGAAATGGTTCTTTTTAAGTACACCAAAAGAAAGGTTTCTTTTAGAGAAAATAGAAAGAAAAATAAGGTTACTAAGGAAGAAAATTAATGTGTATGCTTTTCGAAGGAAACAAACACAAAAATTTTCTTAGGAATTAATAAAATGCAAGGAACCCTGAATGGGTCCCACCGAGCGTGCCAAAATGTTTCACCTGATTCTTAGACATTTCTTTGAAAGTGACAAAACAGATATGGTAATGGGCATAGGAGGAATACCTATTGAAATGACGGTTGATAGGTTGTTGCACGTGTATGACCTCGTAATCCACAAATTGATCGTGAGAGCTTCCTTTTGGCTGGGAGGAACTACCTGAAATGGAACACAAGACCACCGAATAAAAGTTAAACAATATGTGCAGTGAATTGCCTAGCATGTGCTAGATCCGGGAAGTGTGATACTTCCTAGATGGTTATCAGTACATTGTTTAAAACAATTTAATGATGGTGATGAAGTAAATCCTATTGTAAGTGAAATGTTTTAGGCATCTCATTTTAAACACAATAAGAAATATCTAATCTAACAGGCTACGTTAAAATAAAATCAAGGTCAAGTAATTCTTCGGTCTCTAAAGGTCTAACAGAGGTTTTAGGAAAGTCACAGGTGATTAAGGGTGATGTGAGAATAGGTGGATAGGTCGCTATTCTGGGTTGTATTGGTAAATACAGTGACTAATGCCGTTTAAGGGTGATCGACGTTGGTTGGGGAGAACCAGTGCCGGTTACTGTGGAATACTGGGAATGTCACAGAATGAGCTTTGGATCTCCCTTATGGTTGCACAAAGGACTAGGCTGGTCGAAATGAGGTATTAGGCTGTTCGGATGGGATTTGGTGAGGATTTAATGGGGATATGGAGGGGTGAATATTGAAGGAGGTCAATGGGTGGCTAGGAGAACAAAGGATGAAGATATAATGATTAAATGAATGAACCAAAAGAGTAGAATGTTCTACTTACTTGTAACCTGGTTCTAGACATTTGTGAGTGAGGAATGAAGGTGTTGATAAGAGGTTGAATGTTACAGAGGATCATCAAATGTTGGGGAGCTCTCACATGGGATGCATGTGCTCTCATTCTTTCCTGATTGGATCAAATCTGTGTTGGATGGTTGATGGATGTCTATGCAAGAGAAAATGCTTGATCTCCTTCCTTGCATGCATGTTCTCGTTGAAGATTATTCTCAAAATATGTGTTATCTCTCAGGAATCAGCCAACTTTTTCCAACCTCAAAATAAGGTTGTTTTGAGGATTAAAAGGTGACTGACAGTGGTTCTGGCTTAACTGGTGGTGGTTAAGGGTAATCGGCGTCGGTTAGGGTGGGATTTTCTAGGTTTACTAAACTAGGTAGATCCCCTTGATTTTCTATGATCTCATGTCGTTCCCTCGCAGGATTAGACTGGAAGATTCTTTTAAGCATGCGAGAATGTGGTTAGAGGGAATTTAGGCATTGATTTTTAGGGTTTGGGTAAGTCTTAGTTAGTTATGGCAACTTACTAAGAATAGGTCTTAGTGTGAGGTGGCTTGATGAGGTGTCTAGGTGAGGTGGATATGTGAGCATTATCTAAATTAGGATATTTACATAATAAATATGGTGAGGATAATGAATTAATTTAATTTAAATAATTAAATTAATATTATAGTGAGGTGAAGGGGGCATGGCTAGGTGGATGTGTTCAATGTGTTTATTTGTCGAGGGACCAAAGGGGAGTGTGACCTAATTTTGGTGTCTACAATCTCATTCTTCTTACTACTATCCATAAGGAAACAGACAAGCCAAATCAAGCAACAAGAACATTGTGACCATTTTCTACAAGCTTGTAAATGAGAATCAAAGGAATTGGCACAAAAGGTTGTACGACGCATTGTGGGCGGATAGGATCACTCCCAAGAAGGAAATAGGTATGTCACCATTCCAATTGATGTATGGAGTCAAAGCAGAAATTCCTCTCACGATCGAGATGCCATCTCTCAAGCTACTACAGGAAATAGAAGATGGTCAGTACAAGGATTCCATTGACAAGAGGATCCTCTTTCTTGAGAAGTTGGAAGAAAATAGACTTCAAGTGGTGGATCACATTAAGGAGCATCAATTAAAAGTAAAGAATATTTTTGATAAGAAGGCCAAGGAAAGAGAATTCAAAGTTGGAGACTTCATCCTGCTATGGGACAAGAGAAGAGAACCAAAAGGAAGCCATGGAAAGTTTGATTCATTATGGCTCAGCCCATTCCAAATTTGTGAAGCTTGCGGCGAGAATGCTTTTCTTCTCTCATATTTGGATGGAACACCACTGGAATTTCCTCAGAGTGGGAAATACTTGAAATTGTATCATCAGTGAAAGTGGGTTGTTCCCCCACCTTGTACCATAGGTGTGTTTCCCTTTCCATTGTGTGGTTTTGTTTCCCCTTCATTGCGTGTCGTGTGTTTCCTTCCCATTGTGTGCTTGTGTGTTTCCTTCTTCTAATATTTCTTTCTTGAATTTATACATGACTCTACAAGGCCTAATGGATAAGGCATTGGTCAATGAATTACAAGGTCTAGAGATTGAGATTTTGGATTCCCATGTCATGTCTTCACTATGCTCAATCCATGTCATGTCCCCAAGCTAGAGCTAGTTGTTGTCGCCCTCAAAATCCCCCCCTCATTTTTAAAGTAAAATTCAAAAATTTTGAGCTCACACCCTCCAAAAGTGTTTAAGTAAAGTTGGAATTCCGAAAAGATAGAGAAATTCATGCTTTGAAGTTGTTTAAACTCTCCAGTCTACATGTTTTGATAAATTTTCCATTTTCTGTCTGGACGTGTGAAAATTTTATTGTTGTTCCTCATTTGAATGAAATTGTCAATATTTCTATGGCCATAGATCGTCGAACCTTGTATTGTTTTCAATTTCTTGGTTCACGAAAAGAAATTTGAAAATTGGGCACGAAATGGTGGAGTTTTCTTCTTCTCTACATTTTTCCACAGTCATGAATGACGGGCATATCTTCCTCGTTAATTTTTTCCCCTACATCCACAAGTAGTACATGGATATCTTTGATTGGATACGACATGGCCATGTTTCAAGCAACAACAGAAGCCTCCACATGTCCAAATAACGCAACTCCAAGGGTAGGGCCCAAGGGACAGTCCACAAATAAGTGCATGCTTTCCACGTGTCCAAGGTCCAAAATGAAGACATAACAAGCCCAAATCGGCTAAGTATGGATGGTTCAGCAGACGACGCTATGTGCTTCATCAGTGTGATTTCAAGGGTCGAAGCTAGGGGTAGTTCTCAAACTTACGCCAATCCTCCACATGTCCCAGGTCTAAAAAGGGGACATAGTCGATTTCTTCAATTGACTAAGTATGAGCGGGTCGGCGAAGCCTCCACGTGCCTCAACGACACAATTTCAATAATGAAACCAAAGATCCAATCTTCAAATGAGTGTTAGCTTGCCACGTGTTCAGAGTCAATGGAGAGATAGAATAGGCCATTGAAAATTCCAGAACGGTGGAAAGAGCCACACGTTAGCTCAAAGAAATTTTAGGAGGCATATCCAAAGTGAAAACTCAAATGAGTGCTAGTTCTCCACGTGTCTAGAGGTCCACATAAGTCAAGTGGGAAGTAAGAAAATTGGCTAAGTATAAAAGAATTGGTAGAGCTCTCCACATCTCAGCCTGGTGCAACTTTAAAGGAAAAATCCAAAGGCAGGCTCCAAATGAGCACCAGCTCTCCACGTGTCTAGGGTCAGATATATGGCCCCACCAAATAAAAGGGATAAAATAAAATATTAAGCCCGAATAGAAAGTCAAGGTGAGGAAGTGGGCCATCGAGGAGATTTGAGAATTTGAGCCTTGTTTTCATTAAAGGGGCTTAAAGTTAAAAAGTGACCTACAGCCCCGCCCACGCCAAGGAAAAAGTCAAATATTAAGCCCGCATCGAAGGTCAAAGTGGGGAGGCGGGATGACGAGCAATTTGTGTTTTTGAGCCCACATTAAAAAAAGGTAAAATTATAAAAGTGACCGTGACTCTGTCTCCACTCAAGTAAGGCCACATGTCAAGACCATATCAAAAGTGGGTGAGTGGACCAAAAATGTAAAAATGCCAAATCTCTATAAAGTTAGAAAATGCAAAAGGCATCCTCCACGCCCGCTCCAATAAATTTCTCCCACGTGGACAACTCGGATTAAAGTTTGAAAGGCAAGATGAACAGTTCAAATTCAAAGTTACAAAATGAGTGTAATGACCGCATTATGAAAAGTATGGTTTTTCCCGCCATTGGTGTTTCTTCATGAATCAAGAATTTGAATGGATGCGAATGATTGAAAATATTGTAAATCGTTTCTTGCTAACAAAGAAGAAGTTGTAACCATTTCTTGCAAGATATTTAATGGCTTCTTCACGCCATTGTAAAAGAGGTTGGAAATTGATCTTGTAAACTCACGAGTGCATTATACTTAGAGAAAGCAAAGGAGATAGCCATTTTCTTCTACTTTCCTCCATTCTCAAATTTCTTCCATTCCCACATTATGTAAAACTTCTGTTTAAGCATCAATGTAGCCTCAACACAAGAAGGATATATTGTAGCCTCTTTAATGAGGAGATTTTAGAAACTTTGAGTTCACAATCTTATCTCGTCTTGTTTCCATTTGTAGGGTTGTTTCTTCCCATAAATGCATGTGTTAAAATTTCTAACTAGTGTGTGTACATGAATCTAATTTTCTACCTACAACATTATTTCTCCTACCTCTATTCTCACTTCCTTTCCACTTTCAGAAAAAATATTTCCTAGCAAGACATTGCTAGCTTTCTTTTGAGGTAGTGGAGTGCCCCTGTTGGATTCCCAGTCGAAAGGCCACCATAGAAATCCACATTTTATCACACATGCATATACGAAAGCTGCATCGGTTAAGTAGAGGGACTTAGATTCCCAGAGTGTTGGCAAGGAATTCATAAATTTGTCCACCCGACAAATTTCCTCGCTAAAAAGATCCAACAGGAATGTTGATGCATAGTCTTGCAAATACCAAATGAGACCGAGCCTTGGTAGCCGGATCCACCACAATCAGCATCCCCATAGATCTAACTACTCCCAAAAAAACCTCAGCTCCCAAAACTCAAGAGGAGACTTGCAATTGAATCCAAATAGGAGAGCATAAAAATGAAATTATATGGCATTCATGGTTCCCATCGGTGAAAGATAAAAATGGCATGACCATAAAACCATGGCCCCTCTTGTAGCACCTTTTGCATTTCCAAATCCTTATGGAAACAAAACAAGAGGATTTCCCTTCCAAAGTGATTTCTCATCGACCTTACAAGACCATTTCCTTCCACATCATTCTCTCACGAAATCAATGTTTGGTCTTACTCCCGCAAACCTTCCAATAATTGTGAATATGAATCTTTTCTTAGCCATGTCAATAATTTCCTTCAGGATGTCCAGCTACGGCTTTGCCTCATTCCATGAGGGGTTGAGCTTAATCGGGGCATGATGTGCTTTACCAAATAACTTTCAAACCCAAGATGATGCTCTACCCACATAATGATTGTAATGTGTTATCTCTCTATACATATTTTATTCGTAAATTGATTATTATCTATTTTCTTGTCAGAACTAGTATTTTTCTTGATTGATGTGTTCTTATATTTTGGGCATTTTATTTGGTTTTTGCACTAACATGTGGATTTTTACACTAAATATGGCTATTTAGCAATTTGTTTTTCCTAGTTTTAAATTTGTGTATCAAGTTTAACTTTTTTTTATAGCCTAGCCCAAGCCTTGAGTTTTTTTTTGCCACTTGGCATTTGAAACATATTGTTATGCTAGTTCTAATGTCGTAACGTGTTGGAATAGGGTCATGGGATTCACCATGGAGTGGTTGAACCTATGGACCCACTTTTTTGTATGGGGGTACTCCCAGAGGAGTTACAGATAACTAGTGGGTTGTTGAACCACGAGTTATTATGTCACTTGGGTTACAAGTGTCTGGACTCTATGTGCCTAGGGCCATAGAGTGACTGACCTCTTTGATGGAGGCATAATAAATTTGAGGGAGGAATAAGAGACTTGAGGGAGACATAAGAGACTTGAGGGAGACATAAGAGACTTGAGGGAGACATAATAGACTTGTGTGTGTGTGATTAGTACACTTGGATTTTTTTTTATGTTTGTGATCCTTGGGAGGCATGTGTAGTTGTTGTGTGATGCTTGGGGAAGTATATGGAGTTGTTTTGTGATGCTTTGGGAGGTGTATGGAGTTGGTATTATGATTTATGTGTACACTCATGTGATTTCAGCTATGTTTTGTATTGTTGAGGATTGATTCTCCTAATTGAGGGTGCATTTTTATTCCCCTTTTGACACTATGTAACTACAGGTTGTAGTCTTGCATTTTGTGAAACCTTTGTATGTGTATTTTTGGAATTCCATGTTGTTATAGTCTGCTTATGTTGCAATTACTTTTGTGTGAAGGGAATATGTGTGATAAGTACTATATTGAGTGGGTCATGTATGTTTCTTCCTTAGTTTGGTTGAGTTCTTGTGATCTCATTATAGTCATGAAAGTATGTATCATGATGTCTCGATATTGTTGGGCACCCATGAGCATAAGTAAATTAAAATTATAAACAATGAAATATTAAGGGGATTGATATTAATAAATAATGTAAAGGAGAAATACTAAGTAATAAAATAAAAGAGAGTTGTCAATCTTCTCAGAACATTAAAATTTAGGATATTGTCAAAATTAGTTTGCTTCCTTGTGGTTGTGTTGTACCGACAAGTTGTTTTGTTAAATGATAGGTGTCATTAATGAATTTCTTGCCTACCTACCCTTTAAGCTTTAGTATTGTGTCACATCAAGGATGATGCTCTTATAAGGGGAGGGAAATGTAGTATCCCACTTAAATAAAAACAAGGATTGATATTTATATAAAAATTATATATATATATATATATATATTGGTTTGGTTTTTTTAATGCATTTGGTGGAGGAAGGGACATACTTGACAAAGAGTAAAGGATTTGGAAACTTAAATCACACGTAATTGAATGGTATTAATCCCAACTCCATGACATCTTTTAGCACCCCCTGTCATTGTCCAATCGGGAGTTGTCGGTGGGTGGTTGTAATTGCCCCGAATGGTGTTAAGGCGAGCTTAGAGTGCAATGCATCCAAAAAGGACCATGTCTGACTGTCATTTCTCTACAAATAATTAAAGCATTTTATTTGTGAGCCAAAGTTTTTAACCATGCTAGAAACCCAAGTTCACGTTGTAAATTCAGCAATAATCAACGTTATTACAATTTTTGACTAAATGAAAGAATGAGACAAATTCTCATGGAATTATTTGCTTGGTGTTTGGATGACATGCACGAAAACATGGGTTTCCTCATGAGAAAGGCACACAGCCACATATGCAACAAACAGTCTCCAATGGATCGGTTTACATTTTTCTTCATACTCTCGGCTTTGTGCCAAAATACGATCCTGAAATAGGTTATGAACATCCAACAAAGCATAAAGATAGAAGATTTTTGTCAAATGTTATAGTTATAAGTGTTGTGGGATATATGTATGCAAAATATGGAAGCATGTGCTTCACATGTGAACTATTCAACTAAATTTCCTAAATGTTGCCTTATGGATCGCAATGATAATAGGATATGTTCAAAATGGGTTTGTTGAAAAGGCCTTGGAACCTTTCAAGAAAATGAAAAGATAGGATTAATAGCCTTTTCTAGCATCCTCCACCTGTGCCAAAATAGAGATTTAGAATAAGGAATGTACATCCATCAAAGCATAACAAAATCTAATTTTCTTTCCACTTTCTTCCCATCATGTGAAAAAATGTGAACACTGGAACTAGATATGGAACTACACCAAGCAATATTCATTATTTTTGAGGGTAAACCCTATCAATACTTAGTTTTTCCTCCACTAGATCTACTTTTGGATTTTCTTCATCTTGTATTGAATTTTCGGTTCGTGTTTTCCAATGGCCTAGCTCAACCCTATTTGGAAGACTTTGAGTTGCTTTATACTGGGAGAGCTATATTTGAAGTCCCTTAGGCACCAACTACCTTCACCTCACTGATTTGAGCATGCTTACACATCCTGGGTCACTATTTTCGGTATAGAGATGATATATGCATATGTTAGTGTCCTCCCATAGCTCACTCATTCTTGTGATTTGTAACAACTCTCTTGGAGTTAGAGTTTGATGTGGGTTTGGTGGGTTACTTTTTTAACAACTCATTATTCTTGTTTATTTTCTCGATATTATTATGTTGGCTCAACCTTATTATGATTTGTTGTCATGGGTTTTGTATTATATGCAACTCTCTATAACCTATGCACAACTCACCGAGGTTTCTCATGTTTCTAGACATCTCTCATTGTATCAACTGTGTAGTTTGTTATTTTCAAAGATTATTGATGGCTGGAGTAAATCCAATTCCAAATAACTTCCCAACAATGCCTCAACCTGTGCTATAATGGGATATTTTAGATAGACTATGGATATCCACCAAAGTATATTAGAGGATGGGCATTATTATAGCAAGTGTTTATAGCTACAACTATTGGGAGGACATGTATGCAAACCGTAGAATCATGTTCTTGACACGATCCCACCTGGAGCACCTCTTTCCCGTGAACACAAATATCTCCTAGGCATGGTCTATCTCACATTGTCCTTCATAATTCTTGTACTTTAGTTTTCCATTTGCATCGTAATAAATTTAAAACCCTTGGATTATCATACATTCAACTATTTTATATAAATTTTGTTTTGGAAAATAATAAAACGTCATCTAGCACTTATGTAACCCGATTAACACTTGGTAGTCAAGTATAAAATTAAACCCTCCTTCATTCATGATTTGGAAAACTTCATAACCATATTAGATAGCTACAACATCCTTTTATTGACAAGATGAGTTTGTTCCCTCGTAAAGCCACCAATTGTTCCATTGTAAAATCTGGTAAATCACGATATTCAAGGAACCACAAAACAATCTTCTGAAACCCGAAAATGGGATGTAAAGTCTCGTTCTAATCCCTTGTTAAAAGGAGAGTCACACCAAGCTTTAGATGGATCCCAATTGACCATTTATACTCTCTTCGCCGCTCCTCTAGGAGCCCTATTATCCCTTTTTCACTTTTAGGAAGTTAAAATGGAAAAGTTGGGTTTCTTTTGCTCGCCATTTGACCTTGAATAACGAAATAATTATCGTCCTTTGCAAATCTATTGTATTTTAATTAGAAAATTTCCTAGAACCTTCAATTCGGAAAATCACATCCCTGGTTAGTTTGGAAAAGGGGTTTCATAGGCCTCCTATCGTTGTTTGACTAGGTGGCTTTGGAAAACCATTCACCAATCGTGCACTATTTTCTAGTTCTATATTCCATCAATCCCTATGGATTATTGGTATATATGTGGACATGTAGGAATTCTCCCATCCTGAATTTTCTTATTAGAAGATATTTTTTTGAATGCACTTTCTTAGCCTCAAAGCCAAAATTGAGATGTTTTTGCAATTAGCATGAAAATGTAAAAAGAAAGTCAGAGGAGCCTAGTCAAGTTAGCAAACCATTGTGGAAACTTATTAATACTTGTAAATAAATTTTTGAAACTCTATCTTGTGACTTGTGTGAAATTTGACTTTTGGGAAAATATTGTTTCTCTCTCTTCTCTCTCTTCCATATCTCTTTCTCTCTCCTCCCTTAGTTAAGGAATGAAATGAAATGAGTATATGCCCCTAACCCTCTCTTGTTGCATGTGTATTTTTATGATCATGTAAATGGAAAACCAATAACGTTAATTATGCTAGATTTAGGTGGATGTCATGCCAACAATTTATCACTGATTTCATGCTCACATGGTTTTGTAGGATGCAAGTAAGATGATGAAATGACGTGGTTGTGATTCATTGTATATTATTGTAATTTATGTATGTTAATGGAAATAAATTTTATGTATTTCTATGTTATAGTAAATACTTATTATTGAAATTTGATAATATGAATGAGATGCTAGATTTAGGGGTGTTTTGGGGAATTTTGCATTTAACTATAGGTGTTCTTTTCGTTCTAATTTACATATGGTAAAAAGGGGGTTGAATATATATGTTAAGTGATATCAGATGATAGTTTATCAATTGTGAAGTATTGATAGGTTGATTAATGAAATTTTGTAATATTTTTAAGATGCTAGTGTTAAGGGAATGTTCATCTAAACACGGGTGTCATTTGATTCTAAAATTTGTACTATAAAAAGTTGGATAAATGAAATTGAAATTAATAGCTTATAGTGCAATTCCAATGTGAAATTGATGATTACATACTTGGTGTGTTATGTTTTTACCTTAAAATGTAATAAAGAGATCTAAAAAAATCCACCTAGTTTAAACTTCATGTATAAATACCCTTCCTGTGTGATTCTTTGTAGCATAGAAAACTAAAACCTTAGGACAAACTAAAATCCTTATGCTTGATAACACCTTCTAGATTAAATAAATAAGATCACAAGTTTGAGTTTATCGTCATAGCTTGTATGCTTAGCGACATCGTTGTGAACCCGATGGTTAGGAATGACATGGTCAACATTATCTAGAGTATGTGGTTCCCTTCTGGATAAGTAACCATGTGTGTAGTAAGGAGAATGTGTCTCTTAAGGTAGTACTCTTGGGAACCAACATTAAACATAGTGTAAAATCCTCTTGGACCAACATACTTGTTGAGTGGTGAAGATCACCAACTTACCTTGGAAGTCACCTTTAAGAGTTGGCATCATAGATGAACTCAATACCCAATCTCAATTGTCATTTGGGTTCTATGATGCAATACAAAAAGTTTATTGTGAAACTTAACAACATTTTTGTGTAGGATTAGTTTGTGCAAACGTAACCTATTGATGATGTCTTTGGAAGGAAGGTGAAATTTAGGTCATTCTCATTTCATGTTCAAACCTTTTTGTGGTGAGAAGCAAGACCCACATTGTGCAAACTCTAATGTGAACCTTAACCCCCTTAAAACGATGAACTACTCCATATTTATCTCTCACTTGTCCTATTATGTATCGATGGATGATTTGAAACTTTGCGATCATTTCTTAGAGATAAATCCCCAATACATGGACTATTGCAGGTCTCTTTGAGGATTCAAATGCCCCTGTTAGCAAATAGGTCACACAATTTATTACAAAAGGCATATGAACCTATTCAGGAAAACCCTCTTGAGTTGGACGAAAACAATACTCAGGAAACCTAATCTTGAAACAAAGTAAGGAAGTATGTTGCCATGTTAAGTTCATTTGAATCCTTAACTAACTATCAAAACATAACTATAATAAAACTATAATTGATGCTTGTCCTTAGGAACTATTATCGTGAGATGTTATTCCACAAGAAAAGTGAAGCATGATCTTCCGGCAATGTGATGGAACCCTCTTGCTATGGATAAATAACTTATTTCCTATAATACTTATTGTGTAATAACTCAATTATAAATTATACTTATTGTGTAGTAGCATATGTGTATGTAAATAGCCTTGTGTGTAGATAAATATCCTTCTAACAAACGGGCGAATAAAACAAGTAATTAAAATAATGTCGATTATCCTTATGCAATGAGATACAAGAGTTAAATGTTAAACGGTATAAATGAAAGCTAACTAAAGGAAAATAAATGTATGGTTCACATATTATTATCCTTTGTAGAGCTTAAGTTAAAGATTGAGACATGATCATAATAAATGTGTAATCCTAAAAATATCATTCCATGGAAAGACCGTATCTATAAGTTTGTATTGTGGTTGTATCGTTATGTTGTGCCTTAAAACACAAAAAAGGGATCTTATTGTGCATCCCGTGTTTCCATGATATCTCGTGTGGGTTATTGTTTGTGCAAACATATATTTTCTTGTGCGATGTCTTAGGTGATCTCCTGTAGAGTCATGTATACTACAATGTAAGTAAAAAAAAAAATTATTTTGGTATTTTTCACTGTTGTAATTGTGTGTGTAAAATGTGGGCATTACAATAGTGAGAAAAATCCAATAGGTTTCAAGTTTGAAACCCAACTGAAATGCTTGTTTCTTGGAGCACTTTATAGCCACCCTTTATAATACTAAGCTCGAGTAAGTGCAAGGAAATAGATGAAGTGTGAACAATCATTGATAATTGAGTCCACATTATGTGCTTGAGTTTGGACCGAAGACCTAAAACTATTGGGGATGTGGTTTTGTGTTGTAATTTACATATGGTAAAAGGGTAAAAAAATTAAGTGATAAATGATAGTTTAAATTGTGAATATTGCCAAGGTTGCCATAATTAATGATGTCCGTTCAGATTGTAGTTGATTGGGAGGATTATTGGGGTAAATTTGAGAATAAAAAAAGTTGGAAAATGAAACACCTTTGATTTTTGTGAGCCAGGTGCAATGCTTTAAAATTCAAAGATGAAAAAATGAAAAATAACAACATAAAAACACACAAATGCAAAGCTTCTTCATATTAAAAATGTCATTTTCCATACGGAATTCTGTAAGACCAGTTGTTCCACGACAAAAAAATATCTTCAAACTGAGTAATTGAAGAAATAAGAACGGAAGAATGTGCAGTAGACTCCTGAAAACAGTCGCTCATTACACTGAAAAATGGACTAATCGAATATTCACTCGTTACACTGAAAAACAGACTCCTGAAAATAGTCACTCGTTACACTGAAAAACAGACTAATCGAATATTCTTTAGAATATGAATAATCAGGAGAAGCAGAAATTATGGAGAAGGAGAAGCTACTTCAACACAACCAAGCTTGGACATGACCGTTTCAATCTCGACAGTTTTAAATACTAACTCGGAGCACGAAACTTTGCACAAAATTCTTGGCTTTCCACTAGTTTGGAGACTCAGAAGGCAAGAAATGGTCTGGATAAATGACGCTTTGGCTAAAAAAATTCTATCAAAATAATGTTCCTCGAACACGAGAATTATTCATAAATGGCAGAAAGTCTCAGAAGACGCAAATTTAGCCTCAAAAGACCTGATCTTCAACGAATTTTCTTGATCGGGTTTGAAACTTGAACGAGTGATGTTTTTGATGAACTACTAACTACATTTTGATTTTTGTCTGGCTGTTGAAGGAGAGTGGAGTGTGAAGAATATGCGGCTGAATTTCTGCAACGAATTAAGGAAATGGAAGATGAGCTACTGATAATCCAGCATCTTTGCGAAGCACTGTGATTGATTGAGTAAACATTTTTCTTTTGTTGAACTTTTGCGTGTTTATTTGTAGGTGGAGGGACACGATTCCTCAAAGATGCTTTCAACATTTTCTTCCAAAATTTCCAAATATTTTTTCTTTCCCTTCCGACTGTAGAATTTGAACGCTCCAGACTTCCTTACTTTGTTTCAGCTGCTGATATGTGAGTCGGTGCGTGGATGGCTGTGATATGTTCGAGGTCGGTCTGGTTATTGTTATAAC
This sequence comes from Taxus wallichiana var. yunnanensis, assembly GCA_018340775.1. Classification (NCBI taxonomy): domain Eukaryota; kingdom Viridiplantae; phylum Streptophyta; class Pinopsida; order Cupressales; family Taxaceae; genus Taxus; species Taxus wallichiana. The sequence continues at coordinate 905,185,313 of CM031235.1, read as the reverse complement.
TAGGAAAACCATCTAAAGGAGTATATTGGAGGAGTATTTGAAAGCAATATATATTAGTAATAAAGTTTAAAGTTTATGGAATTATAATGTAAAGCATGCAAGATTTGGTATTTTTTAAAGATTCGGGTAGTCATTGGAGGTTTTGAAACTCAATTGTGATTGGAAATATGACAATAATTATAGTATTTCTATTGAAAATTAAGACTTTGCAATTTGTTATATATCACTAAAATTTTAAGAGACAACAATCCATGAGTATTTAATTATTTATTAAGGAAAAAGGTCTTTTGACAGGATGGGGTGCCCACAGGACAACCAAAATAAAGGGTTTTGCCACGTAGATACAATAATAAGAATTTAACAATTTTCATGCACACCTATCACGGTATTTTGACAATGCTAAAGAAGTAGAGTGCGATGCATGATTATCGCTTTTGTGAAGAGGAACTTCAATGCACAAATTATATAGTAACATAAAATGTTAACCTATACATAAAAGGACTTCATCTCGTACTACACACCGTTGGTCACTATACAAATGGTTTCGAGGAATGTTAATGTAGTTTTGATCGTTGTAGCATGAAATAAGATTAGTTGGATTGATTGGATTGATCATATTTTGATGGGATTGATATCTTTATTTTTGTGTTGACGCTCGATTTCAAAAAGGATATAAATGCGGAAAATTTTAAGGAACCCCCTTAAAAAAACTTATAGAAATCATGGTGAATATACCTGTAACCAATTTTGTGGTTTTGGTGAATATATTTGTAACCAATTTCGTGGTTTTGGTGAATATCCCTATAACTTGTTTCGTTCTTTCGGCAAAAATGGTAAAAATATTAAAAATAGTTGGAAATTGAATGACGAATCTCCTGTAATTTGTTTGGCGAATACCCTTTGTCGAATTTCACTGTAATGAGGTCCAAACTTTTTTATTTCTTTTGTATGCCTTACCTTTATGCTCAAGCGCTGTGATGTGTGACACTTGGTTACTCGAAGGAACAAGAAAATGACACGTGGTATCTTGTGATAGCTCACTGCCACTCTAGCTTACCTCACCGACACTACGGACCCGAAACTTTATCAATCAATTCATTTCATAGGCTTGGAGTCCTGGGGCATGTCTTTGACTTGGGAGGCCCTAATCCTATCACGTATCTTTCTCGATGGGCAGGGAATGATTGAAAACTTTAATAATAAGGCACAAGTAACTTATATTTAATAATCAATGATACGTCGTTGTCGGTTGGTTCTATTAATTTTTTAATGTCTGGTATATGCAGCAGTAAGAATGTGTTTTTTTAATAACAGTACATGGGGTAAATGTAATGATGTGGAGAAGTAGTGCTCGCAACATGTGAAGTAGATTTATACACTGGTATTTGTACATGTGTGTGCCGAGAAACATGATCAAGATTTTGAATTTTGAAACTTAAGTTTAATTCAAGTCCAAGAAGATGAAATTATTTCAAAGGGACACATTGGCAATTTGCAATCTCACAGGAAATAACATGTAGCAAAGGTAAAGTTATCATGTCTTAGGCTCATGTCATTTAAAGTTTGTGACTGATTATTTCTCTGGTGTTATTCCCATAGTTGATTGCAGGTTCTTCTACTTAAAAATAGACAATTCAATGATTACTCTTGCTTATAAGCTTTGGCAAAGACAAACAAAAGGATCGATATACATAAAAACATAGACATACATACATACAATGATTACTACTTGTTTATAAGCTTACATACAAAGACAAATACAAAAGGATCGATATACATACATACATACATACATACATACATACATACATACATACATACATACATACATACATACATACATACATACATACATACATACATATATACATACATACATATATATATATATATATATATATATATATATATATATATATATATATATATATATATATGGATATAGAGTAGAGCCAAGTCGTTGTCTCGAATCAGCCTAGGCTCAAAGGCGATGCCACCTTTGTTATAACACATGTCAGTTGTGTTTATATATTATGACAAATATGACCAAGACCCCTGCTTTAAATGAAAGCAAAGGATGAAGATATTCTCGAAAACACCTTTATGAAACAAAAGAACTCTCCCACCACAATGCAACTAAATAAGAACATTCTTTTCCTCACGTAAAACCACTCGAACACTGTGTGGGGCATGATTGAAATTTTTTTCCAGGACCAAAAATTGCCTCTTCTCCTTTCAAACTCAAGCTCAAGCTCAAACACAATTATGTCTTTCAAATGGTCCCCATCTACAATTGGTGCTGCAAGTGGAACCCTTTCTTCAGATACAACCAACCTTGGTCTATAGTGAGGGAAATGGTCTCTACCATATCTTACAGGTAAGAACATAAAATGCAAAGTAGCATAATCTTGACTATTATAAATTCTCACACCCAACACAGGTTCATATGACATTAATAAGAAAAAATTGTTGCTCAATACAATGGGTTCATAGAAGAAACAATCTCTCAATTGTACCACAATCCTTCAAGTCCCCATAAAAGAATCATAAATTTCTATAGTACCATAGCCTACATTAACTCCAGATCTATTAGCGCCTTCTTAAACCACTTTGTACCCCTTGTCATTCGCCACTAGAATGCCTTATGCATAAATACAAAAATTTAATCCATTAAGTTGGGCTGATAACATCCGAGGAATCTTGAAGGAGGTTCCCAACTTTAGTGGATTATATGCCCTTGAAAAATTATCACACATGAATAAAATAATATTATCCGTCGATGTGAATCTTCAAACCGTACCGAATCAAAGCATAATAACCATGAAAATTTGATAATTTTCCATGTTCTACTGTAAAATTTGTATCTTAGCCAATGATGACCACTATCATGATTTACAAGTATCCATGGATGTTTGTTCCTTATTTCACTAGAATGCCTAAGAATCTAGTGGAAGTCATTAGTGCTTTCCATTCCTTAGAAACTAGAGAGAACCTACATATGGATTCTAATGGAAGCCAAAGCAATATGTTTTCCCAAACATCTTGAGGTAGTGAATGATCCCACAGAACACAATTTCCATGCTACATTGGAAATAAACTAAAATGAAGAACAAATTCCGGTGTTTCAAGAAGGAGAAGACAAATCAAAAGGCACAACACTGTAGCAATGTAAGAGTATCCATAAGAACAGGTGTTGGCAAGGAAAAATATATTTGTTGAAACATAAAAAAGAGTATCCACAAGAGTATCTCATATATTTGTTGAAACATAAACATTACATTACATAAAAATTACATATCATAAACTATAAAATCTCAAAAAAATTGTTTTTTGTTTTTAACATAAACAAGAGTATCCAGGTTTTGATTTCTTATTTTTTCTATTTTTAAACTATAAAATCTCAAAATTTCAAAGTGTTTGATACGGTGGATGGAAGAAAATGCAAAAAAATGGTAAATTTCTCCAAATCCACTATATTTGGTAACTGTGACATAGGCATACCAAAAAAGCTATAAGCCTATAACTATATTATAACATAAATATTACATATCATAATATATTTCTCAGTTCTTGTACCACTTTCCTAACTGCATCAATATCAATCTTCTCCACCAGAGTGTTGGCCAGGGTTAGTATCTCGACACATTCTTTATCAATGATAGCTTTGTTGGTGTCTATTAAGTCTTTCCAGGTTTTAAGCACTTCAAAATATCATTACATCTTTACAAGGATGGAAGACACCATTTCTACATGACTGTCCATCTGAGGGATCGCCGTTGGGGATTGATTTAGATTGCCATCAATTTCCATATCCACATTTTTTGAAGTAGCATGTGGATAATCCATAGGTTCTGGGTCTGAGGAATCTAGATAAAGAATAGAGAATTCCTATAATACTTTGGGAATTGGCTATTTAGACAGGGACTCCGATTGGAGCTCTACAGAGAATTTCTAAGAGAATGAAGGGAAACAGTGGCAACAGATGAATGGCCAGGAGAAGGGGGTGGAAGCACCATCAAAAGGAGAACTAGAAGTAGAGAGGGTGAAGGATTTCCCAACAATAACCTCGTCTGAGTCCATATCAGAACTAGAAGAAACCACGATGTATTTATGGCTTGATACTAGTTTGATGCACTCAATTTGGTCCCCATGATTTTTTAAAAGAAACTAAGTGTCGAAAATGACCATGGGCCTTGAATTTATAATTTTTGAGCGAGTTCTTTGACTGGACCTTGAAACGTGTCCACCAAATCGAGTATGTATAGACGCTTAATATTAAATGTAAATCACACGCAGCATGGTGAAATTTTTTTCCTTTAAACCGGCATGACTATCCCATGTGCTGCACCTTTTAAAGTTAAATAAATTGCCTTTATCATGATGAATAAAATATCATTAAGGATAAACATATCGAGATTTGAGCCAATTTAACACTTAAAATTTGATACAAAAGTAGTCGATAAAATGTGTCACATCAAAAATAATAAAATTTAAATGAATCACTTTAAAGACTAAATTGATGGAAAAATCCTTTTCTATATTTATTAAATATGTCGCCACTTTTATGAAAAACATCTTTTCCATATTTATTAAATATCTTGTTTCCTGGACCTTCATCCCGTAAAATATAACATGACCAAAAATTAAATTTGATAAGACATTTCTTAACCGGGAAGGTGTTGATTAAATCTCTAGAGGCACACTTTACATGTTTATTTAAACCTAGTGATGACATGTTACTAACTTACCAATACAACATAGCTTTCCCAAGTGTCCTCCACCATCTGCTTTCAATCAACCGTCCCGCATCCATGTCTTCTTCATCTACAAAATTAAATCCTCTTAATGCAAAGCTCACCCATTTGGGTGAGTGTTTCAAGCTGACAAAGGCAAATGAGGCCCTCGTTTGCCACATTCTCAAATACCGTACACCATGGCCATTTTTGGTGCTCAAAATAGTCTCACCTCATTTTACCAACAAAAATCTATCAATTTATGGTCTTAGTCACATTTTATCTTCCCAGATTGTGCCTCGAAAGGTCTCCACCTTCCTTTTGTTACTTGTAATTAGTCCTTTCCTAGATCGAGGAACATGTATAGATCCAAAATTGTTTCCTCATTTCTCTGTTCATCTGAAAATGTCTGTATTTAGGTGTAAAAACTCGTGTTGTCCCATCCTTTCCGTTTTCCACAAATCAACATTTGTTGTCCTTTTCATTTTTCAAAAATACTTGAAGAAAAATGAATGGATGTAGCTCAAAGGAATTTATTTGAGCCTTATAACATTTATAAATTCTCCATCCTTGGAGAAAATTTCATCTCCAGGCTCAAATGGTCATTTTTCCACATTTTACGGTTTGATGAGCATTTCTCCCGGTCAAATTTACATCCTTGCATCAACAAGAAACATGGCCTCTTTTGGTTGGACATGACTCGGAAAGGTACTTCAAAAATTTCATGAATCGCCTCAACTTAAAAAAATTGTCTACTTGGAAGAACGGTGCTCATTTGAAGGTTCACTTTTTGGTTTGGCCTTGGAGTTGCGTCGGGAGGACATGTGGAGATTTCCGCTACTTTTCCCGCAGACTTTGACAAATTTTTATGTAATCGGTACAGTTTGGATGAATAGGGACAAGTGGTGAGCCCACACTTGTTCCGGGTCTCGCTCTTGGGCTCTATGTTGAAATTGCGCCACGTGGAGGCTTCCAGTTAGGTCTTCCCATACTTAGTCTTTTTTTATAAGGTTTTGAGAGGCCTAAGACACATGGAGGGACTACACATGTTTGAGGACCGGCCCTTGAATTTTATTTTAAAGAAGCGCCAGGGAGGACACTTGGAGGTCAGCGCTCACTTTACATTTTTCTTGGAATTTTCAATGGCCATAGAAGATTACCTCGACACCGAACACATGGTTCCTTCCACCGAGCTTTAAGCCTTCAAAAAAATTTGTCGCCAGACACGTGGTGAGCCCATGCTTATTCAAGGTCTCAACATTTGGGGGCCATCCCAAGATGCGCCATTGTGACACGTGGTAGTTTGAAAATTCAAAGGGCAGGGGAAGCAAACCATCGAGGCAACTTGTATTTTTACCTCTTAGCATCGTAAGGATTAAAATATCAAAATGGCCCGCAAGCTTGATAAGAAGGAGGTCAAGGTTGTCTTTGAAAATGTCAAGAGGTGAGGAGGCAGGCCATTGGGGGCAACTTGGATTTTTTTCCCCTTGATATTCAAAAGACTAAAATCATCAAAATGACCTGTAGGCTCGAAAAAGGATAGTCAAAAATTGCTCCAAATCAACGGCGGAGGGGCGGAGCTACTGGGGAGACTTGGAAAATTTTCCTTTTCCCAAAAAAGAGGGAAATGGTAGAATTTGGCCATGGTTCCTTTGGGACCCACCTTAGGACACGTGTCAGGCTCATTTCTCAAAGGCGGAGGTGTGGAGAAAAATGTGAAAATTTTACATTTTTCCAAAAAAGTTGTAAAAGGAAAAAGGAAACCATAGGCCTGCTTTAATTTGGATCTCCCACATGGACGGTTCAAATTCATAATAGAAATATCGATGGCAACGTAAGGCCTCAGTATTCGATTTTCTACCATTTTTCTCTAAAGTTCCCGGGATGTGTATTCTTATGGTTTTTAATCATTTCTTGGAGTCTCCCACGCCAAATAAAGAGGAACATTAATCTGGTATCCTAGTTTGGCGGGAAGATCTAAACATCTCTCACCATTAAATATGCAATCAACGCCGGATTTGACCTAATTTTTCTTTAATTGGCACGTGAAAGACATATTGATATCTTGGTTTGGTGAGAAAAATTTGGGAACGTCTCTACCATTAAGATGAGATCTCGACATCCGGGCTTGATATGATCTTCCATTTTTCTTCCTGGCATGCAAAGAACCAGATTTGACAGATTAGGGTAAGAAGTGGTTGGTGAGTAGAGGGAAAAGTGATCTATCGGAAGGAGTTGAATATGGGAGATGTTCGAAGAGATCTACCCCCTGAACACCGACACCTTTTTACAAATCTGATTCTAGGAGTCACAACACGCAATGGTGCTTTGAATGTTTCTATTTTTGAGGGGGAAAGGCTCTGTTCTAAGGGAAAATATTGATAGAGCCCATCTTTCTGAAGGACTGTTTGAGAAACCTATATATCTCTTTTGTGTTAAACTTGATCATGTCAAGGTGGTTGTGAGTGTATAACCATTGACAAGTTCTGAGATTTTTCTAGAAACTTTCCTCGCTGATAAGTTTAATCAAATTTGAGTTATTCTGTGTTGACTCTGAGCAATTAGTGTCTTCTTTGTTTTAGAATGTCTGCAAATAGTTTTATTCATTCCTATTGCAATCTTATACTGAAATTTTTGTGAAATCACACAGATCTCATCCCTATGACAGTTTAATGGTATTTGCAATTTCATTTCAAGAAGATCCTTCATCTTAGATGAGATTAAAAATTTTAAAATCAATTCACCGTCATTTGTTGATAAAGATTGTCTCGTAAGTCTTCGAGTGTACCTTAGTCATGGTTAATCGAAACTATAGTGTTTAAAAAGAGTTTGTGAGAATCGAATCGGAAACGAGGCACCATGAAGTAGTTGCACTCCAACTGAATCATGATAGCTCCAATGTAATTGTAAGAAAGAATCGAACAGTAATGGAAAAACTTGCTCAATAGAAAAAATTTTGCACATAGAGGAAAGACAACGGGGTGTCTTGGCATGCTCATAAAAGAATAGTGAAAGGGTACATATAGGGTCTTTGAGTAACCCTAGTGCATGACACACATGTAAACCCTAAACCTAACCCTAAACCTAACCCATGTGAGAGTAATCACAACTAGAAAATAACGAGTGCACGTTTACCCGATCTCATCTCGATACCAAACGACTTACCGTCACACCATAAGCTCGAACTTATAGTGGAGAGGATCTCATCGTGTTAATCAGCAAGTTATGCCAACAATTTTTAATTGATTCTTCTAATTCGAGCCTTTGTATTGAGTCTTAAAGATTATGTGAAAACGTGCTGATTTGGGCCTCCATTGAACACCTTCCGTTGAAGGAATGTCTTGAATGTTCTTAAGCTTTTTGTTGTGAAGTTTCTCATTATTGTAAATTCCCTCCAAAGGTCCGGTATAATCAACTATATCTTGCTTCACCTCTCACCAAAATCATTCAAAAACAATTAATCTTACCTGAATACCTCTGTTTGTCATGTGTGTATACAAATGCATAAGGTTTATTACCAAAACATGCAGAAACACTCAGGTTTTCATTATCTTTAGTGTCCTGAACCTTGTTTAGAAAATATCTCCATTATCTAGAGTGACAACTCATGAGAGTTAGGTTTTGTTGCATTGATCATATTTTCTTCAAGGTCTTCTTAATAATTTCACAAGGAAGGATATCTCCATCTCCTCTACAAAACAACAGGCTATAAAAGGGTCCTCTCACCCTAGTTGAAAGGAAAAACCATAAAGTAGTGAGGATAGGTCAAATCCTCTTAAGGGTGCTACCCATTTCTCCACATCTGAGTGACAAAGAGCAAGCTACATTTCATCCCTAGCTACAAAACAACACACTACATGCTCTGCTTGTCTCTAAGCTTCCTGCCAAAACTATGATGTTGCTCAGCTTCTGAGGGAGAATCAATTTGGGTACCAACACCAGATTGGCGCCGTTTCTAGGGACATAGTGGTTGCATTTCATATTCATACCTTGTTTCCACACCTATTGCACTAGCTTTCATTGATAAATGCTGGGTAAAGGAAATTTAGATCATCCCATTTCCATTTTTAAGTATTAATGGACATTTGATAGATCATATTTTAGTGCATTTGCACAACTAAGGTGGAAATCCTTAGTGGCGACTCCCTGTTGATCTAATTCTTGATAAGTAATAGTGTCTTAACCTTTTTCAAGTGAGATTTGTTGCTAATATTTGCAAATATGTAAGGAAGAATATCTTTCTTTGATAAAGATCCTTCTAGGACATTATTTCCAGAGCTAGGAAAAACAAAGTCAGAAGGAAGAAAAGCTTAGAGAGTTGTTGGAGATCAGCAAATAAGAACATGGATCTCCATTGATGAAAGTGATTGGCCTATTATTAAAGATTGTAATTCAAGTTCTTCTAAATCGGTAGCCTCTTTGTGGAATTGAACTCTCTAACTAGGAGGGGCCTTCATTTTATTTTGAAAATTTTGCTTCTTATTCTACCCCTGTCTTTTCAAAGGTTGATAGGGTTTTCTAAGAAACAAGGCCTTTAGGGGATATCCATTTTGAAATTTATACTCCCGTGTTTCAAGGACCCTCTCCCCCTTATCAATTTGTCTCCCCTCCAGTGGTCACCTCCTCAAAACAACATAGCCCCGCCCCACCCGCACCTCCATTTGTTGTAAACACCTTTGGTCCTATAAATTTAACAGGATGACTAGTTATCCAAATGCAGCTCCCAAGATGTAAGAAATATATTACCAAAGTTCCAAGGAAACAACACTATAACTAGTGATCAACATCTAAAGTTTTTATCAATATGATGGAAGAATTTGAGATTGAACATGAAGATGTATACATCAAACTGTTTATCCATATTTTAGAAGAAGATGCAAGGGATTGGTATAAAGATTTTCCGATAATTCCATTAATTCTTGGACAGAGATGAACAATACATTTAGATTATAGTATGGTGATAGAACTAACCCTACGTTTCTTCTATCAGAATTTGAAAACATCAAGAAGAATCCTAATGAGTCAATACATGATTTCAACACAAGGTTTAACAAGACCTTGAGGAGATTTCCTATTAGCTTAAGGCCATGTGATGAATCATGTTTGATCAAATATTCAGATGCATTTGATAAAAAGGTTACTTACTACTTTAGGGACAAAAACCCTACTAATTTGAGGTAGGCCTTCACCATGGCTCTACAAATAGAGAACAACATCAAGGCAATTGGAAAGCCTCCAAAAATGGAGGGTGTAAAACTAATTAACCCGAAAAGCCTCAAACAAGTAAGGCTTCGATTTGGAGGAAGTGCGAAAAATTTGGTAGGGGTTGTCAAAGAAATATCATACAAGTTAGCCCAAGAAAAGGGAATGGGTAGAGTTCACAAGGTCAAGACAGCAAAAAGGTCAAGATAGGTTTATAAACCATCATAGGAATGATCAAAGGTCTGATGACATAGGTAAGGGACCTATTGGATTTGGAAATAAATAGTCCCAGGCTAGGGAAAATAGAATGGTACCTGATCCTTTGGCTATCAGAGTTTTTATTGTGGAGGAGACAGATGTCATTGATTGGTGTGACAAATGTTTCATGCCCCATGCTCCATGTGAGGAAGATCAACAGGAAGAAGAAGAAGTTGATGATGATAATGATGATGATGTTTGCATGATGGGTTGCTCCATGAGCTCAAAATAAGTGGAAAATTCAACTGAGGTAATAAGTGTTAGAACTACTACTGATTTTTGGGATTGCATCCACCGGTACCTATTCTTCCTCCCTCTCATACTTTAGAAGTAGATACTATACAAGCTTTTGAATTGCCCAATAATGAATTTGAATATTTGAGAGATTTAATGATAAAGAAGTATGATGGAGGAATCACATCCGAGGAGGACAAGAAGTTATTGATGAACATTGTTGTTTCCCAAGAGAAGGAGTATAACACAAGAAGTAGGGTTGTCAAAGGGACAGGGCCTCAGGCCAAGCCAAAAAATCCATTGCTTTCAAATATTCCTAAAGAGGCTCCTAAGAAAGATGCATCTACCAAGGGCCTTATTGTCCCAAAAAAAAATCATACCCCTCCTCATGCCCAAGTTGTCAAAATTCATGTGCCATCTAATGAGTGTGTCAACCTTCCTTCCAATGCTACCTTGCTAAAAAGTCTAACCCTTATGATATTTCCCGAGTCTTGAGTCGATCAAGATCTCGAGTTCCTAATTGTTTAATTGATTAGGATTCCTAAGCACAAAAAGGGCTCTTGAGTATCTCGGGGCTGAAAGAGGAGAAGACTCGCCCTACGTATAAATATAAACATTATGGAGACTCCACCGGTCCACTTGAAGAGTTAGAGAAACCACCGGTTGGAGGAACTAGGTGAACCACCCGAGGTTTATTTGGGGACATTCTTGGTGGAGTCTCGGTTAAATGTGGATCCATTCTTCACCACTATGATCATTAAAGACCGATTGTTACAAAACTATATGTTTGAATCAGGGGCATCATGCAATGCTATAGAGGTAATGAATGAGCTGGATATCAAAGTAATAGCAAAGCATATGGCAAGTGTACTACTATGGACTCTAGAGAAGTGCCAATGGTGGGATGTGTGAAAGGTTTGGTGGTGCAACTTGTAGCTTACCTGTAAAAACCTGAAGCATGATGTTGTTATTGTTGATTTCCCAACCAAGTGGAGTATGTTGTTATCTAGAAAATGGGCTGTAAGTGTTGGTGGGACTTTTCAAATAGACATGTCCTATGCTACGATCCCAATTGAGGGCAGCCTTGTTAGGTTGTATGGAAAAAGAAGATGTTGCACCTTATTGAAGATCCCAACAATTCATCTTATGAAGTATTGTACACAAGTGTTGATGTGGATAAATTTTTAGGATTCACTGATGGAAAAGAGCATAAGATTGAAGAATTCAAGCATCTTGAACAGCAGCAGGCTCTCCTTGGACTTTATTGTTTGATGGAGCTTTCTCCAACTTCAAAAATGGTGTTGGTGTTGTTCTGATCTCTCCAGGCCAGGAAGAGTTTTCTTTTCCTTCAAACTCAACTTTGAGTGCACTAATAACATTGTTGAGTATGAGGCACTGTTGTTAGGTTTGAGGATTGCTTAGAAATATGGTGTTAAAGACATCATTGTCAAAGGAGATTCAAATTAATTGTAAAGCAAGTCATAAAACTTTATGCCACTAACAATCAATGCGAATGAAACAATACAAGCATGCAGCTTTGGGATCTCATTGAGATGTTTTATTCATTCAATATTGTGCATCATAATAGGAGGTTCAATGATTTGGTAGAAAAACTTGTAGTATTGGTATCTCGTTTTGATAATTGTGAAGCATCCCCACATTGTGAATATGATGTTGAGGTGTTAACTAGGCCATCTCATGCACTGAAAACATTAAACATTGACAAGTTTTGATGATGATGCTCGTGTCGGAAGATTTTTGTAGAACAAAGGGGAGTTTTTTTATCAAAATATTGATTGGGAGCCAATGGTGTGTGTAGTAGAGGGTAAAGAAACCTTGTTTGGCAAAGGCATCATACAACTAAAGACTAATACCATTCCTAGAGGGTTGTTTGCTCTTGAATCCAACTTTGATAATGTTGATCACATTATTAATAGATGCATAGGAGCCTCAAGAGATATTGAGGAGCACAACCTCGACACAAAGGAGAAACCAAGGAAGATCTAGTTAGGAAGCAATCTCAAAAGGAGGAAAAAAATCTTATGTCCAATTGCTAAAAAAATATCAAGATTGCATGGCTTGGACTTATTCTCGAACTAAAGGCATATAGAGAGGATTTTTTTCAACATGAGATTCCCTGGGAATCTAAGGCCAATCAATCCACTCATATCTCTTAAAATGTAAGAGGAACCAAAGAAACTCGAGGGATGGAGGGATTATTCAAATTTACAAGGTATTCTTCTTGGGTTGCAAACCTAGTACCAGTCGAAAAAGAAGAATGGTGACATCGGATGTGTGTGGATTTTAGAAATTTGAACCAAGCATCAATGAAGGATAATTATCCTTTAAAAATGGAAAACATGTTGCAGCTAGTGACTAGTTCTAAGCTACTTTCTACCCTAGATGGTTTCTCTGGTTATAACCAAGTTGTTGTAAAGGAATCAGAAATAATTAAGAAAACCTTTACCACTCCTTGGGGAACATATGTATATGTCAGGATGCCCTTCAGACTGATGAATGTTGGAGTAACCTTTTAGAGAAAATGGATGTTTCTTTTGTTGGTTACATCAGTGATTTTATTTGTTTTCTACCAAGATGATGTAACTGTGTTCTCCAGAAGAGAAGTGATCATTTGCAACACTTGGAGAAAATGCTGATAAGATGTAGAGAATATGACATTTCACTCAATCCAAAGAAGTGCCATTTTGGAGTATAGAAGGAAAAATTTCTTGGTCACATTGTGTCACAAGAAGGGGTAATGATTGATCTAGAAAGGGTAGAGGCCATCAGCAAGGTCCCAATTCCAAGAACCAAGAAGGGGATTCAATCCTTCTTTGGGTAGATAAAATTTATCAGAGATTCATATCAAACTTTTCTGAGTTGACCATTCCAATCACTGACATGCTTGAAGAAAGACCAAACCATCAAATGGGAGGAGGATGCCATTCAAGCTTTCAATGGGATCAAGGAGGCATTAAAGCATGCCCCTATTTTGGCAGCTCCATATTATAAGAAGCCTTTCCAATGCTTTCTTTTGCTTGAGAGAACAATATTGTATCTATCTTGTTACGAAAGATGATGAAGGGGTTGAGAGGCCATTTGCCTTTTTAGTAAGGCATTGCAGGGGGGGCTGAGCTGAAATACACTATTATGGATAAGAAAGAATTTGGCTTGGTAAAATCAATAAAGGTCTTTAGGCCTTACATTTTGAGCTCTAAAATTGTTGCTTATATTCCCATACTTTGGTGAAAGACATCTTATCGAGAGATGGAAGTCTCAAGAAAAAGGTGTAGATGGGTGAACAGGTTGCAATAATATTACATGGACATCCAAACCACGAAGTTGGTGAGAGGTTTGGGCTTGGCTAAGCTTATGGCTGAAAACAACTTGCAAACTATTGAGGTAAATGAGGTAGAAGAAGGTAGGGTAGATGTTTTTGAAAAATTGATGAGTTCTGAGTGGTACAAGGATGTGATTTTTTTATCTCAAACATTTATACTTGCCCTAAGTATTTGAGTAAGAACCAGAAAAGAGCCCTTAAGTTGGCTTCCCAAAAATATGTCATTACTGATTATGGGTTAGCTTGGAAGAACCCTGAGGGAGTTCTCTTAAGGTGCATTACTAAAGATGAAGCCCCAAGATAATTATTGATCTTCATGGAGGAGTTTGTGGGGGGCATTTTGCTGGAAGAGTCACAACACACAAGATCTTGAGGGCTGGTTATTGGTGGCAAACTCTCTTCAAGGATACAACTCTTTTTGTTAGAAGATGTGAGTGTTGCCAGTGCTTCTTTGGAAGACTGAAAGCTTCAGGCTCCCTGAATTTACAGCATGTATCAATTGAAGCCCCATTCAAGAAATGGGGAATGGATTTCATTTATGATATTTCAAACCCTTAAAGTGTTGGCCATAAGTGGATTCTTGTAGCCACTAATTACTTAACCAAGTGGGTGGATGTAATCCCCACCAAGAGAGAAACACACCAAATTTTCATGGACTTCATGTTAAACCATATCATCAGCAGGTTTGGGGTGCTAGTCAAAATTGTTATTGAAAATTCCATGAACTTTAGAGCTAAACCCTTGGTAGCAATGTGCAAAGAATACGGGATAAATTTGACATATGCCTCTAATTAAAATCCCCAAGGAAATGGACAAGATGAGTCCAGTAATAAAAATTTGTTGAAGATTATCAGAAGAACCTTGGAGCTGAACAAGAGAAAATGGGGTGAGCAGTTGAAGTTTGTTGTCTGGGCTGATCGAATTACTGTTAAAAGAGCTACTTTGGAAAGATTCCATTTGAGATGGTATATGGAACTCAAGCCCTATTTCCCTACATATGCAATTATCCTCACATTAGTCCATTCAACAACTAGAAGATCAAGAAGTAAGTCCATATGATGCCCGCATTAACCAGTTGTTGAACTTGATGAATAAAGGAGGGCATCCCACAAAAGGCATGTAAAGTTTAGAGAAAAGTGAAGAAGTTGTTTGACAAGAAGGTCACCCCAAGAGCTTTGAATGTTAGAGATCTCATGTTGTTTTGGGATAGTAGGCATGAAGATAAGGGCAAGCATGGAAAATTTGATACATTATGGATGGGCCCTTACTCCATTGACATTAGAATTGGTGAACATACCTTCTTCTTGAAGGAATTGGAGGGGGAATTGCTCAAATTTCCTATCAATGGCATGCATTTGAAACATTTCTTGGACTGATTCCCTAGAATCAAGGTGAGCATCATCTGTACAGTGTATAGTTTGTTGGTTTATTTTATGTCTTTTATGTTTTGGTTCATTTTGGCCCCTGGTGGCCTGGTTTTGCTGGTTTCTTGGTTTGTTTTTGGGGGATGGTTTTGGTTTTATGCTTTGCAAGATGACTCCTTTTCCCAATGGATATTTTTGGCACTTGGTCTACCTTTGTTCTTAAGGAAATCGTAGGGAGTGCCCCTCCCCGAGTCGAGCCGATGTTGGTGCTCAAAATAGTCTCGCCCCATTTTGCCAAAAAAATCTATCAATTTATAGTCTCTGTCACATTTTATCTTCCCGTATTGTGCCTAAAAAGTCTCCACCTTCCTTTTGTTTTTGTAATCAGTCCTTTCCTAGATCGAGGATCACGTATAGATCCAAAATTGTTTCCTCGTTTCTCTGTTCATCTAAAAAGGTTTGTATTTGGGTGTTTTTGTCTCTTGAAAACTCGCTCTACGTTTTCATAGCCAAATTCAAATTTTTGAGCTCATGTCCTTTGTTGGTGTTTAAGCCAAGTTAGAGATTCAAGAATTTAGCAAAAGATGAGCCCTAATGCTGTTTAAATCTTTGTTTTGCTCGTTTTGAGAAATTCTCCATCTCTCGGTCTGTGCACGTAATATCGTTTTTGCAACCTCCATTTTTGATCAAAATTGTTCACTTGTTTTATGGCCTGGGTTGTCAAATCATTTTTTTTCATCCATGCCTCTAGGTTTGTAAAGGAAATTCAAAATTGGACTCAAAATGACAAAATTCTCTTCCTCTGTGTGTTTTTTCCATATTCGGGATGATGGGTGTCTTTTTCCCATCAAATTTTGACCCCAATGAATGTAGGTACGTGGTCAGATCCTATTGGATGGAGAGGAAGAGGATTTTTATGAACTTAACACTTTTGGTCCATTTGAAAAAAATGGTAAATTTTCCCCAAGGCCCTAGATTGTTTGAAGTTACCGATTTTGGTTCATTGCGGAAAAAGTGGAAGTTTTGTCCCAAATACACAAGTTCAATTGGGACACTTGGGACCCGAAAAGCCAAAATTTCTAATTGCGGAAAAAGTGGAAATTTTTGTCCCAGGCTGCACACGTTTAGTTCAGACACTTGGGACCCAAAAAGCCAAAATTACCGATTGCAAAAAAAGTATAAGTTTTTGTCCCAGGTTGCACAAGTTTAATTGGGACACTTGGTACCTGAAAATTTGGATCGACCAAAAAATTCAAAAGCGTGAGAGCGGACCAGCGGAAGAAATTGATTTTTTAGCCTTTTTCCAAAAAAGGTTAAAATGTTTAGAAAAGAGCCACGATCCCGTCTCCAACCAGAATGTGCCACGTGTCCTAGTCAAATTGAAGCAGTGGGTTGACGGAGAAATTTATGTTTTTGAGCCTCTTTGCAAAAAAGGTGAAAAGTTAAAAAGTGACCCGCAGCCCCAATAAGGCTTTGAAGGGAAAAATTCAAAGTTGAATCCCATAGGGAGAAAGTCAAAGGTGAAGCCTACCATTGAAAACTCAAAGCGAGAGAGCGGAACGACAGAGAACTTTGAGTTTTTATCCTTTTTTCAAAAAGGTTTAAATGTTTAGAAAAGAGTTGCAAACCCGTCTCCAACTAGAACATGCCACGTGTCCTATTCAAATCAAAGTAGCGGGCCGATAGAGGAAATTGAGTTTTGAGTCTTTTTCCAAAAAGGGTTAAAATGTCGAGAAAAGAGACGTGATCCCATTTCCAATAAGAACGTGCCACGTGTCTAAGTTGAAATTTCAAAGCAAGGCTATGGGCCAATTTGTTCCAAATTGCCAAATCTCACGGAAAATCACAAAATGAAAAGGGCTTCCCTCGTAACCACTCCAATCCCTTCTTGCCATGTGGACAGCCCAATTTCAAAGTTAGAGTAGAAAATCAAATGGTCTATATTTAAACTGGTAAATCAAATGTAATGGTATCTTAGCAAGATCTGGTTTTTAACCCGCCATGAGGGTTTTCTTCACAACAAAGGAATTTGAAAAGGCATCGAGGATCTGTAAATATTGTAACCATTTAGGCAAAGGATATAATGGCTTCTCGACCTCATTCCGGGGCGGGTGATTGATTTTCGAAAATACCAGAGTGCTTTGCACTGGAAAGATAAAAACACCATTCTTCTTCTATTTTCTCTTCTTCCTCGAATTTCTTCCATTCTCAAGCTATGTACAAACTCTTCTCAAGCTTCAATAATAAAAAGAAGGAATTATTACCTCTTTGATTGAGGAATTGATTGGTACTTTGTGACCAATGAGTTTCATTCGGTCTTGTAGCTTCTCCTGCAGATTTGTTTTTCTTCTGATTATAAATGCATGTAAATGAAATTTCTAATTAATGTGTGTGGGCATATGATATTCTACTCACAACATTAGTTTCTCCTATCTCCATTCTCACTCCCTTTCCCCTTCTCAGACAAAGTTCTTCTCTAGTGAGAAATTGCTAGCTTTGCCACAAGGTCAGTGGAGTGCCCTTGTTGGATCTCTAGTCGAAAGGCCACCATTGAAATCCAATTTTTCACGCATGCACATACGCAATCTTCACCATTCAAGTAGGGGGACTTGGATTCCCATAGCATTGGCTTGAAACCCACCAATTTTCCCACAAGAAAAAAATTCTTGCCAACAGTTTTTGGCACCCATCATGGGGTAGATTTTGTAGCATCTACGCACCTAAAAATGACCTTAGGGTCATAAAATACAAAAATATCTAGAAGAAAAGTTCGGATATTGAATAATCACACAAACTTCATAGATGTAAATCATGGCTATTCTAGGAAATCCTCCTATTAAGAGACATGATTTACTCTTTCACATCAAAGAAGACATTGTTTCCAATTGGAGAGAAGCTATTTGGCATAAGAGACAAAGTTTCAATCAATACTTCATTTCCATAAGGATTCTGGACCTGGAAGAGGAACATGCTATCGAATTGGAAAGGTAGAGACAAATTCCAGCACCCCAGAGAAGAGCATAAACTTTGAAGCTAGGTGATAGAAGGTACACACAGTAACCGAGGCTTAAAGGATGAATTGATCCGACATTTGAAGAGCTTGAAAGAGAGGTAGTTGTTGAAGAGGAGATAATGACTCAACTTGAAGAAATATAAAGACTCCAAATTGAAGCAAAAGAAAGAGCAACAGTAGAAGTAGCCTTAGTAAGATTGGAGGATAGAAACATGAATAGAATGGGTGCTCATGAGTGTGAGGAATGTAGGCCTAACATACCATGGAGAAGAAATAGTGGTCCACTTGCTCTTCCACAACCACTTCATGATCTCGCAAGAGGCTCAAGAAAGAACTTCCCAAAATTCAAAGGGGATGGTTCTCAGCTCCCAGAAGAACATGTAGCAGCATTCATCACTACTTATGGAGTGTTGGGAGTTGAAGATGAAGATGTTTCAGTTAGGATATTTGTGAAGTCACTCCAAGAAAAGGTTACGGAATGGTTCTACATGTTGCCCCCAAGATCTGTCACATGCTGGGAAGATATAATAAGTGCATTTGAACATAGGTTCAAGAGGATAGAAGATTGTCAGGATTTTCTGGTCCAACTGGTTTAGATGAAGAAAGAGACCTCTGAATCAATGAGATATTTTGTAGAAAGGTATAATAGGTTGACAAGAAGATACCAGAAGATGTGGTACCCCCATAAAACAACTTGAAGAGGTTCTTCATCAGTGCTTTGCCACCAGAAGTTGGTTTCTTCCTCGAAGATCCCAACCAAGAACATTGAGGGAGGTTCAAAAATTTGTAGTTGAGGCCGACAATGATCTAATTCTTTCTAGAAAATTGAAAGGACCAAATGGGAAGCAAAAAGGTTAGAGTTCAAATCCAGTCACCACTAATCCAATGTTTCAATAAATGGCAAATGACCTAGTTGCTTTGAAGAAGCAAACATTGTCACAAATCACAATGAGGAATGCTCCAAGGAGACCAAATCCTCATGATAGACCAATAATTACTCCACCTCCTCATAGGTTTTCTCTTGAAGAACCACCACTAATGCCATTTGTGACACTAGGGAAGTAGAGGAAGGAACAAACATTGAGGAAACTAAAGAAAGCATGGATGACTATGAAAACTATCTTGAAATTGAAGAGGTTGACATGCACAATGGCCCGATTGAATACGTTGATGATGAGGAGGAGGGTGATGAAGAAGCTGCAAGTTTTTCATGATTTTTTTCACTCGAGCACGTCCAAGAATGGTGTTTCAGCCTCAAAGTTGCAACTTAGAGTAGGAAGAAAAAACAAGATAGCTCTTCAAATCCTCCACTAAGAAATATCATCAGTAAAGGATCACTATTACCACCTTCCATGGAATCAGCTAGAGAGAAATCAGATTTACTAGTTGTCAAGGATCACATTGCTATACCAAGTAAGTTATCTGATTCTTCTCCCAAATGAAAAGTTGTTAAGAGCAATTCTCTTCTAAATACTAGTTCTGTAAGAACATCTAAATTTCAATCAAAATCTACACCCTCATCTCCTTCCAAGCCAATTGCTACATTTGAAAAGGAGAAACCAGCACCAAAATTAACAAAACCTCTACCATTTAAGTCGTCATCTACTGTTGGAAACTCTCCCTCATCTACCATAACTACATTTGAATTTATGGAGCATGCAAGTAAAAACCAAAGTTCAGCTCTCTGAGATTGAATACCTACAAACACATCCCGCCCAATTTAATGATTCATCAAGGTAGTCCGGGCGGTAACTCTACATCCCAAATCTCTAATTCTAAAGGATTACTTCCCACACCATCCATACCAACTTCTCAAAATATGTTAGCCCTCAATGCCTCCAACATCAACGAGTTGAGCCTTTCTACTGTCACTTCTCATCAAAGGCTTCCAGGTTGAAAAATTGCATCATAGACTTTGGAGCCTCGGATAAAGTGATGCAAAAAAAAAGTTGCAAATGATCTTGGCCTCACTTTGACCTGGGTAAATGGCGCATGCTACTCAATGGAATCCAAACAAGTTCCATTGGTGGGAAGGATTAAGGATGCTCAGGTTACACTAGCTGATTACCTTGACAAGAAGACACTCTTGACCATTTTGGTGGCGAGATATCCCAGCATCTTTTGGTATGATGTTGAGTAGAATTTTTGTAGAGATCTAGGTGGAAAAATAAAAATGGATTTTCATCTGCAACTATCCCAAAGTGAAAGGAGAAATAAAGAAACTACGCGGTTGGGAAAATGAAATTCACGGTAAGGAAATCTAATGATCCAAGAGCTAACATCCTCTTTTAAGATTGTGGGCTAAAAAACTACTTCCTTACATCACAAAAGGAAGAGAACTTGCCACTCCTTATGGAAGAAGAAGAAGATCATATTTGGATAATGAAGTTTGATGGCAGTCATTCCAGAGTAGGTTCAGGAGCTGGTGTAGTATTATACTCTCCCTCCAATGAGATATATCCTTTTTCCTACAAGCTGCAATTTTATAATACAAAAATACAGTAGAGTATGAAGCATTTATTTTAGGCATGAATGCAGCGAGAGGACATGGGAATCAAGAAGCTGAGATGAAAAAGTGATGTAGAGGTTGTGGTGAACCAGTCCACCAAAGAATATCAGTGAAAAATCCAAGGCTCGGGCACTATAAAAACAGAGTGTGGGACTGCATTGAATCCTTTAATGCATTCTCCATTGAAGCTATCCCTAGGGATCGAGAATGAAAGGGTTGCTTCCTTAGTGACACCTCATCCTTATTTTGGAAAGATAAAGTGACCATTGAGATGGTGTTCGGACCCAACATACCAAACAATGTGAATCACTCGACAGTCTTCAATGATGTTAATTAAATCCTAGCCTTCTTAGAACAAAGGGATAACTTCAATAATTTGTTCTTTGAAGGAAGTTAAAACCCACATCGTGAATCAGCCCCCAAAGAAGAGAAGCAAGGAATTTGGGGAATTCATGAAGAGGGAGTACTCAAACTGAAAGGAAACAAAATCCCCAAAGGCCTAGTTTCTTTGGAAGACCTCTTTGACAAGCATGACAGGTTCATCCAAGAGAAAGAAAAACATTCTTCTCAGTGTCCATCTAATTTTGATCAAAAAAATATTGGCACTTGAGAATATCCAAGGATGGTTAACATTGGTAAATGCTGCTCACTGAAGAGAAGAGAAAGTTTGTTTCTCTACTAAAAAGGTACTCAGATGTCCTGGCCTACTCCTATGATGAACTCAAATATTTTCAGCCAAAGGAAATGCATCACTCCTTTCCTTTGAAGCAAGGAGCCAAACCCTTCAGGAAAAAACAAAGGCCCTACAATCCAAAGATTGTTGATGTTATCAAATAAGAGGTGAAAAATATGCTCAATCCTAGAATCATTTTCCCCATCCACCATTCAACATGGGTGGCTAACATTGTGCCAGTAAGGAAGAAGAATGGGGAAATAAGGATTAATGTAGACTTCTGAAATATGAATCAAGCATCTCTCAAGGATAACTACCCTCTTCCAATCATGGATCATATTTTGCAAGCAGTCATTAGATCTGAGATGCTCTCTTTGCTTGATGGATTCTCAGGGTATAACCAAATCAAAGTGGCGAAGAGGATTGCAACAAAATAGCCTTCACAACACTTTGGGGCACGTTTTCCTACAAAAAATGCCTTTTGACTTGATCACTGCTGGAGCAACTTTGCAAATAGAAATGGACTTAGCCTTTAAAGATTTGAAACATTGCATTGTCATTTACCTTGACGACCTCACGGTTTTCTCAAAGAGGAGGGGAGATCATATCGGTCATTTGGAGCAAGTCCTTACCATGTGTAGGAAACATGACACTTATCTAAATCCAAAGAAGTGCATCTTTGGAGTCACATAAGGCAAGTTGTTGGGACACATTATGAATAAACATGGATCACACATTGATCCTGAGAGGGTCAGTGCTATCCAAGCACTAGCCTTACCAACCAGCAAAAAGGGAGTTCATTCATTATTTGGAAAGGTAAACTTCCTTTGTCATTTTGTACTTGATTTTCTAAACCGACTAAGCATATAACTTCCATGATGAAACCTCAAGAAAGTTTCAAGTGGAATAAGGAAGGAAAAACAACATTTGAGGAGATCAAGAAATCCATTGCGAGCTCCAACTCTTGTATCTCCATATTTCAACAAGGAGTTCATCATGTATTGTTATGCATCGAACATACACTCTCTCGTTGTCCTTGTTTGAAAAATGATGAAGGTTTGGAAACACCCATTGCTTTCATGAGCTATCCTTTGAAAAATCATGAGCTAAAGTACACCAATTGGAGAAACATGCCTACGCAATGGTCAAAGTAGTTAAAAGTTTTAGATTCTACATTCTCAATTCCCATACAATGGTGATGGTCCCTGGAAGTGCAATCAAGTCCATTTTAACTCAACAAGATCCTGGGGCTAAGAGAGAAAGCTCGATTGCAAAGACACAAGAGTATGACTTAGAGATTAGACCCTCTAACCTGGTAAGAGGAAATGGTTTGTGTGAGAAGATTGTTGAAGATGAATCTCTCAAAGCTCAAAGAGGAGAAAAGGATGGTGTTTTCTCAACTTTGTTCATAAGACAATCCACAGTGCTCTCTTTTCATCACCACCGATGAGTGGTATGCTAACATTTCTTACTATATCACTTATGGAGAATTCCCCCTCATCTTTATTAAAAACAAATAATGAAACTCAAGCTAAAGGAATCCAAGTTTGTGATCTATAATCATGCACTTTACAAGAGAGGCCTAGATGGTTTTTTCCTCGGGTGTGTAGATAAAGAGAAGCAAGAATAGTTTCTCAGGGAATATCATTATAAAACTTGTGGTGGACATTTCTCAAAGCAATGGTAACTGCGCATAAGATCCTCAAAGGGAGATATTATTTGCCCTCCATCTTTTTAGACACTCAGGAGTGGGTTTCCAAAAGCAAAGCATGTCAACAATTTGTTGGAAAGCCACAACTAGTTGCATAGCGCCACTCGGGCTGTGGTGATTGAAGAACCATTTCAGAAATGGAGGATAGATTTCATTGGTGTTCTAAATCCTCATTCTAGTGTAGGGCATACTTATTTACTCACTGCAATTGATTACTTCACTAAATGGGTTGAAGCCATCCTGACTAAGCAATCCAACTCAGAAACAATTTGCAAATTCATCAAGGAGTATATCGTTGTCCATCTTAGAATACCATAGAAAATTGTTGTAGAAAATGCCACCTATTTCTCTTCTAAGGAGCTCAAAGAGTTCTGTTATGGCTTTGGAATCTCCCTATCGCACTCTTCTCTCGACTACTACCCACGGGGAAATGGGCGGTGAGTCAAGAAACAAGGACACTTGTGACCATTGTTTGCAAGATGGTAGATGAAAATCAAAGGAACTAGCACAAGAAGTTATATGATGCATTGTGGGCTAATACGATCACTCCTAAGAAGGAAATAGGTATGTCACTTTTCCAAATGTTGTATGGAGTTGAGGCGAGAGATTCCCCTCATAATTGAGATGCCAACTCTCAAGTTCCTACAAGAAATAAAATATGGTCAATACAAAGACTCCATTGAAAAGAGGATCCTCTTCCTGGAGAAGTTTGGAAGAAAGAAGATGCCAAGTGGTGGATAGAATTAAAGAACATCAATTGAAAGTGAAGAATATTTTTGACAAGAGAGCAAAGGCCAGCGAACTCAAGGTTGGAGATTTTGTTCTACCTTGTGGGACAAGATAAGAGAACCAAAGGGCGATCATGGAAAGTTTGATTCATTATGGCTCGTCCCATTCCAAATTCATGGAACTTGTGGTGAGAATGTTTTTCTCCTATCATACTTGGATGGAAGGCCATTGGAATTTCCTTGAAGTGATAAATAATTGAAATAGTATCATCAACGAAAGTGGGTTATCCCCTGTCTTGTACCATAGGTGATTTTCGTAGGTGTGTTTTTTCTTTTTCTTTTGTGTGGTTACGGTTTAGTTTTTGTGTGTTTTCTCCTTCTTCCATTCTTTCTCAAAATTGTACATGACTCTGTAAGGCCCAATGGATAAGGCACTAGTCAACATAATATATATATATATATATATATATATATATATATACTTGAGATTTATATAACTTGGATTTTGGATCCTCTTGTCATGCCCAAGTCATGCCCAGCTTCACGCTATGTCCCCAAGCTAGAGCCAGTTGTTGTCTCCTCAAAAATGCTCTACATTTTCATAGCCAAATTCAATTTTTTTGAGCTCATGTCCTTTTTGGTGTTTAAGCCAAGTTAGAGATTCAAGAATTTAGCAAAAGTCATGCCCTCGTGCTATTTAAATCTCTATTTTGCTCGTTTTGAGAAATTCTCCATCTCCTAGTCTTTGCATGTAATAGCCTTTTTTGCAACCTCCATTTTTTTATCAAAATTGTTCACTCGTTTTATGGCCTGGGTCCTCAAATCATTTTTTTCCTCCATGCCTATGGTTCACGAAGGAAATTCAAAAATTGGACTCAAAATGACGAAGTTCTCTTCCTCTGTGTATTTTTCCACAATCGGGATGATGGGTGTCTTTTTCCTGTCAAATTTTGACCCCAATGAAAGTAGGTACATGTTCAAATCCTATTAGATGGGGGAATGGGATTTTAGTGAACTTAACACTTTTGGTCACTTTTGACAAAATGGTAAATATACCCCACGGCTCCGAGAAAGTTTGAAGTTGCCGATTTTGGTTCATCAGGGAAAAGGGGAAGTTTGTCCCGGGTTGCACAAGTTCAATTGGGACACTTGAGACCCAAAATATGAAATTGCTGATTGCGAGAAAAAGTGGAAGTTTTTCTCCTAGGTTGCAAAGTTCATTTGGGACACTTGGGACCCGAAAAGCTGAAATTACCGATTATGGAAAAAGTATAAGTTTTTCTCCCGGCTACACAAGTTCAATTGAGACACTTGGGACCCGAAAAGCCGATTGGATGAAAAATTCAAAAGCGTGGGAGAGGATCGGTGGAGGAAATTGAGTTTTTGAGCCTTTTTCCAAAAAGGTTAAAATGTTTAGAAAATAGCCGTGACCCCATCTCCAACTAGAACGTGCCATGTCTCTAGTCAAATCGAGCGGTAGGTTGGCAAAGAAATTTATGTTCTTGAGCCTCTTTGAAAAAGGGTGAAAAGTTAAAAAGTGACCCTTAACCTGATCGGGCTTTAAAGGGAAAAATTCAAAGTTCAAGCCCGTAGGTAGAAAGTCAAAGGTGAAGCCCACCATTGAAAAGTCAAAGTGGGAGAGTGGAACGACAGAGAACTTTGAGTTTTTAGCCTTTTCCAAAAAATGTTAAATTTTTTTGAAAAGAGCCATGACCTCATCTCCAACCAGAGTGTGTCACATGTCCTAGTCAAATCAGAGCAACTGCAAGCCGACGGAGAGAAATTGAATTTTTGAGACTTTTTCCAAAAAAGGTTAAAATGTCAAGAAAAGGGCTGCGATCTCATTTCCAATAAGAACGTGCCATGTGTCTAAGTTGAAAAGTCAAAGCGGGGTTGCGAGCCAATTTGTTCCAAATTGCCAAATCTCACAAAAATCACAAAATGCAAAGGGCTTCCCTCGTAACCACTCCAATCCCTTCCTGCCACGTGGACGACCCAATTTCAGAGTTAGAGGAGCAAATCAAATGGTCTATATTTAAACTGGTAAATCAAATGTAACAGTTCCTTTGTAAGATTTGGTTTTTAACTTGCCATAAGTGTTTTCTTCACAACAAAGGAATTTGAAAAGGCATCGAGGATCTGTAATGATTGTAACCATTTAGGCAAAGGATATAATGGCTTCTCGATGTCATTCCAGGGGCGGGTGATTGATTTTCGAAAAGATCATAGTGCTCTATACTTGGAAAAGATAGAAAATTCCATTCTTCTTCTTCCTCAAATTTATTCCATTCTCAAGCTATGTACAAACTTTTCTCAAGCTTCAATAATAAAAAGAAGGAATTATTTCCTCTTTGATTGAGGGATTGATTGGTACTTTGCGACCAATGAGTTTCATTTGGTCTTGTAGCCTGCAGATTTATTTTCTTCGATTATAAATGCATGCAAATGAAATTTCTAATTAATGTGTGTGGGCATCGATATTCTACTCACAACATTATTTTCTCCAATCTCCATTCCCACTCCCTTTCCCCTTCTCGAGACAAAGTTCTTCTCTAGTGAGAAATTGCTAGCTTTGCCACGCGAGGATCGGTGGAGTGCCCCTATTGGATCTTTGGTGAAAGGCCACCATTGAAATCAATTTTCACGGATGCACATATGGAAGATGCACTGCTCAAGTAGAGGGAATTAGATTCCCATAGCGTTGGATTGAAACCCACCAATTTTCCCATAAGACAAATTTTCTCGCCAACAAGTGTAAATACTCGGGTTGTCCCATCCTTTTCATTTTCCATAGTCGGGATTTGTTGTCCTTGTCATTTTTATCCTAAATAATTAAAGAAAAATGAATGGATGTAGCTCGGAGGAATGTATTTGAGCCTTGTAACATTTCTAAATTCTCCGTCCTTGGAGAAAATTTCATCTCCGGGCTCAAATGGTCATTTTTCCACATTTTACGGTTTGACAAGCGTTTCTCTCGGTCAAATTTACATCCTTGCATCAACAGGAAATGTGGCCTCTTTTGGTTGGACGTGGCTCGGCAATATACTTCAAAAATTTCATGAATCACCTCAGCTTAAAAATCTTGTCTACATGGAATCGATCAAAACCACCTGCTGCTCCATGTCCTACAACAAAGTTGGTCCAAGAGAAACTATGTCCTCTAACCTATCCCAACTAAGAGGTGTTCTACACTCTCTACCATACAATTCTTGAAAAGGAGCCATGCCTATAGAACTCTGAAATTAAACGACGCTCATTTGAAGGTTCACTTTTTGGTTTGGCCTTGGAGTTGCGCTAGGAGGACATGTGGTGGTTTTTCTTTGCTTTTCCCGGACTTAAACAAATTTTTATGCATTTGGTACGGTTTGGCGTAAACAGGGACACGTGGTGAGCTCGTGCTCGTTCAAGGTCTCTACTATGTTTGAGGACCAACCCTTGAATTTTATTTTAAAGAAGTGTCGAAGAACACTTGGATGCTGCTACTCACTTTTCATTTTGCTTGGACTTTTCAATGCTCAAAGGAGATTGCCTCAAACCATGACACATGGCGCCTTCCGCTGAGCTTTAAGCCTTCAAATTTTTTTACCGAGCCAGGACACATGGTGAGCCTATGCTCATTCAAGGTCTCAACTGTTGGGGACCATCCCAAGATGCACCATTGTGACATGTGGTAGTTTGAAAAGTCAAAGGGGTGGGGAAGTGGACCATCAGAGGCAACTTGGATTTTTTGCCTCTTCTCATCAAAACGATTAAAATATCAAAATGGCCTGCAAGCCTGACAAGAAGGAGTTCAAGGTTGGCTTTGAAAATGTCAAGAGGTGAGGAGGCGGGCCATCGGGGGCAACTTGGATTTTTTGCCCCTTGATATTCAAAAGACTGAAATCATCAAAATGACCCGCGGGCCTGACAAAGGATTGTCAAAATTTGCTCCAGTCAACGGCGGAGGGAGGCGGAGTCATGGAGGAGACTTGGAAAAAAAATTATTTTCCAAAAAAGAGGTGAAATGGTAGAATTTGGCCACGGTTCCTTTGGGACCCACCATAGGACATGTGTCAAGCTCATTTGTCGAGGCGAGAGGTGTGAAGTAAAATGTGAAAATTTTAATTTTTCAAAAAGTTGTAAAATTAAAAAAGGAACCCACAGGCCCGCTTTAAATTGGATCTACCATGTAGATGGTCCAATTTCAAAACAGAAAGATCAACAACAACTATGGGTCTGTATTTGATTTTCTACCATTTTTCTCCAAAGCTCCTAGGGATGCGTATTGTTATTCTTTTTTTATCATTTCTTGGAGTCTCCTACATGCCAAATAAAGAGGAACACTAATCTAGTATCTGGTTTGGTGGGGAAGGTCTATAAACGTCTCTCACCATTACATATGCAATCTAACTATCGATTCGACTGTTTTTTTCTTTCCTTGGCATGAAAAAGACTCATTGATATCTTGGTTTGGTGAGAAAAACACAGGGAATGTCTTCTACCATTAAGATGAGATCGACATTTGGGCTCGATCTGATCTTCCATTTTTCTTCCTGGCATGCAAAGAACTAGATTCGACATATTAGGGGTGGAAGGGGTTGGTGAGTAAGGGGAAAAGTGATCTACCCGAAGGAGTTGAATGCGGGAGATGTTCAAAGAAATCTACCCACCGAGAACATGACAATTGACTTTTCTGCAAATATGATTATGGGAGTCACAACATGTAATGTTGCTTTGAATTTTTCTGGTTTTGGGGAAAAGGCTCTATTGTAAAATGTTATAAATTGCATGAATTTTCCATGCAAGTGGTTAGAAGGTTGGAGTGTTAGAGGTCGGAACTAATTTTCAAAGAGAAAATCTTGATAGAGCCTATTTTTTTGAGGGACTGTTTGAGAAACATGTATATCTCTTTTGTGTTAAAATTGATCATGTCAAGGTGGTTGCGAGTGTACAACCATTGACAAGCTCTAAGATTGTTCTAGAAACTTTCCCTGCTTGATAAGTTTAATCAAATTTGAGTTATTTTGTGTTGACTTTGAGCAATTAGTGTCTTCTTTGTTTCAAAATGTCTGCAAATAGTTCTATTCGTTCCTATTACAATCTTATACTGAAATTTTTGTGAAATGACGGTTTAATGGTATTTGTAATTTCATTTCAAGAAGATCCTTCATCTTGGATGAGATAAAAAATTTAAAATCAATTCACTTTCATTTGTTGATAAGGATTGTATGTAAGTCTTCGAGTGTACCTTAGGCATGGTTAATCATAAATTATAATGTTTAATTGAGTCTTCTAATTCAATCCTTCATATTGGAGTCTTAAAGATTATATGAAAACGTGCGGATTTAGGCCTCCATTGAAGCACACCTTCTAGTTGAAGGAATGTCTTGACTATTACGAAGCTTTACATTGTGAAGTTTCTCATTATGGTAAAGTCCCTCCAAAGTTACGGTATAATCAACTTTATCCTCCTTCACCTCTTACCGAGTTATTCAAAACCATTAATCTTCTTGTTATCACCGAATCACAGCACCCCTGTGCATGTATTTGAACCCACAGTGTGATTGGATAACATGGGTACTATCTCCAAGTTGTGGGACTTGCTACTTGAGATAGACCTCCAGAGAAAGCCGGTTCTTGCTCTAAACTACCCGCCACAATCTACTCTAATGCGGGTAAGCTAAGCTGTTCTAATCTAAATTTCCAAGGGACCAAGGAAAGCGAATGCATAAAATGAAAGCCTACACTAAAGCGGTGATACACCAGAAAAGGAGGGTGGGAGAGTAATCTCCAAATGTGTGAAATACAGAGGCAAAATGCACACTAGAAGAGGTGATGACAGCTTCTCCATAATCTAGCAAAAATGCATTCACAACAATATTCCAAGCATACGCAATGTTAATGAATCCTGCGAAGAACATAATAAAAGACACAATATTCTTGTGGAAGGATAAAAGGGCAAGAAGAATGCAAGAAAACACGAGCGGGAAGATACATCCACAAACTTGTATTTTATTGCTTCTGGTATGCACAGTTCATCTAATACAAGATAAGGGCACGGATCACCATGCAAGGAGTCCACTACAAGGGCTGCAACACACTGCAAGCTTCACAAAGCAATTTTGTCAGAGCTTTGCTACCCAAAAACTCTCTCCTTTTACAATGAGCCCAACACTCCAATTTATAGAAAAAATAAGAAGGAGAAGAGAAGGGAAAATGGAAATCCCGAAATCTGTCCTTCAACCACCTAAGAGGCATTAAATTGAGTGGAATGGGTATAACTTACTTGCAAAAGGCTCCCCATCTTTGTCCCATGTGCTGCGCAAAGAGAAGGAATGATGACCATGCCTCTTAATTGCACTCCCAGCTACCAAATAAAACACTGTTCTGAACCCGGCCACGTTTCCTTAAAAAAATCAATCAATTTCTGATCAAATCCAGAATTTATTGATTTCTGTGCATTGGGCTCGGAACCACGATTCCAATGGTACCGATTTTGTGCGATTTCGTTGAGAGATGCAAAAGTTATGGCCTTCTGAGTGCGGGCAGCTCTTTTGGGCCTGACAGGCGTTTTCTGTCATTTGACGGGAAAGAGCATTCACTGACTGGAGCCGAGGACGTCGTGCTCGTTCCAGAAAGTCCAATTTTATCAAAATCGGAGCTCGGAGTCAAAAGTTATGGCCGTTTGAAGTTTCCGGACCAAACGTTGACTTTTCCTCCTGTGACACGTGTCATGATTTGATTGGTCCTCGGCTCCTTTGGATTTTCGTGTCCCACGCATCCCTTTGTCCCATTTGGCACTGTGCTGAAGTTTCCCATTTCGGCCGAACCGGCCGGTTCGCGTACTCGCAGCCCATATGTCCCATTTGCCTTCGGACCGTCTGGGACAAATTCGCCCGGTTCGGCCGGTTCGCGTCCATCTGTCCCGCTTGTCCCATTCGTTTTTTGACTACCTGTGCTCATTTCGGCCGGATCGGCCGGTTCGGGCCCTTTTGTCCCAAACGTCCCGAGCAACACTTAGCCAAATTTTCTTCCTCTTTCGGCCGGATCGGCTTTTCGCGCCCGCCGCGTACTTTTGTCCCATTTGTCCCTGCTGCGTTTCGGACTGTTTGTGCTGATTTCGGCCGAACCGGCCGGTTCGCGCCTTTTTGTCCCAAACGTCCGGAGGCGACCTTGAGCAGGACTTAGCCAATTTTCACGATTTTTCCTGGATCGACCTATTTGCCTTCTTGAACCCTTTTTTTGCATTTTTCAGAACTTACTCTCTTCCTCTTGGACAGGGGAGTTAGACAAATATGAGGGGACCCTAGAAACATGACTTTTCGCCCTGAATCAATATAATTGCTTGTATGTTATCAAAATTACCTTGGGGGTGAATTTCGGATAACACTTACCCAGACTACCCATGTTTGTCATGTGTGTATACAAATGCATAATTGCTATTACCAAAACATGCGAGAAACACTCGGGTTTTCATTGTCTTTAGTGGCTCAGAACCTTGCCTAGAAAATATCTCCATTATCTAGAGTGATAACTCGTGAGAGTTAGGTTTTTTTGCATTGATCATATTTTCTTCAAGGTCTTCTTAATAATTTCATAAGGATATCTCCATCTCCTCTACAAATAGTAGGCTACAAAAAGGGTCTTCTCACCCTGGTTAAAAGGCACAACCATAAAGTAGTGAGGATAGGTCAAATCCTCTTGAGGGTGCTACACATTTCTCCACATCTGAGTGACAAATAGCAAGCTGCATTTCATCCCTGGCTACAAAATGACACACTACATGCTCTGCTTTTCTCTAAGCTTCCTACCAAACCTGTGATGCTACTTAAGATCTGAGGGAGGATCAATTTGGGTACCAAAAATCATCTCTCCCAATATTTCCTCTCCGGAGGACATGCGTTTATATTTCTTGCATCACTTGTATGAAGTATGTCATTTATTTCTTATTTTACAAGCTCTCTATTTCCACCCAATTCACCCAGATTATCACATGAACACCAAAAATTAAAGAACCAATGGATATGCCACCGCTCTATGTCTTAGGCGAGTAGTGGGGTTTTAACCTATATTTTTACAAACCTCATTTATTGAACACAGAGCTCTCAATACCAAGCTCGTTACCTCCTCAATAAGGGGAAGAACAACCCCCAAATTTTCCAGAGAATGAAACAGAGAAGCGATTGACAACATTAGAAACCGCCCTCACCAACGTACGGTGCATGGTAAGCACCCACGTCTTTCCTCTCAAGAAAATGTGGATCATGAGGGGGGGATCTTTTTGCACCGGAGAATTCATCAATTCCTGTAGCTCAAATTTATTCAGGGAAGAAAACCTAAGGATACATAAGAGGGGAGACTCCTTTCTAAGTGGGTAAACTCACATAAAAGGAAAACAATATTCACCGAAATATAGAATGGGGCTCGGGTGGGAGCCCAAGATCCGCTAAATATGGGCATGTCATGGGATTTAGTGGGAGATATCCAGTTTTTTTTCAGCACAAGATGTACAAAAGACGTGTTCATCCAACATAGGGACATACTTCTAAAATGTGCTCTAGTGTTTCAGGATGAATCTTTGTCTTCAGAACAATGACCATTATATTGTATCTTTATAAATCAAGTTGTAATATTATGTATGTATGTATGTATGTATGTATGTATGTGTATATATATGTATGTATGTATATATATATATATATATATATATATATACATATATACATACATACATATATATATATACACATACATACATACATACATACATACATACATAATATTACACATATATATATATATATATATATCAAGTGTAATATTATGTGTGTATATGTATGTATGTATGTATATATATATATATATATATACATACATATACATATATATACACATGCATACATACATACATACACACATAATATTACACTTGATATATATATATATATATATATATATATATATATATATATATATATATATATATATATATATGCTTTCAAGGGTTAGGGCCCCTAAAATAGAACCCTATTTTGTTATGAGAATATAGTTGAATAATTGCTCATAGTTGTAGTAGCATTTGATTGATGTATTTTTTAGATTTGTTTAGATTTCATCACATATATGAGGAGACACGTTTGGAAAAAATAAGAAACTAACTACATATATAAAATATAAGAAATGATATTTTAGAAATTTGGAAGTGATATATTCAGGAAAATTTTAGTGGCGAATTTTCGTAAACTTGCAAAAATTGAGGACTATGGAAATTCGAAATGGCAAATATTATGTTGTTTAGAGCTAACTTATTCACCAAAAATTTGGTGACATGTCCCTTATACTATTCCTTTCACCTAGATTTTACACATATCAAAGAGCTTATGAATGTAATTTGCCACCATTTCGAATCATATCATGCACATATTCACCGAAGTAAACATAAGAAAATCCTCGATTGCCAACACTTTGAAGTCTAAAATCCAAGCCGTCCAACTATAAGACATCTAACTCTGAGATGTCCAAATCAACCATCTAGCCCCGACCTAACTAACTCTGCAATTTGAACCGTCCAACCCCTAGCCATCTAACCCTTAGACATTCAACCCTAGTTGTCCAACCCTAGCCATCCTACCCTAAGCCATCTAACCCTAATCTGCCTAACCCCTTGCCATCCAATCCCTCATCATCCAACCCCGAACCGCTTTAGCCCTTAGCCATCCAACCCTTTACCTTCCATTCTCGAGCCTTGGAACATAAGAGTCACCCTAAGGGCCTAAAAGTAAGCGGTTGTGGATCCTAGAAATCAGGGCAAGAAGATTACAAATTCAACAATTTCAAAAGGGTGCAAATACTTTTCTTGGCTATTTTGGAAAATCACAAAAAATGAAGTCGGTTTCTACTTCAGCTGAAAATATTGGTATGTGGCAAGTGTTATTTATTGGTTATTTTATCTTATAGAATTTAATAATTATGTTTATGATACTATTCTTGGAACTCTTTGACATTTGTACTCTGTAAAAATTTAACTATAGATAAAATTAATACTATATATAAGTAACAATTTTATAAAATTATTTGCAGACGTTTCAGAAATTCCTTCACAAAATAATCAATTTATAGATATTGATGATCCATTATATGTTGAGGAAAAAATTTCGTCCCTTGATGAAATAGAAGTACAAGAAAATTCATCGAACTCTCAGGATACACCAGTAGAGGAAGCTTCTACTCCAAGGTCTATTTCTAGAAAAAGGAGACATGGGATTCAAAATATTTCACTTGACATACTGTTGGTCCGAAAATCTGTCTCGTGGACAGATCTATGGATAGACGAGCCAACAGTGTGTAGGGCTTAGCCCCTCTTTGAGACAGCAAAGCGAAACTGGTTTATTGCTATTTCTACTTAGCAGGAACCTATGCAAGTCTCACAGATTCTGCCTTCGGGGGTTGGGATCTCATCCCAGTAGAGTGTTCCAGGCTGTGAAAAGAAAGGAATGAAAGAGGGAGAAGAGAAAGAATAGATCCGAAGGGAGAAAAGAAATGAATTCCAAAGCAGAAAGGTCAGAAGATTTACGTTTTTGGTTTGGTAGTAAACAGAGCCAAACCTACTTGCATAAATAAACAAAGCAATCTTGATAAACAAATGACGAGAAAAATAGATATGAATCCAACAGATTAAACACATACGAGATCTAACGTAAGAAAGATCTAATGTATAACACAAACTATTGAGCACAAAGTCCGAATAATTGTATTCTTGTTTTTACATTCAAGAAAGCTCAAAGTCTTTCTCTCCTCACTTCTATTTCTATCTAAAAAATGTTCACCCCAATACAACAAGTATTCCAATATTTATAGAAGATGAGGGAGAGAGAAGGCAAAATGGAGCCAACCACCTATTTACATAGATATTTACAAAATATCTAAAAGTCATGTTGACTTTGACAACTTTGATGGATGACATCATCCCATGATGCAACATGGATGATGTCATCATTTGTGCCAACACATTTTAGACATTACGAAAAGAAAGTCGGAGAATAGAGAGAGGAAGAAGAAGAAGAAGAAGAAGAAGCTACTCATCATCATCATCCTGCGGCCGAAAAGGGGTTGCCTGTTTCTGATGCTGCTCAGGTGATGATATGTGGAACTGAGCGCGGTATTCCAAAAACTTGCTGATCATTGGCCCAAATTGATCCTGTGATGGATCCTTGTGCCGTTCACTGATTGCTTCGCAAGTCTCCCGCTCGTCTATGAGCTTTTCCGGGAGTTTGGAATAATCTTTCTCCGCCTCGATAAGGAACCCGATGAAGTCCCTACAGGCCAGTAGGTTGTTGATAGATTCAGTGTCGAACGTGACCTCTGGCCCTGTCCCTTGAGAAGCTATCTCCTTGAAAATCCGGATAGTGTCATCAGCTGATCTCAAGGTAAGGGAAGGAGAGAGTAACCCTGGAGTCATGGTGAGGACAATTTTCTCCATTTGATGCATTGCATCCAGGGCCTCTTCCTTTACCTTGTCTATCTTTTCCAGAACGAATTCTAGCTGATCTATCCGATAGTCCAGAGTGGACATGGTTTTGTTGAGGGCCCTTGGATGGCCGAAGACTCCGAACTTGACCAGATCTTCGACTGAACAGTCGAACATTTGTTGGAAGGTCTCGTGCTGGAGTCTAGCATGTTCTAACTCTTCTGATATCGGACCTGCTAATGCTTGGAGTTCCTTATTCACCTTCTCGATGTTTAGGTATAAACTGATATACTCGGCGATTACTCTTTCACTATCCTTGAGGATCTGGCTCCTCCAAGCAGAAACAACCATACCCTGCTCGCCGATCTTTGAATACTCATTGATCTTCTCCTGACTGAGCAGCTCAGGAGTCTCGGCGGCAGTTGTGGGAGGTGCACTTCCCATCTTCTGTAAGGCTTGAAGCAGGTATTTGTTCTGCTCCTTCAGTAGCCTTTTCTCCTCTTTTGTTTCCTGAAGCTTTTTGCAGAGTGCATCAACTGCGGAAAGAGCTTCCCCCTGGAGACTTTCTGAGGATGTCCCCATTGTGACTTGGGTCACGGTGAAATCATGGAGACAGATCTTCTTTCTCTTTGAGGGGGTCGGTACGCTTATTATTTCCATGACTCTCTCACTGCGCAAAGCACTCTTCGAGAAGCGTGTAACCGGCTTGTGCTTCTTTGCTCCTTTAGCCGGAATGACCGAAAAGTCCATCGGAGCGATGGGGACTTTCCTCTTTTGTTGGCTCAGCTGCTGAGAGATCCAAGCTGGTCCTATAGAAGAAGGACCGAGAGAAAGAGGAGGAGCGGCAACGGTAGAAGAGGGGAAAAACGTGGAGACACGCGGCGGCGGCATTGAAAGAATAGCCGAAGAAGTGTCCACGGGGAAGGGAAACCGCAGCTGCAGAAGACATAGGAAGGGAAGGGAGCTCGGAGATGAGGGAAGAAATAGAAGAAGACAAATCAGCGAGGGAGGAGAAGATAGATGAAGAAGCAGGGGAAAGGGTAGAAGAAGGGGCAGAGGACGCGACCAAAGGGGTGGTCGCTTGAGTCACTCGAGGAGGGGAAGGAAGAGAAGAAGAAGGGATAGAAGGGACCTCTGAAGTTGTAGCGACACCGACATCCTGGGTGGATGGGCGTATAGGACTATCCTCTGTCAATTCTTCCTCCAGAGTTATAACCTGTTCTGGCTCTGAGGGAAGAGGACTTTCAGGGGCTTCCTCCTGAATGGTGCTAGGTTCACCTTCTGCACCTTTGCCTTTCAGCTGCTTCTTTGACCTTGGAGGTGCGTTTCCCAAAGGGGAAGTTGTGAAATCTACCCCGAGGTAGATTAGTCCGTTCATGCGGCACCAATGCTCTGTTCTCCGCATAGTCTCTTTGACCCTCTCCTCAATTGTTTGAGGAGACTTATTCCTGTCAATGGCCGGGAAGGGCCAATTGTCCCCATCCGTGTCATTATACACTTTGTCAGTTTCGTCTTCCGTAGTTTGGAAGCCTTTGGGGACGATGGCCACTCCATATTGAATAATTTCTGCCAATGCCAAGCGAGAATGATCCTTTCTTCTTAGTTCCACCTCGTGGATGATATCAATGTAAATGTCCTCAATTTGAGGGACATGGATCGGATCAAGCTTAGCCCTTGGCAAGCAACCCCTTGGGTCGAAGGTAGGCCTGGCTGGGAAATCATGCTTCAAGTTAAGGAGTTCCAGCTCAGCATACATCTCCTTCGCCTTGTGGTAGGTGGAGCATGTGTATCGGCCTACTGTGAGGGGGAAAGGAGTTCCGCCCTTCTTTCTTTTGAGGCACTTTTCATGGTACGTGACCAGCTGTCTTGATAGTTCTAATAGAACCAGCTTTGGTCCAGCATACCTCGGCAACCTGGTTGGTTCGCCCAAGAAATTGACCACCCTCAGATAGGTGAACGTGGGAAACTGGGTGAACAAGGCCCCCCACTTCTCCACGGCTGACACTGTATTCTTGGTCGTGCGGCCATGAGTTAAATTTGGCCGCAACATGCACATGATGTGATAGAAGAAAACATCATTGATTTTAGCAAATTGAGGGATGCTATTCTCCAGCCTCATCTCTGGATAATATTCGTATATTTTGACCTGAGGCCAAATTCGCTTCGGTTGAGCCCTGGGTAATCTCTTTCAGATGCAGCAGCGTAGACTACGTAGGAGTTCATATGGAATACTCCTGTTGTGGCAAACTGTTGTAGCTGCTCAGATATGGTGCTGCTTATTATTTCCCCCCAGCAAAAGCGCTGATCGGGCAAATTCTTATTCATTGTCTCCAGGTACCGCAACATCCACTTATGGAAATAGTGGGCATCTGAAAGCCCGAAGACTCTGCTCAGGAAAGTGATAGTATCACTGAGTTCCTCTGAGAAATCACTTCGGTGGATAGTCTGAGGCCACCGGGTCACCACCTTCTTGTTCTTTAGGTAGACCTCATTCATCAACTGCATGCACTGGTCCTCGTTGTCTTCCCAGGCCTTGATGCATTCTTGCTGGCTAACAGCCACGTAGTTCCGGTGGTGAGGGATGCCAAGCATTAACTCAAAATGACGGGCAGTGAGGTTTATGACTGCCTCGCCCTTACTGTTCTCGACACATCTTGTGTCTTTGTTGTAACATTGGGCAATCACCATCATGAATTCGTTGTTTACAGCGCTGACTGGGATTCCTCCGGTGAAATGCAGAGCACTGCCTATTAACTTGTCCATCCATGGACTTCTTGTGACTTTCTGAGTTCTAACCCAGAACTCATCCATGTCAATGTGACCCAATTCAGAGTCTCTGACATCCATACTGCACTCAGCCTGTGATTCGGGCATCCTGACCCTCTGATATTTGTATTTCATCTCTTCTTCCAGCTTAGCCTTTCCTCTTGGTTTGGTGGGTCTCTTGCTTGACGTAGACATGTGTCCTTTCGAACTCAGCTGCTGATCTGCATGAAGAAGAAGTGAGACCCAATCCAAAAAGGTTGAATTAGTCATTTGATCTTCCATTGGAAAGCTAGCAGAAGAAAGAGTTAGAGATTTTAAGGCTCAGGGCACAGAAAAATGCAACTGGCAGGCCAAATAGATAAGGCGCACAGAAAAGGAATGTTGCAGAGGTTATACTGGCGCCAAAGGCGCATGGCGCATGGATGAAGCAGGTTGCATTTTATAGCAGGGCGCATGGAAAGAGTATGTTACATGA
Organism: Taxus wallichiana var. yunnanensis; assembly: GCA_018340775.1. Taxonomy (NCBI): domain Eukaryota; kingdom Viridiplantae; phylum Streptophyta; class Pinopsida; order Cupressales; family Taxaceae; genus Taxus; species Taxus wallichiana. Next base: position 905,146,861 of record CM031235.1, on the reverse strand, counting down.
AGGTTCGGTGCGCCCTTTGGCGCATGGATGGATTATGTAACATTAACAAATGGTGCGCCAAAGGCTTTGGCGCGGCGCATGAAGGGTTTACACAACATCATGTTACTGCAATGGAGGGTGCGCCCGCGCCTTGATAGCTTTATACTTGCGCGAATAAGGCTTGTGTTACATGAAAGCTGGGTGCGCTCCTTGGCGCATGGAATCAGGATGTAACATGGGTAAAAGGCGCGCCAAAGGTTTTTTAAGGAGGCGCGGGATTTACACTTGTAGCATGCAAAAAGGGCACGCTTTGAAGGCGCATGAGTTCTAGATGTAGCAGGACAAAAGGCTTCGCCATTGGCGTGGGTTTAATCATGTAACATGGCGGGTAGATGCGAAAGGGGCGCAAATCTGTTTTAAGTGTGACAAGACGCGCCAGTGCGCCATAGAACTAAACTCATTGCTCAATCATTTTCATTCTTTCTTCCATTTCAAAGATAGCATGGACATATAAGGTTTCATATAAAAAGTTTGGTAGACCAAGTCCTTTCAAAACATCCCTTCCAGATACGGAAAGAGGGAGGGAAAGGAGGAGGAAAAGAAGAAAGGAAGACAGGACAGCACGAGGGAAACTAGCTCAAACCAATCTTATTTTAACACCGGCTAGCAAACCACAACGCAGACCAAGAACACAGACCAAGAACACGCAAAGAACCGAAAGCACGAAAATGGAGAAGAGGGAGAACCTCTTACCTTAGATATAGCAAAATTGAGAGCGGGTCCACAGGGCGACGAAAACGACGAAGCAGAGGCTGACAAGTCCAGAGTGATCACGTGCTCGACAAAAAGAATGAAAATGACATTGGGCGCGCACTGATATATATAGAAAAACTTGTCATCAATGCGCCAACCACTTTTGAATTGGCGCATGAAAGTTCTTTGTCGGCAGGGAAAGTGTGCTCTCTTTGGCGCACGAAAGTATTTGACAACAGGAGAATGAGCGGGCCTTTGGCGCACCAAAACTTTGTGTTGCAAGGAAAATCCATGCGCCCAGCCAAAAAAGGCTCAAAAAGACTAAGTTCGAAAACTAGATTTCCCGGGAAGGGATTTTACAACGTTTCGAACGCGAGGGATCCCTAACGAGGGATTGAAACAAAATTTCGGTATGGTTATCGGTAAAATTGCCCTTGTCAATTTTACGGATAACAAATGCTCTTTCTGGGGACTATCCCTGAGAAAACTCGTGGGTAGAGAATCCCAGATCATATGTGCCTATCCATTGGAGTACGAGTTAGAAACAAGGGGGACCGGAGGGAGAACAAAGGAAACACAAAACTAACCGAAAGCAAACACACAAAAAAGCAAACACACAACAAAAAGCAAACTGTACAAAGAAGAGAGCAAGCTCTACTTCCTGAAGATCTTGAGATGTTGCCCGCTATAGGGAAGTGGGAGTTCAGCTCCATCCAGATACGAGAGATAGAAACTATTCTCTCCATTGAGTTGCTTGATTTTGAAGGGCCCTCTCCATAGGGAATCAAATTTTCCGTGCATGCCCTTTGGCTCTCTTCGCTTGTCCCATAAGAGGACGAGATCTCCCACTTGAAAATTTCTCTGCTTGGCCTTCTTGTCAAAAAGCCTCTTTACTTGATTCTGATGCTCAGTGATCCTGTCGACCACTCTTACTCTCTTTTCTTCAAGTTCTGCCAGATACATAATTCTCTTTTCTAGAGAACTCTGAAAAGTTTCATCTTCGATTACTCGTGCCAAGCGTAGAGCAGGAAGTTCGGCAGAAATGGGAAGTTCGGCATCAGTGCCATATAACACTTGAAAAGGTGACATGCCGAGAGATCTCTTGGGGGTAATGCGGTCCACCCACAAAGCATCGTACAAAGACTTGTGCCACATCCGCTGATTCTCATCTACTAATTTCCGTATGATGGTCACCAAGTTCTTATTACTGGATTCCGCCTGACCATTTCCCTGAGGGTAATAATCCGAGGCATGTGCTAAAGTTATCCCATATTCATAGCAAAAACTAATAACTTCCCGCGAGGAGAAGTTAGAAGCATTATCAGCAACGATTTTGTTTGGAACGCCGAACTTGACAATGATATTTTCTTTGATAAAACTGCAAACCACCTCGAAGTGGCGTGCTTGATGGTGTATGGCTTCCACCCACTTGGTGAAGTAATCCGTTCTTTATAAGGACATAGCTATGTCCAAAGACTCGATTGAGGATTGAGTGCGCCAATAAAATCAATTCCCCATTGCCTGAATGGTTCATTGATGATGACCGGTCTTAGGGGAAGGGCAGCCAACTTGGGCTTGCCGACAAATTGCTGACAGGGTTCACACTTTGCCACCCGTAGCTGCGCATCTTGAAAGAGCGTTGGCCAATAATACACGCTCGAATGATCTTATGTCTTTATCACGGAGAAGAAAAATGGCCTCCACAGGCTGAATTGTGAAAACTTTCCAGCAGTTTTACTTGCTGGGGCTTGTCAACACATCGCAGGAAGACACCGTCTATCCCGCGCTTATATAAACCGTCATCCCAGATGACATATTTAGCTGCTCTGAGCTTTATAGTGCGCTTCTCCCTCGCAGTTAGGTGCATTGGGCATTCGCCGTAGGTAAGGAAGAAAGCGATGTCGGAGTACCACTCGTCACTAGTTGCAACAAATAGAACCAGAGGTAGAGAATCAGGCTCCTTTAGAGGGCTTTGCTCTTCGTTGGCACAATCCTCTTTTCCTTTAGGACCTTCTAAATTTTCATTTTCAGCCATTAGCTGACACAGGCCTTTGCCCCTCACCAGCTTGGTAGGTTTAATATCCAGGTCATATTCCTGGACCTTTGCGATCCAATTCCCTCTCAAGCTTCCTAACTCCTGCTGAGTTAGAATTGATTTCACTGCGGTGTCGGGAACCAGCACCACCGTATGCGAGTTTAGAATGTAATACCTGAAATTCTTCACTGCTTTGACAACGGCAAAGGCATGCTTTTCCAATTGAGTCATCTTCAACTCGTGAGGCTTGAGGGGAGAACTCATGAATGCAATCGGGGATTCAATGTCTTCTGAATTCTTTTGCATTAAGATTGCAGACACAGTATGTTCTGATGCGTAGCTATACATGATGAAGTCCTTGGAGAAGTCGGGACATACCAGGACCGGTGCATGGGCAACAGAAGTTTTTATTTCTTCAAATGACCTTTTCCCTTCCTCACTCCATCTGAAAGTTGGTGACCCCTTCATCATGTTTGATATGTGGCGAGTCTTCTCAGCAAAGTCAGGAATAAAACGCCTAAGAAAGTTTACCTTTCCAAAGAAAGAATGAACACCAGTCTTGCTTGTAGGCAGAGTAAGGCTCTGAATAGCCTTAATCCTTTCAATATCTATCTTCGTTCCTTCTTTGCTAACCACATGCCCTAGCAACTTCCCTTCCGTAACCCCAAAAACAGACTTTTTGGGATTTAGGGAAATTCCATGTTCTCGGCACCTGGCCAGTACTTGCTCCAAGTGATCGCAATGATCACTTCGTTGTTTAGAGAACACGGTCAAGTCATCTAAATAAACTACAATGACTTTCCCCATCATACCTTTAAATGCGAAGTCCATGGCCCGTTGAAAAGTAGCACCAGCATTAGTTAGGCCGAAAGGCATCCTGCTGTAGGCAAATGTACCCCAGGGAGTAGTGAATGCTGTTTTGAATTGATCTTCAGGCGAGACTTCAATCTGATTGTAGCCTGAAAAACCATCAAGCATAGACAACATTTCTGATCCAGTTACTGCTTGCAGAACTTGATCCATTATCGGAAGAGGGTAGTTATCTTTCAGTGAAGCTTGATTCAAATTTCGAAAGTCTACGCATATGCGTATCTCGCCGTTTTTCTTGCGCACTGGCACAATATTCGCCACCCAAGTGCTGTGATGGATAGGGAAGATGATTCTCGCATCCAGCATCTTCTGAATTTCTGCCTGGATGGTGCCCGAAATCTTAGGATTATAATGCCTTTGCTTCTGGCGAAAGGCTTTGACATCTTCTTTCAGCGGTATGTCATGCTGAACGTCCTTTGGCTTGAAGGACTTTAGATCGGCATAGGACCATGCCAACACATCCATATATTTCTTCAGCAACTTGACAAATTTCCGCTTCTCTTCAGGCGTGCAACATTTGCCAATGTTTACAAATTGCGGATGTGCCTCAGAACCTATATTGACTGGTTCTGTTTCTGGGGATGAGTCAGGAACATCTTGCTTCTTCTTTTTCATAAAACGGTCGTGCCTGTCAAACAAGCACTCCAGAGAAACCAGGCCCTTCGGAATTTTATTTCCTTTGAGCTGACATATGCCGTCCTTCTCCTCTGATTCATGGTTTTGACCGTTGATTGATTCACGGCATGTAGAGGTGGATCCTTCAAAATACAACTCATCAAAATGTTCTGATTTTTCTAGAAAGGCAATGAGGTGATTATCATCATTGAATACTTGCCAATGCTGAGAGTTGTCTGGCACGCTCGGGCGGAAAACCACTTCAATGGTGTATTTGTTCGTTTTCAAACCCGGGTGCGGGAGCATGAGAGATGCCGAAACGGCCAATGAATCGGCCATATCATTTTGAGCTCTTGGAATTGCTCCTATTGAAAAGGCATCAAATTCTTCGATGCTGTCCCATACTGCGTTACGGTAGTGCCTGAGCCTCTCATTTTTCACTTGGTAAATCCTTTTGACCTGATTTACAACTAGCTCAGCATCACCTTGAACTTTCAGATTTTTAATTCCTCTTTCCTTTGCAGCTTGCATACCGAGCAACAGAGATTCATACTCAGCAGTATTGTTAGTGTTGAAAAACTGCAACTTGAAAGAAAGAGGAATTACCTCCTCTTCGGGAGATATCAGCACAACTCCAGCGCCACATCCACTAGTCGCGCAACTGCCATCGAACTGCAAGGTCCAGATCTCATTAAGATCCTTTTCTTGAACAAAAATGCCCTCTGTACCCGTCTCGGTAGATAAGAAGTAGTTCCCCATCCCTGATGATTCAAAAAGGATTTGGGCTTTGGGGTCCTCAGAGCTAGTAACCAAGTACTTCTTTTGCGATTCTGGTTCTAAAGTCTGCATCACACCTTTGACGGGTATTCTAGCTTTAGACCAGTCCATGTGAATTTCTCCGCCAACTTCGCTGCAGAAACTCCTTCCTAGCAGAATTCCATAGGCTGCTGGAATGTCAGCAACGAGAACGGTCATCTTTACCCTCTTTCAGGGAATGCCGCGAACGCAAATTACGCGTCTTTGATTTGGCCAATCAATGGCACTTGCTTGGTCTCCAATGAGTAACATCTGCCGAAAGGTTTGGTAAGAGTGAGGCCTAAAGCATGGGCGACTTTCGCCGGCATGACGTTATCGGAAGCTCCGGAATCAATTATGCAGTTACTCAACTTGTGCCCATTGATTAGGAGAGAGAGATAGAAAGGTTCTATCTTGCCTGATGCAGATGTTGAAGCAACATTTATGTGGGATTCAGGAGGAGTGGAAAGGATTCCTTTTGGGGAAACCTGTTTAGATGTAACAGCTTGACTCTGAATATATTTAGTTAATCTTACAAGCTGTTCGGGATTTGACTGAAGGTACTCAGCTTCAGACATTTGGATCTTGGTCTTTTTTGCATGATCTATTATATCGAATGCGGCCAAGGGTTGCGTTGGTGAGGGAATGAGTCCTTCACTTCGCGATGGTGGAACAGGGTTACTGATCTTGATAGGAATATGAGGGGGCTGATTCGGAGGAGAGATGGGCGGAAAGGACTTCTTTGGAAAAGACTTAGCAGGGAGTTGAGTAGGAAGGGGATTACCTCTTTTAACAATGGTTGGAGGCGCGTTTGACACGGCCTTCTCTTTCTGCGCATGGGCAGCAACTTCCGCTTCCTTTCCTTGCGAGCGGGTAAAAACAGCGTAGGATTGTCCGCTTGCATAGCCCTGAGTACTCTCTTCTTCATCAGATTCATCCTCATCAAATTCCATGTATCCAATAGTAGAGTCGCCAGTCGGCTCACCGACATCTTGATCATCTTCGCCTTGAGGCGAAGGTTCTTCATAGTACTGCTCTTCCTCTTCAATTTCGGCCAAAGCATTGACCGGAGGAGCTTCAAGCGCCAATCGTGGAGCAGTTGCAGGTAGGCGCGGTCTTTGTGAAACATTGTTGGGAACAAAACTCCTTCGTGGAACGTCTCGGTATGAGGAACTGGGAACCTGGGCCAACTACTTTTTCAATGCGAGCAGATCGTTCGCCATCTTTTGGAATGCTGGATCGAGCAAGTAAAGTAGGATCTGAAGATTTGGACTTTGATGATTCCTTTTTCAACTCGCCAGATATTATCAAATTGTCTTCTATCCGGATGGCAGCAGCCTGAGCGAGAGGTAGAGTAGCTACTCGCTCTTGAAGGAGCAAGAAACTGACTTTTGAGCTCATGGCGTTCACGAAGAAACACTTCTGATTCTCCGGTGTTGGAAGCATGGCAGTAGGGACACGGTTGATTAATGCATTGAACCGGGCGACAAAATCACGCATAGTCTCATTGGCCTCTTTCTTCAGGTGGGTGATCCGTGATAGCAACGCAAATGCATCTTCTGAAGGCTTGTATCTGTCTTCAAAAGCTTCCCGCAAGGTTGCCCAACTGGTGATAGATGCGGCTGGCAAATGCTGAAACCATTCGGTTGCGGGCCCTTGTAGAGTTTCCAGAAAAAGGCGAATCGACACATCTTCGTGAGTCACGTCCAAAATACTGCATGACATAATGAAAGCAGATATGTGGGAATCTGTGCTTTGATTTCCGCTCCCATCGAATTTAGGAAAATTCTTTCGGTTTCCGTGAGGGAGCGCGTGAACTGGATGTGGCAGTGCGAGAGGACCCATAGCATTTCCCCATGGTACCGCCATTTGAAAGGCTGGAAAAAGCACACGAGCTGGGAGGGTGGTTCCACTGAGCAGCAAGGCACTACAAAGGGATGTAGATGCTCCTTGCAAAAGACTTTTTCTTCGTGGAGGTGAGACACTCTGGATGACCGCCTACCGAGAGCTTAACGCTGAAAACGTGCGGTGTTACGCTGAAATTGTGCCTTTGAAGCAGATCGAAAGTAGGATCAACTTCTCCACGGGCTCTCCTGCTGTGCGTAAAAGGTTCACTTGCCAGCGTACCTTCCAGATCTGCGATATTATGGCGCAGATTTAAACTTTATTTTTGGGCGTACTTGCTGATTTTCTGGTTTTTCACAACAACCAGCAGCATGCACTTTTCTAGATATTTAAATACTATCCTCCTCGAAAAACCGATTGCGGTTAATGACAAATAGCAGCGAGGATAAGATGGCAGGGAAGAATAGCAGGCTGATTTTCAGATCTGATCTTTACTTTTCAGAGGGTTTCAAACTTTTTTAGAAAACAGTCAAAAACTCAGATCTACGGAAAAATGTTAACTTTGATAAAAACTCAGCGAACTAAAGATCTGTAACTAGGCCCGATCTATGGATTTCAGAAGAAAATTTTCAATTTCGGGCACTTTTGCAAATTTTTTGGATTTTCAACAAAAGTTCAGATTTGCAAACTGGCAGCGATTTTCTTATATTTTTCTGATTTTATATTATATCACCACCATAGATCTGACAGATCTATTCATTCCCCAGCGGAGTCGCCAAAAACTGTTGGTCCGAAAATCTGTCGCGTGGACAGATCTATGGATAGATGAGCCAACAGTGTGCAGGGCTTAGCCCCTCTTTGAGACAGCAAAGCGAAACTGGTTTATTGCTATTTCTACTTAGCAGGAACCTATGCAAGTCTCACAGATTCTGCCTTCGGGGGTTGGGATCTCATCCCAGTAGAGTGTTCCAGGCTGCGAAAAGAAAGGAATGAAAGAGGGAGAAGAGAAAGAACAGATCCGAAGGGAGAAAAGAAATGAATTCCAAAGCAGAAAGGTCAGAAGATTTATGTTTTTAGTTTGGTAGTAAACAGAGCCAAACCTACTTGCATAAATAAACAAAGCAATACTGATAAACAAATGACGGAAAAGTAGATATGAATCCAACAGATTAAACACATACAGATCTAACGTAAGAAAGATCTAATGTATAACACAGCTATTGAGCACAAAGTCTGAATAATTGTATTATCGTTCTTTTACATTCAAAAAGCTCAAAGTCTTTCTCTCCTCACTTCTATTTCTATCTAAAAAATGTTCACCCCGAATACAACAAGTATTCCAATATTTATAGAAGATGAGGGAGAGAGAAGGCAAAATGGAGCCAACCACCTATTTACATAGATATTTACAAAATATCTAAAAGTCATGTTGACTTTGACACTTTGATGGATGACATCATCCCATGATGCAACATGGATGATGTCATCATTTGTGCCAACACATTTTAGACATTACGAAAAGAAAGTCGGAGAATAGAGAGAAGAAGAAGAAAGAAGAAGAAGTTACTCATCATCATCATCCTGTGGCCGAAAAGGGGTTGCTGCTTCGATCTTTGCTCAGTGATGATATGTGGAACTGAGCGCGGTATTCCAAAAACTTGCTGATCATTGGCCCAAATTGATCCTGTGATGGATCCTTGTGCCGTTCACTGATTGCTTCGCAAGTCTCCCGCTCGTCTATGAGCTTTTCCGGGAGTTTGGAATAATCTTTCTCCGCCTCGATAAGGAACCCGATGAAGTCCCTACAGGCCAGTAGGTTGTTGATAGATTCAGTGTCGAACGTGACCTCTGGCCCTGTCCCTTGAGAAGCTATCTCCTTGAAAATCCGGATAGTGTCATCGGCTGATCTCAAGGTAAGGGAAGGAGTGAGCAACCCTGGAGTCATGGCGAGAACAATTTTCTCCATTTGATGCATTGCATCCAGGGCCTCTTCCTTTACCTTGTCTATCTTTTCCAGAACGAATTCTAGCTGATCTATCCGATAGTCCAGAGTGGACATGGTTTTGTTGAGGGCCCTTGGATGGCCGAAGACTCCGAACTTGACCAGATCTTTGACTGAACAGTCGAACATTTGTTGGAAGGTCTCGTGCTGGAGTCTAGCATGTTCTAACTCTTCTGATATCGGACCTGCTAATGCTTGGAGTTCCTTATTCGCCTTCTCGATGTTTAGGTATAAACTGATATACTCGGCGATTACTCTTTCACTATCCTTGAGGATCTGGCTCCTCCAAGCAGAAACGGCCATACCCTGCTCGCCGATCTTTGAATACTCATTGATCTTCTCCTGACTGAGCAGCTCAGGAGTCTCGGTGGCAGTTGTGGGAGGTGCACTTCCCATCTTCTGTAAGGCTTGAAGCAGGTATTTGTTCTGCTCCTTCAGTAGCCTTTTCTCCTCTTTTGTTTCCTGAAGCTTTTGCAGAGTGCATCAATCGGAAAGAGCTTCCCCGGAGACTTTCGAGGATGTCCCCATTGTGACTTGGGTCACGGTGAAATCTGACAGAGACAGATCTTCTTTCTCTTTGAGGGGGTCGGGGTACGCTATTTCCATGACTCTCTCACCTGCAGCACTCTTCGAGAAGCGTGTAACCGGCTTGTGCTTCTTTGCTCCTTTAGCCGGAATGACCGAAAAGTCCATCGGAGCGATGGGGACTTTCCTCTTTGCTTGCTCATTTCTTTGAGAGATCCAAGCTGGTCCTATAGAAGAAGGACCAGAGAGATAGAGGGGGAGGCAGCAACGGTAGAAGAGGGGAAAAACATGGAGACACGCGGTGGCGGCATTGAAAGAATAGCCGAAGAAGTGTCCACGGGGGGAAGGGAAACCGCAGCTGCAGAAGACATAGGAAGGGAAGGGAGCTCGGAGATGAGGGAAGAAATAGAAGAAGACAAATCAACGAGGAGGAGAAGATAGATGAAGAAGCGGGGAAAGGGTAGAAGAAGGGGCGAGAGGACGTGACCAAAGGGGTGGTCGCGCTGAGTCACTCGAGGAGGGGAAGGAAGAGAAGAAGAAGGGATAGAAGGGACATCTGAAGTTGTAGCGACGCCGACATCCTGGGTGGATGGGCGTATAGGACTATCCTCTGTCAATTCTTCCTCCAGAGTTATAACCTGTTCTGCTCGAGGGAAGAGAGGACTTTCAGGGGCTTCCTCCTGAATGGTGCTAGGTTCACCTTCTGCACCTTTTCCTTTCAGCTGCTTCTTTGACCTTGGAGGTGCGTTGCCCAAAGGGGAAGTTGTGAAATCTACCCCGAGGTAGATTAGTCCGTTCATGCGGCACCAATGCTCTGTTCTCCGCATAGTCTCTTTGACCCTCTCCTCAATTGTTTGAGGAGACTTATTCCTGTCAATGGCCGGGAAGGGCCAATTGTCCCCATCCGTGTCATTATACACTTTGTCGGTTTCGTCTTCCGTAGTTTGGAAGCCTTTGGGGATGATGGCCACTCCATATTGAATAATTTCTGCCAATGCCAAGCGAGAATGATCCTTTCTTCTTAGTTCCACCTCGTGGATGATATCAATGTAAATGTCCTCAATTTGAGGGACATGGATCGGATCAAGCTTAGCCCTTGGCAGGCAGCCTCTCGGGTCAAAGGTAGGCCTGGCTGGGAAATCATGCTTCAAGTTAAGGAGTTCCAGCTCAGCATACATCTCCTTCGCCTTGTGGTAGGTGGAGCATGTGTATCGGCCTACTGTGAGGGGGAAAGGAGTTCCGCCCTTCTTTCTTTTGAGGCACTTTTCATGGTACGTGACCAGCTGTCTTGATAGTTCTAATAGAACCAGCTTTGGTCCAGCATACCTCGGCAACCTGGTTGGTTCGCCCAAGAAATTGACCGCCCTCAGATAGGTGAACGTGGGAAACTGGGTGAACAAGGCCCCCCACTTCTCCACGGCTGACACTGTATTCTTGGTCGTGCGGCCATGAGTTAAATTTGGCGCAACATGCACATGATGTGATAGAAGAAAACATCATTGATTTTAGCAAATTGAGGGATGCTATTCTCCAGCCTCAGCTCTGGATAATATTCGTATATTTTGACCTGAGGCCAAATTCCGCTTCGGTTGAGCCCTGGGTAATCTCTTTCAGATGCAGCAGCGTAGACTACATAGGAGTTCATATGGAATACTCCTGTTGTGAAAAATCTGTTGTAGAATGCTCGAGATATGGTGTTGCTTATTATTTCCCCAAAGAAAAGCACCGATCGGGAAAATTCTTATTCATTGTCTCCAGGTACCGCAGCATCCACTTATGGAAATAGTGGGCATCCAAAGCCCGAAGACTCTGCTCAGAAAGTGATAGTATCACCGAGTTCCTCTCGAGAAATCACTTCGGTGGATAGTCCGAGGCCACCGGTCACCACCTTCTTGTTCTTTAGGTAGACCTCATTCATCAACCGCATGCACTTTGGTCTTCATTGTCTTCCCGTGCCTTGATGCATTCCCGATGGCTAATAGCCACGTAGTTCGGTGGTGAGGGATCAAGCATTAACTCAAAATGACGGCGGTGGAGGTTTATGACCGCCTCGCCCTTCTTGTTCTCGACACATCTTGTGTCTTTGTTGTAACATTGGGCAATCACCATCATGAATTCGTTGTTTACAGTACGCCACGGATTCCTCCAAGGCAAGTGCGAGCACCGCTTGCATTAACTTGTCCATCCATGGACTTCTTGTGACTTTCTCGAGTTCTAACCTTAACTCATCCATGTCAATGTGACCCAATTGAGTCTCGACATCCATACCGCACTCACTTTGTGATTCGGGCATCTCACCCTCGATATTTGTATTTCATCTCTTCTTCTCGCAGCCTTAGCCTTTCCTCTTGGTTTGGAGGGTCTCTTGCTTGGCGTAGACATGTGTCCTTTCGAACTCACCGCTGATTTGCACGAAGAAGAAGTGAGACCCAATCCAAAAAGGTTGAATTAGTCATTTGATCTTCCATTGGAAAGATAGCGAGAAGAAAGAGTTAGATATTTTAAGGCGCTGGGCGCAGAAATGCAATCGCGAGCCAAATAGATAAGGCACACGAAAAGGAATGTTGCGAGAGGTTATATCAAGGCGCAAAGGCGCATGGCGCATGGATGAAGCGAGTTGCATTTATAGCAGGCGCGCATGGAAAGAGTATGTTACACGAGGTTCGGTGCGCCCTTTGGCGCATGGATGGATTATGTAACATTAACAAATGGTGCGCCAAAGGCTTTGGCGCGGCGCATGAAGGGTTTACACAACATCATGTTACTGCAATGGAGGGTGCGCCCGCGCCTTGATAGCTTTATACTTGCGCGAATAAGGCTTGTGTTACATGAAAGCTGGGTGCGCTCCTTGGCGCATGGAATCGGGATGTAACATGGGTAAAAGGTGCGCCAAAGGTTTTTTTAAGGAGGCGCGGGATTTACACTTGTAGCATGCAAAAAGGGCGCGCTTTGAAGGCGCATGAGTTCTAGATGTAGCAGGACAAAAGGCTGCGCCATTGGCGCGGGTTTTAATCATGTAACATGGCGGGTAGATGCGCCAAAGGGGCGCAACTGTTTTAAGTGTGACAAGACGCGCCAGTGCGCCATAGAACTAAACTCATTGCTCAATCATTTTCATTCTTTCTTCCATTTCAAAGATAGCATGGACATATAAGGTTTCATATAAAAAGTTTGGCAGACCAAGTCCTTTCAAAACAGCTCCCTTCCAGTAGATCTGGAAAGAGGGAGGGAAAGGAGGAGGAAAAGAAGAAAGGAAGACAGGACAGCACGAGGGAAACTAGCTCAAACCAATCTTATTTTAACACCGGCATGAAACCACAACGCAGACCAAGAACACAGACCAAGAACACGCAAAGAACCGAAAGCATGAAAATGGAGAAGAGGGAGAACCTCTTACCTTAGATATAGCAAAATTGAGAGCGGGTCCACAGGGTGACGAAACGACGGCAAGCGGGCGGGCCGACAAGTCCAGAGTGATCACGTGCTCGACAAAAAGAATGAAAATGACATTGGGCGCGCACTGATATATATAGAAAAACTTGTCATCAATGCGCCAACCACTTTTGAAATGGCGCATGAAAGTTCATTTGTCGGCGAGGGGGAAAGCGTGCGCTCTTTTTGCGCATGAAAGTATTTGACAACAGAGAATGAGCGGGCCTTTGGCGCACAAAACTTTGTGTTGCAGGCAAGGCAAATCCATGCACCCACCAAAAAGGCTCAAAAAGACTAAGTTCGAAAACTAGATTTCCCGGGAAGGGATTTTACAACGTTTAACGCGAGGGATCCCTAACGAGGATCGAAACAAAAATTTCAGTATGGTTATCGGTAAAATTGCCCTTGTCAATTTTACGAGATAACACATACCGATGCGAATTTGAATCCCAAGGAAAAAAAAACAAAATATGTTAGAAGAAAGATGGCAAAGCGGACAATTGGAAGGAAATTCCAATTCGAATGGGCTGCAAAATATCCTTTTATTGAACTCCGTACACTAAAAATTGTAATGACGTTCCAACACAATGTCGATGCAAAATATGTGGTTGGAAACATGGTAAGGATCACACGATGCAGCTCAAACTAGACACAATTGAAAAACAACGTGGGAAAATATACATTTCCCAAAAGCTTAAGGATGACAACATAGTCGAGAACACATAAATGGAAAGATGCAAAAGATTATCTACATGTCAAAAGAGTATGAAAAGGAACAAAAATGTATCAAATATGTAAATGAAAAGGTGGGACCATAGTAGAAAAATTGAGCAAAGCTATTGAGGTAGAAATGCAAGAAAATGGTATTCAATTTGCAACCATATTTCATATAATGAAAAGGGGAAGACCAATGTCATATTTAAGAGAAAATAAAATGTTGTATCAAGTTATTGGTTTAAAGAATGTTCCTCAATCTCATTGGTCAGATACCAACGGCTGGGAGATTACAAAATGTCTATCTCTAGTAGAGAAGGAGGATCTGAAACTGTGTGTTCAAAAGGCAAAGTATATTTCCCTTTCTTTAGATGAGGTTACAACAGTCGATAATACTTCATGGATATGTATTCATGTTTACACATTTGCTAATGAAATAAGGACTCCACACCTCTTAGAAATTCATAAAATGATAGAGAAATGCAATTCTAAAAATATTTATAAATTGGTGGTGTCAAATCTAAAGGATATCGCCGAATGGATGACTTTGCCATTGCAAAAAAATTAGTTTGTGTCGTAACCAATGTTGCGAGATGTGTAATACAGGATCCCAAATTGTCTGTTTGTTAGACTTCAGAAAACTATTACTCTGTATATGGTTGTTGTCCACTGCATGGCTCAAAGAATGAATCTCGCCTTTATAAAATTGTGAGCACATTTGAAAATGTAGCTAAAGTGGAGGAATTAATCGTGATCTGCATGCCTATTATTCTTGCAGTCTGAAGAGATTTTTAGAATTTCAAAAAATTTCTATTGGACTAACATAGGGAAAAAAATTTCTCAAATATGTAGATACCGATGGATATCTATGTACGAACCTTTGTAGAATATATGATGAATATCCTTCATTGATGGATTTATGTTTAAATACCGTAGGGATGTAGATAAAGCTAAAGTTCTATTGTGCCATCTAACGGACATAGAAACTTTACTCACATTCTGCGGTAGTTTTCCCATGTTGAGGAGCTTAATATTTTAACGAAGCATGCTCAAGATCAGTCTTTCTAAATTACACACTTTATAAGACTCGAAAAACGTGTTTTACGGAGTCTAAAAGTTTATATATTTCGATGGGAGTTTTTAGGGTGTTGCTTTTGAAAATAGGAATGCATTGACAAATTTTAAAAATTCCAAGTGCTTCTTAAAGTAAAATATAAACGAGCATCTATGTATAACAACACATGGAATAGAGATTCAACTTCATACGTACTCAAAAAAGAATTGATATGGATAACTCGAAATAGAAGAAGTGAGAGTGACATGAAATTTTTATGATGCGATATAAATGGAAATTAGGAATAAGTGAGAAATATCTCGGATTGTTAGCTAAAGAGATTTGGGAAAGATTCAAAAATGATAAAATACTTGAAGCAATGGGAGTTATAAATCTATAGTTCTGGAATTTGTCTAGCGGAAAACCTTATACATCTATCAGGCCTTTATTTTTCAAAAACATGGGTGATCTAACTGATCATTTCTGTAATACTGAAGAGATAAATGGAGTTTTTGTAGAAGGAATTTTGGAAATAAAACTACTTAGTTCACAATTAATGGATTTTGCTAATAGAATGATATGAAAAGTTCAACTTCTACAAAACCCATAGGATTACAATGCCATAAAAAGGATTTGGAAGGATATATGTTCTAGTAGTATTCTAAGTGAATATTTGAGTGAGTATATTAAGTTGTATGAGCTCTTTCAAACAATGATTCTAGGTTCAGTGGAAGATGAGAGGGTTTTCAGTGCATTATCCTTTTTAAAGTCAAAATTTAGAAACAAATTGGATAGGAATCTAGAAAGCTATCTCGGTTGTATGTATCGAATTACTCGGTGGAGTCTTTTCCTTATGATAGAGCAACCTTTGGAATTGTGGAATTCACTAGTAGACAAAAGAGGAGTAATTAATATTCTTCCTGCCCAGGGATCGAGACACATTCAAAAATCATGCTACAGATTGATTTCAAGACAAATGAAAGTGTTGCTTCGAGACTATTCGAATTCACATAGATTTCATTTCTTCTATACATTATTGAGACTAATTATGTATTTCATTTAGTGATTACAAATTTCAATAAATTCAATATTATATTTGTCATTATTTGATTCTTTGCCATTGGAATAATGTCATTATATGTTTCAATCATGCCATTTGTTTTTTATGTTTGGTTTTCGATTGATGAAATAAGGACACATTCATGTTTTATATCTATTTATTTATTTATTTTACATATGCAACAATTCGAAACATAAAGAAATAAAATAGTGTAAATTTAAGCAACATTTACGTAAACAATAGAAAAGAAACATAGTTTATATTAACAACATATAGTAACATTGTACAAGTCTAACTTCCAAAGTTCTTTTGAAATTGATCTCTCATGTGGTGAATTACTTTATGAAAAAGTACAAATTCATAAAGCATTTTCAACCAATACAATTCAAAAAGGGGTTGTAATAACATATCAAAGCTTTCAGGCAATTTCTGTCATATAAGGACACATTATGAGGTCATCCTCTTTTACGCCTATGATTCAAAATCATAGTTACGTCTGCCATAGGAAATAAATACTAAAAAGGGTTGGCCACTATATTTTAATTCCTACGCCAATGTCGGAATTGTGATAACACACTGTCACATGGTGAACTTTACTAACTTATCAAATTTTATGATGTAAGTGAATATTTTTCTTTTCCTACGTATGAGATGGAGGAATCCATTGCATTTGTAAAAAGTTACTGCTATAACTCCCGATGCCTAAAGATCTACTACTACGTGTTGATATTTTCTAGTATATTCTACTCCTCCTTGCTACATCTCCTACGAGATAAAAGCGTTGCATCTACATCCTCTTTTCCTTCATAAGACTTCCTCGGATCCATCTTATGCTCCTTTATTATCCTTCTCAATGTATTATTTTGTTTACTAATAACAATAAGTTTTTCCTTCAAATGTATAAAATAATTCAGGATTTTGTGAGCATTCTTCAAATCTATTTTAAAAACAACTGCTTCTTTCTTTAAATTTTCATATTTTGCCTACAAAATAGAAATATTAAATTTTTAGTCTATCAGATAATATGAAAAAATATATTAAAGTGGTTATAATATCAGATAATTTTTAGTTTTTCATGTAAAACTAAATGCCCACTCACAACAACTTTCTCTTTTTCTGCATTTTCTATTAAAACATTAGTCTTGTCTTTAGACCATTTGTTGTAGTAAGCCTGTGCTTCAGCATTGAGATTCTCCAACCTATTTAGCATTATGTCTATAATTTCATCATTGTAATCATTACTATATGAAATTTTCCCTGATTGATCTTTGTTTAGCAAAACATCTTGCCATGCTAGTTGGCTCTCTACGGCAGTGAACAATGAATGCCTTTGAGCATGATTATGGTATCTTGTATTTATTTATTTTATCAAAAAAATTTCTCTCCTCTCCCAAGACCGCACCAAATCCACATCAGACATTACAACCTCTTGAATTTTTGCCCCCATACTATCTGATATCATATTTTCTAATATAAAATGTGTCTTTTCATCATCTGTTTGTGGAGTAGCCCTTAGGGGGAGGAGAGTCACTTCCCTATATTACATGCACATTTTTTTGTTGAGGTGGAGTAGATTGAATCATATTGTGGGTGTCAAAATAGTTACCCTTGTCTGCATCACCACTATCAAAGCCTAAATACTCCTCATCAAGGGTGATGTTGTTGAAAAGTTGTGTGGTTGTTACACTTAAAACACCACCTAGTGACAATCCAAGAAATTTAGTTGTAGCAGAGAGGATGAACTGTTCTTGCTGACTCTACAGGAATCCTAATATTCTTTCCTGAAGTCCTCCTTTGTGTTTGTACTTGATGTGTTGGAGGAATTGGTGGCCTCCTTACAAGCGGTAGAGGACCTAAAGCCATATTACTGCATGAAGCAAACAACAAATTATTAGAATATAATGGTTGGGCTTTGTAAATGCTAAAAATTGTAAGGAAACAAAACATGCAAATCAAACTACCGTACAATATACCTTGCATAGATGGAGACACAATCGTGAAATTTTGATCTCCACACCTGAATGAGTTTGATCTTCATCATCAAACTCAGTAGTTTCTGAATACAATACATGTAGAAAAGATCAGTAGAAATATTAGAATACATAATCTATATTAATTGTTTGAATTTGTAATTTATATAAAAAGATAACTTCATTATTCATACATGTAGTTAAATGTGATGGTAAACGTGATGTGCATATCAACCCCTAAGTCACTTTTGACGAGGTCTTACTGGTGTTGATTCTGCTGAATCCATGTCAGAATTAACAGAGACCTCTGGAGGGGCTTTACCTCTAGCAATTGCCTCCTTATGCGATGCTGCAACTATAATTTTTCTCTGTAAAATAAAATCATACAATTATTATTTTATTTAAAATATTGAAATTGAAATCGTTATAACAAGTAAATAGTAAAAGTAATTGTTACATGTTGTTCTTCGAGACTAAGACCAATCATCTTATCATTGATTGCAATAGGAATCTTATGCTACATCAATTCATAGTATGCTTCATAATAGAAAGCAAGAATAAAATTGCAACAAGAGAATACAATCCTGGATTTATTAGTTTGATTGGCTTTGCGAGGCATGGGAGATATCTGATTTTATTCTTTGGAAAAATAACGCACCAATCGAATTGTTGACCTTTTAGTGTCCATAATAAATACTTGAATCGCCAATACGGAATATTTGTAGATCTACCATGTAATACAATCCTAGCTTTGAAAAAGTGAAGCAAGCTACATATAAATAATTTGTTTGTAATACCTTGTAGAAGAAGGCCTCTTGATGAACGATTAAGAGGAACTGCAATTACAGAAAAGAAACATTATAGCCTTTGTGTGGTTGAGTAATGTTAAGAAAAAAAAGCATTTGAAAATAATAAACTTACCATCAACCTATACATTGTAATGAGACTACAAAAACTTTTGTCTTCGTCTGTAAGGATAGCCTTTGAAGTAACAGAAACTTATTTTCGAAAGGTAAACATGTTAACCGATGCACATCCTCGGGTTCAATAGAAAAAGAAATTTGACAACATTTCGGATGCACGAGAAGAATGAAAAATTTTCCATCATTGTCGTTGTAAGAGGTGAGAAGGTAATCAAGGATTGATGTATCAGTGTCGAATTGGGGCATGTTCACAAGCCTAGAAAATTCTAATTTTTCGAGCCAATCCTTTGGAGCGTCTTTTACTTTTAGTAGAGCTAAAATCTATGGGCACATGAGGTTTTTGTATTGAAATTTGGGTGCAAGAATATATGTGGTACTGGCCATTGATGAAATTTGGGAGAAGTGAAATTTGGGTGTAAAATTGGAGAGCTCAGAGCACTAGAAATTTATGTATAAAAGTGAAAAAATGAACCTTGAAAGGGTATTTATAGGGCCCAGGGGTATCATTAATGAACATTAAATTCATTGGTATCAACGCCCAACCCACGCCATCCAACCCTCATTCATCTAACCCACCCATCTAACTCTCCCTTCCAACCCTTAGCCGAACAACTCTCATCGGTCCAACCCACCACGTCCAAACCTTGGCCGTCTAACTCCTCACCTATCTAACCCACCCGACCAACCATTTCCCATCCACCCCCTTCCCATCCAACACTTTCCCATCCAACTCCTATCCATCCAACCCACCCATCCAACCATTTCCTATCCAACCCCTTCCCGTCCAACCCCACCCGTCCAACCCACCCGTCCACCATTGGTATCGTCCAACCCACCCATCCAACCATTGACCGTCCAACCATTTGTAATCAGCCTCATCCAACCCACCCATCCAACTCACCGTCCAACCCGTCATCTGCTAACCTACCTGCAGACAAAATTGTGAAAATGAGGGAACAATGCTCTGTGAAATTGCCTTTGCCACGAAACATTTTTTCAGAAATTTGCCAACGATTCGAAAGTCAATTTATGAGATTCGCCAATGATTTGAAAGTAATTTTTCAGAGGGGTCTTCTTAAAATGAACCTTGGATATATTTCAGCTATCATGTATATTCAAAAGTTACTAAGCTTTATGAAAAGGGCACTTTCTTGTAAAATATATTGAAACAACCATCATTGCATTCACTGATCAAATTTGAAGGGTTCCCCATACTTTAATTTGATCGGAAGTTAAGATTAAACCATCATAAATGAGATATTAGAAAACACATTACCCTTCAACAAATAAAAATGAAAATGTTAATTTTGTTTCAATATATATCTTATTAATTTGAATAAAATAAATATGAAAAATGTCAAAATTATGAAATATATAACATCTAAAAATAATTTTGAAAACACTATATTTCATTAGTAATGTCATCAATAATTTTGAATTCTATTCAAAAACAACATTTTTGTTAGTTATTTCAATTCAAATAGTAAATAATATCAAGCAACATTTGATTTTATTCATATTCATTTTCTTTAGAAAGACTTTCTTTGATCTATTCTCATCTTAAATCTATGGATATTTGGTTTTGTATTTTGAAAATTGAACTTGTGTAAATTATATTTATATATATATATATATATATATATATATATCCGTGTGTGTGTGTGTGTGTGTGTGTGTGTGTGTGTGTATATATATATATATATATGTTTGTGTGTGTGTGTGTGTGTGTGTGTGTGTGTGTATATATATATATATATATAAATAATATATTTATATCATAATATATATCGGAACTTGGGATGGTCTCAAAATCATCTTACATACGAAAGGGCCTTAAATATATCTTATGCCAATATTTTCAAGCGTGTGAAGGGCCTTGTTTTTTTCCTATTTATTGTGAGTTGATTTTTTCATTTTCATCGATTTTGCAGTGAGAACCTATGGATTCCCATCAATTTCTGATGCTATATTTATTTTACATAAAAAGGAAATCAATTTCGAGTCATCTATATCCGATAATTATCTGCAGGTGGATCTTCAAAATTGGTAATGGTAGTGATTTGAAGGCAATTAAATTGGTTTTGGGGAAAATATTTATTTGAGGATGGATGGTGTAGGGTTAATTGCGGTGTGACCTTGGTTTGTATGGAAAATATTCGATAATTTAGACATCGAAGCCTAATGCGCTTAACGTTGCTCTCTACTAGGTTGGACTATTTTTCAGTGAAAATTTGGTTACGAAGTGCAAAAGTGCAATGTTGCTTTCTAGGTAGTGGCGGAGGAGGAGAAGCTCTGGGGTGGCATGGATTTGAGTGTCTTCAAGGAACTAGAACATCACCACGGGGAGCTGATGGCCTTTGCATAGAAGTTGGTAGTGTTTAACCATGACAAGAATAATGGAAGGACTCACTTCAAACTCCCTAATTTGGCCTGCCTCAATTCTCCCATCGAGCTAGTGCCACTTTGGTGGATGGAAATCCATGCAACTACAGGGGAAGATTATAGTCATCTTTGGCATAGATTTGGCCAATGAAGTTGTTGTTCAGACTCATAAGAGGGTGTGGTTGAGAGGCAAGGATCTTCATGTTGTATAGGAAACCTTGTTTTCACACGGGTGAATGTCGATACTGGAAGCCACCAAAAACTTCGAATGATGGAGGGATTAGGACCTCATATGTAGATATGGATCTACGGGCACAGAGAATATAGATATGTGATAAAATAAGATAGATCTACAAAACTAAAACATATTTGATTAGATAACAATAGGCGGGGTTGCCTTGGATAATACTGGGCCCAAGAGGATGTGAACTCCCTTGGAGGATGTCAACCCCCATGTCTAAAAATATGCAATGAATGATAAACATTAGATATCGTAGAAATAATGAAATAAAAAATGACAAGTAATTGAAATGACGAGGGGACTTAGCTTGTTCTCTAATATGGAGATCAAATGGGCATCAGGATGGAAAGATAACGAACAATGGAAAATCTTTATCCCACACTCCTCACTTCAAACTTCTAACAATGGAAAAGGTTTTCCTTGACCTCAAACTTGCAGAACTTAATTAAGTACTTTCTTCTCCTCTATAAAAACTTCAATACGTAGAGATTACACACTCATTCTTCCTCCCTTTTCCTTTTCGTTTGGGTATTTATTTATAACTTGGAGGTGAGGTTTGATTGGGGTTCATGAGTAACCGGGTTTGATAAATTAACCCAAGTTAAGAGACATGATGTGATCACATGGGGCCCATGGTTTGAATTTTTAGGTGGAGTTGGGAACATGATTTGAATGGGTAGGTGAGATAACGATTCCATTTTTGAAATTAAGAGTGGAGTGTCGATGGGTATATTATTTCCCATTAATGGAATAATTTTGAGATATGTGAGATAATGCCAAATTCTAATTATCAAATGGGTCCATGTGGAGCCCATTTGATAATTAATTAATTAAGGGTGAGTAAATAGATGGAATTTACTCAAATTTAAGAAAAAGAAAAGCGAGGGGGAGTTGAATGAAGGAAAACAAATGTGGGATGAATGAGATGGGTTACACAAAGAACTGTGTCTACATTTTCCTCTTTTTGCTGAGTGGTTTACGATAGAAAGCTACGAGATAAAAATAAAAAAGGTTGGATGAAATATGTGTCATAGGATGGATGAAGACATGACCAAAGGAAAGATGCCCTAGGAAAAAAAGGATCGCAATAACAATGAAAAATATGGCAGTGACTCTAATATCACATCGGTAGAGGAATATTGTGGTCTCAACGGAGATGGGTGACAATGTTCTGCGAAATAGCTTAGTGGGTAGAGATCAGTTCCAATATGGATGTAAACCATGATGACCAATTGGTCATAGGAAACATAAAAATATGCACAACTGAATGCGAAGAGATGCGAAATCCTTCATACACGATGAATCGAGCAAAAACTCATGCGTCTATAAAAGGGATGAGGATGAAAAGGTGCCCCAACATAGGACACAAAAATGACATAGTGGAAGATGGATGTGTAAGTAAAAATGCCCTAGGGGGAATAATCATAAATGTGGACATGATGAGCAGATATGATAGAAGGGTGAGATAGAATTCCCTAAAAGGGTGATAAATATGATGGTAATCATGTTTCATAGGAAAGATGCATAAGTGACGGAAAATAGTATGTGAAAAATAAAATAGTCCCACTTCTTCATAAGTAGGATAAGAAGTCAAGATACTTTTGTGAAAAAATAAAATAAGAGAAAACATTCATGGAAGAGAACAAGATCGAGACAAGTAATGGCCATTCTAAATGCTCCAAGTAAAAATGTCGAAGGAAGATGGGAAGATATTATTAGAAATGGATATGATGATGCTCCTGTGAGAGGACTAACGAAGATAAAAGATGTGACAGGGTTCTTAAAAAGAGAAGAGGTCGATGCTGCAGAAAGAAGAACAAGAACGGTAATGAAATGGATTGACGTTGGTACATAAATGGAGAAACATCGTAATTTATTGTGAATGCTAGGTGTGAGGGATGTGGTGAAGGATGTAATAAGAAATAGAAAAGGGAATGGAAAGGAGTGGTTGATTATGAGAAGAGAAAGAAAAGTTGACATGGGTATGGAATAGAGGGACGAAGACAGAGAGGAGGAGAAAAGAATGAATGAAAGGGGAGGAAGAAGATAAAAAGAAGGATGAACAAGAAAGGATAATACAAGGAAATGACATAGGAGAGGATGAAATTATGAAAAAGGGAGAGAGTTATTTAAAATGAAAGGCGTGAAAGAGGGTGAATCAAATGAAGGGAGAGAGGTAATGGAAAATGAAAGAGATGATAGAGAAAAGAAAATTGAAGGCACAAGATCATGGTGAAGAAATCCAAGACAAAGAATATGGAACTGAGCTCATGGAAATGCATGTGGATGGTGGGATGATAAAAAATATGGGACAACGCTGAAGAGTCAGGTTATCGATGGGGAAGTAAGAAGGAAGTGAAAGGTAAATGGGGAATAATACGATACACAATAAGTGAAATAAGACGACGATAAAAATGAGGAGAGAACAACAGAGAAAATTATTCAAGGAAGGGAACCAAGAATGGAGATATTCGATAAAGAGTGAGAAGCATAAGGAATGTAAAGAGAAGCTAGAGGGGAGGAATGAAACATATTAGAAAATATGCAGAGATGCATGAGTTGAGGATAAGTTGATGATGATAAAATAAAGAGGGTGTATGATGAAGACAAAGTGAAGAAATTGGCTAGGAATAATGAAATATGGAGAGGTGGCGAAGAAAAAGAGAGGAAGGGATAGGAGAGGCAATTCCAGCGAATGGATGGTAGGAGAAATCCATCGATAATGATTAGTAGAGAAGGAAGGGAAAAAAGGTGAGAAGAGGGGGAAAGTAAACGAGGAATGGAAGGGGGACACCAATGAGGGACGTTAGGAGAAGTCCCCCGATAATGATCGAGAGGGATTTGAGGAAGGAAGGAATGAAGATAGAATGGAAGGGGGTTAAAGAAAAGGATCCAAACCGTGTAGAATGGGGATGAGTGATTTTTAGGAGAAGTCCACCAATATTTATTAGCACAAAATTAGAAGATGATGATGAAATAATATTAGGGTATGATTAATAACAATGAAGAGTAAACATGGAGGTAGATATGTGGGAGAATTATTGAAGATGGAGTGGAAAGAGTAAGGAAAGGAGGGATAGCGAGGTGTGCAAAGATGAAGGAAAGTAGAGGATGAAATGGATGAGAATGAATGAGAAAAATATGAAGAAATAAGACACAAAATGAATGGGGAAGAAACTTTTAAGTAAGATTACCAAGCAAGGGATGATGGAGACAAACATGGGCAAGTAGGAAGTGGTGTTTGCAAGAATGGAAGAGGAGGTGAGAGGATGTGATGATGGGGAATGACAAGAAAATGTGGATGGTGAGAATGTGGAGTGGTGGGTGAGTGCAGGATGAAAGATCATCCTTAAGAGGGACTCTTAAGTAAGATCACCATGTCGCAGGAGGAGTTAAGTAAGATCACCAAATCGGCAAAGTGACAATATGGAAGGAGAAAGACAACATTGTATTGGGTACAGGTGTGGAATGGTTGGTTGGAGTAGACGAGTACGATGAGAGGTGAAAGATAGAAGATGAGGAAGATATGATGGGATGTGGAAGGTTCAGATGGAAAACCATTCTTAAGAAGGACTATTAAGTAATATTGTGATGTGATGGGGATGGTTAAGTAGGATCGCAAAACCAAAGAAGGAAAATAATGATGAAAAGACTGAGCGGTGTATACCAAAATGGAACAAGAGATGAAAGGAGGTGATAAAAAGGAAACAAAGGAGTGTGACATGAGTGGATGGAGGAACATATGCAGTGTAGATGGAGAGTGTAAGGGAAATCCTTAATTGGGATGCCCACATGGTGGGAGTGATGATGTAAGAGTGTCAAGTGAAAAAGGAGGAGTGAAAAGATGTTTGTGGTGGTGATTGTCATCCACTGAAAGAGGAAATGGTAGAGAAGCTTCTACAACGGGAGGATCCAAGGAAGAAGATATACCTTAACTAAGATTATTTGGTTGTATGGATGATTAAGTAATATTTTCAAACTGAAAGTGGAAGAGTGAAAGGGAAACTCAAGAGGAAAGGCAAGTAAGATATTTGGTGTGGTGAAAGGGGACAGAAAGGTGAGAAGGATGATGTGGAGACAAATGGTGATGAGTGGAAATGGGGAGTGAAGAGAAATGGATCAAAGACATTGTTGAACATGTTGGGGGATAAGAAGTTATAGGATAAAAACTTGCCTTGAAAAGGATCCTCAAGTAGGATTCATAAAATGCAACGACAATCAAGTAGAATTCACAAACTAAAAAGTGTATTTGTAAGTGCATTCATGGATATTATGGATAGATATAGAATTCATAGTGTGAAGTTTGATGTGATTTTGATAAAATATGACCTTTATGAGATGAATGGAACATAGTTGTAGTAAGGGTGTACAAGTAAACTATGCTTGAACTAGATTGGAGATAAAAAAGAAAGGTTACCACTCAAGGCATTACACTTGCATCCAATAGCGTGTGTTAACACATAACCAAGGATAGTTAGTTATAAAAAATACCATGAGGGAATATGGATGAAATATTCTCGTAAACCTAATGTTGACATGAAAAAGGATTTGAGATGTAACTTGCATGTGGGAAGTGGATTCTTCAAAGGTGGGGTTCCTTATGTCTATGCCCCAGCTTTGGGAAAGGGAAAGAACAATCGAGAGAAAGTTGAACAAAGTGGGAAGATTTCTAAATGACATAAAAGAGTAGCCATTCTTCGAGGGTATGGTCTACTTTATACATAATATGGATGGTAAGAATAATATATATGATAGCCATCCTTCAAGGGATCGGTCTATTAATTTTAATTTTGATTTCTATGCTTTTCCTTTTAGTTTATTTTTTCTCTTTCTTTCTTTTTTATGATGAACAGTTTTCCTTCGAGGATCAATCTATTTTTATGACTTTGATTTTTCCTTTTGCATATATGAATTTTAGCTTCACATTGGGGAGATCTCGGGAATAGCTAAGTAGACCACTTAGGAGGGTATAATGAATGTACAAGATACACCCTGGACCTTTTGCATGACTGCAATAAGAGAATGAGAGGGTGAGCGATGCAATGGTTATGGGGTCATATCAAAGCGCTTAAGGTAGACCACATAATTCATATCATTTCCATGATATATGGAAGGGGATAATAGTGGATGAGTGATCTAAGGATATAACTAAGTTCTCATTGGTAGATATGTTGACGATAGATTGGTCGCAAGTGCAATGCATTAAGAGGTTATGTCTCTGGTTTATCAAAACAAAGGGAATACATTAAGTTGTGATAGGATGAGATGATAGTTTATAAAGGATTAGATGTGATAGACAAGAGAGAAATAAAATTATACTTAAGGAAGAAAACAAATATGACCACGATGGTGGATTTGGATGAAAATAAATGATGCCCCGAGAGAGACACAAATATGGCCACAATGGTGGACTTCGGAGAAAAATAACAATAATGGTCCCTCACAGAAGGACAAAAATGGCCACAATGGTGGACTTAGAATGAGATGAGGATTGGGACATAATTAGTTTAGATTGGATGAATGTGAAGAAGGTAAACAAAAAATGTCAATGAGTGAAGTTTCTAGTGACAAGGGAGTTGTATGGATGATACACTCAAGGGTGAGGGAAGGCTGCTCCCATCTGAAGGAGTTAAAGGATGTCAAAAGAATTTAGATGAGATTGTTTTGGATTTGGATGGGATAAATGATCGAGACCACAAGTGTGCTTGGAAAGATAAGCGGTATTGATGGACAATGGAGGTCCTTCTTTAGGAGGAATGTCGTGTGTAGGAGGGATGTCAAGGGATGATGTGGATGAAAGAATCGAGGGAAACCTTATGGATGGGATACGAATTGGATTAAATGTAGATGGAGAATGGTATTTCCTCTGAATGAGGAAATCATATTTCTCAATAAGGTTGTGGATGATTGTCTGAAATGCCTTACAATGTTCAATGTCATGGCCTAGGGTATGATGATAAGCACAAATGCAATTAAGATTGAACCATGATGGCTTTAGACCATAGGGATTAAAGGCTTTAATGGGATGAAGTGTGATAGCATATATTCGAGTTAAATGTTGAAGGATATCTACGTAAGACCCCATTGAAGTGTCATGGGGAAGGTAACTCTTATGGGTTTTGATAGGATATCTCAGCTTGGAGTTAGGATAAAAAGTGGATGTAGATTAGATGGGTAAATTATGTGTTTTGGAAGACAAAACAAATTTGGTAGAAATATTGTATTGTTTGGATTTCGACTCATCATTGCGAGATGTCATAGATGGAGGGACTTACTCTAAAATAGATGTTGTGGCATCAGATTGTTGAAAAGAGGAAAATTTTGAATGTTTTCGAGGATGCATAGGGGATTGTCGAGGATGTTTTTCATGAGCCTTAGAATTTAGTAGAGAATATTTACTCCTATCAAGCAATGATAATAATCTCAATCAGAGGATCTAAAAGTGGTGGTGTGGTTATTAATGGAGAAAATGTCCTAAAACAAGACGAGGATGTTAATGGAGAAATAGGTGTTTGTATGATGCGATTAATGATATCTATGTGAGATGTAGATTGTTTAGGTTTTGGAAAGGAAAGATTTAATTTTGGAGAATGCAAACCATATTTAGTTGATTTAGGTGGAGGTGTTTTTTCTCAAGATGTTCCAAAGGGTATCTTTGATAGGGTTGTAGATCAATAGGATTTGGTCGTTGGGATAGAAGGATTAAGTAAAGAGTATTGGGATGGACCAGTGATGTGGCCATGGGCAAGGATATATGTAAATATTTCAAGGTAGAGATAGGTGGATTTGTTGATTTGATAGATATAGGGGTAGGTGGGATAGATAGGGATATAGGCATATTTGGGATATTTGGAGATGTGATAATCAATGGAGTAGACATTATGGGTAATGCGGAAATGTAGGAGTATTTTCAGGTGTAGAAGTAAGTGGGATTGGTTGTTTCATAAATGTTTCAAGGGGTAACAATTATATATTTTTTAATGGGGTTGATGTCGAAGGTGGGGCTGTAAAGGTGCATGTAGTAGAACCGAGTTTAGTTGGGATCATTGTGAGTAATGTAGGTGTAGTAATAGATGTATTTAATGAAGATGTGGGTGAAGGAATAGGTGTGAGAGATGTAGGGATATGTGTGGATATCAGTGGGGCCAAAATAGGTGCTAAGGATGAATCTAATGTGGTAGATTGGGGTATGATCGAAGTGGATGAAGTGGATGGTATAGTCAAATTTGATGTGGATGTGATAAGGATAGGAGAAGGTGTAGGTTCAGGACAAGTAGTAAAATTTGATATAGGTGTGTTAGGTTCTGAATAAGGAGTGGGCATAATGTCTAAGGTAGGAATATGTAGAGTGGGTGATAAGATGAGATCTTGATTGATGGT
The DNA here is from genome assembly GCA_018340775.1 of Taxus wallichiana var. yunnanensis. Taxonomy (NCBI): domain Eukaryota; kingdom Viridiplantae; phylum Streptophyta; class Pinopsida; order Cupressales; family Taxaceae; genus Taxus; species Taxus wallichiana. The sequence continues at coordinate 905,118,286 of CM031235.1, read as the reverse complement.
GTCAATCATATAAGAATTTGATAGTTGAGATGTAAATGGCGTGGATTGATTTGTTGGTTGTTGATTAGGTAAATTTTGAGCATTGGAGCTATCGATTTGGATATCCCCTTGATTTATGAGTTGTTGGACACAATCTTTGAAGGAATGACATTTCTCAATTTTTGACCTTTGACTCGATGATATTTACTAGTGGGCTTCGTGATACCAAATAATATTGTCTTGCGAGTTGTCCATGGGTCATACGGAGGAAGGTGGATGGCGTTTACGGCCATCAATTTGTCAAATATAGAGCTATATGATTCTCCCAAGGTGGTATAGTTTATTTTTGGTTGAGGGGCTCATTTTTGAGGCTATGTGTTAGATATAAATGTGGATGAGGATTTAATAACCACAGTGTTGGCCACGCCCTTAAATTTGTTGTTATGTGTGAGTGGTTTAGTAGATTTGATTTTAGGTTTTATTGAAATTAGTTTAAGATGACCCTAATCAATGGCATAGGTTTCAAGTTTACAAGCCATTGTGAAAGCTTCATCAAAGGTTTAAAATGATTGGATTTGTAAAGTAGATGATATATGTTTTGCACACGAATGTGATAAGAGTTTGATGATTTCGGTTTGCGGAAGAGTAAAGGATAGCTGGTTTATAACACCATGTCATCATGCGATAAATTCAGTAATGGACTTTCACCAAACTATTGGATGGTGTATAGGTCCATAATAGTAGTTTTGCGTACAATGTTAATTGAAAAATGTTCTAAGAACAACTATGTGAGTTGAGTGAAGGACACTATCAAGTATTGGGGGATACTATTGTACCATTCTAATGCAAGACTAGACAAAGACATGGGGAAAGTGTGAAGAAATAGATCATGATCATGTGTAATAAGACAACATGCATGTTTAAATGCACAGAGATGTTGTTGGGGATCTTCCTTACTATTGAACTTAGTAAACATAGGAAGTTTCCAATGAGGAGGGTAGGATTTAATTAGAACCGATGGATGAATCGGTTCATTACAAATTTGTTTATAGGATAAAGTATCCTTAGGTGCCAAGGTAATGGTTTCTAAATTGGCCAATCAATTCATCAAAGCATGAATAGGATCATTTGATGCGATGTTAGGTTGAGATTGGATTGGTTGTGTGGTTTGAAAAGTAGTTTGATGAGCACTAATTTGTGGATAAGGTTGTGGATATGTAAGTGTTGGGTGAATCATTTGATAAGGTGGTTGATAAACTTGCAGGTGTGTGGGGAACTATTTGGTAAGGATTAACATGTGTCATGGGTTGAGATTGTTGCATAAAATGACTTTTAATAATAGGGAGATGATGTGTTTGGTGAATTTGGGTATGTTGTTATGGTAAATGATAAGTGGGGATATGGGTGTTAAGAGGTTGAGACGGTTTGGAGCATAAGATGGGTAGGAATGTAAGTGTGAAGAGGTTGAGATGGATGGATAGACATATTAGTAGTAGATGAAATAGAATAGACAAAAAGGGATGCGGGTGGAATGTGACCCACCAATTGAAGAGATTGGGAGGATTGAAATATTGTGGAATATTTTTAGAGTAAGAAATCATATATGGGGTTTGGAGGAGGCCCGAGTGTCTCTAGAGGAGCGGGAGATGGTGGTACAGTTGGTTTAGGAAGATTGGCTTGGTAGGGGATATGAGAATTAGTTTTAAGATAGGGGCAATCTTGGATGACATGGGTTTCATGAGGTGAGACCGTGAAGACTAGATGTTGAGTAACCGAAGGCATAGTTTCACGTTTAAAATCTTGTTGGAAAAGGTCATTAGGGTGAGTGAAATCATTGGATGGAGTGGATTGTTGTGTTGTTTCGATTTGAGAGAAAGTGACAATAGGTATGAAATACGAAACATTTGTATATGAATTTTGTTTAGAAACAAATCAACCAACAAATTTTTATCAACATGATTAATTTAGAGATGTGAAAAGGAAATAAAGGTGGATAACAAAGGTTCCTAGAGAATGGGAGTCTAGGGATAGTTTTAAGTAGTTTTGGCTTGGGAAACATTTGAATGGTTCTTGTTGGGTGTTCAAGTCCCAATCAGCTAACCAGTGAGAGGAGTGTTTTGATGTGTTGATTTTTTCTGTGAAGTCTTAGGAAGTGTGTGATGCGGAGAGTTAAACTCCTATTTAAGATATGTTATCAGGTAGGATGCATAAAAGAAAGGTTATTTTAAAGCCAAAACGAAATGTGACTTTAAATGCAGCATAATCACTCGAAAAGGGAAATTATAATGTAGAAAGGAGAAAAATAGGAAAAAGAGGAATAATTGGAGATAACTTTCTCCTTGTTATTTGATTGCATGTGTAATGGCGTATGTGAAAGCAATTGTTAGTGGCCGGAATGTCTGGGTACCATGAAATTGCACCATGAACAATTGTGGTTAGGGTCGGTGAATGAAATTTTAGGCATGTTTTTGGTTCAATGGTTATCTTTGATGAACATAATTCCGTGGTCACAAGGTCATAGATATTACCCTCCGAGGAAACATAAATGATAGATGGTGCTAAACTGATATCAACGAATATTAAGACCATGCAAACAAACAAGTTAGACAAGACAAGTAAAATAACAAAAAATGAACAAATTTAAAGTCTAGTCCCACCAGGCATGCCAAAATGTTGTATAGGAAACCTCATTATCATGCGGGTGAATGCCAATACTGGAAGCCACCAACAACTTTGAATGATGGAGGGCTTAGGACCTCAGATGTGGATATGGATCTATGGGTGTAGAGAATATAGATCTACAAAACTGAAATAGATATGATTAGATAACAATATGTGGGCGTTGCATGGATAATATCGGTTCAGAGAGGATGTTAAATTCCTTGGTGGATGTCAACCCATGTGTCTAGAAAGATGCAATAAATGATGAACAGTAGATATGAGGAAGAAATAATGAAATACAAAATGACAAGTAATTGAAATGATGAGGGGACTTAGCTTGAGCTCTGATATGGAAATGAAATGGGAATCAAGATGACAAGATAACAAACAATGGAAAATATATATCCCACACTCCTCACTTCTAACTTCTAACAATGGAAAAGGTTTTCCTTGGCCTTAAACTTGCAAAACTTAATTAAGCACTTTCTTCCCCTCTCTAAAAACTTCAATGCATGGAGATTCACACTCATTCTTCCTCCCTTTTCCTTTTGGTTCTAGTATTTATTTATAACTTGGAGGTGAGGTTAGAATAGGGTTAGTGTGTAACCAGGGTTTGATAAATTAACCTAGGTTAAGATACATGATGTGATCACGCGGGGCCCATGGTTTGAATTTATTAGGTGGAGTGGGGAACATGATTTTAATGGGTAGGTGAGATAATAGATTCCATTTTTTAAATTAAGAGTCGAGTGTCGGATGGGTATATTATTGCCCATGAATTGAATAATTTTTGAGATATGTGAGATAATGGAAAATTCTAATTATCAAATAGGTTAAGATAGAGCCCATTTGATAATTAATTAATTAAGGGTGAGTAAATAGATTGAATTTACTCATATTTAAGAAAAAAGAAAAGTGAGGGGAAAGTTGAATGAAGGAGAACGAATGTGGGATAAACGAGAGGGGTTACACCAAAACTAGTGTCTACACTCCAAATTGTAATTTTTGTGTCTTCTAATTTAGGGATTAATCCTCGATCTAAATATATGTTGTAATATCTATAGTATAATGTAACTATAGTCTTCCTTCCTTCCGCCTGCATTTCACTCGATATACCCAATGATCATGATTGATGAAGTTTTTACATCTTCATGTCGTATATGAGGTTCGGCCTCTCTCTTTTGTAAAGGAACGGACCCTTCAATCTGCTTTAACAATAAAATAATAATAATAATAATAATATATAATGTATTTAAATTATATTAATTCATCTCAGTGTGGAATGGGAAAAAGCGGGGTGATAGCTTTTTAATTTAGTGAAAAACTTTAAATTAATTTAAGAAAGAAAGAATCTAATTTAATAAATTAATAACGTAAACACTAAATAAATGTGAAAGCACTATATATATATATATATTTGATTTTTAAACACTTTTTTACCGGAGCTATGAACTAGAGGGTTAAGGGACCCCACCCTTACAACTATACTTCAAAAGCAACCAAACATAAACTAACAACACAAGGCCCCACTAAATGGCCCGCACGAGAGAAGAAGGAAACACCATTTGAACAAACATAAGTGGCTTCAAGACAAGGAATACACATGGCCACAAAACCAAAAAAACAAGATAGAAAAGAGTATTAATCCTCATTCGAAATAACTAGAGATCCTATTTCTTCCCTGTCCGTAGTTCCGAGCTCCGCATCCATCGCATATCCCTTGCCTCCCGCCTTGCCCCAACCCCCACCCCTGAAACACCACCTTCCAATTGTTTGGTCTTACCTTGCAAAATAAGAAAGGCCTAACTGTAATCATCCCAAAAGTCATTGGGGTGGTCAATTGCCAAGTCGATAGGTGAGCGAGCATCAATGAGATCCAAAGAAGGTAATCTACTAGGGTCTGGACCACCATGTTAGAATAGAACGTGAACAACCTTTGCGTAGAGTAGCAGCTCCCTATACCGCTTGTCGAGCCAATATTTCCCACATCTGGTGCCTTTAGCTTGAGTGTCTACCTCCTCCACCCAAAGCGGAGGGTCCAGGACACGGCACCTATTCTTTCTTCATGCAAACCGACTCGATGGATAGGGTAAATAAAGAACTCCACGATAGCCATGACATCCACCTTGACCGGATGGAGCAAGAGGAAATTAGAAATGAATGCCGCAACAAGTTCGTGAGTTGAATGTGGACCCGTGAGAGTCCTGCATATAGGAATATCCTATCACACTCTCAATGGACTCGGCATCAAGCATAGAATTGTAGAGAAACAACTCTTGAAGCTGTCTATAGGAAATGGCTGAAGTAAAGGTCATTTCCCTTCTCTCCCCACAAAAAGCAATGAAAGGAAATCCCAGATAACCATTCCCTCGCCATCCCAACATGAAAAAATAGAGGTCTCTTTGCTGAAACAAGCGGCTACAGGATCCACCTTGTCGGTATGAGGAATGCGAACACATCTTAAGGTATCTGTCCATACATCGACTACACTTTTGATGTCTCTACACTTCCCTAACCATGATGCATGTTTCTCTTCGATAAGTGCAATAGAGGAAAAAATCTCTGAGAGGAAGTTAAGGGTATCCTTAGTGAAGGATGCTAGGTTACCTACCTCTTTCTTAACGTACTCATCAAATGGACTAATCATTCACCGAAAATTGTATATTCACGAGTTGCAGTACTCCAAGCTTCTGAGTTTTCTGATTTATACTATCCTACAATTTGTATGCTTGTTCCTCTTTCTCCTCTAGCTCTGTGATGGCCTCGATTGATTGCCTCAAACCTGATTGCCAAGGCCCTCACCCATACACATGACAAGTCTTCTGAGGGAGTTTCAAAAATATTCCTATCGATCAACTCTTGACGATGAGTGCTACTCATTTCATCTATTACTGGGCCCAAAGGTTCCCAATAGTCTCTTTCTTTCTCCAAGTCCTCCTTTAGTGCATGTGTCCTATTTTTGTTTTGAACATGTAAGCGAAGAGTTTGACCGCTTCTTGAGCACCAATTCCCTTTTCGAGATATTGAGTTGATCCATTCATTATTCGCTTTCCCTTGCATTGTGAACTTATGTGTCTTCTTGATGGATTTTGGATTGAATCTACTGATAGGTGCAACTTCCTCAAAGTGATAATTTTTGTGGCGTTAGGATCAACTAGATGTTGCACATAGATTGAAAGAGTTCACACCTACTCTTTTAGTTCATAAATCTTCTTCTTATACTCCTTATTCCTTGCCACTATGCAAGTAAAATATTACCGATACATGTACAAATACCCTTCATGCGTTTTCGGTCCTAGTTGAATTGTGCACGTTTCACAGTCATTCATCATCATCTCATTCACTGGATAAATCACTTTGGGCCAAGCTACTTCAATGTGTTGATTAGCTATTTCCCCACTGTAGAACTATGAGGTTGTATGTGTGAGCTTCCTTTTTATTTTATTTTATTATCAATGAGAAAATTATTGATACATCAAGGGTGGCCACTTGTTGCATAGTTCAGGTGTCAGGGACAGTAATTTCCTACATCCAAGGGAACATCTCATCAGACTTTGGCTCAATGATAGCTGCACCAATCAATCCTTGTTTTGGAGGAGAAGGTAAATCCTGAATGAGAGAAGTATGGGTATCAACATGAGGTGAGACTTCCTTTGTTTGCTCAAAGAATATGTCTCAAACCATGTGTTCTTTATCCACCTGAGCCTTGGCTACTATATTTCTTCTTACATTTTTGCGATCAAGTCTTCCTCTTGCAGTGATGCAAAGGATTCTTCTTCCACTCTAGCTTTCTTTGTTTCCTCTCATGAGGAGAATCTTCTAGTTATTTGGCCTTCCTTTTCAAACTTTCTCTAGAGTGTTTAGAATTGGAATCTACCTCTATAACTTTTGAAGAAGATTGATGTGAGGCATGCTTCGACTCGAGGCATTCCTCGTGACTGGATGGTTATCTCTCTCTTATTTTAAAACCAATTTATCATTCTCCTTATAACCTTCTCGGTCTGCTCCAATATATCCCCTAATTTATGAACATACTAGTTGATTAGAGGTAAATGAGACATCTTGTCCCCCGGGCCCCACATACTCGTGGATTATACCTTTCTATCCCATCATCATGTAAGATGTATTCATACCATGAGAACTTGAATTTCTTCATCTTGCTTATTATCAACCTCATATGGTCCTTTTCAAATATTTCAAACTCATCAACATTGTTGGCATAGTAGTCCTTGACTTGTTGTTCATGTTGCAATTCGGGGATAAAGAAAGAGCCAGGATCTTCTTGGATGTGAAAATTAGGTCTAGAAATGTATGAATACTAAGTCAAATGAGTGAAAATGACCTCTAGATGAGATGCATCATTTGAGATCTTACACGTGAACACCCCAAGAGATAAAGGAAATGAAATCAACTTCTTCCTCCTACTCCTAATCTTGTGATTCACTTGGATGACCCGTCTGAGAGCTCAAATAATACAATTTTTTCACTAAGGTACTTAGGTAGCCTTAGTTGTGTTTGGTTGAAGCCAACAACTTGTAAATAGGAGAATGTCAGAATTATTTAAAAAGGATCCATACTTACTGATCAAGGATGCCACTTGTGAAAACATTGTAGCTTCTATATCTCCTTCCAATCTCCAAACTACGTGCATGATGAATGCATCATTCACGCGAGAAAATTCCTATTGCTTTCATCCATCATCGATGTGAAAGTTTCTCGAATGCGAGCACCTTGCAAAGCAATGTTTTACATGAGAGCCAATACCTTGAATGATCTTGAGCTACCAAGGAGATAAACCAAGTAAGAAGTCATGTGGAACCTCTTTATCATGGGTACTTGGAGTAGTTGTAAATGGATATTATCACTAATGATCTGCCCCAAGCCAATCCTCTGCTTTCTTTTTTTCACTGTCAAAATGAAAAGGCCCATCCATTCTTGAAAGTCCCTTGTGTTCACTTCACCCATAACCCTATTGAGGAGAGTGATGAAATCTGAGTATCCTTCTTGAAATTCACACCTTGGAAGGTTCTTGGGCATTCTTAAGGGTTTCCTCCCCATTTTCAATCATGAACCAAATGTAACCCCTTGCATGTATGCATCCATCATTTCCCACCATACAAGCCCCTAGCCTTTGAGATGACGCACCACATTGGGTGATGTTCGTATCTATAAAGCAAAAGTGAAATGGTTCTAGGGATGATGGATGGTTTGTGTTTCGATCTCATAATGTTGAGAGCAATCTAGGACCAACTCAAGACTTTGCACAGACATTGGGTGTCCCGCGGCAATGAACAAACCACTTGTGAATATTTGATCTTCAATCTTCTTTTGGTCCTTGGTCGTCATGTGAGTTCTGAGGTCATTCAGGTCCATGTACAAGACATCATTGTCTTCTATCTCATATTTTCATGTGAAAGGTTATGTCGAATTCTGTCCTGTCCATTCTCGCTTTATGTTTTCCCTTAGAAAAAGTAACTTACTATTTTTAGTAAGTATGAAAAAATAACTCCCTCGATCCTCCACTAAGTGTTGTGACCTTGATTCCCCTTTCTCCCTACGTTCCTTGCTCCTTCTGGATCAACTTTCTATTTTTAGTAGGTTCTCATGAGACCACTTACTATTTTTAGTAAGTGCCAAAATTGGACCAAATTCCCATTCTGATGATTTCTCAACTGTTATGCATCTTCAATGTCTCTGTCTCCTTCGCAGGTTCTTCTATTGATGGCTTTCCCAAAATAGCAGTTTCCTATGTGGAAGACCTGCTATTTTTAGAAAGTAGGCTTTTGGAGGTCGGATTGACATGCAAAAAAGTTTTTTGATATGGGTTTTTTCCTAATATTACCCCTCTAAAATTTTAGTTCTACCCGCTCAATCATCTAGGAGATTTTAAACTTTCAAATTTCGGACCTAGCAGTACTTCTCTATGTGGCAACCATTAATGGAACTCAAAATTATAGGTCTGGTTTTCTCCTCCATTTGTGAAAAAATTATATATCTGATATGGGTTTTTCCTTTTGGTGCTTCACGTGAAATTTTACTTCAATCGGACGACTAATTTGACGGGAAATCCAAATTTTTCTTTGTTTAGCCGGAAATGAGATTTCTTCACTATGAATGATATGTTGCACGAGAGGAGAGTTTTAAGGTATGTTTTTATGGTCTTGGAAATAGGAACGAATAGAAAAAAAATTGTTCATTAATTCATGCACTGCTTTGCAAGATTTTTTCAAATCTCTGTTTCATGGAAACAAATTTTCCATTGTCTTCTTCCCTTCGTTCTTCGTTTCTCCTTCTTATCTTGATGAAAAATCCTTCTGAGACCTACACATCACCATGGGAAAGGTGTTTCAGTGCTTGGGTTGATCTGGTTTGAGTATTTTCAATGGCAGAGTGATGGTATAAGATTGCAGAGGAAGTATGGAGGGATGGTTGTGCATAGGAGTGTAAGAAGTTAGAAGCGGGAAACAATTAGATATTTAAAGATTTAAAAAAATTGAGAGAGGGTTGGGAAAATTTTCATGTCCCTGATGTCCCACACCTCATAAGGGATTTGAGTAACATCAATTTCCATGGTGCTCAAGGATACAACACGTGGCATTGATCCGACGACACGGAGTGAGTGCTCTAAAAATCAGCTTTAAAGCAATGAGGGTTAGATGTTGGTCACGTGGGTGACCAGAAGTCTCTCCTAACGGTATGGGTGCATTTTTCAAGGTCTGATATACATATGAGGGTGTGAGGGACATAAAATTCCATGGCGGTCCTAGAGCCGACACGTGGCAATGATCCGATGATAAGGAATTTGAGCTCCAAACTACACTCGGGGCTGAATTGGGCAATGTTGATGGTCATGGGGTTCCAGAGGTCACATGGGGCTAGGAACATTTTTTAAGGTTGATGTACCTAACCCTTAGGGATGTCGGGACATAAAATCCCACCGGCTCCTATATTTAACACAGTCCTCCCAAAATTTGCTAATTCCTAAACTTTCTACAAGAGGACAACTTGCGCGAGGATAACTTGAGCACACGATGGACGGGTTTGGAATTTTTTTATATGATCCTAACTAGAAATGGCATTTTGAATCCAATGGTGGGGTTTCATGTCTTGATTCTTCCATTTTTATCCATGAAAAATTGGAGTTTTGATTTGGTACTACACTTGTGCCTGAGAAAACCTACCTATAGACCTAATGCACCAAAGTGTTGTGAAAAATATGATTTCACCATCATGTAGGGATTGGAATTATATTTCTAAATATGTTTTGTTTTTCACCCGCATCCATCTAGAGATCTTGGAATCACCTTCCAAAGCTTAATGGTTGTTTTGGCCTGTCATGACCACCAAGCCTATGAACCCTAACTTTGGCGAAATTGCCCCGACTTCTTTAAATCTTTCCAAAATCATCCAATCATTTCCATGATGTCCCAAGATATTTTAATAACTTCCAGATCCACTTAGGCTCTTCCTCGGTTCATTCCATGGGGTCGCCCTAGCCCTAGGAAGGCCAATGATAACCCTTCCCACAACTTCCTGTAGCTTGCAAATGAACTCCTAAAATCACCTAAAGGGGAATGAATGGAGTGTCCTAAATCACCTAGGGGGATGAGATAACATTAATTGAGAGGTCAATTGGACTGAATGGACAGAGCTTGGGTGTCTTGGAATGATTGGACTTGAAAACATTAACACTGGGGTATAGTTGTCATCCTCGAAATTGTTAATTTCCTTGTTGCACATTTGTATGATAACAGTTGACTCTAGATTGGGATGTCACATGGAATGAGTGTAGCAAAGACATGACATGAGGAATCCAAAATCTCAATTTTAGACCATATGATCATTGACTATTGCATTATCCATTGGGCCTTGCAGAGTCATGTACAATTTACGAGAGAGAAGGAATGGAAGAAGGAAACACACACACACATAAAAGGACGGAAGGAAACACACCACACACAAAAAAAGGGGAATCACACCTAGCAATCACCTATGGTACAAGACGGGGGACAACCCGCTTTCACTGATGATACAATTTTAGGTATTTCCCATTGCGAGGCAATTCCAATGGTGTTCCATCCAAATATGAGAGTAGGAAAACATTCTTGTTAAGCTTCACGAACCTAGAATGGACCGAGCCATAAAAATAAAACTTTCCATGGCTTCCTTTTAGTTCCCTTCTCTTTTCCCATAGCAAGACGAAGTCTTTAACTTTGAATTCTCTTGCTTTGGCCTTCTTGTAAAAATCCTTTTTATTTTCAACTAGTGCTCTTTAATACGGTCCACCAATCGTAGTCTATTTTCTTCTAGCTTCTTAAGAAAGAGGATTTTGTCAATGGAATTCTTGTATTTTCCATCTTCTATTCCTTGTAGCGAATTGAGAGCCAACATCTCAACTGTGATGGGAATTTCCACTTCGACTACATACGTAGTTGGAATGGTGATATACCTATTGCCTTTTTGGGTGTGATCTTGTCCACCCACAATGCATCATACAACTTTTTGAGTACAATTCCTTTGGTTTTCATCTACGATTTTACAAATGAGGGTCACAATGTTCTTGTTTCTTGATTCGACCTATCCATTCCCTATGGATATTAGTCCGATGAATGAGATAAGGAGATTTTGTAGCCATAGAAAAACTCAGTCAACTCCCTTGAAGATAAATAGGTAGCATTGCTTTCTACATTTTCTATGGCACTTTGAAACGTACTATGATATTCTCCTTGATGAAGTTACATATTATTTTGGTGTTGGCTTGCTTGGCCATAATAGCTTACACCCATTTTGTGAAGTAATTTTTTACGGTGAGAACATAGGTGTGCCCCAGCGCTTGAGTGAGGATTCAAAACACCAATGAAATCTAGTTCCCACTGCTGGAATGGCTCTTAAATAACAAATGGCTAGAGCGGTAGTGCAGCAAGTTGTGGTCTCCCAACGAATTGTTGGCATGCTTCACATTTACAAACCCACTTGTGATTGTCTACAAATATGGTGGGCCAATAATACCTTCCTAAGAGGATCTTGTGTGCAGTGACCATCACTAAAAATGTCCACCACATGCTTGGTCATGGTATGCTTTAAGAAACTTTTCTTTTTCTCTTTATCTACGCACCTGAGGAAGCATCCATCCAGACCTCTCTTATAAAGTGTGTGATTCCAGATTACAAACTTTTTGACTTTAGCTTGAGTGTTCTCCTTTTCTTGTAATCAAGTTGAGGAGGGAATTCTCCATAAGTTAAGTAATAGGTGATATCAACATACCACTCATCAGTAGTGGTTACAAAGAGAACTTGTAGATTGTTTTCGGAGCAAGTTGAGCAAGCACAATTTTCTTCACCGTGTTGAGCTTTGAGTGTTTCATCTTCAACAATCAACCTACACAAGCCATTTCCCCTTACTAGGTTGGAGGGTCAAATCTCCAAGTCATATTCTTGAGTCTTTACAATCCAATTTCATCTTTTAGCTTTGGGATCCTGTTGTGTCAAGATGGACTTGATTGACCACAGTACCATAACCATCATATGAGAGATGAAGATTTAAAATTTAAAAATTTTTACATCCTTGACCACTGCATAAGCATACTTCTCCAATTAGCTGTAGTTTATTTCATGATTTTTCAATAGACAACTCATGAAAGCAATAGGTTCTTCCACGCCTTCATCACTCTTCTGAACAAGAATGACGGAAAGGGTATGTTCGATGCGTGACAATACATGATGAATTATTTGTTAAAATATGGAGACACAACAAAATGGATCCTTGGCAATGGATTTTTGATGTCTTCAAACATTTCCTTCCCTTCATTGTTCCATTTGAATTTTACTTGTCATTTCATCATGGTGGTGATGTGCTTTGTCAATTCAGCAAACTCAAGAATAAAGCGATGAAGAAAATTCACCTTTCGAAGAAGGAATGAACTCCTTTCTTGCTTGTGGAAAAAGATAGTGCTTGACTCGGATTGTAATCTCTCGGGATCAATATGTGCTCCATATTTATTCACAATGTGCTCCAAGAACTTGCCTTCTCGTAACCCAAAAATGCACTTTTTCAAGTTTAGTGATATGTCATGTTTTCTACACCTTGCAAGTACCCACTCTAAATAATGGATGTGATATCCCCTCATCTTTGAAAACATTGTGAGATCATCAAGATATATGAAAATGCCATGTTTTAAATCTTCGAATGCCAAAGGGGCGCAAATGTTTTAAATCTTTTAATCATGTAACATGGCGGGTAGATGCGCCAAAGGGGCGCAACTGTTTTAAGTGTGACAAGACGCGCCAGTGCGCCATAGAACTAAACTCATTGCTCAATCATTTTCATTCTTTCTTCCATTTCAAAGATAGCATGGACATATAAGGTTTCATATAAAAAGTTTGGCAGACCAAGTCCTTTCAAAACAGCTCCCTTCCAGCAGATCCGGAAAGAGGGAGGGAAAGGAGGAGGAAAAGAAGAAAGGAAGACAGGACAACACGAGGGAAACTAGCTCAAACCAATCTTATTTTAACACCGGCTAGCAAACCACAACGCAGACCAAGAACACAGACCAAGAACACGCAAAGAACCGAAAGCACGAAAATGGAGAAGAGGGAGAACCTCTTACCTTAGATATATAGCAAAATTGAGAGCGGGTCCACAGAGGCGACGCAAAAACGACGGCGTGACAGGGCCGACAAGTCCAGAGTGATCACGTGCTCGGCGTAAAGAATGAAAATGACATTGGGCGTGCACTGATATATATAGAAAAACTTGTCATCAATGCGCCAACGACTTTTGAAATGGCGCATGAAAGTTCTCTGTCGACAGGGGAAAGCGTGCGCTCTTTGGCGCACGAAAGTATTTGACAACAGAAGAATGAGCGGGCCTTTGGCGCACCAAACTTTGTGTTGCAAGGCAAATCCATGTGCCCACCAAAAAGGCTCAAAAGACTAAGTTCGAAAACTAGATTTCCCGGGAAGGGATTTTACAACGTTTCGAACGCGAGGGATCCCTAACGAGGGATCGAAACAAAATTTCGGTATGGTTATCGGTAAAATTGCCCTTGTCAATTTTACGGGATAACACATACCGATAAAGAATTTGAATCCCAAGCAAAAAAAAGAAAATATGTTAGAAGAAAGATGGCAAAGTTGGACAATTGGAAGGAAATTCCAATTCGAATGGGCTGCAAAATATCCTTTTATTGAACTGTGTACACTAAAATTTGTAATGACATTCCAACACAATTTCGATGCAAAATATGTGGTTGGAAACATGGTAAGGATCACACGATGCAGCTCAAACTAGACACAATTGAAAAACACAACAGGGAAAATATACATTTCCCAAAAGCTTAAGGATGACAACATAGTCGAACACATAAATGGAAAGATGCAAAAGATTATCTACATGTCAAAAGAGTATGAAAAGGAACAAAAATGTATCAAATATGTAAATGAAAAGGTGGGACCATAGTAGCAAGATTGAGCAAAGCTATGGAGGTAGAAATGCAAGAAAATGGTATTCATTTTGCAACCATATTTCATATAATGAAAAGGGGAAGACCGATGTCATATTTCAGAGAAAATAAAATGTTGTATCAAGTTATTGGTTTAAAGAACGTTCCTCAATCTCATTGGTCAGATACCAATGGCTGGAGATTACAAAATGTCTATCTCTAGTAGAGAAGGAGGATCTGAAATTGTGTGTTCAAAAGGCAAAGTATATTTCCCTTTCTTTAGATGAGGTTACTACAATCGATAATACTTCATGGATATGTATTCATGTTTACACATTTGCTAATGAAATAAGGACTCCACACCTCTTAGAAATTCATAAAATGATAGAGAATTGCAATTCTAAAAATATTTATAAATTGGTGGTGTCAAATCTAAAGGATATCGCCGAATGGATGACTTTTCCATTGCAAAAAAATTAGTTTGTGTCGAACCAATGGTGCAGATGTAATACAGGGATCCTGAAATGGTCTGTGTGTTAGACTTCAGACAACTATTACTCTGTATATGGTTGTTGTCCACTGCATGGCTCACAGAATGAATCTCGCCTATAAAATTGTGAGCACATTTGAAAATGTAGCTAAAGTGGAGGAATTGATACGTGATCTGCATGCCTATTATTCTTGCAATCCTAAGAGATTTTTAGAATTTCAAAAAAATTCTATTGGACTAACATAGGAAAAAAATTTTCTCAAATATGTAGATACCAGGATGGATATCTATGTACGAACTCTGCACAAAGAATATATGATGAATATCCTTCATCGTGAGGATTTATGTTTAAATACCGTAGGGATGTAGATAAAGCTAAAGTTCTATTGTGCCATCTAACGGACATAGAAACTTTACTCACATTCTCGGTAGTTTTCCCATGTTGAGGAGCTTAATATTTTAACGAAGCATGCTCAAGATCAGTCTTTCTAAATTACACACTTTATAAGACTCGAAAACGTGTTTTCTCGGAGTCTAGAAAGTTTATATATTTCGATGGGAGTTTTTAGGGTGTTGCTTTTGAAAATAGGAATGCATTGACAAATTTTAAAAATTCCAAGTGCTTCTTAACGTAAAATATAAACGAGCATCTATGTATAACAACACATGGAATAGAGATTCAACTTCATACGTACTCAAAAAAGAATTGATATGGATAACTCGAAATAGAAGAAGTGAGAGTGACATGAAATTTTTATGATGCAAAAGATAAATGGAAATTAGGAATAAGTGAGAAATATCTCGGAATTGTTAGCTAAAGAGATTTGGGAAAGATTCAAAAATGATAAAATACTTGAAGCAATGGGAGTTATAAATCAGTAGTTCTGAATTTGTCTCAGCGGAAAACCTTATACATCTATCACCTTTATTTTTCAAAAACATGGGTGATCTAACCGATCATTTCATGTATCAAGAGATAAATGGAGTTTTTGTAGAAGGAATTTTGGAAATAAAACTACTTAGTTCACAATCAATGGATTTTGGTAATATAATGATATGACAAGTTCAACTTCTACAAAACCCATAGGATTACAATGCCATAAAAAGGATTTGGAAGGATATATGTTCTAGTAGTATTCTAAGTGAATATTTGAGCGAGTATATTAAGTTGTATGAGCTCAGTCAAACAATGATTCTGGGTTCTGTGGAAGATGAGAGGGTTTTCAGTGCATTATCCTTTTTAAAGTCAAAATTTAGAAACAAATTGGATAGGAATCTAGAAAGCTATCTCAGATTGTATGTATCGAATTACTCGGTGGAGTCTTTTCCTTATGATAGAGCACCTGGAATTGTGGAATTCACTAGTAGACAAAAGAGGAGTAATTAATATTCTTCCCGGCCTGGGGATCGAGACACATTCAAAAATCATGCTACGCTTGATTTCAAGACAAATGAAAGTGTTGCTTCGAGACTATTCGAATTCACATAGATTTCATTTCTTCTATACATTATTGAGACTAATTATGTATTTCATTTAGTGATTACAAATTTCAATAAATTCAATATTATATTTGTCATTATTTGATTCTTTGCCATTGAATAATGTCATTATATGTTTCAATCATGCCATTTGTTTTTTATGTTTGGTTTTCGATTGATCGAATAAGGACACATTCATGTTTTATATCTATTTATTTATTTATTTTACATATGCAACAATTCGAAACATAAAGAAATAAAATAGTGTAAATTTAAGCAACATTTACATAAACAATAGAAAAGAAACATAGTTTGTATTAACAACATATAGTAACATTGTACAAGTCTAACTTCCAAAGTTCTTTTGAAATTGATCTCTCATGTGGTGAATTACTTTATGAAAAAGTACAAATTCATAAAGCATTTTCAACCAATACAATTCAAAAAAGGGGTTGTAATAACATATCAAAGCTTTCAGCAATTTCTGTCATATAAGGACACATTATGAGGTCATCCTCTTTTACTCCCATGATTCAAAATCATAATTACGTCTCCATAGGAAATAAATACTAAAAAGGGTTGGCCACTATATTTTAATTCCTACGCCAATGTCGGATTGTGATAACACACTGTCACATGGTGAACTTTACTAACTTATCAAATTTTATGATGTAAGTGAATATTTTTCTTTTTCCTACGTATGAGATGGAGGAATCCATTGCATTTG
This sequence comes from Taxus wallichiana var. yunnanensis, assembly GCA_018340775.1. Taxonomy (NCBI): domain Eukaryota; kingdom Viridiplantae; phylum Streptophyta; class Pinopsida; order Cupressales; family Taxaceae; genus Taxus; species Taxus wallichiana. Next base: position 905,101,510 of record CM031235.1, on the reverse strand, counting down.
TAAAAAGTTACCTGCTATAACTCCCGATGCCTAAAGATCTACTACTACAAAGTGTTGATATTTTCTAGTATATTCTACTCCTCCTCACATCTCCTACTGAGATAAAAGCGTTGCATCTACATCTGTCTTTTCCTTCAGTAAGACTTAAGGATCCATCTTATGCTCCTTTATTATCCTTCTCAATGTATTATTTTGTTTACTAATAACAATAAGTTTTTCCTTCAAATGTATAAAATAATTCAGATTTTCATGAGCATTCTTCAAATCTATTTTAAAAACAACCGCTTCTTTCTTTAAATTTTCATATTTTGCCTACAAAATAGAAATATTAAATTTTTAGTCTATCAGATAATATGAAAAAATATATTAAAGTGGTTATAATATCAGATAATTTTTAGTTTTTCATGTAAAAATAAATGCCCACTCACAACAACTTTCTCTTTTCCGCATTTTCTATTAAAACATTAGTCTTGTCTTTAGACCATTTGTTGTAGTAAACTTGTGCTTCAGCATTGAGATTCTCCAACCTATTTAGCATTATGTCTATAATTTCATCATTGAATCATTACTATATGAAATTTTCCCCGATTGATCTTTGTTTAGCAAAACATCTGCCATGCTAGTTGGATCTCTACGGCAAAGTGAACAATGAATGCCTTTGAGCATGATTATGGTATCTTGTATTTATTTATTTTTATCAAAAAATTGCTTTCCTCTCTCAAGACCGCACCAAATCCACATCGACATTACAACCTCTTCAATTTTTTCCCCCATACTATTTGATATCAGATTTTCTAATATAAAATGTGTCTTTTCATCATCTGTTTGTGGAGCAGCACTTGGGGGAGGAGAGTCACTTCCCTGTATTACATGCACATTTTTTTGTTTAGGTGGAGTAGATTGAATCATATTGTGGGTGTCAAAATAGTTACCCTTGTCTGCATCACCACTATCAAAGCCTAAATACTCCTCATCAAGGGTGATGTTGTTGAAAAGCTGTGTGGTTGTTACACTTAAAACACCACCTAGTGACAGTCCAAGAAATTTAGTTGTAGCAGGATGAACTGTTCTTGCTGACTCTACATGAATCCTAATATTCTTTCCTGAAGTCCTCCTTTGTGTTTGTACTTGATGTGTTGGAGGAATTGGTGGCCTCCTTACAAGCGGTAGAGGACCTGAAGCCATATTACCTGCATGAAGCAAACAACAAATTGTTAGAATATAATGGTTGGGCTTTGTAAATGCTAAAAAATTGTAAGGAAACAAAACATGCAAATCAAACTACTGTACAATATACCTTGCATAGACAGAGACACGATCGTGAAATTTTGATCTCCACACCCAGAATGAGTTTGATCTTCATCATCAAACTTAGTAGTTTCTGAATACAATACATGTAGAAAAGATTAGTAGAAATATTAGAATACATAATCTATATTAATTGTTTGAATTTGTAATTTATATAAAAAGATAACTTCATTATTCATACTTGTAGTTAAATGTGATGGTAAACGTGATGTGCATATCAACCCCTAAGTCACTTTTGACGAGGTCTTATTGTGTTGATTCCCATAAATCCATGTCGAGAATTAACAGAGACCTATGGAGGGGCTTTACCTCTAGCAATTGCCTCCTTATGCGATGCTGCAACTATAATTTTCTATGTAAAATAAAATCATACAATTATTATTTTATTTAAAATATTGAAATTGAAATCGTTATAACAAGTAAACAGTAAAAGTAATTGTTACCTGTTGTTCTTCGAGACTAAGACCAATCATCTTATCATTGATTGCAGTAGGAATCTTATGCTACATCAATTCATAGTATGCTTCATAATAGAAAGCAAGAATAAAATTGCAACAAGAGAATACAATCCTGGATTTATTAGTTTGATTGGCTTTGCAGCATGGGAGATATCTGATTTTATTCTGTTGGAAAAATAACTCGCACCAATCGAATTGTTGACCTTTTAGTGTCCATAATAAATACTTGAACTGCCCAATACGGAATATTTGTAGATCTACCATGTAATACAATCCTAGCCTGAAAAAGTGAAGCAACTGCAATAAATAATTTGTTTGTAATACCTTGTAGAAGAAGGCCTCTTGATGAACGATTAAGAGGAACTACAATTACAGAAAAGAAACATTAGAGCCTTTGTGTGGTTGAGTAATGTTAAGAAAAAAAGCATTTGAAAATAATAAACTTACCATCAACCTGTACATTGTAATGAGACTCCAAAAACTTTTTGTCTTCGTCTGTAAGGATAGCCTTTGAAGTAACAGAAACTTATTTTCGAAAGGTAAACATGTTAACCAATGCACGTCCTCGGTTCAATAGAAAAAGTAATTTGAAAACATTTCAGATGCACGAGAAGAACGAAAATTTTTCCATCATTGTCGTTGTAAGAGGTGAGAAGGTAATCAAGGATTGATGTATCAGTGTCGAATTGGGGCATATTCACAAGCCTAGAAAATTCTAATTTTTCGAGCCAATCCTTTGGAGCATCTTTTACTTTTAGTAGAGCTAAAATCTATGGGCACATGAGGTTTTTGTATTGAAATTTGGGTGCAAGAATATATGTGGTAATCGCTATTGATGAAATTTGGGAGAAGTGAAATTTGGGTGTAAAATTGAGAGCTCGAGCACTAGAAATTTATGTATAAAAGTGAAAAAATGAACCTTGAAACGGTATTTATAGGGCCCAGGGGTATCATTAATGAACATTAAATACATTGGTAATAACACCCAACCCACGCCATCCAACCCCTCATTCATCCAACCCACCCATCTAACTCTCCCTTCCAACCCTTAGCAAACAACTCTCATCGGTCCAACCCACCACGTCCAAACCTTGGTCCGTCCTAACTCCTCACCTATCTAACCCACTCCGACCAACCATTTCCCATCCACCCCCTTCCCATCCAACACTTTTCCATCCAACTCCTATCCATCCAAACCCTTCCCATCCAACCCCCACCCTTCCAACCCACCCGTCCAACCATTGATCGTCCAACCCACCCATCCAACCATCGACCGTCCAACCATTTGTAATCAGCCTCTGTCCAACCCACCCATCCAACTCACCCGTCCAACCTGTCTGTCTAACCTACCCAGACAAAATTGTGAAAATGAGGGAACAATGCTCTGTGAAAATTGCCTTTGCCACGAAACATTTTTTCATAAATTTGCCAACGGTTCGAAAGTCAATTTATGAGATTTGCCAATGATTTGAAAATAATTTTTCAGAGGGGTCTTCTTAAAATGAACCTTGGATATATTTCAGCTATCATGTATATTCAAAAGTTACTAAGCTTTATGAAAAGGGCACTTTCTTGTAAAATATATTGAAACAACCATCATTGCATTCACTGATCAAATTTGAAGGGTTCCCCATACTTTAATTTGACTGGCTAGGTTAAGATTAAACCATCATAAATGAGATATTAGAAAACACATTACCCTTCAACAAATAAAAATGAAAATGTTAATTTTCTTTCAATATATATCTGATTAATTTGAATAAAATAAATATGAAAAATGTCAAAATTATGAAATATATAACATCTAAAAATAATTTTGAAAACACTATATTTCATCAGTAATGACATCAACAATTATGAATTCTATTTAAAAACAACATTTTTGTTAGTTATTTCAATTCAAATAGTAAATAATATTAAGCAACATTTGATTTTATTCATATTCATTTTCTTTAGAAAGACTTTCTTTGATCTATTCTCATCTTAAATCTATGGATATTTGGTTTTGTATTTTGAAAATTGAACTTGTGTAAATTATATATATGTGTGTGTGTGTGTGTGTGTGTGTGTGTGTGTGTGTGTGTGTGTGTGTGTGTGTGTGTGTGTGTGTGTGTGTGTGTGTGTGTGTGTGTGTGTGTGTGTGTGTGTGTGTGTATATGATATATATATAAATAATATATTTATATCATAATATATATCGAACTTGGGATGGTCTCAAAATCATCTTACATACGAAAGGGCCTTAAATATATCTTCACGCCAATATTTTCAAGCGTGTGAAGGGCCTTGTTTTTTTCCTATTTATTGTGAGTTGATTTTTTCATTTTCATCGATTTTTGCAGGTGAGAACCTATGGATTCCCATCAATTTCTGATGCTATATTTATTTTACAAGAAAAGGGAAATCAATTTCGAGTCATCTATATCCGATAATCGTATGCAGTGGATCTTCAAAATTGGTAATGGTAGTGATTTGAAGGCAATTAAATTGGTTTTGGGGAAAATATTTATTTCGTGATGGATCGTGTAGGGTTAATTGCAGGTGTGACCTTGGTTTGTATGGAAAATATTCGATAATTTAGACATCGAAGCCTAATGCGCTTAACGCTTGCTCTCTACTAGGTCGACCTGCCTTTCTTCTAGTGAAAATTTGGTTACGTATGCAAAAGTGCAATGTTGCTTTCTAGGTAGTGGCGGAGGAGGAGAAGCTGGGGTGGCATGGATTTGAGTGTCTTCAAGGAACTAGAACATCACCACGGGAGTCGATGGCCTTCGCGATAGAAGTTGGTAGTGTTTAACCATGACAAGAATAATGGAAGGACTCACTTCAAACTCCCTAATTTGGCCTCGCCTCAATTCTCCCATCGAGCTAGTGCCACTTTGGTGGATGGAAATCCATGCAACTCAGGGGAAGATTATAGTCATCTTTGGCATAGTTTGGCCAATGAAGTTGTTGTTCGTGACTCATAAGAGGGTGTGGTTGAGAGGCAAGGATCTTCATGTTGTATAGGAAACCTTGCTTTCACACGGTGAATGTCGATACTTGAAGCCACCAAAAACTTCGAATGATGGAGGGATTAGGACCTCATATGTAGATATGGATCTACTAGCACAGAGAATATAGATATGTGATAAAATAAGATAGATCTACAAAACTCGAAACATATATGATTAGATAACAATAAAGCGGGGTTGCCTTGATAATACCCGGCCCAAGAGGATGTTAAATCCTCGAGGATGTCAACCCCATGTCTAAAAATATGCAATGAATGATAAACATTAGATATCGTGTAGAAATAATGAAATAAAAATGACAAGTAATTGAAATGACGAGGGGACTTAGCTTGTTCTCTAATATGGAGATCAAATGGGCATCGGGATGGAAAGATAACGAACAATGGAAAATCTTTATCCCACACTCCTCACTTCAAACTTCTAACAATGGAAAACGTTTGCCTTGACCTCAAACTTGCAGAACTTAATTAAGTACTTTCTTCTCCTCTATAAAAACTTCAATACGTAGAGATTACACACTCATTCTTCCTCCCTTTTCCTTTTCGTTTGGGTATTTATTTATAACTTGGAGGTGAGGTTTGATTGGGGTTCATGAGTAACCGGGGTTTGATAAATTAACCCAAGTTAAGAGACATGATGTGATCACATGGGGCCCATGGTTTGAATTTTTAGGTGGAGTTGGGAACATGATTTGAATGGGTAGGTGAGATAACAGATTCCATTTTTGAAATTAAGAGTGGAGTGTCAGATGGGTATATTATTTCCCATTAATGGAATAATTTTGAGATATGTGAGATAATGCCAAATTCTAATCATCAAATGGGTCCATGTGGATCCCATTTGATAATTAATTAATTAAGGGTGAGTAAATAGATGGAATTTACTCAAATTTAAGAAAAAGAAAAGCGAGGGGGAGTTGAATGAAGGAAAACAAATGTGGGATGAATGAGATGGGTTACACAAAGAACTCGGTGTCTACATTTGCCCCTTTTTGTTGAGTGGTTTGCGATAGCAAGCCATGAGATAAAAATAAAAAGGGTTGGATGAAATATGTGTCCTAGGATGGATGAAGACATGACCAAAGGCAAGATGCCCTAGGAAAAAAAGGATCACAATAACAATGAAAAACATGGTGGTGACTCTAATATCACATCGGTAGAGGAAAATTGTGGTCTCAACAGAGATGGGTGACAATGTTCGCAAAAAAATGCTTAGTGGGTAGAGATCAGCCAATATGGATGTAAACCATGATGACCAATTGGTCGTAGGAAACATAAAAATATGCACAACTAAGTGCGAAGAGTATGCGAAATCCTTCATACACGATGAATCGAGCAAAAACTCATGCGCCTATAAAAGGGATGAGGATGAAAAGGTGCCCCAACAAAGGACACAAAAATGACAAAGTGGAAGATGGATGTGTAAGTAAAAATGCCCTAGGGGGAATAATCATAAATGTGGAAATGATGAGCAGATATGATAGAAGGGTGAGATAGAATTCCCTAAAAGGGTGATAAATATGTTGGTAATCATGTTTCATAGGAAAGATGCATAAGTGACGGAAAATAGTATGTGAAAAATAAAATAGTCCCACTTCTTCAAAGTAAGTAGGATAAGAAGTCAAGATACTTTTGTGAAAAATAAAATAAGAGAAAACATTCATGGAAGAGAACAAGATCGCACAAGTAATGGCCATTCTAAAATGCTCCAAGTAAAAAATGTCAAGGAAGATGGGAAGATAAGTTGATGATGATAAAATAAAGAGGGTGTATGATGAAGACAAAGTGAAGAAATTGGCTAGGAATAATGAAATATGGAGAGGTGGCGAAGAAAAAGAGAGGAAGGGATAGGAGAGGCAATTCCAAATAATGGATGGTAGGAGAAATCCATCGATAATGATTAGTAGAGAAGGATGTGAAAAAAAGTGAGAAGAGGGGGAAAGTAAACGAGGAATGGAAGGGGGACACCAATGAGGGACGTTAGAGAAGTCCCCGATAATGATCGAGAGGATTCGAGGAAGGAAGGAATGAAGATAGAATGGAAGGGGGTTAAAGAAAAGGATCCAAACTCATGTAGAATGGGGATGAGTGATTTTTAGGAGAAGTCCACCAATATTTATTAGCACAAAATTAGAAGATGATGATGAAATAATATTAGGGTATGATTAATAACAATGAAGAGTAAACATGGAGGTAGATATGTGGGAGAATTATTGAAGATGGAGTGGAAAGAGTAAGGAAAGGAGGGATAGCGAGGTGTGCAAAGATGAAGGAAAGTAGAGGATGAAATGGATGAGAATGAATGAGAAAAATATGAAGAAATAAGACACAAAATGAATGGGGAAGAAACTTTTAAGTAAGATTACTAAGCAAGGGATGATGGAGACAAACATGGGGCAAGTAGGAAGTGGTGTTTGCAAGAATGGAAGAGGAGGTGAGAGGATGTGATGATGGGGAATGACAATAAAATGTAAATGGTGAGAATGTGGAGTGGTGGGAGAGTGCAGATGATAGATCATGCTTAAGAGGGACTCTTAAGTAAGATCGCCATGTCATGCAGGAGGATTTTTAAGTAAGATCACCAAATCGGCAAAGTGACAATATGGAAGGAGAAAGACAACATTGTATTGGGTACAGTGTGGAATGGTTGGTTGGAGTAGACGAGTACGATGAGAGGTGAAAGATAGAAGATGAGGAAGATATGATGTGATGTGGAAGGTTCGATGGAAAACCATTCTTAAGAAGGACTATTAAGTAATATTGTGATGTGATGGGGATGGTTAAGTAGATCGCAAAACCAAAGAAGGAAAATAATGATGAAAAGACCGAGCGGTGTATACCAAAATGGAACAAGAGATGAAAGGAGGTGATAAAAAGGAAACAAAGGAGTGTGACATGAGTGGATGGAGAAACATATGAAGTGTAGATGGAGAGTGTAAGGGAGATCCTTAATTTGGATGCCCACATGGTGGGAGTGATGATATAAGAGTGTCAAGTGAAAAAGGAGGAGTGAAAAGATGTTTGTGGTGGTGATTGTCATCCACCGAAAGAGGAAATGGTAGAGAAGCTTCTACAACGGAGGATCCAAGGAAGAAGATAAACCTTAACTAAGATTATTTGGATGTATGGATGATTAAGTAATATTTTCAAACCGAAAGTGGAAGATTGAAAGGGAAACTCAAGAGGAAAGGAAAGTAAGATATTTGGTGTGGTGAAAGGGGACAGAAGGTGAGAAGGATGATGTGGAGACAAATGGTGATGAGTGGAAATGGGGAGTGAAGAGAAATGGATCAAAGACATTGTTGAACATGTTGGGGGATAAGAAGCTGTAGGATAAAAACTTGCCTTGAGAAGGATCCTCAAGTAGGATTCATAAACTGCAACGGCAATCAAGTAGAATTCACAAACTAAAAGTGTATTTGTAAGTGCATTCATGGATATTATGGATAGATATAGAATTCATAGTGTGAAATTTGATGTGATTTTGATAAAATATGACCTTGATGAGATGAATGGAACATAGTTGTAGTAAGGGTGTACAAGGAAACTATGCTTCAACTAGATTGAGATAAAAAGAAAGGTTACCACTCAAGGCATTACACTTGCATCCAATAGCGTGTGTTAACACATAACCAAGGATAGTTAGTTATAAAAAATACCATGAGGGAATATGGATGAAATATTCTCATAAACCTAATGTTGACATGACAAAGGATTTGAGATGTAACTTGTATGTGGGAAGTGGATTCTTCAAAGGTGGGGTTCCTTATGTCTATGCCCCACTTTGGGAAAGGGAAAGAACAATCGAGAGAAAGTTGAACAAAGTGGGAAGATTTCTAAATGACATAAAAGAGTAGCCATCCTTCGAGGGTATGGTCTACTTTATACATAATATGGATGGAAAGAATAATATATATGATAGCCATCCTTCAAGGGATCGGTCTATTTATTTTAATTTTGATTTATATGCTTTTCCTTTTAGTTTATTTTTCTCTTTCTTTCTTTTTGCATGAAAGCTTTTCCTTCGAGGGATCAATCTATTTTTTATGACTCGATTTTCATTTTGCATATATGAATTTTAGCTTCACATGGGGGAGATCTGGGAATAGCTAAGTAGACCACTTAGGAGGGTATAATGAATGTACAAGAGACACCCTGGACCTTTTGCATGACTGCAATAGGAGAATGAGAGGGTGAGTGATGCAATGGTTATGGGGTCATTTCAAAGCGCTTAAGGTAGACCACATAATTCATATCATTTCCATGATATATGGAAGGGGATAATAGTGGATGAGTGATCTAAGGATATAACTAAGTTCTCATTGGTAGATATGTTGACGATAGATTGGTCGCAAGTGCAATGCATTAAGAGGTTATGTCTCTGGTTTATCATAAACAAAGGGAATACATTAAGTTGTGATAGGATGAGATGATAGTTTATAAAGGATTAGATGTGATAGACAAGAGAGAAATAAAATTATACTTAAGGAAGCAAACAAATATGACCACGATGGTGGATTTGGATGAAAACAAATGATGCCCCGAGAGAGACACAAATATGGCCACAATGGTGGACTTCGGAGAGAAAAATAACAATAATGGTCCCTCATAGAAGGACAAAAATGGCCACAATGGTTGACTTAGAATGAGATGAGGATTAGGACATAATTAGTTTAGATTGGATGAATGTGAAGAAGGTAAACAAAAAAATGTCAATGAGTGAAGTTTCCTAGTGACAAGGGAGTTGTATGGATGATACACTCAAGGGTGAGGGAAGGCTGCTCCCATGTGTGAAGGAGTTAAAGGATGTCAAAAGAATTTAGATGAGATTGTTTTGGATTTGGATGGGATAAATGATCGAGACCACAAGTGTGCTTGGAAAGATAAGCGGTATTGATGGACAATGGAGGTCCTTCTTTAGGAGGAATGTCATGTGTAGGAGGGATGTCAAGGGATGATGTGGATGAAAGAATCGAGGGAAACCTTATGGATGGGATACGAATTGTATTAAATGTAGATGGAGAATGGTATTTCCTCCGAATGAGGAAATCATATTTCTCAATAAGGTTGTGGACGATTGTCCGAAATGCCTTACAATGTTCAATGTCATGGCCTAGGGGTATGATGATAAGCACAAATGCAATTAAGATTGAACCATGATGGCTTTAGACCATAGGGATTAAAGGCTTTAATGGGATGAAGTGTGATAGCATATATTCTAGTTAAATGTTGAAGGATAGCTACGTAAGACCCCATTGAAGTGTCATGGGAAGGTAACTCTTATGGGTTTTGATAGGATATATCAGCTTGGAGTTAGGATAAAAAGTGGATGTAGATTAGATGGGTAAATTATGTGTTTTGGAAGACAAAACAAATTTGGTAGAAATATTGTATTGTTTGGATTTCAACTCATCATCATGCGAGATGTCATAGATGGAGGGACTTACTCTAAAATAGATGTCAGTGGCATCGATTGTTGAAAAGAGGAAAATTTTGAATGTTTTCGAGGATGCATAGGGACCTGCCGAGGATGTTTTTCATGAGCCTTAGAATTTAGTAGAGAATATTTACTCCTATCAGCAATGATAATAATCTCAATCAAAGGATCTAAAAGTGGTGGTGTGGTTATTAATGGAGAGAATGTCCTAAAACAAGAAGAGGATGTTAATGGAGAAATAGGTGTTTGTATGATGCGATTAATGAGATCTATGTGAGATGTAGATTGTTTAGGTTTTGGAAAGGAAAGATTTAATTTTGGAGAATGCAAACCATATTTAGTTGATTTAGGTGGAGGTGTTTTTTCTGAAGATGTTCCAAAGGGTATCTTTGATAGGGTTGTAGATCAATAGGATTTGGTCGTTGGGATGAAGGATTAAGTAAAGAGTATTGGGATGGACCAGTGATGTGGCCATGAGCAAGGATATATGTAAATATTTCAAGGTAGAGATAGGTGGATTTGTTGATATGATAGATATAGGGGTAGGTGGGATAGATAGGGATGTAGGCATATTTGGGATATTTGGAGATGTGATAACCAATGGAGTAGACATTATGGGTAATGCAGCAAATGTAGGAGTATTTTCAGGTGTAGAAGTAGGTGGGATTGGTTGTTTCATAAATGTTTCAAGGGGTAAGAATGATATGTTTTCTAATGGGGTTGATGTCGAAGGTGGGGCTGTAAAGGTGCATGTAGTAGAACTGAGTTTAGTTGGGATGGTTGTGAGTAATGTAGGTGTAGTAATATGTGTATTTAATGAAGATGTGGGTGAAGGAATAGGTGTGAGAGATGTATGGATATGTGTGGATATCAGTGGGACCAAAATAGGTGCTAAGGATGAATCTAATGTGGTAGATTGGGGTATGATCGAAGTGGATGAAGTGGATGGTATAGTCAAATTTGATGTGGATGTGATAAGGATAGGAGAAGGTGTAGGTTCAGACAAGGAGTAAAATTTGACATAGGTGTGTTAGGTTCTAAATAAGGAGTGGGCATAATGTCTAAGGTAGGAATATGTAGAGTGGATGATAAGATGAGATCTTGATTGATGGTGTCAATCATATAAGAATTGTATAGTTGGGATGTAAATGGCGTGGATTGATTTGTTGGTTGTTGATTAGGTAAATTTTGAGCATTGGAGCTATCGATTTGGATATCCCCTTGATTTATGAGTTGTTGGACACAATCTTTGAAGGAATGACATTTCTCAATTTTTTGACCTTTGACTCGATGATATTTACTAGTGGGCTTCGTGATACCAAATAATATTGTCTTGCATGAGTTGTCCATGGGTCGTACGGAGGAAGGTGGATGGCGTTTACGGCCATCAATTTGTCAAATATAGAGCTATATGATTCTCCCAAGGTGGTATAGTTTATTTTTGGTTGAGGGGCTCATTTTTGAGGCTATGTGTTAGATATAAATGTGGATGAGGATTTAATAACCACAAGTGTTGGCCGCACCCTTAAATTTGTTGTTATGTGTGAGTGGTTTAGTAGATTTTATTTTAGGTTTTGTTGAACTTAGTTTAAGATGACCCTACTCAATGGCACAGGTTTCAAGTTTACAAGCCATTGTGAAAGCTTCATCAAAGGTTTAAAATGATTGGATTTGTAAAGTAGATGATATATGTTTTGCACACGAATGTGATAAGAGTTTGATGATTTCGGTTTGGAAGAGTAAAGGATAGCTGGTTTATAACACCATGTCATCATGCGATAAATTCCGTAATGGACTTATCACCAAACTATCGGATGGTGTATAGGTCCATAATAGTAGTTTTGAGTACAATGTTAATTGAAAAGTATTCTAAGAACAACTATGTGAGTTGAGTGAAGGACAATATCAAGTATTGGGGATACTATTGTACCATTCTAATGCAGGACTAGACAAAGACATGGGGAAAGTGTGAAGCAATAGATCATGATCATGTGTAATAAGACAACATGCATGTTTAAATGCACAGAGATGTTGTTGGGGATCTTCCTTACTATTGAACTTAGTAAACATAGGAAGTTTCCAATGAGGAGGGTAGGGTTTAATTAGAACCGATGGATGAATCGGTTCATTACAGATTTGTTCATAGGATAAAGTATCCTTAGGTGCCAAGGTAATGGTTTCTAAATTGGCCAATCAATTCATCAAAGCATGAATAGGATCATTTGATGCGATGTTAGGTTGAGATTGAATTGGTTGTGTGGTTTGAAAAGTAGTTTGATGAGCACTAATTTGTGGATAAGGTTGTGGATGTGTAAGTTTTGGGTGAATCATTTGATAATGTGGTTGATAAACTTGCGGGTGTGTAGGGAACTATTTGGTAAGGATTAACATGTGTCATGGGTTGAGATTGTTGCATAAAATGACTTTTAATAATAGGGAGATGATATGTTTGGTGAATTTGGGTATGTTGTTATGGTAAATGATAAGTGGGGATATGGGTGTTAAGAGGTTGAGACGGTTGGAGCATACGATGGGTAGGAATGTAAGTGTGAAGAGGTTGAGATGGATGGATAGACATATTAGTAGTAGATGAAATAGAATTGACAAAAAGGGATGCGGGTGGAATGTGACCCACCAATTGAAGAGATTGGGAGGATTGAAATATTGTGGAATATTTTTAGAGTAAGAAATCATATATGGGGTTTGGAGGAGGCCCGAGTGTCTCTAGAGGAGCGGGAGATGGTGGTACAGCTTGGTTTAGGAAGATTGGCTTGGTAGGGATATGAGAATTAGTTTTAAGATAGGGGCAATCTTGGATGACATGGGTTTCATGAGGTGAGACCGTGAAGACTAGATGTTGAGTAACCGAAGGCATAGTTTCACGTTTAAAATCTTGTTGGAAAAGGTCATTAGGGTGAGTGAAATCATTGGATGGAGTGGATTGTTGTGTTGTTTCGATTTGAGAGAAAGTGACAATAGGTATGAAATACAGTAAACATTTGTATATGAATTTTGTTTAGAAACAAATCAACCAACAAATTTTTTATCAACATGATTAATTTAGAGATGTGATAAGGAAATAAAGGTGGATAACAAAGGTTCCTAGAGAATGGGAGTCTAGGGATAGTTTTAAGTAGTTTTGGCTTGGGAAACGTTTGAATGGTTCTTGTTGGGTGTTCAAGTCCCAATCAGCTAACCAGTGAGAGGAGTGTTTTGATGTGTTGATTTTGTCTCAGAAGTCCTAGGAAGTGTGTGATGCGAGAGAGTTAAACTCCTATTTAAGATATGTTATCGTGTAGGATGCATAAAAGAAAGGTTATTTTATAAGCCAAAACGAAATGTGACGTTCAATGCAGACAATCACTCAGAAAAGGGAAATTACAATGTAGAAAGGAGAAAATAGGAAAAAGAGGAATAATTGGAGATAACTTTCTCCTTGTTATTTGATTGCATGTGGTAATGGCGTATGTGAAAGCAATTGTCAGTGGCCAGAATGTCCTGGGTACCATGAAATTGCACCATGAACAATTGTGGTTGGGGTCGGTGAATGAAATTTTAGGCATGTTTTTGGTTCAATGGTTATCTTTGATGAACATAATTCCGTGGTCACAAGGTCATAGATATTACCCTCCGAGGAAACATAAATGATAGATGGTGCTAAACTGATATCAACGAATATTAAGACCATGCAAACAAACGAGTTAGACAAGACAAGTAAAATAACAAAAAAATGAACAAATTTAAAGTCTAGTCCCACCAAGCATGCCAAAATGTTGTACAAGAAACCTCATTATCATGCGGGTGAATGCCAATACTGGAAGCCACCAACAACTTTGAATGATGGAGGGCTTAGGACCTCAGATGTGGATATGGATCTATGGGTGTAGAGAATATAGATCTCAAAACTCGAAACAGATATGATTAGATAACAATATGTGGGCGTTGCATGGATAATATCGGTTCGTAGAGGATGTTAAATTCCTTGGAGGGTGTCAACCCATGTGTCTAGAAAGATGCAATAAATGATGAACAAGATAGATATGAGGAAGAAATAATGAAATACAAAATGACAAGTAATTGAAATGATGAGGGGACTTAGCTTGAGCTCGATATGGAAATGAAATGGGAATCAAGATGACAAGATAACAAACAATGGAAAATATTTCTCCCACACTCCTCACTTCTAACTTCTAACAATGGAAAAGGTTTGCCTTGACCTCAAACTTGTAGAACTTAATTAAGCACTTTCTTCCCCTCTCCTAAAAACTTCAATGCATGGAGATTCACACTCATTCTTCCTCCCTTTTCCTTTTGGTTCTAGTATTTATTTATAACTTGGAGGTGAGGTTAGAATAGGGTTAGTGTGTAACTGTGGTTTGATAAATTAACCTGGTTAAGATACATGATGTGATCACGCTGGGCCCATGGTTTGAATTTATTAGGTGGAGTGGGGAACATGATTTGAATGGGTAGGTGAGATAATAGATTCCATTTTTAAAATTAAGAGTCGAGTGTCGGATGGGTATATTATTGCCCATGAATTGAATAATTTTTGAGATATGTGAGATAATGGAAAATTCTAATTATCAAATAGGTTAAGATAGAGCCCATTTGATAATTAATTAATTAAGGGTGAGTAAATAGATGGAATTTACTCAAATTTAAGAAAAAGAAAAGTGAGGGGGAAAGTTGAATGAAGGAGAACGAATGTGGATAAACGAGAGGGGTTACACCAAAAACTAGTGTCTACACTCCACCGTAATTTTTGTGTCTTCTGATTTAGGGGATTAATCCTCGATCTAAATATATGTTGTAATATCTATAGTATAATGTAACTATAGTCTTCCTTCCTTCCGCCCGCATTTCACTCGATATACCCAATGATCATGATTGATGAAGTTTTTACATCTTCATGTCGTATATGAGGTTCGGCCTCTCTCTTTTGTAAAGGGAACGGACCCTTCAATCACTTTAACAATATAATAATAATAATAATAATATATAATGTATTTAAATTATATTAATTCATCTGTGTGGAATGGGAAAAAGGGGTGATAGCTTTTTAATTTAGTGAAAAACTTTAAATTAATTTAAGAAAGAAAGAATCTAATTTAATAAATTAATAACGTAAACCCTAAATAAATGTGAAAGCACTATATATATATATATATATATATATTTGATTTTTAAACATTTTTTTACTTGGAGCTATGAACTAGAGGGTTAAGGGACCCCACCCTTAAAACTATACTTCGAAAAGCAACCAAACATAAACCAACAAAACAAGGCCCCACTGAATGGCCTGCACAGAGAAGAAGGAAACACCATTTGAACAAACATAAGTGGCTTCAAGACAAGGAATACACATGGCCACAAAACCAAAAAACAAGCTAGAAAAGAGTATTAATCCTCATTCGAAATAACTAGAGATCCTATTTCTTCCCCGTCCGTAGTTCCGAGCTCCGCATCCATCGCATATCCCTTGCCTCCCGCCTTGCCCCAACCCCCACCCCCGAAACACCACCTTCCAATTGTTTGGTCTTACCTTGCAAAATAAGAAAGGCCTAACCGTAATCATCCCAAAAGTCATTGGGGTGGTCAATTGCCAAGTCGATAGGTGAGCGAGCATCAATGAGATCCAAAGAAGGTAATCTACTAGGTGGTCCTGACCACCATGTTAGAATAGAACGTGAACAACCTTTGCGTAGAGTAAGAGCTCCTATACCGCTTGTCGAGCCAATATTTCCCACATCCGGTGCCTTTAGCTTGAGTTTCTACCTCCTCCACCCAAAGCAGAGGGTCCGGGACACGGCACCTATTCTTTCTTCATGCAAACCGACTCGATGGATAGGGTAAATAAAGAACTCCACGATAGCCATGACATCCACCTTGACCAGATGGAGTAAGAGGAAATTAGAAATGAATGCCGCAACGAGTTCAGAGTTGACTCTGGCCCTGTGAGAGTCCTACATATAGGAATATCCTATCACACGCTCAATGGCCTCGGCCTCAAGCACAGAATTGTAGCGAAACAACTCTTGAAGTCATCTATAGGAAATGGCTGAAGTAAAGGTCATTTCCCTTCTCTCCCCACAAAAAAAGCAATGAAAGGAAATCCCAGATAACCATTCCCTCGCCATCCCAACATGAAAAAATAGAGGTCTCTTTTCTGAAACAAGCGGCTCACAGGATCCACCTTGTCGGTATGAGGAATGCGAACACATCTTAAGGTATCTCGTCCATACATCGACTACACTTTTGATGTCTCTACACTTCCCTAACCATGATGCATGTTTCTCTTCGATAAGTGCAATAGAGGAAAAAAATCTCTAAGAGGAAGTTAAGGGTATCCTTAGTGAAGGATGCTAGGTTACCTACCTCTTTCTTAACGTACTCATCAAATGGACTAATCATTCACCGAAAATTGTATATTCACGAGTTGCAGTACTCCTAGCTTCTTAGTTTTCCGATTTATGCTATCCTACAATTTGTATTCTTGTTCCTCTTTCTCCTCTAGCTCTGTGATGGCCTCGATTGATTGCCTCAAACCTGATTGCCAAGGCCCTCACCCATACACGTGACAAGTCTTATGAGGGAGTTTCAAAAATATTCCTATCGATCAACTCTTGACGATGAGTGCTACTCATGTCATCTATTACTGGGCCCAAAGGTTCCCAATAGTCTCTTTCTTTCTCCAAGTCCTCCTTGAGTGCATGTGTCCTATTTTTGTTTTGAACATGTAAGCGAAGAGTTTGACCGCTTCTTGGAGCACTTGAATTCCCTTTTTCAGATATTGAGTTGATCCATTCATTATTCGCTTTCCCTTGCATTGTGAACTTATGTGTCTTCTTGATGGATTTTGGATTGAATCTACTGATAGGTGCAACTTCCTCAGTGATAATTTTTGTGGCATTAGGATCAACTAGATGTTGCACATAGATTGAAAGAGTTCACACCTACTCTTTTAGTTCATAAATCTTCTTCTTATACTCCTTATTCCTTGCCACTATGCAAGTAAAATATTACTTGATACATGTACAAATACCCTTCATGCGTTTTCGGTCCTAGTTGAATTGTGCACGTTTCACACGGTCATTCATCATCATCTCATTCATTGGATAAATCACTTTGGGCCAAGCTACTTCAATGTGTTGATTAGCTATTTCCCCACCGTAGAACTATGAGGTTGTATGTGTGAGCTTATTTTTATTTTATTTTATTATCAATGAGAAAATTATTGATACATCAAGGGTGGCCACTTGTTGCATAGTTCAGTGTTAGGGACGAATTTCCTACATCCAAGGGAACATCTCATCGACTTTGGCTCAATGATAGCTGCACCAATCAATCCTTGTTTTGGAGGAGAAGGTAAATCCTGAATGAGAGAAGTATGGGTATCAACATGAGGTGAGACTTCCTTTGTTTGCTCAAAGAATATGTCTCAAACCATGTGTTCTTTATCCACCCGAGCCTTGGCTACTATATTTCTTCTTACATTTTTGCGATCAAGTCTTCCTCTTGCGGTGATGCAAAGGATTCTTCTTCCACTCTAGCTTTCTTTGTTTCCTCTCATGAGGAGAATCTTCTAGTTATTTGGCCTTCCTTTTCAAACTTTCTCTAGAGTGTTTAGAATTGGAATCTACCTCTATAACTTTTGAAGAAGATTGATGTGAGGCATGCTTCGACTTAGAGGCATTCCTCGTGGACTGGATGGTTATCTCTCTCTTATTTTAAAACCAATTTATCATTCTCCTTATAACCTTCTCGGTCTGCTCCAATATATCCCCTAATTTATGAACATACTAGTTGATTGGAGGTAAATGAGACATCTTGTCCCCGGGCCCCACATACTGTGATTATACCTTTCTATCCCATCATCATGTAAGATGTATTCATACCATGAGAACTTGAATTTCTTCATCTTGCTTATTGTCGACCTCATATGGTCCTTTTCAAATATTTCAAACTCATCAACATTGTTGGCATAGTAGTCCTTGACTTGTGGTTCATGTTGCAATTCAGGGATAAAGAAAGAGCCAGGATCTTCTTGGATGTGAAAATTAGGTCTAGAAATGTATGAATACTAAGTCAAATGAGTGAAAATGACCTCTAGATGAGATGCATCATTTGAGATCTTACACGTGAACACCCCAAGAGATAAAGGAAATGAAATCAACTTCTTCCTCCTACTCCTAATCTTGTGATTCACTTGGATGACCTGTCTACAGAGCTCAAATAATACAATTTTTCACTAAGGTACTTAGGTAGCCTTAGTTGTCTTGGTCAAGCCAACAACTTGCAAATAGGAGAATGTCAGAATTATTTAAAAAGGATCCATACTTACCGATCAAGGATGCCACTTGTGAAAACATCGTAGCTTCTATATCTCCTTCCAATCTCTAAACTACGTGCATGATGAATGCATCATTCACGCGAGAAAAATTCCTATTGCTTTCATCCATCATCGATGTGAAAGTTTCTCGAATCAGCACCTTGGCAGCAATGTTTTACATGAGAGCCAATACCTTGAATGATCTTGAGCTACCAAGGAGATAAACCAAGTAAGAAGTCATGTGGAACCTCTTTATCATGGGTACTTGGAGTAGTTGTAAATGGATATTATCACTAATGATCTGCCCCTTTGACCCAATCCTCTGCTTTCTTTTTTCACTTATCAAGATGAAAAGGCCCATCCAGTCTTGAAAGTCCCTTGTGTTCACTTCACCCATAACCCTGTTGAGGAGAGTGATGAAATCTGAGTATCCTTCTTGAAATTCACACCTTGGAAGGTTCTTGGGCATTCTTAAGGGTTTCCTCCCATTTTCAATCATGAACCAAATGTAACCCCTTGCATGTATGCGCATCCATCATTTCCCACCATACAAGCCCCTAGCCTTTGAGATGACGACCACATTGGGTGATGTTCATATCTATAGCAAAAGTGAAATGGTTCTAGGGATGATGGATGGTTTGTGTTTCAGCCTCATAATGTTGAGAGCAATCTAGGACCAACTCAGGACTTTGCGCATGATATTGGGTGTCTCGCGGCGGTGAACAAACCACTTGTGAATATTTGATCTTCAATCTTCTTTTGGTCCTTGGTCGTCATGTGAGTTCGAGGTCATTCAATTCCATGTACAAGACATCATTGTCTTCTATCTCATATTTTCATGTGAAAGGTTATGTCGAATTCTGTCATGTCCATTCTCGCTTTATGTTTTCCCTTAGAAAAGAAACTTACTATTTGTATTAAGTATGAAAATATAACTCCCTCGATCCTCCACTAAGTGTTGTGACCTTGATTCCCCTTTCTCCCTACGCCCTTGCTCCTTCGGATCAACTTTCTATTTTTAATAGGTTCTCATGAAACCACTTACTATTTTTAGTAAGTGCCAAAATTGGACCAAATTCCCATTCTGATGATTTCTCAAATGTTATGCATCTTCAATGTCTCTGTCTCCTTCGTAGGTTCTTTTATTGATGGGTTTCTCAAAACAACAGCTTTCTACGTGAAAGACCTGCTATTTTTAGAAAGTAGGCTTTTGAAGGTCGGATTGACATGCAAAAAGGTTTTTGATATGGGTTTTTTCTAATATTTCCCCTCTAAAATTTTAGTTCTACCCGCTCAATCATCTAGGAGATGTTAAACTTTCAAATTTCGGACCTAGCGATTTCTCTATGTGGCAACCATTAATGGAACTCAAAATTATAGGTCTGGTTTTCTCCTCCATTTGTGAAAAATTATATATCTGATATGGGTTTTTCCTTTTGGTGCTTCATGTGAAATTTTACTTCAATCTGGACGACTAATTTGACGAAATCCAAATTTTTCTTTGTTAGCCGAAATGAGATTTCTTCACTATGAATGATATGTTGCACCAGAGGAGAGTTTGAAGGTATGTTTTTATGGTCTTGGAAATAGGAACGAATAGAAAAAAATTGTTCATTAATTCATGCACTTTGCTTTGCAAGATTTTTTCAAATCTCTGCTTTCATGGAAACAGAATTTTCCATTGTCTTCTTCCCTTCGTTCTTTGTTTCTCCTTCTTATCTTGATGAAAAATCCTTCTGAGACCTACACATCACCATGGGAAAGGTGTTTCAGTGATTGGGTTGATCTGGTTTGAGTATTTTCAATGGCGGATCGATGGTATAAGATTGCGGAGAGGAAGTATGGAGGGATGGTTGTGCACAGGAGTGTAAAAAGTTAGAAGCGGGAAACAATTAGATATTTAAAGATTTAAAAAAATTGAGAGAGGGTTGGGAAAATTTTCATGTCCCCGATGTCCCACACCTCATAAGGGATTTGAGTAACATCAATTTCCATGGTGCTCAAGGATAAAACACGTGGCATTGATCCGACGACACACGGAGTGAGTGCTCTAAAATCAGCTTTAAAGCAATGAGGGGTTAGATGTTGGTCACGTGGGTGACCAAGTCTCTCCTAACGGTATGGGTGCATTTTTCAAGGTCTGATATACCTATGAGGGGTGTGAGGGACATAAAATTCCATGGCGGTCCTAGAGCTGACACGTGGCAATGATCCGATGATAAGGAATTTGAGCTCCAAACTGCACTCGGGGGCTGAATTGGCAATGTTGATGGTCGTATGGGGTTCCAGAGGTCACATGGGGGCTAGGAACATTTTTCTAAGGTTGATGTACCTAACCCTTAGGGATGTCGGGGACATAAAATCCCACCGGCTCCTATATTTAACACATGTCCTCCCGTAAATTTGCTAATTCCTAAACTTTCTACAAGAGGACAACTTGCATGACGAGGATAACTTGAGCACCTGATGGACGGGTTTGGAATTTTTTTATATGATCCTAACTACAAATGGCATTTTGAATCCAATGGTGGGGGTTTCATGTCTTGATTCTTCCATTTTTATCCATGAAAAAGTGGAGTTTTGATTTGTACTCCATTTGTGCTCGAGAAAAACTACCTATAGACCTAATGCACCTAAGTGTTGTGAAGAATATGATTTCACCCTCATGTAGGGATTGGAATTATATTTCTAAATATGTTTTGTTTTTCACCCAGATCCATCTAGAGATCTTGGAATCACCTTCCAAAGCTTAATGGTTGTTTTGGCCTCATGTGCACCGACCAAGCCTATGAACCCTAACTTTGGCGAAATTGCCCCGACTTCTTTAAATCTTTCCAAAATCATCCAATCATTTCCATGATGTCCCAAGATCTTTTAATCACTTCCACATCCACTTAGGCTCTTCTCGCTTCATTCCATGGGGTCGCCCTAGCCCTAGGAAGGCCAATGATAACCCTTCCCACAATTGCATGTAGCTTGCAAATGAACTCCTAAAATCACCTAGGGGGAATGAATGGAATTTCCTAAATCACCTAGGGGGATGAGATAACATTAATTGAGAGGTCACTTGGACTGAATGGACAGACCTAGGGTGTCTTGGAATGATAGGACTTGAAAACATTAACACAGGGGTATAGTTGTCATGCTCGGAAATTGTTAATTTCCTTGTTGCACATTGTATGATAACAAATTGACTCTAGATTGGGGATGTGACATGGAATGAGTGTAGCAAAGACATGACATGAGGAATCCAAAATCTCAATTTTAGACCATATGATCCATTGACTAGTGCCTTATCCATTGGGCCTTGCAGAGTCATGTACAATTTACGAGAGAGAAGGAATGGAAGAAGGAAACACACACACACACAAAATGACGGGAAGGAAACACACGACACACAAAAAAGGGGAAACACACCTAGCAATCACCTATGGTACAAGGCGGGGACAACCCACTTTCACTGATGATACAATTTTAGGTATTTCCCACTACAAGGCAATTCCAGCGGCGTTCCATCCAAATATGAGAGTAGAAAACATTCTTGCTGCAAGCTTCACGAACCTAGAATGGACCGAGCCATAAAAATAAAACTTTCCATGGCTTCCTTTTAGTTCCCTTCTCTTTTCCCATAGCAAGACGAAGTCTTTAACTTTGAATTCTCTTGCTTTGGCCTTCTTGTAAAATATCCTTTTTATTTTCAACTAGTGCTCTTTAATACGGTCCACCAATCGTAGTCTATTTTCTTCTAGCTTCTTAAGAAAGAGGATTTTGTCAATGGAATTCTTGTATTTTCCATCTTCTATTCCTTGTAGCGAATTGAGAGCCAACATCTCAACCGTGATGGGAATTTCCACTTCGACTACATACAAAGTAGTTGGAATGGTGATATACCTATTGCCTTTTTGGGTGTGATCTTGTCCACCCACAATGCATCATACAACTTTTTGGTACAATTCCTTTGGTTTTCATCTACGATTTTACAAATGATGGTCACAATGTTCTTGTTTCTTGATTCGACCTATCCATTCCCTATGGATATTAGTCCGATGAATGAGATAAGAGGAGATTTTGTAGCCATAGAAAAACTCGGTCAACTCCTCAAGATAAATAGGTAGCATTGTCTGCATTTTTCTATGGCACTTTGAAACGTACTATGATATTCTCCTTGATGAAGTTACATATTGTTTTGGTGTTGGCTTGCTTGGCCATAATAGCTTACACCCATTTTGTGAAGTAATTTTTGCGGTGAGAACATAGGTGTGCCCGCTTGAGTGAGGATTCAAAACACCAATGAAATCTAGTTCCCACTGGGCTGGATGGCTCTTAAATAACAAATGGCTGAGCGGTAGTGCAGCAAGTTGTGGTCTCCCAACGAATTGTTGGCATGCTTCACATTTACAAACCCACTTGTGATTGTCTACAAATATGGTGGGCCAATAATACCTTCCTAAGAGGATCTTGTGTGCAAAGTGACCATCACTAAAAATGTCCACCACATGCTTGGTCATGGTATGCTTTAAGAAACTTTTCTTTTTCTCTTTATCTACACACGAGGAAGCATCCATCCAGACCTCTCTTATAAAGTGTGTGATTCCGATTACAAACTTTTTGACTTTAGCTTAGTGTTCTCCTTTTCTTGTAATCAAGTTGAGGAGGGAATTCTCCATAAATTAAGTAATATGTGATATCAACATACCACTCATCAGTAGTGGTTACAAAGAGAACCTGTAGATTGTTTTTTCAGAGCAAGTTGAGCAAGCACAATTTTCTTCACTTTGTGTTGAGCTTTGAGTGTTTCATCTTCAACAATCAACCTACACAAGCCATTTCCCTTACTAGGTTGGAGGGTCAAATCTCCAAGTCATATTCTTGAGTCTTTATAATCCAATTTCATCTTTTAGCTTTGGGATCTGTTGTGTCAAGATGGACTTGATTGCATTGTCAGTACCATAACCATCATATGAGAGATGAAGATTTAAAATTTGAAAATTTTTACATCCTTGACCACCGCATAAGCATACTTCTCCAATTAGTCAGTAGTTTATTTCATGATTTTTCAATAAACAACTCATGAAAGCAATAGGTTCTTCCACGCCTTCATCACTCTTCGAACAAGAATGACGGAAAGGGTATGTTCGATGCGTGACAATACATGATGAATTATTTGTTAAAATATGGAGACACAACAATGGATCCTTGGCAATGGATTTTTGATGTCTTCAAACATTTCCTTCCCTTCATTGTTCCATTTGAATTTTACTTGTCATTTCATCATGGTGGTGATGTGCTTTGTCAATTCAGCAAAAACTCAAGAATAAAGCGATGAAGAAAATTCACCTTTCCGAAGAAGGAATGAACTCCTTTCTTGCTTGTGGAAAAGATAGTGCTTGATTTGGATTGTAATCTCTCTGATCAATATGTGCTCCATATTTATTCACAATGTGCTCCAAGAACTTGCCTTCAGAACCCAAAAATGCACTTTTTCAAGTTTAGTGATATGTCATGTTTTCTACACCTATTAAGTACCCACTCTAAATAATGGATGTGATATCCCTCATCTTTGAAAACATTGTGAGATCATCAAGATATATGAAAATGCAATGTTTTAAATCTTTGAATGCCAAATCCATCACCCTTTGAAATGTAGCTCCCACATTGATTAGGCCAAAAGGCATTCTATTATAGGCAAAAGTGCCCCAAGGCATTGTGAAGGTTGTCTTGGTGTGATCCTCTTCTCGCCACTTTGATTTGATTATACCCTGAGAATCCATCAAGCAATGAAAGAATTTCAGATCTAGTGACTACTTGAAAAATGTGGTCTATGATCGGGAGAGGATAATTTTCCTTTAGAGATGCCTAATTCAGGTTGTGGAAATCTACACATATTCTTATTTCACCATTCTTCTTCTGCATCGGCACGATGTTGGCCACCCATATTGAATGATGTATGGGAAAGATAATCCTTGCATTGAGCATCATCATTACCTCCTCTTTGATGGTATCATAAATCTTTGGGTTATATGGAATTTGTTTCTTCCTTGGGTTATATGGTAGGGTATTGAGTGATGCATTTCCTTCGGTTGGAAGGATTTGAGTTCATCATAAGAGTAGGCCAAAACATATGAATATTTCTTGAGTAACGTAACAAACCTTCTCTTCTTCTCGGAGAGAAACATTTTCCAATATTGACCATCCTTAGATCCTCTGGGGTGTCGATGTTTCCCTTATCAAAATCAACTTGACACCGAGAACATTGTTTTTCTTTCAATTGAATGAATCTATCGTGTTTGTCGAAGAGGTCTTCCAAAGAAACTAGGCCTTTGGGAATCTTATTCCCTTTCAATTTGATCACTCCTTCATCAATCCCTTCAATTCCTTCTTTCTCCTCTTCAGCTACCACTTCTCGGTGTGGATTTTTGCTTCCTTCAAAGAAGAGATTATTGAAATTATCCCTTTTTTCCAAAAATTCTAGAATATGGTTATCATCATTAAAGATTTGCCAATGATTTGCATTATTTGGTACACTAGGCTTGAATACCATTTCAACGGTCACCTTGTATTTAACAAAATAAGGATGAGGTGTCACTAGGGAAGCCGAAATTGTAGTAGAATTAGCTTTTTCATTCTTTTCTCTTGGAATAGCTTCAATGGAAAATGCATCTAAAGTTTCAATGTAGTCTCATACTCTATTTCTATAATGCCTAGAGTCTTAGATTTTTCACCTAATATTGTTGCCATAATTTCTTTACTATCACTTCTGCATCACCACGACATCTTAGCTTCTTGATTCCCATGTCTTTTGCTACACCCATGCCTAAGAGGAGAGCTTCTTATTCCACCATGTTATTTGTATTATCAAATTGCAACTTGTAGGAAAATGGGTACAATTCATCGAACAAGAGTACAACACCACGCCTACTCCCGAACCTGCACTGGAATGACTACCATCAAATTCCATCATCCAAACTTGATATTCTTCTTCTTCCATAAGAAGTGGCAAGTTCTCATCTTTTTCTAATGTGAGGAAGTAGTTGCCTAGCCCGTTATCCGGAAAGAGAATTTTTACCTTTATATCATCGAACTTTCATACTATGAACTTCATCTTTCTTACTGGAAGCAACTTCTTCATCTCTCCTTTCACTGGAATAGTTACGAGATGACCAATCCATTTTTATTTCTCCACCCAAGTCTCTGTAGAAGCTTCAGCTCAATAGCATGCTAAAGGATGTTGGGATGTCTGCCACCAGGATGGTTAGAAGCACCTTCTTATCTGGAAAATCAGCTAATGCTACCTGTGCATCTTTGATTCTTCCTACCAATGGAACTTGTTTAGATTCCATTGAATAGCATGTGTCATTCTCCCAGGTCAAGGTGAGGCCTAGAGCATTTACAACTTTTACGGGCATCACATTATCTAAGGCTCTAGAATCTATGATGCAATTATTTAGTTGGAAGCCTTTAACGAGGAGTGAGATGTGGAAAGGTTCAACCTTGTTAGTTTTGGAGGCACTGAGGGCTAGCATGTTTTGAGAAGGTTGTGTGGATGGTGTGGGGAGTAAGCCTTTGGAACTTAGACTTGAGGTTATAGGATTATGACCATAGACAACATCAATGAACCTATCCAATTGGGCAGGATGCATTTGTAGGTTTTCTATTTCTGAGAGATGGACTCTATTTTTTTTTGCATGTTCCACAAATTCAAATGGGGTTATGGTGGGTGAGAAAGAGGTTCCAGGAATGATAGAATATGTACATGGTGAAGGTTTTGCTACTTTAGGGGTTGAATTTTCCTTCACGGGTGAAATAATTAGCTTGGAAGGAGATGGGAATGTGGGTTTTTATGGCACCTTCGATGTTTTTGTGGAAACAATATTTGAAGGAGAATTATTTTTAGTAATTTTTGAGCTAAGATAAGGACTAGAATACTTACTTGATGTGGTAGCAAGATCCTTCCTAACCAATGGGTCTTCTTTTTCTTTAGCCGACTCCATTGAAGGTGGTAGTGGTGATCCTCTGCTGATGATTTTATTTTATGGAACCTCTATAGGATAATATCATGTATTCTTCTTGTCCTTTACCTCATTCATTGAGGATGGAGCACCTTTTTTGGATTGTACATAAGTGAAAACTGCTCATGAGAAACTTGGAGCTTCATCATCATCATCATCATCATCATCATCAACGTACTCAATTAGGTCGTTATTGAAAAATTAATATCATAATTGCATATAGAAAATTCAAATCTTACTCTTTATTCTTGCTACTTAATAGAAGTATTACATCCATTTAAATAGGAGATGTTGTTCCTATATTTAAGGAGATATAATCTCCATAAATATCTCCACACATAACTCCTAAAACAACTCCATGCTATTTTACGTGAGATTTTGTTTTCTCACAAAACTAATATTGTTAATGATTTGTTTACTCAACAACTCATAACAATATTTACTCACCCACTCATAATTACATTTACAATAATGTAATTAATTATTACAACACATATTATATTATCCTAGATAATATAATCACTTACATAATATTCTATGTTCACACTACAACATAGGTATTCCTAACATTCGCCCCCTTAGTGTGAACATGGGGTAAGAGCTCTGAAACATCAAACTTTTCAAGTAGTCATTCTCACACTAGATCTTGCTATCTGGATCTTTCTACTAATGATCATCCTTGTCGTATGAACATCTTCATCAACTGATCACCTTCCAACGAAGTACCTTCCACCGAAGTATGGCGTCGAGGAGCGATTTTGATCAGAGAACCATACGTAGATGATTTTCCCCTCGTAAGTTGAGTCAAGCAGTTTGCTTCTTCCACACCAAATAGACACTCAGAATCTGTTGTTATTCTATGTGAACACATTAAAATCAAAACATGAAACTAGTTTCACCCCTCAGTGTATAAACACACCACATAACTGAAATAAAATATCACCACATCTGTCTCGCGACCCCATCGTTGGTGAATGACGAGAGGACGCTGATTTTCCTCCTTCCTCCATCCTCCTTCCTCCAACAAGAAAGAGTCTACCATAGGAAATCCTCATCACTAGGACATGAAAGTTCTTCATCGGTTGAGTAGACTTCCCAATCGCTACTTCAGCTAGAAGGGCTTTCGATCTATCTTGTCATCAAGAAGATCTTGAGCTCTCTTTTTATATTCAATATTACATGCCCAATCTCATTACAATAAAAGCATTTTATTTTTCCATGTGAAGGAACCTTCTTTGGTTTATGTTTTTCCTTCTTAGATGAGGAGCTAGGTTTGTTTCCTACATATAGTACTTCTTCATGTTCTTCATGACTGCTTTGTTCTAACAATGTAGAAATCACTCCTTCTAGACTAATAGTAATTTTACTCAAAGTAAATACAATATTTGAGTAACTCTTAGGCATGCTATTAAGAAGAATAGCTTTAGCATCATCATCTTTTACATGTTCTTTAATTCCAGCTAGTTGATTTAGCAAAGAACGAAACTTACTTATATGATCTGCCATTTTTGAGTTCTCTTCCATTTTCAACCCGTACAAGCGTTGCTTCAAGCAGTAGTCTTTTCCATTTCAGCTTTAAACCAAACAATTTGTTAAGAGACTCCCAAATTTCTTTTTTACAGATTTTGTGAAATCCACATGATGTAGATAGGCTTTTGATAAGCCCGCACCAATGGTACCCAATGCTCTCTCGATCTTTTGCATTCCACTTTGCCAATTCATTTCCTCCAAAGGGGTGGAGTTGAATTAGACTTCACCACATCCCATAGATCCTTTTCTATTAAATGTAATTGCATCTATAGTTGCCATGTATGGAAATCTTGTCCTTCAAACTTTTCAATCAGATTTAGTTTCTCCATTATTTTGTACAATACTGATAAAAAAATACAAAATTGAATCAAGTACTTTAAAATTTTATATTGAATACCTTTTAACCTCCAAGCAAGTCAAGAACTTGTATTAACAATTCAACATTATTGAAAATTGGAGAAAACTTTCAGTAGAAGAATTGATGTGCTTAATTTGATAGCTGCATAGTAAAATCCGTATTTCTTCCAAACTACGTTCTAGGTTCTACTGAAATTTCTTCTGTAGTTTCTTGACCAGCACATGATTCTGCATGCAAAATTATAGAAAAACCCACATCCGGAAATGAAAACTATGATATATTCTTTGAGACGGATTTGATCATGAAAGCACTGAAATTTCTTGCATCAAACCTGCTCTGTTACCAAATGAAAAATTAATATCATAATTGCATAAAGAAAATTCGAAATCTTACTCTTTATTCTTGCTACTTAATAGGAAGTATTACATCCATTTAAATAGGAGATGTTGTTCCTATATTTAAGGAGATATAATCTCCATAAATATCTCCACACATAACTCCTAAAACAACTCCATGCTATTTTACGTGAGATTTTGTTTTCTCACAAAATATAATATTGTTAATGATTTGTTTACTCAACAACTCATAACAATATTTACTCACCCACTCATAATTACATTTACAATAATGTAATTAATTATTACAACACATATTATATTATCCTAGATAATATAATCACTTACATAATATTCTATGTTCACACTACAACATAGATATTCCTAATGCTTATATGTATCACCATAAAATTCCTCGTCATCAAGGTAGTTGTCATCGTAACTCACATCTTCTTCTTCAGTTCATCAAATTTCACTTCCTCTTTGTTTCTTTAGTGTCACATACAACATTGTCTCGGTGGTGCTTTGAGAGTGAGCTGGTGAGGAGGTGGAGCAATCGTTGGTCTATTGCGAGGATTTGGTTTCCTGAGTATTCCGCATTGTGATCCGGGAGAGCTGCTTCTTCAAGGCAACCAAGTCATTTGCCATTTTTTGGAACATTGGGCCTGTGGTGACAAAGATTGAATTCTGGCCTTTATTCTTTCCATTTGGTCCTTTTACTTTACCAGACAAGATTAGATCATCGTCGGTTTCTATCACATGGTCCCGAGATTCCCTCAATGTTCTTGATTCGGTTCTTCTAAGGAAGAAACCTACTTTTATAGCAAGGAACTGATGAATAATCTCTTCAAATTATTTTTAGGATGCACCACATCTTCAGAATTCTTCTTATCACTCGTTATATCTTGTAACAAAGTATCTCATTGATTCGGATTTTTCTTTCTTCATTTGTTCGAATTGGACCAAGAGATCCCAAAATCTTTCATGGTCTTGAACCTATGTTTGAATGCACTTCTTATAACTTCCCAAAGAGGTGATAGACCTTGGGGGTAACATGTAGAACATTTCGATAGCTTTTTCTTTGAGTAACTCGACAAATATCCGTAATGACACGCCTTCATACTCAACACCTAATACACTGCAAGCGGTGATAAATGTTGCTACATGTTCTTCAGGGAGTTGAGAACCATCCCCTCTAAACTTTGGAAATTTTTTTCTTGAGCCTCTTGTTAGCTCGTGAAGTGGTTGAGCAAGGGCGAGTTGGCCGATGTTTCCACCCGATGGTACATTAGTTATACGGACCTCATGATCACGATCCCCCATTCTCGTTTCTATTTCTAGCTTCCAACCTTGGTAAGGTTATGGCTTCATTGTTGCTCTTGTGTCCGCCTCGGCCTTGAAGTCTTTTAATTTCTACAAGATGAGCTCTTATTTCCTCTTCCACTCTTGCTTCTCTTTCTATAGATTCTTCTTCGATCTATACGTTAATGAAATATTTAAGTTTCTTGTTAATGTATGGAAATTCACCATCCAAAGGATTAAAAATACTCAGTGTTCCCAACGTGACCAGCTTGACGAAAGGGATACCTTTGAATTCTCGAGCAGATCTTGTCTTCTTTGAAGCTCTTAAAAAGTGGGGTCAATTTTTCCTCCCTATCTCTATTGTCGGGTGTATCTTCTATCCACCACTTAGAAATATATGCTCTTCTTGAAGTTTTATTTTCCTTTCCAATTCAGAGCATGTTCCTCTTCAAGTTCAAGAATTCTTGTGGCCATGAAGTAGTTGTTGACACTTATCATGTTATGCCAAATATCTTCTCAAATTTGAAGCAATATCCTCTTGGATGTGGAAAAGTAATTTTGGTCTTTCAACAGGAGGATTTCTCGTAATATCCATAGTTTATGTAGACATGAGGCTCGATAGCTATTCAAGTTCCAATTTTTGTTTTTCATTTTTTCATTTTTTGGTTTTTTTTTTGTATTTTTCTAAACTTTTGGTCGTAGTCAGTGCAGATGTTGTTATATCTACCCCACGGTGGGCACCAAAAACTATTGGTGAGAAAATTTGTCAGGGATAAATTGGTGGTTATCGTACCAATACTCTAGAGTCTAAGTCTCTCTACTTAACTGGTGCAACCGCCATATGTGCATGCTTGAGTAAAAGGAGTTTTCTCTTGTGGCCTTTCGACCATAGATCTAATAGGGGCACTCCACCGACCCTACGGAAAATCTTGCATATACCTACAAGAGAGTAATTTTTTTGGGAGAGTGGGAAAGAGAGTGAGAAAGTAAGAAAAGAGAAATTAATGCCGCAAGTAGAAAATCGTAGACTTGCATACATAAACCGTAAACTTCATTACATGCACTTGAATTTGGAAGAAAACAAATATTCAGAATAACAAGACCAAATAGAGTTTAATGAACACAAAGTACCACTAAACCCCTTAGTCAAAAAAGGCTAAAATTCCTTCTTCCTTTATTTAAGTTCAAGCAGAAATCAGTACATATCATAAAATGGAAGACATTTTGAGTAAGGAAAATAGAATAAATTTTCTATCTCTTTACTCTCTTCACAAGGATATATATTTCATGAATTCATAAAAAATAGCTCTAATATCTAAGAAGTTTCCGAAGTTCTCTAAGAAGAAGCTCAAATGAGGAGCTAGTTATAATTTATAGAAGAGAGTACAACTCTTCATCTTCCCAAAGAATTTTCAAATACTTTAAATTGACTTTAGACTGTTCATATTCCACTTAAATATTTAAGTGTCTTTTATAAAATCAAGGTGACTTAATAGTTTACATGATGTTTCTAAATTCACTTAAAGTTATATTAAAAAGTGCAAAGCTCAATGTAAAATATAACATTAATGAAAGAGAGTGTTGGGTGAGAAGAGAAGAGAGAGAAATAAGATGAAGAAGAAGAATCACGTGGAAGAATGAGATGTTGCAATGGATTCGATCTCACTTCTTGATTGGTATCCACTTCATGCTCCTGAGAAGGCCTCTGTTCTTCCAAGCCCTTTCTTGAGACGCAGTGGCTACAGTTCCACCTTGTCGACACAAGGAATGCAAACACAACTCAAGGTATCTATCCATCCATCGGCTACACTATTGATGTGTCTCTGCACTTCCCGAACCACGATGCATGTTTCTCTCTGCAATAAGTGTAATAGAGGCCCAAATATCTGAGAGGAAGTAGAGGGTATCCTTGGTGAAGGATGATGGGTTTCCTACCTCTTTCTTGACGTACTCATCAAATGTACCAATCAATTCATTAGAAGTTGTATCTTCACCCATTGTAGGTACTCCAAGCTTCTGAGTTTTCTGATTTATGCTATCCTACAATTTATTCTTGCTCCTCTTTTTCCTCTAGCTATGTGATGGCCCGATTGTTTTCCTCAAACCTAATTGCCAAGGCCCTCACCCATACATGTGACAAGTGTTCTAAAGGAGTTTCAAAAATATTCATGTCGATCAACTCTTGGCAATGAGTGATACTCATTTAACCTATTACTGGGCCCTAAGCTTCCCAATAGTCTCTTTCTTTCTTCAAGTCCTCCTTGAGTGTGTCTTATTTAATGTTACACACATGTAAGCGAAGAGTTTGACCACTTCTTAGAGCATTGAATTCCATTTTTTAGAAATTGAGTTGATCCATTAATTATTCGCTTGCCCTCGTATCAGTTAACTCGCATGTCTTCCCGATGGATTCTGATCAAGCTACTAATAGGTACAACTTCCTTAGTGGGAATTTTCATGGCATTAGGATCAACTAGATGTTGCACATATAATGAAAGAGTTCGCACCTGCTCTTTTAGTTCATCAATATTCTTCTTATACTCCTTATTCCTTGCCACCATGCGAGTAGAAGATTGTTGATACATGTGCAAATCCCCTTCATGAGTTTCCGGTCCCAATTAAATTGTGCTCATTTCATAGTCACCAAGGCCATCTCATCCACTGGCTTCATTACTTTGGGTCGAGCTACTTCAATGTATTGATTGCCCATTTCCCCACTATAGAACCATGAGGCTGTATGTGTGAGATTCCTTGATATATTTTCTTTGGCCAATGAGACAATTCTTTGATAGATCGTGGTGGCCACTGTTGCATAGTGTGGGTGTCAGGGAAAGTAATTTCTTGCATCCAAGGGAACATCTCATCAGAATCTAGCTCAATAATAGGTGCACACCAATTAGTCCTTATTCTAGAGCAGGAGGAAAATATTGAATGAAAGAGGTATGGGTATCAACATGAGGTGAGGCTTCCTTTGTTAGCTCAAAGACTCGGGTTTCAAACCATGTGTTCTTCATCCACTGGAGCCTCGGTTACTAGATTTTCTTCTTGCATTTCTACGATCAAGTCTTCCTCTTGCAAAGTTGATGCAAAGGAGTATTCTTCCACTGATTTCTTTGGTTTCCTCTCGCGAGGAGAAGCTTCTAGTTCTTTGGCCTTCCTTCTCAAACTTGCTCCGAGTGTTGATAACTAGAATTTACCTTTATAACTTTTGAAGAAGACTAATGTGAGGCTTGCTTTTCGACTCATAGCATTCCTCATGACCGGATGGTCATGGCTCTCTTCTTTGAAACCAATTTCTCATTCTCCTTACCACCTTCTCGGTCCACTCCAATATATCCCTTGATTCATGAACATACCAATTGATTGGAGGTAAAGGGGACATCTTGACCACCGCATACTCGTGGATCATACCTTTCTATCCCATCATCGTGTAATATGTCTTCATACCATGCGAACTTGAATTTATCCATGGCATTGATTGTCATCATCATATGGTTCATTTCACGTACTTCAAACTCATTAACACAGTTGGCCCAGTAGTCCTCGACTTGTGGCTCATGTTGTAATTCAGGATGAAGAAAGAGTCATGATCTTCTCGGATGTAAAAATTAGGTCTAACAATGTATGCATGCAAATTCAAACGAGCTTAAAGTGACCTCCAAATGAGATGCTTCATTTGAGCTCTTGCACGTGAATACCCCGAGAGATATAGGGAATGAAATCAACTTCTTCCTCCTGCTCCTAAGCTTGTGATTCACTTGGATGACCTATTTGCAGAGCTTGAACAATACAATTTGGTCACTAAGGTACTTAGGTAGCCTTAGTGGTGCTTGGTCGAAGCCAACAACTTGCAAATAGGAGAATGTGGGGAATTGTATGAAAAAGGAGCCATACTTCCTAATCAAAGACGTCTCTTATGATGACATCCTAGCTTGCAAATATCCTTCTAATCTTTGATCTACGCACATGGTGAATGCATCGTTCACGCGAGAAAAATACCTATGGATTTCCTCCATCACCAGCTATGGAATTTTATCGAGTGTAGGCACCTTGGTAGAAATGTTTTGTGTGAGATCCAATCCCTTGAATGATCTTGAGCTAGCAAGGAGATAGACCAAGTAAGAAGTCATGTGGAAATTCTTTGTCATGGGTACTTGGAGTAGTTGCAAAAGGAGATTATCACTGATGATTTTTCCCCAGTCAATACTTTGCTTTCCTTCTGTCACCATCAAGATGTAAAGGCCCATCTAGTCTTGAAAGTCCCTTATGTTTGCTTCACCCATAACCATGCTAAGGAGAGTGATGGTATTTGAGTATCCTTTTTGAAATTCACACCTTAGAAGGTTATTGGGATTTCTTGAGGGTTTCCTCCCCGCTTTCAACCATGAACCAAGAATAACCCCTCGCATGTATGTATCCATCATTTCCCAATCATGCAAGGCCATATCCTTTGAGATGACAACCATTCTCGTTGATTTTGGTATCTCAGTAGCAAAAGTGAAATGGTTCTGTGGCTGATGACCGTCATCATTGTACCATTTTTGCCTGATGGTTCATGTTTTGGGCTCATAATGTTGAGACCAGGCTAGGACCAACTCAAAACTTTGCACGAGACCGGTGTCCCACGATAGTGAATAAGCCACTTGTGAAAATTTGATCTTCAATTTTCTTTCGATCCTTGCCTGTCATGTGAGTTTTGAGGTCATTCAGGTCCATGTACAAGACATCACTGTCTTCTATCTCATATTTACACATGAAGGGTTGTGCCATCTTCTGTCCCATCCACTTTTGCTTCTTGTTTTCCATTAGAAAAAATAAACTTACTATTTTTAGTAAGTACGAAAAAACAACTCCCTCGATCCTCTGCTGAGTGTTGTGACCTTGATTCCCCTTTCTCCCTTTTTTCCTCACTCCTTCTGGATCAAATTTATATTTTTAGTAGATGCTCGTGAGACTACTTAATTTTTTTAGTAAGTGCCAAAATTGGACCAAATGCCCATTCTCGATGATTTCTTAGTTCTTTATGCATGATCTTGAATGTCTCTGCCTCCTTCGCATGTTCTTCTCTTGATAGCTTTCCCAAAATAGCATTTTCCTATGCAAAATACTTGCAATTTTTAGAAATTGGGCTTCTGGAGGTCAGGTTTATGTGCAACAAAGTTTTTTGATATGGGGTTTTGACCACTATCACTCCTTTGAAATTTTAGCTCTACGTGCTCAATCGCTCTAGGAGATTTTAAAATTTCAAATTTTGAACCTAGCAAAGCTTCTCGACATGGCAGCAATTAATGAACCTCAAAATTGCAAGTTTGGTTTTCTCCTCCATTTGTGAAAAAAATTACATATCTGATATGGTTTTTTCCTTCTGGTGTTGCATGTGAAATTTTACTTCAATGGACAACATGTTTGATTTGGGAATCCAATTTTTTCTTTGTTTAATGAAATGATATTTCTTCACTATGAATGTTTTTTTATACGAGAGGAGATTTTGAAGGTATGTTTATTATGGTCTTGGACAAAGGAACGAATAGAAAAAAATGGTTCGTTGATTCATGCACTCGGTTTGAAAGATTTTTTCGAATCTCCATTTCACAACAACAAAGATTTCCATTGTCTTCTTCCCTTTGTTCTTCATTTTCCTTCTTATCTTAATGAAAATCCTTCCGAGACCTACACATCACCATAGGAAAGGTGTTTCAAGTACTTGGGTTGGGCTGGTCTCGAGTATTTTTAATGGTAGAGTGATGGTAGAATATCACAGAGGAAGTATGGAGGGATGGTCAGTGTACAATGAAAGTGTAAGAAGTTAGAAGTGGGAAACAATTAGATATTTAAAGATTTAAAAAAATGATGAGAGAGGGTTGGGAGAATTTTCATGTCCCTAACTTCCATCACCTCATAAGGGACATGAGGGACATAAATTTCCATAGTGGTTAAGGAGACAACACGTGGTGTCGATGACGGAAGGAGTGAGTGCTCCAAAATCAAATTTAAAGCACCGAGGGTCGGAAGCAGTCACGTGGGTGACAAAGTCTCTCCTAAGGGGTTGGGTGCATTTTTCAAGGTATGATGTTCATGACCATGAGGGATGTGAGGGACATCAAATTCCAAGATGGTCCCGAGTTGACACTTGGCGTTGATCCGACGGTAAAGAATTTGAGCTCCAAACTGTGCACTCCGAGGGCTGAACTAGCAATGTTAATGGTCGTATGGGGTTTTATAGGTCACATGGGGGATGGGAAAAATTTTCTAAGGATGATGTACCGACCCTCTAGGACATCGTGACACATAAAATCCCTCCGTGATCCTAGAGCTAACACGTGTCCTCCTAAATTTTGGCTAAGTTCTAAACTTTCTCCAAGAGGACAACTTGCGACGAGGATAACTCAAGCTCCTGATGGACGGGTTTGGAAAATTTTTACATGATCCTAACTAGAAATGGAATTTTGAATCAACTGGTGGGGGGTGTCATGTCCCGATTCTTCCATTTGGTCCCTAAAAAAATGGATTTGTGATTCGGTACTCCACCCGTGCCTTAGAAAAACTATCTACATACCTAATGCGCCAAAGTGTTGTGAAGAATATGATTTATTCATCATGTAGGTCTCAAGAGATTGAGGGGGTCGCACTCTTTCTTGTGGTGGGCGTGGTTCAACATAGTCATCTTTTAGACCACAACAGCAGCAGTCCCGCCCACCTTATAGACCTCCACAGAGGGTTTGATGCACGCCGAGGTCGAGTATGGGGCCTCCCACTATGGGTTCCATCAGACACATGGTGCCTAGAGATCTCACTCGCAGATCTCGCTAGCAGAGACCTTAGCAGATCGCAGCCAAATCATCGTGATCCACACCATGACCTCTAGAGTATCGACCGGAGTCATTACACAGGGGGAGAGGATCAAAGCGGTTGTTTTGGGTGTGGTGCTACTAGACATATTTGGAGAGACTACCCACGTAAACCTAATAACAAGGGTAAGAAATAGATCTTAGAGCCTACTTGTTGGAGATATGGGGTATAGTCATAGGATGTATGCAATGTGATGAAAACCACCAGCAGAGCATTAGAGTATAGTTATTGAGAATGCAGTAAAATTGGTGGTATTCCTACCTCCATTCTATTTGATTATGGTTCTTTTGATTCTTTTATTACACCATCTTTAGTAGAGTGATGCAGATGGTGGAAGTTAGGCAGGTCATAGTTGGGATGTTGAGATGGCTTTTGGAGCCAAGATCTATGTAGACTCCTTACTTAAGGAGTTTCGGTGGATTTGAGACCTTTCACCACTACCTCGGATCTTCACATCCTTCTATTGGGCTCTTATGGAGTCATCTTAGGCATGGACTGGTTGTCTGCTCACTAGGGATAGGATGGATTGTTACCATAAGATTATATCTTGTGCGATGATTTAGGAGTTGAGTCGGTGATATCGGGGGTCGAAGATTCATTTCTATTTGCACCATCTCTGCTATGTAGCTTAAGCGGTGTGTGCGATGGGGTTGTCGATGTATGTTGTTACCGTTAGTGATGATCCAGATGATGGGTCTAGTGGACCATCGCTAGATGATTATCCCATTTTGAGAGAGTTTGCAGATGTCTTTCTAAGGGACCTACCGGGGATACCACCCCACGTGAGATTGATTTTCATATAGATCTAGTTCCTCGGAGCAGAGCCTATCTCACAAGCACCTTATAGGATGACTACCCCTTAGCTCTACGATCTCAAGTTGCAGTTTGAGGGCCTTCTGAGAAAATCCTAATTCATCTTAGTGTATCCCTTTGGGGTGCACCGGTGATCTTTTTAAAGAAGGACAGATCCTCGGTTGTGTATATATTACTACCAAATTAATAAGGTAATGATCAAGAATCGTTATCCCCTTCCACACATTAATGATTTATTTGATCAGATGAAGGGAGCCACAATTTTCTCAAAGATAGACCTTAAGTCAAGCTACCATCAGTTGAGGATTTTGGAGGTGTACATTCATAAGACCACCTTCCGTACAAGATATGGCCACTATGAGTTTACAAAGTGGTACCTTTTGGTTTGAGTAATGCCCCGCGCAGATTTATGAGTTTGATGAATGGCATATTCCGACTTTCTTAGATCACTTCGTGCTCATCTAACTTGATGAAATTTTGATTTACTCACATACAAGTGAGGAGCACGAGGGGCACCTTCACTAGGTTCTTCGGTGTCTTCGAGAGCAATAACTTTACGAGAACTTGGAGAAGTGTGCATTCTTTCGACGGAGGCATAGTATTTGGGTCATATCATCTCTCGTGGAAGGTATTATCATTGATCCTTCCAATATTAGAGCTATTATGGATTGGACAGCTCCCACTACTATGAATGAGGTGCGCAGCTTCATAGGACTAGTAGGTTACTACAACAGATTTTTTCAAGACTTCTCTCAGATTGTGCACCCCATCACTTCCCTTCAGAGGAAAGGGAAGAAGTTTGTTTGGTCAACAAAGTGCGAGCGAGTGCCTTTAGAACATTGAAGGAATGTCTCACTATAGCACCTATTCATGCAAAGGCCATATCCACAGGGTGAGTTTTTGTTTGTACAGACGGATGCTTCTTTAGCAGGGCTTGGTTGTGTGTTGATGTAAGAGGGCAGAGTAGTGGCTTTTGAGTCTTGCAAACTCAAATATTACGAGATTAATTATCCAACTCATGATCTTGAGCTTGTGGCAGTTGTGCATGCTTTAGTTTGATGGAGGTACTTTATTCTTGGTCAGAGATTCATACTTGTGGACTGATCATTTGAGTCTTCGCCACCTCTTCACGCAACCCAATCTCAACGCTCATTAAGAACATTAGATGGAGTTTCTTTGTTAGTATGATATGGAGATAGAGAATGTGAAAGGGAAGGAGAATGTGGTGGAATATGCTCTTAGTAGATAGAGACATGTGGCTATGGCCACCTCAGTGAGCACATATTTGCAGAGTAGGATTCTTCAACAGCTTCCTCTTAACAGCTTCTACATTACAATTGAGCAAAGATCGAGTGTCGAGACCCCTCGAGGGGAATTTTGATGGTTTCTCACTAGAGGCAAATGGCCTTCTCGCATACGTAAGTCGATATATGTTCCCAGAGATAGAGGATTGAGGAAGGACATATTGACAAAGGAACATCGTGTACCCTATTCAACCATCCCGGGGTGAAGAAGATGCACGTTACTTTGAGATAGTTATATCATTGGAGAGAACTTTGTAGAGATGTGGCCTAGTTCGTGTCACGATGTTTAGAGTGCTAGAAAGTGAAGGCCGAGTATCGGCATCCAGCCTAGCCTTCTCTTTCCTCATGCTATACCGTGCAGTGGAAATGGGACACCATTTCCATGGACTTCATTGTTGGGCTACCAATGTCGAGATATCACCACGACGACATCATGGTCATGGTTGATAAATTGACAAAAGTGGCTCACTATTCTTTAATGAAGACCACTTATACAAATAGTGCGGTGGCACGAGTATATTTGGACGAGATTTTGAGGTTGCACAGGGTTCCGTAGAAGATCATAAGTGACCGTGATCCTTTGTATACTTTCCATTTTTGACTACCATGCAGACGCCGTTGGGACGAGAATCAACTTCAGCACATCATATCACCCCAAGACAGATGGAAAGACTAAGTGGGTGAATTAGATCTTAGAGGAAATGCTCAAGATGTATGTGATGGATCAACAGTCTAGATGGGAGGACTACATGTACTTGGTGGATTTTTCCTACAATAATAGTTTTCGAGTTCTATAGGTATGGCTCCTTTTCAGGCTTTGACGGTAGAGAGCGTAGGAACCTCTTAGTTGGGATAGGTTAGAGGACAGGGGTTTCTCTTGGACTAACTTTGTTACAAGACATGGAGAAGTAGGTGGTTTTGATTAGACAGAGATTGCAGGAGGCACAAAACAGAAGGTAAGAAGTTTGCAGATTAGCACAGGATGGACCGTAGTTTTGATGTGGGCATGAAGGTGTTCCTTTGTGTCGTGAAACATAAGAGCCCTATCCGTTATGGAAAAGGTTCTAAGTTAGCTCCTAGATTCGTGGGTCCTTTGATATCTTGGAGCGTATCGGCCCTTTGCGCACTCTCAGCATTTCCACTAAGCTTGTCTCGCATACATGATGTGTTTCATGTTTCAATTCCTAGGAGATATGTTGCATATCCCGCTCATGTGTTAGATTGGACATCATTGTAGGTGAAGGATCGGGGCATGTGATGGTGGAGCCCATTCACATCCTAGATTGCAGGGCCGTGAGCCTTCAAGGCGAGAGAGGTTGATCAGTGTCCGAGTGTAGTTGGATAGATATGAAGAGACTACAACTACATGGGAGGATGCTACTTTTCTACGATTTCATTTTCCACATTTGTTCTAGTGACTTCTAGGAGGAATTAGAGTCTAAGGGGAGGGGGATTTAGTGTCCACTTCCCTTTGACACCTTTTTTATATACTAATCATGATACTTGCTAATTATATTATGGACATGATTATGGACTTTATTATAGTATGATGTTAGATGTTAGATCAAGGATTATTGATGACCTGGATTCAAGGTTATGATGCATGATGATTATTAGAGACATTTTATATATTGATGATGATATACTTGTTTGACATGGTTATATAATGGATGTTGTTCGACATGTGATATTTGGATACTTGTGAGTAGACCTAGAAATGAAAATTATTGGATGATGATATACTTGTTGATAAAATTGTTAATGATATGGTTAGATTTCTTGGATGTTGTTGTGATTCATATATCTCGTATGATTTTAGGAGTTATATTTATATTATTTTAGATGTTATGATATGGCCATGAGGCCGAATGAGGTATTTGCATTTTGCAGATTAAAATATCACAACAAACATCGGGGGATTGGAGACCAACCACATTGGAATTCTAGATGAATTCAACAAGGTCACCATGGCAAGTAGTATTTGTTTTTGCGTGTTTGTGTGTGTTAGGGATTTCCATGGTGGGATCACCTTTAAATGTGACCAAGGGGTTATGTGTATTTATTTATTTGACCCTTTTGTTTAATTTTTCATGTGTTTATTTTTTGATGGAGTTGCCCCTTTCTTTATTTATTAAATGTTGTATTAATATTGTGGGTAAGCATGTTGTTAATATTAATTAAATAAAATATGTCATAAAAAAGTAATTAATATGGTTGTTGGCTGTGATTTAAAGTGTGTTGTAAGAATGAGTTAATAATGTGTAAGTAATAGGTAAGTGATGTGTAAGTTAAATTTTTGAGTGTGAAACACTCCACCTTCTTGGAAATTTGAATTTGTCTTTGGAGGCTTGTGGGACAAGTTAAACTTGTCCCATACCTCTTAAATTTATTTACCAACCATACCTATGGTTGGAGAGTTGAAATTTGACTTTTATAATGCCTTTTTAGAAGGCAAATTGTAGGTTTTAATTACACTTTTCTTACATGATTTAATTTCAGTCCTTTGGGGTGTGAGTTGGACTTGAGTGTGTAAGTAAACTGTCATATTATTCACCCACCTATTTATTGTGCATTGGAGAATGAAGTTGACTTTGGGGGTTGGGGTTGAACATGTGTGATGTGGCATCCTACATGGATCCACCTCATCCTCTTCTCTTCCCTCTTCTATAAAATTTGAACTCCTTGCCTTGTTTTGGGTTGCTTCACTTTGGAGACTTCATTCTTGGGTGAATTATTTTGCTATTTTGGAGCTCTTGCTTTGAAGAAGTTTTTAGAAGATTTTTGCATGCTCGTGCTTGGCTGTTTTGGATTGCTTGCCTTGGGATAAAGCTTGTTGTTTTGGAACTTGGAACAACTCCATCATGGAGAGGTAGGAGCTTGGATCTTGAAATGATTCTTTTTGTTTATGAAAATGTTAATGTGTGAATGTTTTGGCATGTTTGTGGGCTATTGGGTAGATGGCCTAGGAATTGTGTAGGAGAAGACTATGGGGTTTATTTTGTGGGAGAAACAAGTGTGTTTTAGGAGTTGGGATTTGGGTTCCACC
Source organism: Taxus wallichiana var. yunnanensis (assembly GCA_018340775.1). Lineage (NCBI taxonomy): Eukaryota > Viridiplantae > Streptophyta > Pinopsida > Cupressales > Taxaceae > Taxus > Taxus wallichiana. Next base: position 905,059,416 of record CM031235.1, on the reverse strand, counting down.
TTACAATGAAATATATTGCATTTCTTTACTTGTTATGGGGAGTCATAAGAGGTTGGGGAGGCATAAGGAAATATGAGGAATAAGGGGTACTTGGGAGGCATAAGGAAATGTGATGAACAAGGGGTACTTGGGAGGCATAAGGAATGTTAGGGTTTTGATATACTATATTTTGGTGGTTTGTAATTCAGGTGGTGATACCCATTTCCCTTTTGGGAGGCATAAGAAGCATCCCCCATAGTTTCTTGCTCCTTTGGCTTGCTTGATGAAGCCTTAGTATTGTTTTTCATGTTTTAATGTAGTTGCAAACTACATTTTGTTTTGGACTGTGTTTTATTGTGAAAATGTTGCTTGCATGTTTTGTGGAAGCTTGATTATTGCCATGAGTTGGATCACATCTTTTATTGCATTATGGTTGGGGCTCGGGGCCAATGAAGAAGGATGGCTTCTCCTTTTCATTGGATGTCTTGGTTGGGTGGAGAGAGTTTCCTTTCCCCTACTCTTGTTGTGATAAAATTGGAAGAAAGAGAAATCTGCATGTTGTTGTTATGGAGCTGAGAAGAAAAAAAGACAATTTGATAGTCCCTTGTGAAATGAAATATTATTGTAGCCCTTTCCCACTTTGAAGTGGATGATCTGTATATTAATTGTAATGGAAGGATACTTTGTATTGACAATGAAAGTTGAAATTCGAAATGTAGAAGAGTTATACTTTTGTTTCTATTTTTTTGGAAAGAATGTGAAATAATGAAATGTATTTTGTATGATGTATTTTGAAATCGAATGGAAAGGAAGTTGTAAGAGTTTCATTTGAATTAATGGATGTGGTTTTGTCTTGTCCATATGATATTATTCCATTAGAAATCAGTGTTTAGCATGCACTATGAAATCCCCTGTTTGGAATGTGGAAAAATGAAACACGTGAGAAGAAAATGTATCATTATGCCATGTATATAATATATGATTTTGGAAAGAATAAAAGAAGGAAGTTATAAGGTGGTATTTGGAATAAATAAAGGATTTCATAACCTTCCTCAAATTGTATGATTGTGTTGAATTTAATCATCTAGTTGTGAGTTGTAATCTCTGTTTGAAAGGAAGAAATGCGTGTAAAGGAAGTGTAATACTCATCTTTTGAAAAAATGTGAAAATTGGAAATCGAGACGTATTTTAGTTTGTAATTAGTTGGATTGAATGAACTAAATGTATTATATTAGGATTGGAACATATTATAATACTCGAAGAAGAAAATGACAAATAAACCCTTTAAAAATTTGATCCATGTCTTGTATTTTCAAACTAGCAATTATTTAATTCCAAAATGCATAGACCGAACCTACAACAATGAAATAACAAACTAAACGATTAAAATGAAGTATTTTTCCCTAAACAAATCCATGTAGACAAATATACTTGAAGGAAATCTTCCAAAACCTGCAAAATTGAGTTCAAAGTTTTCACAATCGTGCTTTGCTAGAAAAATTATAAAATTTCAAATTGGAATTCAGCCACATAGATCTACCTCAAAAAATTATCCTAAATCCACCTAAGAACAATTCTCCATGTCTATTTGACATGTTGAGAGAGGAACAAGAACAAATTGAACAAAATTTTATAAGTTAAAATTGACCAATTTGAACTGTAAAAGCCTACAGATTGTTTTCACAAAATATACCCCTTAAACTCTATCAAAATTTAAAAATAACAAATTATGTGCAAAGATGACGTCGAGAGCTTTCCAAAAGTCCTTGTTTTGCCAAAACTAAGCTCTCTATCAAAAGTTATGGCCTTTTGAAGTTTTTCTTCACTTGGCGTCAAAAAAAAAATATTTGGGAAAATTTTCCTTGGCGGGCCCGCGGGCCCAAATTTTTCCCTTAGAGCTTCAGAAAAATTTTGGGAAATTTTTCCAAATTTTCCCCGCCACCCCAGCCAATCAAAGGATGCCACGTGGCACCATGAGGTGTTGGTCGGAGGGGCGGATCACTTTTTAACTTAGCGCTTCAGAAAAATTTTGGAATTTTTTTCAAATTTTCCCCGCCGCCCCCATGCCCAATCAGATCAGCCATGTGGCATCGTGAGGCTTCAAAGAAGGAGCAAGTTCCTTTTTTCCTTTTACGTTTTAGAAAAATTTGGGAATTTTTTTCAAATTTTCCCGCGCCCCCATCAACCCACTACTGGCCAATCGGAGCCGCCACGAGGCGTCACGAGGCATCGGTGGAGGCGCGGATGAATGTGATACTTTTACCCTTCGAGATGTTAAACAAATATTCTCCCCGTCACCCCGCTTTTCCTGCATTGGCTTAGGAGATGCCATGTGTCCCTTGTAGACTTGCGGGAGTGCAGGCACAAAGTGGGCTTCTCACCCCGCACGGGAAATTTTCTAAATGTTCCCGTCTTCCCACTTTTTCCCGCATGGCTTAAGAGGTTCTACGTATCCCTTACGGACTCCGTGGGAGCACGAATGCAAAGGTGGTTTTTTCCCCCACACGGGCAAATTTTCTAAAAGTCTCTCGTGGCCTCGCAGACCCGCCCTTTGAGCAAATTTTCTCCCCACAGGCCCGCAGGCCCGCTCTTGAGGAAAATTTTCACCCCAAGGCCCGTCGGCACATAACTTGAAAAATATGAGTTAGGAGGACTTCTTTATATCATTGGAAAGGTGAGGAAATTTCCTATGCAATGGAAATGATTTAGGAAATTTTGAATGCGTTAATTTTGAGAAAATCAGTTGAACGTTTAATCTGTTAGAGAGTGGGTATGGTGAGGAATTACCCTCTAAACCTAATTGAACCTTCTAACCCTAAATTTTGGACCTTGTGACCTCTAATATATGTTAACAAAAGAGAAGTACATTCTAGTGGATTAGAATTGATCTGGAACTTGTTAATGACAACTGTTGTCTTGTAACCTGGTTGTAGACTCTTCTAAACAAAAAAAAATTATTCCATAATTTTCCTAACTAATCCTAAGTTGTTCTTGGGTCTCAAGTGGGTTGTTTTTAGTGGGCATCACGCTTTTTACTCTGGAAAAGACATTTTTTTCCAACGTAGATAAAGCCTTGCAAATTATACCAGTTACTTCGGAAGTATTGTTTGAAGAGGGAAATTCAAGTGTGCATGCAATATTTGGTAGTAGTTTGTTGGACTCCTCAACAAAATTTCAAACTCATAGTCACGTCTCTACTATCATATTTGCAAGTAAATATTTCTGCTGATTTAGTTGAAGTCTGAAAGACTCAAAGTTCCTGAATTGTCATTTGAAATTTTGATGAAGAAATTGAGATACATAAAATGAGGTTGCAAAAAGGCATTTCGAAATTACGGATTGTGATTCATGAAGCATAACCTATTGCACATGCGGCTACACCCCCTCTATTTGAAATGAGTGTAAGTCATGGGAAATTGGGAATTCACAATAATTACAAAGTGTCATTTCTAATTTTTAGTTGTAAAAAATAAAATAGTTGCACAATTCACTTTGCAGCTTCTAATTTTTATTTTATATATATTTCAAAATTTATATTTTTATTTATATTGTTTTTTTATGAATAAAATAATAATAATATATAATATAATATTTAATTTATTAACTTTCTTAATTATTATTATTATAAATTTAATTCACGCTGCAGTGCATTGATGAAAATTGTGTTCTTCCTTCAAAGAAAGAGGAGACAACGTAGATGGGAATACTCAACCGACATTGAACTTACTCCACCATATCTAAGACTCATCCCTCGAATTCTTTGAATGTAAGATGAATGTCATTATATCTCTGCGACACTTTATTCCTTGTGGCTAATGGAAACAATTGTTGTCAGTAAACTTAAGGATTGTTTTCATTGAGTAGAAAGGGGATAAACAATTAGCAATGTAGGCGAGTGTATATACCTTGCAACGAGGGAACAAAAGAGGAACATGTCAACAAGACTTCTTTCACATATTTCGGAAGTATTGGTGACGCCTTTGCCTAGCCTTGGTTGTGATATTTCGTTAAGGAAAAGAACTTGAGCACCGTTGATAACATAGGTGTGTACGCCGTGATGTCTCGTATCTCTCAAACCCGTATTACATCGTGGTATAAGGATAGCCTTCTCTGAACATGAGATGTAGAATTTGACGAACAGTTCGAGTAAAGGAAAATAAAACATGACTTTTAAATAAATTTTCTAACTAATTATTATTTATATAATATTTGTTCCCATACGTTTATATTAATTATTATTAAAAACAACATATTTAACATATAATTTTTTTATTTAAAATATTACAATATTTATTTATAAAGTTTATTGAAGTTATGAGTCAAATCATAATAAAATACAGAAAAATATTTCATCAATTTTTTTAAAAATAAATTTAAGGAAAGATCCAAAATCGAGAAAAACAATAATTTTAATTGAAATTATTCAACTTTATCAAAAACGTCGACTAAAAAAAAAGACGACCGAAAGATTTAATATTTAATGTTTGATAATTTGAGCAAAAAGAGCACGTGGGGGCATACATTATTCGTGAATCGTTGCTACATCCAATATTCCAAACTATATGTATTTAAGACTGCTCCAACGCGGAATCAGACCTGGAAATTGACAGGCTGTAGCCTATTTTTGGTGTTTCAAACCGTATAGTACAGGCAAAAATTTACACACAACGTAAATGTTTACCGGTTAGAAAAATAACAAACTGTCAATTTTCTTAATGTGTTTGTCTTTATCGTATATACATATAAGAGTTTGATGCTTAAACAAATACTGCATTTCTATTTATTAAGGGTAGTTTAAAATAATTTTACAGTCATCCAAAAAATGTAAACTGTCAATAAATTTTCAATTGACAGGCTAGATGTTTTTGAAATTCCATCCCTACGCGGAATGACAAACTCAAACTCAAATCACACACACGAAAGTGACCCGCATTAAGTTAATGCAATTAATGTCAGTTACAGATGGCATTTTTTGAAATTTTGGTTTTAAAATTTGAAAAGACTATACCGTAATAAGGGGGAAAATTTGTCAACTCAAAACTAAACACCAATAGAAAATCAGGTAAACAAATTTTAAAAATTTAATATTTAAAATAAAAAATATTTAAATATTATATAAAATAGATAACTATAGTCGTGAAAATAATTCATGTCTTTCATTGGTTGGAAGTGTGAGAACTATTAGGTTGGGTTGAAAAGTATAGTTTCTGTTGTAGGCGGAACTAATAATCGATACCCCATTTGATGTATCGATGACGTGACATTTCGATAGAAGTTCCCGACTTAGACATTTTTGAGAATAATTGCGATTCACAATGGATGATGTTGAGATTGCTGCCGATGAATTTATCGGTATTGTAAAAGGTTAAGTTCAAAGCGGAAGTACCAACAATAAATAAATATAAATGAATAAAAAAGTACATCCCAACTTAAAGAAGTCTTAAAAAAATATTAAAAAACCCAATACCATTATTATAAAATCAAATACTATAAATTGATGCAGTTTTTCATGATTACGAGATTGTTTTTGTTTGACGTCTAAATCAAAAATTGGGCTAGACAGACGAAAACCCATTACAAGATTAAACAAGGTCGATAAGTATTTATTAATCTGGATAGACAAGGTTTATTTTAATTTGCATTATACAGTTTATTTTAATTTCGTTGGCACCTGGACTTCTAGATTTCAAGCCCGTGACTTCATCGGCGATTTTCTGTGCGGGAAGGAATCATTTGGGCCGCCATGGTTGCCGATTTTCTTTGATTACTAATGCTTTTACTAAGAGTGTCTCAACCCTGTCTATATCCACTCGTAAACATTACATCGGCAGAAAGATCAACCATGCTTAATGGCACTTTGAAAATGACATTTCTTACAGGTTTTTTTTTTTTTGTTTACACTCAATAAGGTGCTTTGACTTAGTGCCAAAGATTAAGGGGTATCTAATTTTGAAGCTCGTTGCAAATGCAATTTCCTCCTACGATTTCATTAAATCGGTTGCATACAATGGAGAAATTCAGACACGGTACTTCCAGCTTCGATGAAGGTTTAACAAGACGGGAGGCAAGTTGCTGATTCAGAAGATTAACAGCTTCAAATCATTTCTTGATGCAGAAATTCATGATTACGAGATCATTAATGTGGTGGGAGAAAAAATGTTATCAGGAACTTTGGGCTTTGAAAAATGAAAATTCATTTTGCTTCAATCTATTACGGAAAGAAACTGATAAAACTCTTCGCCATAATCCTAGACTTCCTGGCGACACCGCAAGACTCCCAATGGATATTTTTTAAATGTAGTTGGGAAAATCGTTGGCAACTGGACTTCTAATTTGCTTAGTTCATCGGCCGATTTTCAGGTTATACCAACGATGACATTTGAGGCCGCCGTCAAAGCGCTGCCGTACAATCTTCCGTTTGATTACGAAGCTTTTCTTTAATTTTAAATAAGCAACTCAACCCTTTCATTTTATTTTAGATGCATTCGTATTTACAGAGTTAATCGACAGAAAGATAACACTTTGCTCTTTGTGAAACTTTTTGAAATAAATTTCTTAAATCACAGTTTTTTTAAAGAATATCAGTTTACACTTAAACAATGTGACTTTGACTTAGAGCCACATACCTTAACATAGTCTAATTTTGAAGGCAATTGTTTTATTGATTTCGATCAATGACGGTAGTGACTCCTTAAGTAGCGATATTTGATCTTATTGAATTTTTGTTCCAAGTATGTGGATTTCAGCCAGCTTTATATAGACAGGTTTGGTGATGATGGTCCCAATAACAAGAGTGGGAGGAAATTCATGTATATTTCTCCGTCCTATTCACTGCAGGGTTGTTTCTAATCTCCATTAATATCTAATTTAAATCCAATCTTCTACTACATTTCTTGTAAAGCTCATGGAACATCATGACAATGAGTTGCTAATCACAGTGGGAATTACTCAATAAATAATGACTCACATTAAAGTCTCCCATGGATGTTATTTTAACTTCAAAGAGTACCCCTTTTGAAAAATTTAAATTCATTTTGTTTCAAATATGTATAATGTACATATCTTAAATTATTAAAAACTTTTAACTCTTCCAATAATTCCTAGACTTCCTAGAGATTTAAGTTATAAGAAAAGATTAATGATATTTTTAAATTTTTATTTTACAGATTGTCAATGTTTTTCGGCTAACCTCCATATTCATGCTTATAGTGAGCATTCCCCTTTTTATAGCTTTTATGATATTTGCATGTTTTCTGATGTGCAGCAACTGAAATTTTATAAGGATATAGTTTAGTTAATTGTTCCGGTTTTTCTTTAATTTTAGAATAAAGAAATTTACCCTTTGGGGACATTTTGGGATTTTAGGACATTGTTTTTTAAAATCTCAAATCTCGGAACATCTAGATAATTAATTAGGGCATTATATAAAGTCACGGCTAGCTAATAGATGTGTGTAAAAATGTGCAGAGGAAGATGTGAAGAGCGCAATGGGGAAGGGAATTGTAGCTACGTGGCTCTTCATCGCACTAATATTGAACAACAGTTACACCGCCCATCTCACATCTATTTTGACTGTGGAGAAGTTGGCCCCTGCGCTTACAAAGCGAAGTTGGCATACTGAACAGCCTCACCACAAGCGAAGTCAAAGTAGGGTACTGAACAATTCATTTGCCAGAGATTATCGGAAGCACGATCTCAACATAACCAAAGAAAGATTGGTACCTCTGAATAGCCCGCAGGATTACGTTGAAAAGCTAATGAGCGGGGAAGTGGGTGCAATTGTGGATGAGAACCCATATGTTCAGAGAGTGAAATCTCTCTACCCATGCGCAAAAATTGCAGTTGTAGACAGGAATTTTTGACACAGGCGGCTTGGGATTTGTAAGTAGTTTTCTCCATCTCTCTCTCTTTATGGTATTAACACAAATAAAATGGATGCTGAATTGTGAAGTGTAAATGTGACAGTTTTTTCCGAAAGGGTTGCCATTTCTGGCGGATATATCCGAGGCTGTGCTGAATATATCAGAGCAGCACAATGTGGTGGAGAGCATCCATAGCAAATGGTTTGGGAAGCGAACGTCGTGTCCGGAATTAGACAGCGGGGTTGAATCCAACACGAGTGCCATCAGTCCCGCTCATCTCTGGAGACTGTTCGTTTTCACAGCATCTGTATATGCGATTACTGCGTTGATTCATATTGGTCGAAAGCCACGTCAAAGGCGGGATCGCGGCAGAGTTAGGGCGGCGCCGGCATCTAACAACAACATTTTGTCAACGCCTGCAAATTGCATCTAACTATGATGTCTTCCTCCCCAGTCCAACGTTGAAATTGCAAATTTTCAATGCAGATTTTTTCGTATTCTCAGATTCCGAAATCTGTTTTTATACTATAAAAGACAGCGTGAGCGGACGACATTAAATTTGTAGAACGCGTTAAATGTGTTACCCGATTGTATATAAATTACTCGAATATCGTATCCAGTCGCAACCTCCGAAATGTCTATATGTTATAACTGCTTCAACAAAATTGAGACAAAATATAAAATTGAGTTGAATATGATTAGTATCAAAATCTTGACAGTGCGTGGATAAATTAAATCTATATATCTTGTACTTGCCAAGCCACAATTCTTGTGGTGGTGGTTTGACTTTGGTGCGTGTTACTTCTATTTATGTATTTGCAATCAAAATTATAATTACAAACTTGATTATATGTGAATGATTGTCTTGATATTATATATGAATGATTGTGGTTTGACTTTGGTGCATGTTACTTCTATCTATGTACTACGCCGAAGGTGCACCAATGACAAAAAAAAAGAATATTACTATGCCGAAGGTGTTCCCCCTATGGGAAAGGCCTTTCCGGACGTTTTTGTGACTGTATTAAATTTGACGGCCGTTTGGACATTTTTTTAATGCAATTAATTTTGACGGTTGTTTGGACGTTTTCATTTTTTGTTGTGTTTAAATTTGTTTTTTGCGTGGAATGCGGATTTTTGTGTTTAAATTTGCATGTTCGTCTTTGCATGTAATGTTTTGTGCGGGGTTTCAATCCCCGATCACCATGAAAAATTTCATTGCTCAAGCGGATATGTTCGGATCAAGGCCACCGAGATCGAAATCTTCACTCAGTGGAGATTCATCCCTAATCTTGGTGATTGGACGCACCACCACCGATGACCGGATGCATACTTGACTCAACCACGATTCCATCATTTTATTGTTCCACGAGGCATCAAAAGTTTTCTCCAAAGATGCAAACAATATATTAGCCTCAGAAAGCAGTCGCATGAAATTTCCTTATTAGGCTCTTGATGTGGGGCGTAAGGATCCTCCATAATAGCATTAAAAGAATTCAATTTCAATAAATTTGTAAGGGAAAAAAATAAGTTGGGGTTTAAAATGGCATTATATTAAATTGATCTATATTAATATTATAATTTAAAATTAGATCATGAAAAATATAGTTTAAAATGATATATTTTGATATTTTAATTGTAAAAATATTGGTTATATATAGAAATTATATTATATTATTTATAAATTCTATTTAAAAAATTGAGTTCCCTCATGGGAAAGGCCCTTCCAGACGTTTCTATGATTAGGTTAAATTTGACGTCCATTTGGACGTTTTTTCAATGCAATGGTGTTTGGTGTTGTTGATAACCTGCACATCATGCTAAAATTCTAGTCGGCTCGCTTGTTGAAATCTCTGAGCCACTTAATTGTTATTTCACTTCCTTCAGAAAGCGTCCCTTTGTACACCATCCTGAACCCTCCCTTGCCGATGAGATTCGAGTCGGAGAAATTTCGCATGGATTGTTTTATGTCGGACATGTTGAAGAAATTCAAGCCCTTGCTATCGCTCAGATTTTGTATCTCGCACATCAACTTCTAGTGTTGGATTTCCTTCAAACCGCACTGACCTTTGAATGTATCCAAACACGCCACCAACAAAAAAAATCAACACCGCCGGCGAGGGAATAAGCATCACGATAATAGTCGAAGGTCTGGTGAATGTATTATTATTCATTCATTTTTAGATGATTGGTCCTGCGTATGACTCATTGTATTGCATCCACTTTCATAAATGCGATTGAAATTACACGTTTCTTCACCGTTTGGCAGTATTTTTATGTAATATGACGTGATTGCTCATTTCAAACATCAAAATGTATTTCCATTTGGTAGCTTTGATGTCTGCAACAACACTACTTGGATAATGGTTTATCCTCAACGATAGTAAATTTTTATTTTTATTAACAATAGAATTCTTATTTGTGGAGAGTTGTGAGCCATTGTTTGAGATCCTAACAATTTGATCTATTCGAGCGGCACATCGAGAAACTTCTACTTAAGGAATACATTTCAATCCATATTTTCTGATACGGGATACAATTAGTAAGTCATGAAATGCAACAAGCTCCCACTGGATTTATGTCACATGACAGTTCCATTATAATGGACAATTATTTCTACTCAGTGAAAAAATAGACTGGACTTGCTTCATTTATTGAATAGATTTCATTTGGAAACACCTTAACATACATTTGTCATCTGCGGACATTATTATGACATCTTTCTTTCTTTCCTTTTGTAGCATCATCCCAACTTCTTGAGAAATTAGTTTGGATTTTTTTATTGGTTCTCTTTGTAATGATTTAGATCGAAACTCTCTTAGATCCTCTATCCTTGACTCTTCCAAGGGTTCTAATATGGGAATCAACATTCGGGGTTTCTCTAATACTTCCACCATACCCAACAATAAATAACACCATAGATCTTACGACTTCCTTATGAAGGTTAGCTCTCTTTATAATGATTTAGATCATAAACTCTCTTATATGCTTTATGTTTGGCTCTTGAAAGAGTTCTAATGTGGGAATCAATGTTTAGAGTTTCCTATACTTGACCTGAATGTCATTATTAGCTGGACATTCCATAATGAAGTGATTCATTGTTTAAACTGCTCCTTTATAGTAGGCAATTCTTCCCAATCTTGAGTTGGTTTCCTTGTAAAACTACTAGGAATTCATTGAACCATGTTTTCATTCATTTCCTGACATGGTAAGGGGCTAGGGTTCATGATTTTGTTCTATTTGACACATAGAACCTCAAAGGCATCTGGTAGGTGCCTCGTCATTAAATTTTCTATAATCTACATTTTCTTCCTATTTGCAAAAATGCCCAATGTAGAATTTGAGGGTTAGGAATTGAGAGAGCTCACTTATCATTGAGGATATAGCTCTGTGAGTAGTTTTCTCCTTAAATGCCCTAACTTGGGAATCAAACCTATGACGTCTAATCATCAAGGTTGATGGTTCAACTAATAGGCATTTCCAAATGGGCACTTTGCAAAAGAATTGATTCAAACCTTCAATAAAACATACACGTGGGACATGAAAAGACAACATACAAGAATATCTTTTAGATACATTGCCAAAAGACCACTATAGTAAGGAAAAATTAATGAAACTACAATCACCAAGCAAAGGAGGAGCTTTGTAATGCCCCATTGGGCATCGACTCCCGTTTCTGCCACCTGCCCTCCACTGCCACCTTGCCGACCAGGCAGGTCTTGTTTGCACGTGGATGCATTTGGTCTCCTCCCAACCACCCAACTTGCAGGCTGTAATGACCACCGCATTTTTTCTACTTTGCGTGAGAAAGATGGAGTCGGTGGAGGCTTGTTTTCTTCACCTAGATCTTTGTTTTGATCCTTTCATTCAATGCATTGGAGCGCAGTCTGAATTGACGTGATAGCTAGTGAGTGAAGTAGGCGTGTGAGGAGGCGTTTTCTTCTTGGTTCCTCCTGGACGCCTTCCTTCTTCCTTCCCTGGCCGCGTGAGGAGAATGGATGGAGTTGTTTTTAGTTGTTTGTGTAGTCGCGTGGGCTGGTTTGTATCGGATCTTGCAGACTGTCCTTGTTGAAGAGGGGGCATGGAAACCGCTAGAGAATACATGGTTTTTTTTTGTTTCCGGATGCATTTGGGGGAGAAAGGCGTGTTGTTTCCTTTTGCTGGCCGCACACAAGGCTACCAGCGAGTGAAGTAGGCGTGTTTCCTCCACGTTCTTTGAGTCTTTGCAAGGTGTGTTCTCGCAAGTCGAGATCCATAGCGACGACCCAGCAATGTGTTTAGCCAGGCGGCAGGCATGTTGCAGAATGGCAAAAGCCTTTGTGAGCACTCCCAGCAAGCAGGGTGTCCAACTATGTTGTTTTCTGTTCTGTATCGAATGCATCCTCTGATTCGGTCTCTCCTTCAAGATAGTTTTATCAAAATCGACTTTGTGACAGAGAGAGTGTTACCAGGAGACCGGATGAAGTTTATTGCTATGATTCTCTTCTGAGACCTTGTTTTACGATGTAACTCATGGAAGAGGATCTCATGGAGGCGGATCTGTTTCATATCAGAATATTCACGAAGCACAAATTGCCTTGTTGTTTCATTTCTTCCACTCTGCCCCGTAGATGAGGGTCTGTCTCCATCGTGTGTTCGATTCCGGTGGCTTCGTGGTTACGAGAAGCTTTATAGTCAGGCTTTGCAGGAGGATTCCACTGCATGTTCGAGTATTATCCACAGCTTTTGGTCTGGCAATGTTTAGGAGATCGATGAAGGATAGAGGAATTAAAAAGAAACTTGGTTGTAGTTGGATTCAAGGCAATAAAATGGTGCATGCTTTTTGTGTAGGTGGCAGATCACACCCACAAGCATAGGAGATCTATGCAATGTTGGAGAAAATGTCTTGGGAGATGAAGGTAGCAGGATATTTTTTAGATTCAGAACTTGTACTAAGTGAACGGGAAAGTAGAAGTATTCCTCTGCCACCATAGTGAGAAGATGGCATTTGAATTTGGATTGTTAAGCCTTCCCCAGTGGGACAACTCTCAGAGTTGTCAAGAACCTTAATGTATGTGTTGACTACCACACTGCACCAAGTTTTGTCCAAGATTGTTGCAAAGCAAATTGTTGTGAGAGATGCAAAGCGGTTCCATCACTTTAAAAAAAAAAGGAAAATGTTCTTGTAGAGATTTTTGGTAATGCCTGGTGAAGCAATCTGCACATAGTCCGCACTATAACAAGCGCATTGTGCAGTCTGCAAATGATAAATAAGAGACCAGATTTTATTTCCAGCTTCTTAAATGGGCTCCAAAAGTGGATTTTCCATTGTGCTGGATGGATGTCCATGTTCCGCTGTAGCTTTCCCTTTTGACACGCGTTGGGAGGATGTTGGCAAGTATTTTAGACCACCCACCTTGGCCGTGAACTCCTACCTGTGCCAACGTGAAGATGGTCGATGTTTGGGCGCCCAACGAGCTTGAAGAAAATGGAATTAGGCTTGGATTGTTGTTGCTGGTCTGGGCGGTGTCCATGAAACCTTCTAAATCTGGAGAAAAAGGAAAGATATTTCTACACCTTTCTATTGTTATTTTATTTAAAATTATTGTGAAATCGGACCACTTTTTCCTTGCATTGATCTTGTCAGTTGGATGTCATGAAGGGAGATTCCCCCTTTCTGCTTGTTTCTTCTTGTTTTAGCTTTTATCGTTGACAGTATGTTGGTCGAAAGGATGTGTGTGCCCTTTCCCCTGAATGTTATGTTTCTCTTGCTTGAGTGATAGACCTTCGTCTGTTTGTTTATGTATTAATTCTTCTCTGCGATTGAGGTGCAAATTATTATGTTGATCAAACTAGTATTTTTGATATCATGGAAGTAAGTTTACGATAACTATGAAGCTCCTCCCTAGCACCCAAGTTGTCTTTTGACGCTTTTTGTTAGCTCCTTCACAAGTCCCTTTGATAACCTATTGGCATCGAGAAAGAAAGGTTTTAGGATTGTGTGAGAAATGCGTGGGCTAGCCAGCTTAGAGTTTTGGTATTAAAACTGGTAGAATGAAAAGGTTTGTGTGCAATGTGTTTTCCGTCTCGCATGGTTAGACTCTTATATTATCTTTCATCTTGTTTCTAGGCTTTTAAGGCCATCCTCAAGAAGTACCTTGACCATCCCTATCAACTTGAACCATAACTAGCTTTTCGGATCAACTAAGCTGGAGGTTTCATTGTGCGAATCCAGTACCTCGTTGACACTATAATAGTTTTGGTCTAATCCCCCTCTGTGAATTTTTTTGGTGGCACTCTTCTATTTTTCCTAACTTGCATTAATTCTCCTTTGTAATGTTAACGCTATTAATTAATATTGGTCGGTTTTTATGCATGTAATTACCGTAATAGTTTGTGATGGAAATTTCCTTAAATGTGATTAATCTTCGGGAAAAACTCAGCTTTCATTTGATAGTCTTATGGATTCATAGCGGAAGGTTTTGTTTTGATAATGTCACTTAGAAATTATGTTTGTATCTATGTGTGACGGTTGCCTGTGTTACCAAGGGTTGCCTTAAAATATTGTTGTTTTGGGAAATAGGTAAATTATTTTAAATTAACCAAACATTAGAATTGTTGTGGAGGTTTGCAAATCTTTAGTGTTATAAAATTTGTTGATGACATTATTGTATACTCTTGTTTGTGGAACTCCCTTCTTCTCTCGCGTGTTTGCTACTAGCCTGTAAGACTTTGACCCTTCTTGGATGATTGGAAAATCTTTGTAGTTAATGGTCAAAACTAGTATTCTTGCCTTCGCTTCGAAACTTATGTTGTGTGTATACTCTAATTGATTTCCGGTTTGAAACTCAATTATACATGGCCTTTTGTGTTAATTTCTGAAACCCGTGGTTCCCCTTTCTTGGGCCAATCAACTCTTGTTCTTTTAGAAATATATTATTTTAGTCTATGCGTTTGGTACCTTTGATAAATTTCTAGATGGTTGGTCTATTTATCAAATCTCAATCTTGTATTTATTATTTAATTACTTACTTGATGGGAATTTTATTTTTGCTAGATTGTTTATTTCTCCTTATAGGGCGAGGGCCATTCTCATACAATTGCTATACCTTCGTTGCTTTTTCTCCTAAGCGTATTCAAGGTCTTCTCCTTCTTGATTGGCATGATGGAAACTTTATTATAACTTGATGTGTTGATAGTGTTTAGAGGTTTGACCCAATTCTTGTAATAAAGTGCTTCCTTTTGTGGTATTGTTAGATAATAGTTATGGTGGTTTTGTGTAGCCTTATCTTGCTCAGTTCTCGCGAACTGACTCTTGTGGAAAAAAATTTGTTGCAGATGGATTTTACGAGTAGATGAGGGATAGACTTGTATATTTTTACATCAACCTCAGTTGAGAAGTTCTTTTGTATGAATCCTTTTTATATTGTTCAACTATTGATAACATCTAGTGGAAAATTTAGAAAAGGATCAATGTCTTAGTGTATTGTATCGTGGATTATGTCGTCTTAACTTGGAACCTTGAATTATCTGTATATCATTGAAAATGTAAGAAAATTTGATTACCACTTGTTGAGTGACCTTAATGGATTATCGGTATTCTAAGAGTTGATGTAACCTTGTTTCGTTTTCGTAAATGAATAATGCTAAACTTTATCCCTACGATTAAATGTTGAGTTAAATTTTTCTAAGACTTAGTAATAGTGTGTTATAAGTAAAATAAAATGGGTTGTTTAATACTTATAGAAGTTAAACTAAGATTTATCTTGCAAATAAATTAGTGTAGAGGTGACCAGCTTGAGAGCATGTAATTCCATAAGTGATCAAAGATGAAACTATCCTTTGTTAAGTAACATTATATAACTTGATATCCCTAGTTACACTAATGAACACTATCCCTTTCATGGTGAAATTCTTAAACGAACGTAAGGGAAATCTATGGTTAGATCTGGAAGATAATAAGATTTAATAAGCAGGAGATAATACTTTAGAAACCACGCAATCTATCTCTTAGCCATTGGATGGTAAATTGTTTTATTTTTATAAAACTCATTTAGTAAAGCCTAAGTAAAATCTTTAATAATTCTGGTTAAGTTCTCAAGTTTCAATTAAATCTTGGTAATAACAAATGAGGTCTTGAAGATGATTTCAACTCAACCTTCTCCCTCTAACCTTTTTCCAAGGTGCCTTGTCTTTCTTCTCTTAAGTGTGTTAAACGCAAACCCATGTTGTCATATGGGCATGAACAAGTTCTAGTAGCGTAAGTGTAAATAGATGGCCTTGTGGGATTAAATTACCCCCTTTTTCCAAATAAACGAATTAAGCAAATAAATGTCATAATAGAGAAGATTTAAGGATGATTACTCAGTGTCAAAAGAATAAACTTAGCTTGGTAAGATGAATTGTATGAATCATATCTTGAGCCTCCTTGAAAACGTAAGCTAAGAATTGCAAGAGGTATTTTTTAAAAATAAATAACCCTCAAAAATATCTCATTGTGGATGGCCCTATTTGTTAGAGTGTTACGTGGTTGGACTTCTATGTTGTCTTGTCAAAAAAAAAAATGTATTATCCTTTTTTTTTGGGTGTGAACGTTTTTGTGCTGACCTTGTGGTCATCCCCGTAACAAGTGGTTCCTAGAGTTGGTTGTAACTTTGTGACGACATGTTGTGTCGTGTTATGTGTCGAAGCAAGTCAAAAAAAAATTATCCTGTCTTTTCCTGTGTTGTTCGTAGGTGTGAGAAATTTTGGGTTGTTCAACAAGCTTTGCAATGATAAATTCTAGGAGTGAGTTGAATCCACCATAGATGATTACAACACATTTTAGTAAACAGACGATTGTCTTATTCTTTCACAATCCCTCTGTTGAAACCGTTGGAAACACACTAACCATTGTTAGCCATCAATTGGTAAGGGTGATCCATTGGAATTCATAGTCCTACCTGTCCAATCTCTTTTTAATTTTGACCTTCTTGTTATATCTGTGAAGTCCACTAATCTACAAGCTATTTATATAGTGGTATACCTCTATGAGGGGATTTCATTCCACATTAATTATAGCTCTCTTACTTTAAAAACGAGTTTAATATATGTGCTTGTCATTGTTTGGTAAGCATTCTATTGGTGAACTCTAAAAATGGCTTTATCCATTTTCTAATCTCTTGAATATTAGATCATTGGTTTTATAGGTAAATATTTCTCTATAATAGACACATGAAACCATGGCTATCGATTCATGTCAAATCCTTATATTTTAGAGTTTCAAATTTGGTAGAATTCAATCCATATACTTTTTCAAATTATTTTTTCATCTTTCTTAAAATTGATTTGCTTCATCTACATCCTACACTTACACTATCAATCACACTCCTTATCAACATCAACTACAAAAATAATAACTATTCCTCTAAATCAAATAACATATACCATTCGACGTTCACATTGCATTGTACACATGCGAATGCTAGTAATTACACCTATGAGAAAGAGCCTCGGGTTGTTCACGTCACGAGTTAAATTTGACGAGTGTTTAGATGTTTTCTAAAACATGCATTTACACTTTTGAAAATACATCGTAACATCCCACCGAAGCATAACACATGCTTTACAATTGGATTAGGTGAGTAGTCAAGTTGAGAGATGACACTTTTAAAAGACCCTAGAAATGCATGGTGCATGCATTTATTTCTTAACCCACAATCCACCCACAAACATGCCCTTGAGCTATCATGTGAATTGCAACTTCCTTGCGAGTCTTTATGTTTGTGTTTGCGATAGACTTACTTTTCTTGAGTGACCTATCTCTCGCTCAAACAACATGCACCAAATCCTTCAAGAACAATTAATTCAATAGTTGTCAAGCACTAAATTAGTTTGTTGTGAATTTCACATGGGCGTATGATCTTATAACGTCCACAAAATTCCTACTCTCAAAACAAAATAAAACTAATAATTTAACAGTCAAAATTACAGTAATTTTTGTTTTAAAAAGGGGGTTTGTAAGGTTAGACATTATCCCCAATTAATAAATTTCCTAGTTAAAGTCTTTCTCCACAAGCTTGTGAAAGTCAGAATTAAATTAATAATTAAATATTGTTAATTTACTTCCTAAAATATATTTATGGTTTAAAATAATATGTTTACCAAGTTTCATAAGTTTAATTAATTATCATGCACTAAGATTCCTTTACTTTCCTACCTAAAAGTTTAATTTACTTTGTCTATCCACTAAGTGGCCCCATTCACCCCATTACCCATGCAACCTTTTTAAAAAAATTATTATTCCCACAAAAATACCTTCCACTTCAGTGAGGTAGGGTTTAATTTGGGCCATTAGATTGAATCTATCCTAGCCCTTAGATTTGGGTTTCCCTAAATATCCTTATGAGTTTCCTTTTATTTCTATTTTCCCCAAAACAACCTCATTTGTTCATTCTTGTTTTGCAGGTTTGAAAGGGGAGAAGGGGAGTGTAACACCCACCAACTCAAACACATTAAACAACACAATAAAATACAGGATAATTTTTTTTTTTTTTTTTGCTTGAAGATAATACGACACTACACAAGTTCTCTAGGGAATACAACCAACTAATGACATGCTTTCCACAACACGGACCCACACTGGTTACAGATAAACATGAGGCACACACTTAGGACACAATGGTTCATCCAAAATATGCAATTTTACAAACAAGGTCTTCCCACAGAAAGTTTCTTTAGAATCATGTTTTAGCTATAAGTACTCTTAAATTCTTTGCTTTTCCCAAAGGAATCATGTTAGGAGAATCTGAAATTCATGTTTCCTTTGAAGAATTTTCCCCTACCTTGCTAATGTTAATATACAGTGTAAACTACATCAATCTATTTTCAACGTTGTGCTTTTAAACATATATGTTTTACCTTTTCAAGCGGTCATTTTTTTTTTATTTTTTTAACAGTACATGACTGTCTAAATCTTGGATTCATCATTAAGATCTTATTAGTTGTTAATAAAGATTTCATTGGGGTCAAGAGTCTAACCAGAAATATTAAAGGTTTCACTTGGGCTTCACTTGAAGAGATAGACATAAGTATACTGTTTACATTTTCAACGGGTAAGATAGATCGAAGAGTTTCTTAATCAAGTTCCTTCTATTTATTATAATTTTATTATCTTCCAAGATTTAATCATTGATTTCACCTTAAGACCGTTCTAAGGACTCACCACAATAAGAGATTGTTGATTAGTTTACGTGGGGTCACAAGGTATATTTGTTTCTCTTGTTTTTGCTAGATTCAAAACATAGTCCTCTACCAAACGACACATGACCAAAGGTAACTAAAGCGATGTAAGTTGATTCAAGTTTAGATAGTTAGAATTAGGTTTGACAATTCAAGGATAAATCATATTCCGAAAAGTGAAATTTTAACGAAGGATACACATGTCAAAACAAGTTCATTTAATCTTATTGACAATAATATTTCTCAAATTGACTTTCAAACGATAACAACAACCTACATGAGAACAATACAAAATTATAACGCAATGCCTTCTAAATAGTCTCCACAATTTCCATACCAATGTTTTAAAATAAAAAAAAACATTCGTAAATGCAATAGCATTCTCATTAGCAAATTAATACATTTGTGTGTTATTGCTTGTTAAAGAAGCTTTGTATAACCATTTTCTCACAAATGCCTGCCTCCCTCTTTGCTATATAATGGCGTGAGCTCTGTATCATTGAATGAGAAAGCAATATAAACAATTCATTTGGAGCTCTATCATTGGTATCAGAGCAAGTTCGTGCTGTGCGTGGAGAAGAGCAACAGGTCTGCGCGTGGAGTTCGTGAAGAGAAAAGTTTGAGTGCTGTCTTGTGTTTTGCAGTGCATGGAGAGTTCTTTGCTGGTGCGAAACTGTCCCGTTTTTGCAGTGCGTGGAGAGTTCTTTGCTGGTGTGAAACTGTCCCGTTTTTGCAGTGCGTGGAGGAGACTGGTGCGTGAAGGAGTGTTGAACCTGTGCCTGTCCCATTTTTTTTCTGTGCGTGCGTGAAGGAGTGCTGAACCTGTGCGTGGAGGAGACTCATTGCTGGTGCGCCTTCTTTGTTGTTTGTTGTTGGTTGTGCGTGGAGATTCAGAGAGGAGACTCATTGCTGGAGCCCAGAGCAACTGTCCGTCCTCTACCCATGAAAGGAGAGATTGCTTTGAGCAAGATTCGTGCTTGTGGCTGCTACGTGTAAGAAAAGTCGAAAAATTACAAAAGCGTGTGTGGGTGTATGTCTCAGTTTTGGATGCACAAGCACCCAAGCAATGCACCAAATATTTGGGCATTGAATGACAACAAAGACACCACTGGGCTATTCTTTGCCTTGGTCAACGAGCTACACAACACTGGGAACATTCTCTTTGACGAGATTGTGCGCCGAGGACTGTTGGAATACTTTTGGTTCGACGTTCGATGTCAAGCACGGCGGATTCATGCAGAACTTGAACGTGGTTATGATGCAGATGACGAACGTGAAATAGAATGCCCACAGGAGCGTCGGTGTCTCACTGCATGAGCCTATAGAGCCCATCTTCGGGACAGATTCCTTCAGTAAGCATTGTAGCCATTTTTGAAAATAAATAAATAAAATACATTTTTGAGTTTTTGAAAATGTCTGCTCCAAAAATATTGCTATCCGATGCCCAACTCTTGAAAGGGCCAAATTTTGCGCATGGAAAACCAAAATGCGGACGATTCTTCAATTCGAAGATCTTTGGGGGATTGTCTCTCGGCAAGACGCCCGCCCACGACGCCGATCTGTTGGAAAAATATGAAAAGGCTGAAGCGAAAGTGCTAATGCTCATCACCCCGAGTCTTTACGATGAGGTGCAATGCCATACATTCGGGAAGCAATCGCTTCTTCTCGAGGCATGGAGCGCATTGTGTACCATCTACGAAGCTAAGAATCGGCGACAAAGCATATTGAGGTCGAATGTCACTACATTCGTGAACGCGAGTCTTGAACCACCAAATTCAGCTCGATCTTGCCTAATGATTTTCAGGTTGCAGATATTCTCACCAAGCCTCTCGGCAAGGTGAAGTTTGATTTGTTTAGGGGGTACATTTGTAAGAGCAATGTATTAAGGGGGGGAATGTTAGTAAATTAATACATTTGTGTTATTGCTTGTTAAAGAACAGTTGTATAACTGTTTTTCTCACGGTTGCCTCCCTCTCTGCCTATATAATGGCGTGAGCTCTGTATCATTGAATGAGAAAGCAATATAAACAATTCATTTGGAGCTCTATCAGGTTCTAAGAAAGCCGAATCCACTTTCTACATGTGTTTCTCTTTCTTTCTTTCTTTTTTTTCTTTTCTACTCAGGAAATCCTCCTACACATTTGTTAGCACAGGTCAGTTCGCAAGAACTGAGCACGATAAAAGCTATAACATTAAGACAATATGTTGTTATCTAACTGTTTCAAGGAAGAAAAGCACCGTTGCTTATGAAAATAATCCAAGTGTCTAAACAAGAGTAATTAAAGAGTTGTCCAAAAGCATAAAATGTCAAAATAAAAAAAAGGCACTAACTCTATTTAATTATCATTTTCTCATAGGAGAAGTTAATAAACCATCATAATGAATTCCACCTATATCACAATAATGACCATCATTTTAACAAGATAACATTTCGAAACAAAAACAATTACAAGAAGAAAATTAGTTTCAAACGTGATCTGTCCCTATTTGTTTAAGTTAGTTCACCAAGCCAAGGATTCACTATTCCACTGTAAGATCCCAAACAATCAATCGACATGAGAATATCTAAACCAAAATGACTTAATAATATTAAGATGTTGTGCCTATAACAGTTAATTTTATATCAGTACAGAATAAATAAATTGGAAAAGAAAAGGGATGAAACACACAAATGACCCAGTATGGGCCACATCCTATCCTAACAATCCTTCTATTAAACTTTCTTCTAATCAAGAGAATGTCTTAAGAAAAAGGACAAACTTGACAAGACCAAACATAACCATTATAAATCTTACAGGAGGTTTACTCAATCATTCACAAGAGCACAACACAGAATACATAGCTTCTAAAGGATCTCGCCATCAACACAAGTTGACATCAACCTTTCTGGTCAACACATAACCATTCTACTAAAATGACAGCAAGGAGGTCGTATCACAACGAGCATCACAATAACTAGTCAACCAATGAGTTTCCAAATACACCAACCTCTAAGTCACAGGAGAATGAAATTTAAACATTTTAAGGAGAAAAATGTAGAGTAATTTCTTACGCATAAAACCAACATCCCAATTTTAAGATTTGAAAACTTCCTCAATAATGATCAAGTAGATCTCGTATCCTCCAACATATGTGAAACAAAATCAAGGTACGAAAAAGAGTATTTACTCCGACATTTTAAGCTATCCCAAAGATGTGAGTAACGTCTAAAGGAGACATTCCATAGGATCAACTACATTCCTCAAAACATACAACAGTCACCAAGGGAGAGAAGATGATTCCAAAGACAAGAATCTCCAAACGGTGAACATGAACTGATACCAAATTATGAAGATCAAACATGACGCTGGAAGAATAAAATAGTTCTTCGAGGGATTTACAAATAACAAAAACAACTAACCTAGTTTGAGAGTAATACCAACTTGGCTCAATTCAAAAATCAGTCAAGCTAAGCACACACTAAGCCAACCGAGAAGGGTAACTAGAACCTAAAATGAATAAAAGAAAAAGATAGAGATAGGAATAACATCATTCACCTATACACAATGCACTTATAGTACTCAATTGCTATTTCGCAAATACCCAACATAAGCCAGAATGACAGATCTCGAACCGAAACAAGTATCCAAAGGAAACAGGCACTATAAAATTGAGTCAAACAACAATGTTTGATAAAACATTCAAATCGTGAGACCATCACAAAGAACTAGGAATTTTCATTATAGGACCCCCACCTCTTTTGTTTTATTAGTCTTAAGAACAAAGTTCACCCAACTAATATTTATTAAAACCCGAAAACAATAAAAAAAAATCTTCAACCAGCGCAATCATTTCTAACGCCAGAAAAATACGAAAGAGCAAGGGAAGTGGAAACCAAACAACATACCATCACACGAGACATTTATATGAAGAGCAGAGTCATTTAATGAATCATTTAAATAACAGCATAAGAATCAATGGTATAGAGAATATCGTGCCTGATTAAGCTCCCGCAGTTAAGCACAAGATGGAAGGGTCTGCCAAAACAACATCTCAAGCCCACACTCCACTATGTCCTCCAGCCTGCTAGGTCGTCCACACTCTTCTCACAGCCAAATTTGGCATAGGCAGGTTACGGCCAGGGTATGGAGTCCCCAAAACATAGATCCGCAATACCCTGAAGGAAAGGTGGTCTCTAGGACAACACTGATAGAAATATGTGCACAAATGGCTTGAGCTAAGACCCCTCTCCCACCATAAATGACCAAAAAAACAATGCCCAACCTACTCAGCCCACCCTTCAGTTGCAGCGCCCTGTATTGCATGTAAAATGCGGAAGAGTAAAACCAGAAGGAAGATAAACTGTCTGATAAAGTGCCTCAAAGAGATGTGGTTTCTAGGGATGCCACATACGCGGGATGAGCACAGAAGGATCTATAGAAAAATGACCCACATGTGTCCCAAATGGCTAGTTGTCTTTACCAGCATTCACACAGCCAGTGCTAGAAGGAGCTTGACAAGGGTAATGACGTCCTCCCAGCAAGGCAACTAGAAAACAGGAAGAAATAAAAACGTCCCAGCCAAACAAGGACTGTGCACCAAAACTCTTCACGTGAATAGTCATCATGGCTTCAGTAGGTTACAGTCTGAGCCAAGGCAAATGTGCCTTCCACCATCACGAAATCCTAAGCATCAGGAGAAAGAACTGGTCAATGCTCTAGCTGCACGTGTCTAGGGAGGAACTCAAGGAGATTGAGATCCAAAAGAAAGTGGCCAGAACTTGATGGAAGAATATACTCCAATATTTTCTATGTTGTCCCTCACAAGACTTCCTCCACCATCACTTTTCCACGAAAAACTAGACTTGGCATGCGCAGGATACACAAAGTCTAGGGCATGTAAAAAAAAAAGACAAAGAACTGTTAAAAAAATAAAAACATGCGCCCCACTATTAATCTTTTCTCTGAAATCACGAGCAGGGAGGAAGGGAGCAGGAGGCTGCAAACCATTCGGAAGCATTTATCTATAAAAACATTCAATGCCCCCATTTCTTAACACAACCCGTCAGCTGGAAACCACAACTAAAATAGCCTATGCGGCCACGTTCCTTTCAGGCATTAAGGCGCACAGTTACATGCCAAGCGCTGCTCGGAAATAGCACATTAAATTTGTTCTGAGCGTGATAGGAAGAGCCGCAGGAACACCCTTTCTGAGCTTGAAGTTCGCAATGGATTTTTATTTTATTTTAATTTACCCCTCACTTTGTAAGGTCTCTTCCTGTTATCGCACCATGTCTTTCTTGGCTGCATCAAGTGCCTTCGCATTCTGTTTTGCATCCCCTATTCCACAATAGATGAAGCTGATTTCGCTGTAGCTGCTATCAATCTAAAAGAGATATTTTTCTTAGATGGAAAAATAAATAGTTGCAGATGTTAACGTAAAAGGCATCTCTTGCCGTCGGTCATTCCCAGGCCTGCAATAGGGAAATGCATAGACCTTTCCGTTGCCATTGAAATTTGGCCTTCCTCTCAACAAAACCCTCCCTTCATTTCTATCCACTTCCTTTTCATTCACTACCTTATGCTGCGGTTCCATCAATACGCATTAAAGATCATTAAAGGAATGACCAGAATTTTCACCCAACTTCCAACTGACATCAACACAAGGGTCTTTTTGTATTATTTAATTTCAAGGCACCCACGCATGAGGTAAGGTTACTTGCCAGGGAGAACAAAAGTTGTAGATAAAACATTAAGTTGTGCATTTATTATGGGCCCTTCAACATAAAAAAATATAGTCCCCTCCTACAAAGGTACCACCACCAAACCTCTCTCCCCTTCCACGTAAACCAAGGCTGGAAATGACTACTAACATGCCAATCTTAGCTAAAAAAAAAAATTTAGGTACCTAAAAAAATTCCCAAATGCCTTGAAAAGGTTTTAATATTCCATTAGAACTTTTAACAAAAAATTCATTACGCATTCCACTGATCAAAATCATGATAAGCTCACTAGATGAAAGTTAGAAATGACCCTCGGCAACAAAAGAGCACTTACGACAGAACGAGATGGCGAGACCAAGCGAAAGAAGGGAAGAAACTATTCCAAAATAACTCCGCAATAAGGTCAAAGTCACCTAACAATAAAAAGGGAGCTCAAAAAAATGTTCAACAAAAAGAAATAGGGGCAAGGTGGCAGAAACGGAAGTCAATGCCCAACGGGGCATTACAGGGAGAAGCCATGAAAGCAAGAACTGCAACCATGGAGAATTTTTCTTGCTTTTAGTTGTAAAGGGTTTACTATTGTAAGATTTCTCATTTGCTTAATGTAGATATCCCACCATGGATATGTTTTTGTTATTTAATGTAAACATCCTTTGAGTTCAACAATTGGGGAAAACCCCCATTTCATTAAATCTATGAATTTTACACATTTGGGTGTCCATAAGAGGATTGATAAGGTTAAAACATCAAATTTGATTGATTGCTAGTTCTGGTAGTTTCATTTTGAAGGTTTAAAACTTAGATTTCAATTAAATTTCAATATAGGTTTTTTACGAGACGGGATTTTATTTTTCCATTAAAAGTGAAAAAATCGCTGCCCTATGCAAAATGGCGGTCATGTGACCACTGCCCTGCCTGAGGGCGGTTCATCGACCTCTGCTCTGTGTTGGGCGGTGGTTATGAAACCACCGCCCAACAAAGAGCGGCAGTTATGTTTCCCAAAAATAGAACCTTCAATACATGCATTTTTCAATAGTTTCTACTTAAGTTGGTGTTTCTAAGGCAATGTTACTCAAAATTACATAAACATCAACTCATTTCTCTATTTTTTCTTTTGTAATAAAATGTAAAATTTGAGTATAACATCAACTACAATTCATTCTCTTTCACATATTCAATCTTGCCAACAAAACAACAAAGAACTCAACAACACTTCATTTCAAGAAAACTATACAACTTAAGCTTTCTCCTTTGTCTATAACATTACAAATTTCAATAAATGAAATATACAAAGCCTTGTTTTGATAATACAAGATTTATAAACTTCCACTCTAAGTGGGAACAATATGGTCAAATTACATCATAGAGATTCTTCCAATGGTTCAACAAAAATGTTCATTTCAATGTCTTCTCCCAACTTTTAGCTTTCAAACTTGCATCCTTCAACTCTTCAAAAAATTGGATCACAATACAAAGAAAGGGGAATAGGCGACGCTCTCCACCCAACCTTTAATCCAATAAGAAGAGAATCCATCCTCCTTATTGGCCCCCAAGCCCCAACCAAAGAACAATGGGGAGTATAATGCAACTTTGAAAACCTTTACAAAAATGGCTTCCACAAAACATACAATCCACAAAACATACAACACATTCAAATGGACATACTCAAAAATATTTACAACTTTCCAAAAACACATAGGCTTGACATCAAACCAAAAGAATCAAGAAATATGGGAACCACCTCCTTTTGCCTCCCAAGTGAAGTAGGAGTTCCACCCAAAAGCCTCCATGTGCACAATACAAAACATTCAAATACATCCTTATCTCTCCCCTTGCAAATATGAAAAATATTTCCATGTTTTCCTTTTCACTCCCCATAGGTGGAACTCCTAATCACACTCCCTCAAAAATTCATGCCTCATAACTCTCTTTTCCCTCCCCAATGGTCACATACTTCCATCTCCCCCGCTTTCTTAAGGCAAGCTATCTAACCCCAATATAACACATTCACAACAACTATGTAAATACTGTACAAACACAATTTTCACATCCAAATACATAAATAAAGAAATAACAAAGGTGAAAATCCTACTTCTCCATTAAGATTCCAAAAATATTCACTCCAACATACTTTCAACACCTTGAAACCAATCATAATCCAAAATGAAACTCCAAAAGGCTCCAAACATGCAACTCAAGACCAAATTTCTAAAAGTGCAAGAGAAGAAATAAGACAAGTAACCCAAAATTCTTCAAATCCAATCAATAAATAGAAATGAGTGTGAGGATGATAGGGCAGCTCCATATAGGATTCCATTTCATCATTCCTCCATTCCAACACACAAGTCAAACATTAAGCCCAAAGTAATTAAATGCACATGTAAGACTTATGACATATTCACATGACACTCCAACTTGCACACCATGCTTACCAAGGACAAACTTAAATGTGGTAAGTGAAAACTAAAATTATTAACCGTTTTTACACTCTAAAATACATAATTAAGCCTACAATTATCTCCCCATACCATATGTATAGTTGTTGAATAAATTTAAGAGGCATGGGATAAGCTTAGCTTGTCTCACAAGTCTCCAAAAAAGCCTCCTAAATCAAAATATGAATTTTTAGTTGACAAAGAATACATAACACAAAATCACACACAAATATAATTTACATCCATAAGATTTCAAGGACCATCTACCCAATTTATTTCCCACATGTCATATCTTCTCTTTGAAAATAAAATTAAGCTAAACTAGTTAATTAAGGTACATTAGCAAGTGTAATAAAGTGACAATATTTCCAAAATAATTAAACACGTGCACAAAAATTAAAACAAAAAAAAATTAAAGGAAAAGAACACATTACACCCATTGCCACATAAATGAGAGTAACCCCCATGGGAACCTCCTAACAAAGTATGCAATCAAGGCATTTCAATCAAAGGCGCTCCAATCAATGATATGTATATTGCTTATTGATCAGAATACAGAGTGACGCCTTTAAATAGGCTACGAGAGAGGGAGCCAGAGCCGTTCCAGCAGAAACAGTTACATAACTGTTTACAAACTAAAATGTATTAATTCGCTAACATTCCCCCCCTTAATACATTGCACTTACAAATGTACCCCCTAAACAAATCAAACTTCACCTTGCCGAGAGGCTTGGTGAGAATATCTGCAACCTGAAAATCAGTAGGGTAGTACTGGAGCTGAATTTGGTGGTTTAAGACCTGTTCTCGAATGTAGTGAAATTCGACCTCAATATGCTTTGTTCGTTCATGGAAAACAGGATTCTTCACAAGCTTCAACACACCTTGATTGTCGCAGTGAATGATGGGAGGTTTCTCTTCAGGAATCCCTATATCTGCAAGAATGCGACGTAACCAAATTGCTTCGCACACAGCTCCTCGT
Source organism: Taxus wallichiana var. yunnanensis (assembly GCA_018340775.1). NCBI lineage: Eukaryota > Viridiplantae > Streptophyta > Pinopsida > Cupressales > Taxaceae > Taxus > Taxus wallichiana. The sequence continues at coordinate 905,031,261 of CM031235.1, read as the reverse complement.
GTAGCGCGGTATTCAGCCTCAGTGGATGAGAGAGCAACAACAGTTTGCTTCTTGCTGATCCATGAGATAGGTCCAGATCCGAGATGAAAAACATATCCTGAAGTGGATTTCCTGTCATCAACGGATCCTACATAGTCCGAGTCTGTATATCCCTGTAAGAAGAACTGAGTGTTCTTCTGATACTCCAGACCAAATTCAACAGTACCTCAGACATATCTCAACACATGCTTTGCTACTATCCAATGACATTTCTTCGGCTCCTGCATAAATCTGGTGAGATAGCTCACTGCAAAGCAAAGATCTGGTCTGGTATAAGTCAAGTAAATGAGACTCCCCACAAGCTGCCTATAGTGAGTGCCATCTACCTGTGGTGAATCCTAGAATCTAGATAGTTGCAAACCTTTTTCCATAGGTGTGGACATTGGTTTACAATTTGACATCCCATACTTTTCCAGGAGTGTCTTGGCATATTTCATCTGGGAGACGAAGATATGATTCTTCTTCTGCCATATCTCTAAGCCAAGACAATAGTGAAGTAGCCCTAAATCAGGTCATGTTGAAGGATTTCTTCGATCATTCTTTACATCATCTACAAGATTGTCGAACTTCCCGTGATCACAAGATCATCTACGTACAAAACCGAATGACAATCTGTTCTACCTTCTTGATATACAAATTTTTATCCGAGGGGCTACGAGTGAATCCATGCTGTAATAGGTGATCATCAATTTTTATATACCATGCCCTAGGTGCTTGTTTAAGTCCATAAAGAGACTTTATCAGATGACATACCTTGTGTGGTTGATGCTCGTCTACAAACCCTTCAGGTTGGGCCATGTACACTTCTTCTTGTAGATCACCGTTTAGAAAAGCACTCTTGACATCCATCTGCTGAAGTTTCCATCCATTTTGTGCTACCAGTGCACAGACAACTCTGATGGTTTTGATCTTCGCAATGGGTGCAAAGGTCTCGTCATAGTCAATTCCTTCTTGTTGAGCATAACCCTTTGCAACAAGTCGTGCTTTGTGTTTGTCGATTGAACCATCTGCCTTATATTTTGTTTTGAAAATCCATTTGCAGCCAATGGATTTCTTACCTGGAGGCAGATCGACAAGTTCCCATGTCCGATTCTGAATCAGGGAATCATATTCAGCATCCATAGCCTATTTCCACTGTGGTTGGTCTAATGCCTCACAAACAGTGTCAGGTTCGGTGCTCTCAACAACTGAACTCATGAGTGCAAAATTTACCTCATGTCTAGCTTGACTTTGTGTTCTAACTCCCGTAGAAGTACTAGGAAGTGAGTTCAGGTGAGCATCCCTGATAGTACTCTGGACCCATTTCAGACATTGGTGCTGCTGATGTGAAGATTTGTTTTCCAGTGTGCCAAGATCAACGAACAAGTCTCCACTCAGCTCTTCTTCTCTCTGAGAAGAATCATCCTTCTCATCATCTAGATGTGTGAGCAATCTATGTGACGAGGTCGGTACTGGATCTCCATTGTGTGGCAGGGAGTCAAAGGACGACTCATCACATACCACATCTCGACTCTCATAGATCTTATTCGTCTCAGGATCCATGAGACGATATGCTTTTGAGGTAGTATTATACCCCAAGAAAAGACACGGCAGTGTCTTTGGATCAATCTTCTTCCTTCTCTTATCTGGAACATGCATATATGTAGTACAACCAAAAACTCTTGAATGATGAATAGAAGGTTTACGACTAGTCCATACCTCTTCCAGTGTCTTGTTCTGCAAGATCTTCATGGGTGCCTGGTTGAGTAGATACACTGCTTGTCTAGACTCGCCGCCTTAAAACTGATCCTCCAACTTGGCGGTCGAGAGCATACAATGAGCCATCTCCATGACAGTCGTGTTGTGGCGCTCGGAAATCCCGTTCTATTGGGGCATGTAGGGTGTAGTCAAATGTTGCTGAATGCCATGCTCGCTTCGTGGTATCTTTGAGCAGAGAAGGAGAAGAGGCTTCCCAAACTACCTGGTGGCTTGCTGGTAGAAGGTTTGGAAATTTGCAAGTGCCTCACTCTTCTTTCGAAGGAAATATACCCACATTTTCCATGAGTAATCATCAATGATGAGCTGAAAGTACGCAAAACCTTGAAAGCTAGCTGGTAGGGGTCCACACAGATCGGTGTGAATGACCTGAAGATGCTCTGTAGAATGATAAGAGCTCTGTTTGAATGGACCTCTATGTTGTTTGCCCGCAAGACATCCTGAGCAAACAGGTAAGGAATGGGAGAGTGGAGGAAGCCCTCTTACCATTTCCTTCGCACTGAGTTGATGCAGAGCCCCGGCAGAAAGATGACCATATCGAAAGTGCCAAAGTGCAGTGGACTCCACCGTTGATGTAGAGAGAGCAATGTTGGATGAAGTGACCGCATCCAGTGCAAATAGATAGCCCTTCAGAAATGCTTTAGTATATTGCTGCAATATACTCTTGATTTTCTGCAATGGTGATCCGATCTCCAATGGGCCGGTCACTCAGAGTGTGGAACAACTTCTTAACCATCGAATGCAGGACTTGACCCTTTCTCAAAAATAATTCAACTCCGCATTCACAACTTCTTAACCATCGAATGCAAAGTTGAATTCTTTGTTGAGAAAGGGGTCAAGTCCTACATCATCATTCTCGGGAGAGTCGGTCATTGCTCGATACCAATGAAGGCGTTTCAATCAAAGGCACTCCAATCAATGATATGTATATTGCTTTGATTGATCGAATATAGAGTGACGCCTTTAAATAGGCTGCGAGAGAGGGAGCCAGAGCCGTTCCGGCAGAAACAGTTACATAACTGTTTACAAACTAAAATGTATTAATTCTCTAACAAAGCAACAACACAACATAACATTATACACAAGTTGTCAAATTTTGGCCATGTTGCACAACACCCAACATCCTTCTGTGGTTGGTCCCCTATCCCCTTTCAATGTATGTGATAAAATGTCCCTACAACACAAACAAAATACCTCTTTGGCCTTGCATGGCCGTATCAACAACATCGAGAATAATATACATATAGAAATCAATAATCGTCATCCAAAATTAGAAATTCTATCATCTATCATCATTCAATTTAATTCAATTTTAACATCCATAACATCATAATTCTACTCAAAATATCCAACATAGGCTACAAATCCATAATATGACATGTTAGTATAAAAATAAAAATACTGCAAATCAAAATATATATCTATCCATCATCGTCCTCTAGTGCATCATAATCAAAATGTGAATCACAACATGTCAATAGTCCAAATATCTGCATAGTCTATCACCTATTGATCAAAATATATAATAATCAAAATGTCTAAGTATCAATCCAATAGTAATATCATCAAAATGAAAATAGTGTTGAAGAGGAGTGGACACTACAAATCCCCTCAAGGACACCATAAACATGGCATTCATGGTGGCCCCAGAAGCCTTAGACAGGTAGGAGTAGTGGGGGAATTAATCCTATAGGTACCTCTATGGGAGGGACTCGATCCTAATCACCTTTAAGAAAAGAAATGGCAGCGTTGCCATTCACACCTACAATGTCACTTACATAAACAAGTCACCGGTTGTTCCTCCGGAGCCTTTTTCCATTGATTACAGAATAGAAAACATGACAACCAAGTTTAGCAACAATAAAATTACCATCTTCTTGATGTGGACTCTCTTGAACAACAAAACAATTGTAAATCATGTGTGGCAGACCAACTCGTAGGTCAAGGGCTCGGTCCCTCAAAACCATAAATTTAATTCTTTGAATTTTTAGAGCTTGAGGAGTATCAATCTCAAGACTGGAGTCCCATATGTGGCTCAGGCGTTCATTGTATTGTTCTAAAAATGTGTGTTTTTGTTTTTGGTTTTAAACATGGTTGTTTAATCATATGTTCGTAACAATGTGATTTTTTGCTAGTTATGAAAAACATGATTTTTTAGAATTGTACTACTCTCGCGGCCCTTAAGCAACATAATATTTCAATCCATGACTACCCACTACTTCTAGTGTTATTAGGGGTTGATGTATGCTATAGTAACGGACTTTAGAATGAGGATTATTTCTAGTAGTGTACATTGAATGTTTTTAACAGTTCTCCTTTTGTGTTCCAAGAAAGGTCCCCTCTGTCATGGACCTTGAACTACATAGCCTTGCATAACATGGCTATCTCTAGGGATTTGATTATATATGCTTCTGCGTTAAAAAAATGGACAAGATAGGATTTGAATCCAGAATGTGCGATTATGTTTTTTCGAACTTCTTGTCCTTACATGCAGGGTCATTTCTAACACCTTAGCACCTACATATTTTATTTGTGAATCTCTATTACTTGGAATTCATACCATAAATTTGTATAGCAGATCACTCTTCTACCAATGGACTCTGTAACTAGAATTTGAGGGTTGATCTTATCTGCTTCCATGTTGAAAAACATGGCGACTAGGATTTGGACCCATGACCATGCTCTGGTCTGTGGTATTCACTTTCATAAGCTTTTTAGCGTTTAACATGATGCATGGTTCTTTTTGGATTTTAGATTGATTTTTGCACCATGAAGCTGCCCCTGGTGCCTCCCTCACCCTCACTTTGCATGGTTAAGCTAACACTCATGTGGAGCTCCTACTTGTCACCGTCATAATTCGGACACAAGACCACCTTTCTACCAAAGTATACCTCTACCTTGAACTATTTTCCCTTCCATGACAGGGTTTTTGAGGATTTCAATTGTTTTTATTCCATTTTAAAGTTAGATAGGCTAGGATTTAGAACTAGTACCATGCTTCAACTTGTGGGATTCTCTACCAGTGGGTTTCTTCTCTCTTGGATGCATGGTTATCTCTAGTATTGATTGATCAATTATGAGGGTACCATACTTCAACTTGTGGGTTTTTTTAATTATTGGGCCTCTTCTCTCTGCATATAGGGTTCTCTCTAAGAACATTTATTTGTCACTTATGACACTTCCCTTAAGTGAAACTCCGGTTGAGCTCTCAAATATCCTCCAAACTAAGCTCCAACACTGGCTTTCATATTGGAAAATTTGACCAACCGGGATGTGAGTCTAAGACCACCTTCCAGCTAGTGGGCTGCCCTTCACACGACATACTTACCCTTAAATAATACGTCTCTACAACATTGTAGGTGATATATTTAACCCTTCCTTTCTTATAGAAGGGTTTTCTAGTTTACAACAACAAAATTCATCAATATTACATTTTGTTATGTGAATAACCATTTCTTATGATAAGTGTGTCTCATGACATTCACTAAGAGGAAATTTTTTTACTCTACCTTTTTGTTAGTGGGTACAAATCTATTGCATTAAATTCACCCAAGACTTGCACATTATCTTCACCATTTTCAACAATGGTATATGTCTTCGAAGGCATATTAACACGGTTTAACACACCCAATGAACCCGTAATATTACAAGAAATGTAAAAATATTGAGGGTTCTAGGCCCACATCGGTGTGAAGCTTAAACCTAGGCCTATTGTGTGTGACAACTCATCTCTAGAGAAATACCTAGCCTTTAGATGAAAATATTTTCCATCCTATTATTAGCTTCATTTGAGAATCCATGTGTTTTTTTAACTCTTATTAGTCTCCTCCTTGTGTACTCCTCAATGCTAACTTATGTATTCTATTTTCCCTTGTAGAAAAAGATTTTCAATATTTTTGGCAAAACCACAAGTTACATATATCCATCAGTTCATTTATAATAGACTTGAGCAACTTTATAAAATAGACTTGACATGTATATTGATTACATAAAAGTAAACATGAAGCAATAATCTCATTAGGTGGTATATAAAGAAGCAAGAATATTTAGCTAAAATGTGTCTTTGGGTTTTCCTTTAATTATTCCAAGAAAGGACGAAGAGATGGTACGTTCACTACAATTCAAAATAAGTTGTTAAAGTCTATTATGTGTTGGAAAGATACTTTCGAGATAGGGTTTTGTATATCACTCATAATAATGGGAAAGTCCTGGAACATATAACATTATACACCATCATAAGCCATTTCCATGATTCCATCCCTCAAACCTTTCGAATGTCTTTCCATGTGGAAAAGAATATGAGAAGGGTGAATAATTTGTAAATAATGGACATGTACGGAAGCCTTGATTAATTTTTTTTATTAATGGCAAATAGTTTTTATGAAAGAGACTATACCCTTGTACAGAGATGGCTCAGATGCCGGATGTGCCCAAGCGAGCAAAAGAACAAAAGATCAAAATCAACAAGGACGCAAGCAGGAAGAAATCCTACCAAAATCAGCACAAAAACCCGTAAAACCCAAATGAGTAAACAATTTGCATCCAACCTAAGTGCACCGGCACGCACCCCCCCAAAAAACCACGAAAATATTTTCTACTAACAGTGCTCCACTCCGCATTGTTTTCGTCATCCACATCCAGAACCACTTCTAAATTGCCTTTTAACTTGGGTGAATCAAAATTTGGATCCCTCGCCTCCAAAGTCAACAATGCAATCTTTTCACCTGAACTGTCCTTCGTCCTTCCGCCACGGTTCAAATGAGCATTTAAAAGTCTTTGTTTAGGATCTTTCTTAGATATACTTTGTCGGTTCACTTCCATCATTTCAGTCACCAAATCTGCCACACTTTCATCAGCCTCTGACCCAGTTTCCCATTCAGAGGATTCACAATCAACATTGTTTGACGCGTGAGCTGCTTCTTTTGGATTTTCCCACGCCTTCCCCACCGTTTCAGCCTGTCCTACATGGGCAGAGGGATCTCCACGCAATGCATCGGTCAGGCCCAGTTCGGATGGGCCAGTTTCTCCAATGTTGCGCCGCTGGTGCATTGGGCAAGGGATCTCTTCACTGAAGACCCGCACCTCCTCACTGTTGTTTTTCCTGCCTATTCCATCCACTGCCCCCATTGAACACGTGCACAGTTTGGCTTGGAAGTTGACCTTCCAGCATTTGGGACAGACCAAACCGTGGTCTTCAGGAATGATGCTCTGCACAAAACGGCCAGTGGGGGAAGAAAGTATGATATTCTTTGGGAGAACAGCCCCCACCTCCATGCTAACACATAGCCGTGCTCTTACAAGCCTGCTTCTGGATTTTGTTGCAGGTTCCAAGGAGATTAACTCTCCCATTGAAGCGGCTATGCCAAGCAGGACTTCGTCCTCCCAAAATTCCACCGGCTTTGATTAATTTATTAATGTTCAAGAAAATCAATTACGAATGAATGACTGCAATATTTATAGATATCACACAAATCATGTACAAACAAACATGGAGTTGCAAATATGCAACAATGTAATACAATCCCATGTATAGATAACTCCAAATTTATGGTTTAAATAATATATACCCATATAATAATTATAATAGTGACAAAAATTTCTACAGAATACTATTCCCGATTATAAACAATTTAATGTTAACACCAAACTATAACAACTTACCACAATGTAAGAATTAACTAAGGTAAATGCATAATTAACTTAGTTTACCTAACATTCCCCACCTTAATTTTGCATTGCCTCAAGGGACGAGGAGAGGAACTCTTTGAGAAACTCAAAATTTTCATGTGCAAGTGACTTTGTTAAAATATTTACACGTTATACAGTTGTTGGACAAAATTGAAGTTGTATGTTGTGTTTCAAGACATGCTTGCATACGAAATGTACATGTACCTCAATGTGCTTTGTTCTCTCATGAAAAACTGGATTGCGAACAAGTTTGAGAACACCTTCATTGTCAAAATACAAGTTGGTTGGTTTGTTTTGTGGTAATCCAAGTCCTTCTAGTATGCGACATAGCCATATCACTTTATATACAACGTCATCGGCGAGCAACGATACTTTGGAATTTTGTAGAAGAGTGAGAAACAAAGTTTTGTTTCTTGCTTCCCCATGATATTGGTCTAGATCCCAAAAAGAATACAAATCCTGAAGTGGATTTTATGTCATCAATATTACCTACATGATCTGAATCCGAATATCTTGTCAAGAAGAAGTTGTCGTTCTTCTTGTATTCTAGACCAAGATCTACTATACCCTTGAGATATCTCAAGATCCACCTTGCTACCTTCCAATGAAAAATCTAGGTTCCTGCATGAACCTGGAAAGATAGCTCACTGCAAAGATGATATCTAGTCTAGTGTATAGGTCGGAGTAAATGAGACTCCCAATCAACTGCCGATAGAGAGTTATATTTACCATAGGAGTTAGATCTAAACGAGATAATTGAAATATGTTCTCCATAGGTGTAGTAATAGGTGTGTAATCCATCATCTTGAATTTATCAAGCGTTGTCTTGGTATACTTCAACTAAGAAATAAATATGTGATTCTCTTTCTCATCATACTTCTAATCCAAGACAATAGTGCATTAGCCCGAGATTTGTCATGTTGTACAATTGTTGGTTGGTTTATAAATTTGGTTGTGCTCATTTACATAATTAAATTGGTGCATGTATAAGAATGTTTACCTGTTTTATGTATTTTGCTAATACAAATTCAAGGCTCATACACCCGCACGCACTAGTTTGATCTAGTTTAGAGTGCATATGTTCTTTAGATACTTTGGATGAGAATTTTATTTAGTGAGATAGCTATGCCTTCGAATATGCTAATATTCATTGTGCCATATCTGAAAAGGTTGATATATTAAAAAGGGTCGAGAAGATTTGATCATGGCAATGGAATATTATATACATATGCAAATAGTCACCAATATTAGGCCCACACAAACAACAGATTCAAGTTTAATTTCTTGCAAAGCTTGGAGTCTTAATTTTACTTTGAATTTGCTGCTAAAAAGCTTACTCCAATAATGTTCAACAATTAATCATGTTTGATCAAGATGCATATTATTATTATATTTGCCATATTTTTGTATTTTGGATATTTGTATGCTAACAAGTGCGGAAATCTTGTGAAGCCAACTGGTGACCTTCATTTTGTAGCCTTTATGGCATCCTGGCAACATGCATAAACAAATGTTATAATCTTTATTAATTGGCATCATTTTAGTTGGGTTCTGTGTATGTGAACCTTGTTTTCAGGTAGGTATTTTGTTGGCATTGAAGTAACAAAGGTTAAATACGACCTACTATACACGATCTGACCATGTAGTAATTTTTTGGTTTACTAGGAAGAATGCTAGTTTTCCTTAGTAATTTTTTTAAATGGACTCTATGGTTAGTGGTTTAAATTAGCCTCTGTGACCAAGATACACTATGATTTGTACCATGTTTTGAAGAACCCGACCGAGAATTAAAATAATAAATTGAGTAACAAAATTCATCAACAAAGCATGTTTCTGCAAGATGCCCTCCGACATCCAAAAGTACATATTTTTGTATGCATTGCATTCTCCACAATGTGTAATACAAAAAGTAAGTCGCTCTTGATTTACGAAAAGATGGTTTTTCCAAGTTATGGAATAGACGAATTCACCTCCGGAGACGACGCGAGCTACCTTGCGTAGAACAAAACATGCACATTTTGACAACTCACCTATGATGAGAAAACCTAGGCAAAACAATTGAATTGCCTCAAAAGCACCTTGAAGGTTTCCCTCCAAACGAAAATTGACGGCAAGAAAACCTTCGAATCCCTTCATTTTTGCATAGAAATTAAAAACTTTAAAACATCGCAAACATTCAACGGTAAGTTCACCAAAAATAGGAAACACACACAATACATTCAAAAACTCAACGTATATGAACAAATGCCAGAAATAGCAAATAGAACTTCAAACCCTCACTCTGATTCTTAATACAATTTCCTCGTGAAAGCAATCAGAGGGCACCAAATTTAATTCACGCCTGTGCATTGATGAAAATTGTGTTCTTCCTTCAAAGAAAGAGGAGACAGAGCAGATGGGAATACTCAACCGACATTGAACTTACTCCACCATATCTAAGACTCGTCCCTCGAATTCTTTGAATGTAAGATGAATGTCATTATATCTCTGCGACACTTTATTCCTTGTCGATGGAAACAATTGCCGTCAGTAAACTTAAGGATTGTTTTCATTGAGTAGAAAGGAGATAAACAATTAGCAATGCAGGCGAGTGAATATACCTTGCAGCCGAGGGAACAAAAGAGGAACATGTCAACAAGACTTCTTTCACATATTTCGGAAGTATTGGTGACGCCTTTGCCTAGCCTTGGTTGTGATATTTCGTTAAGGAAAAGAACTCGAGCACTATTGATAACATAGGTCTGTACGCCTGTGATGTCTGTATCTCTGAAACCCGTATTACATCGTGGTATAAGGACCGCCTTCTCTGAACAGGAGATGTAGAATTTGACAAATAGTTCGAGTAAAGGAAAATAAAACATGACTTTTAAATAAATTTTCTAACTAATTATTATTTATATAATATTTGTTCCCATACGTTTATATTAATTATTATTAAGAACAACATATTTAACATATAATTTTTTTATTTAAAATATTACAATATTTATTTATAAAGTTTACTGAAGTTATGAGTCAAATCATAATAAAATACGAAAAATATTTCATCAATTTAAAAAAAAAAAATTTAAGGAAAGATCCAAAATCAAGAAAAACAATAATTTTAATTGAAATTATTCAACTTTATCAAAAAGTCGGCTAAAAAAAAACGACTGAAATATTTAATATTTAATGTTTGATAATTTGAGCCAAAACAAAGACGTGGGGGCATACATTATTCATGAATCGTTGCTACATCCAATATTCCAGACTATATGTATTTAAGACTGCTCCAACGCGAATCGAGACTTGAAATTGACAAATTGTCATGTAGCCTATTTTTGGTGTTTCAAACCGTATAGTATGAGCAAAAATTTACACGTAATGTAAATGTTTACAGTTAGAAAAATAACAAACTGCCAATTTTTTTAATGTGATTGTCTTTATCGTATATACATATAAGAGTTTGATGCTTAAACAAATACCGCATTTCTATTTATTAAGGGTAGTTTAAAATAATTTTACAAATCATCCAAAAATGTAAATCAATAAATTTTCAATTGACACGCTAGATGTTTTTGAAATTCCATCCTCAAGCGGAATGAAATATAGACTCATTGTCAAATCAGTACACCACTCGAAAGTGATTCGCATTAAGTTAATGCAATTAATGTCGATTCTGAGATGGCATTTTTGATATTTTGGTTTTAAAATTTGAAAAAGACTATACTTAGTAATAAGGGGAAAATTTGTCAACTCAAAACTAAACACCAATAGAAAATCAGAAAACAAATTTTAAAAATTTAATATTTAAAATAAAAAATATTTAAATATTATATAAAATAGATAACTATAGTCATGAAAATAATTCATGTCTGTCATTGGCTGGAAGTGTGAGAACTATTAGGTTGAGTTGAAATGTATAGTTACTTGTCGTAGGCGGGGCTAATAATCGGTACCCCATTTGATGATATCGATGACGTGACATTTCGATGGAAGTTCCCAACTTAGACATTTGTACGAATAATTGTGATTCACAATGGATGATATTGAGATTGCTGCCGATGAATTTGTCGATATTGTAAAAAGGTTAAGTTTAAATAAATATAAATGAATAAAAAAGTACATCCCAACTTAAAGAAATCTTAAAAAAATTAAAAACCCAATACCATTATTTCAAATCAATAATCAGTAAATAGACAAAAGTACAATTAAAAACATGCAATTAAATACTATAAATTCCAGTTTTTTTGTTTTTGTTTTTGTTTTGGCGTCTAAATCAAAGGTAGACAGACGCAAAACCCATTACAAGATTAAACAAGGTAGATTAGTATTTATTAATCTGGATAGACAAGGTTTATTTTAATTTGCATTATACAGTTTATTTTAATTTCCTCACCAACCAAGATTTCGAAGCCCGTGACTTGCACGGCGATTTCTGTGCGGGGAAGGAATCATTTGGACGGCCATGGTTCCGAACTTCCGATTTACTTCCTAATGATTATACTAATGTTTAATCATAATGTAAGAGTGTCCATGTCCATATCCACAGTAAACATTGCCGCTATTCTGGATCTAGGAAGGACCGCCAAATGGTCATTACAGTTGGCTCTCAACCATCTTAATGGCACCATGAATGACACTAGCATCAACCTCACAATTCAGGAATCTGGGGGCGATACGATGTTGGAAACGGTGAGAATATACAAACTCTTTCGCAAAAAAAAAAAAAGACCTCTTTTTATTGTTACATTCTCACAATTTTTATATGCTTTGGCGAATTTTCAGTTCTGCAAGTGTTCAGGAGCGAGGCTGTGGCGATTCTGGTGCAGGATCCGACGATTTTGAAGTTCATGGCGCCAATAGCAGAAGCCGTTGATGTGCCAATCTTGTCTCTGAGTGGGACTGCAAGTGGATGCAGATATTCTGTTTCCAGTACAGTTCCGAGTAATTATGACGATATGAAGGCCATAGCAGCCATGGTGGCCTACTTTCAGTGGAAGGAAGTCATAGTCCTTCATGAAGACGAGGAATTCTGGTTACGTGGCGTTAATGCATTGAGTGAGGCGCTGGAGCAGCAAGGAGGAAAGAAAATTTATCAGGCGGCAGCTCTTTCATCTCAGGGAGACCAAGTAAGGAAAACCTTGCAGGAATTAACCAACACGAGTTGTGTGAGGGCATTTATTGTGTACACGAGTGTGGATGTGGCTCTCAACATGTTTTCAATTGCACACAAATTGGAGATGATTACAGAAGGCTATGCTTGGGTTGTCACGGATTCTATTGCTTCCTCTGTGAATTCTTTGAATTCTTCCTCTCTCAATACCATGCAGGGAATTGTGGGAGTAAAAAGGCTTCTAACGCCCCAATCCACAGAATTGCGGGAAAAACTGAAGCTAGACTCGTCAGACGATGGCGTCAACAGAATTGGGATACAGGCATACACTTCTCTTAAGGTCGTTGCAAATGCAATTTCCTCCTTGATTTCACAAAATAAAACGGTTGCTTACAATGGAGAAATTCCTGACACGAACTTCCCTGCTTCGATGAAGGTTTTGACGGGAGGCAAGTTGCTGATTCAGAAGATTAACAGCTTCAAATCTGATGCAGAAATTCATGATTACGAGATCATTAATGTGGTGGGAGAAAAAGTTACAGGAAAATTGGGCTTTGGAAAAATGAAAAGGGGCGGCTTCAATCTATACGGAAAGAAACTGATAAACTCGGCGCCATTATCTGGCCGCCTGGCGACACCGCACAGACTCCCAACGGATACAGAAGAATTGTAGTTGGGAAAATCGTTGGCAACTGGACTTCTAATTTCAATGAGTTCATCGGCCGATTTTCGGGTTATACCAACGACACATTCGAGGCCGCCGTCAAAGCGCTACCGTACAATCTTCCGTTTGATTACGAAGCTTTCGACAAAGGCAACTCAACTCTTTCTACTTACGATGCATTCGTGACAGAGTTAATCGACAGAAAGATAACACACTGCTCTGAAAACTTTTAAAATAAATTTCTTACACAGTTTTTTTTTTTTTTGTTTACACTAATAAGGTGCTTTGACTTAGTGCCAAAGATTAAGGGGTATCTAATTTTGAAAGCGGTTGTTTAGAGATTCGACGCGTAGTGGGCGACTCTACGATCTTATTGAATCGTTCCAAGTATGTGGATTTCAGCCAGCCGTATAGCCAGACAGGTTTGGTGATGATGGTCCCAATAACAAGAGTGGGAGGGAAAGCAGGGATATTTCTCGTCTATTCACTACTGTGGGTTGTGGGCTGTCTCCGGGGCATTCTTCGTCTTCACTACATTTCTTGTATGGCTCATGGAACATCATGACAATGAGAAATTCAAAGGGGACGATTACTCAATAAATAATGACTTCATTAACGTAAGGATGTTATCATAACTTCACTACACCCCTTTTGAAAAATTTAAATTCATTTTGTTTCAAATATGTTAGTAAGTTACATTATTAACCAACTCTTCCATTAATTCCTAGACTTCCTATTTAAGAAACAAAACACTAATGATATTTTTAAAATTTTTATTTTACAGATTGTCAATGTCGGTCTTCGTATTTGCTTATAGTGAGTTTTCCTTTTCCTATACTTTTATGATATTTGCATGCTTTCTGATGTGCAGCAACTGAAATGTTATAAGCATGTAGTTTAGTTAATTGTGGGATTTTCTTTAATTTTAGAATACGAAATTTACCCTTAACATTTAATTTTAGGACTTTGTTTTTCCTTTGAAAATATTTATAGATATGAATAGCAAATATGTTTAGTCTTTGCTTATTTGTGAGACACTTCACTTTTGACAATGAACCTTTAAATTGAAATCTTCACATAGAAATAATTTAAAGAATATCAGTTTTTACATTTAAACAATGGACTTTAGGAACCTTAAGAGACCACATACCTAAATAACATAGTCTAAAATTTGAAGGCAATATATAATTTATTGATTTCAAGATCAATGACCTTTAAGTAGAAGGATTTTTGGTTGTCATTGAATTTTTGTTATATCTTTCTTTTATTTTATCTTTTTATATCTTTTGGGGATGTGTTTCACAAATCCTTTATGTACTAAATTCATGTAATATCTTCTTCAATCATATTCACTATTCTTAGTTTCTAATAAACATTAATATCTAATTTAAATCCAATCCTCTACTACTTTACTTCTAAAGCTAATAGTTAAGAAAAATATATTAAAAAATCAGTTGCTATCTCACAATAATTTAAGTCTCCAATAAAATCAGTTGCTATCTCACAATAATTAAAGTCTCCAATAAACATTTTTATGGAGGTGATCCCATGGACTGCATTATTTTTCTCAAAGAGTATGGCTGAGAAAATTTAAATGAGAAATTGTAGGAATGCAGAATGCAACAGCGAATAGCAATGCAGAGTATGCAATGTACATGCTAGGGTGTCATATCTTAAATAGTAGGAGAAAACTTTTAATAACCCTCCCAAATAACCTCTAAAAATCTTTTAGAGCAGATTTAGAAATTTTAGAGCTCTTATTTTTTAAGTTAGTGGCCACATATTTTTCAGCTAACCCCTCCATAAATCATGCCCTTTAAAAGTGTTGCAAACTTCTAGCCCTTTTTTTTGAGCCGCCACTGAAAATAGGAGTTTACTGCTAGAAAAGCGACTGCTAAACATCTCTCTATTATTTTATCTTTTTATATCTTTTGAAGATGTGTTTCTCACTCCTTTTTATACTAAATTCATGTATTATCTTCTTCAATCAAATTAGCTGTTCCTAGCCTCTAATAGACATTAATATCACAATTAAATCCAATTCTCTACGAATTTATTTGTAAAGCTAATATTTGAGAAAAATATATTCAGAAATAAGTTGCTATCTCTCAATAAAAGTCTCCAATAAACTCTTAGGTTGCAGTCTCATGAAGAGGGGCCACATGAATTTTCTTAGAGCGTGCTGCTGCAAAAATTAGGAACATGTTTTACCAAGGTGGTCTCATGGAATGCAAATTTTTTTTCAAAGAGTATGGCTGAAAAAATTTAAGTGAGAAATTGTAAGAATACAGAATGCAACAAGGAACAACAATGCAGAGTTTACAATGCATTTACTAGGGTGTCATATGGAAGAAAAAAAGCTAAATAGTAGGGGGAAAACTTTTAGTGCCCTAGCCCTCTTTTTGAACCGCCACTAAAAATAGGAGTTTTTGAATAGACATGAACAGCCTCACCACAAGCAAGATCAAAGTAGGGTACATGAACAATTCATTTGCCAGAGATTATCTGATGCACGATCTCAACATTCCCAAAGAAAGACTGGTACCTCTGAGTAGCCCGCAGGATTACGTTGAAAAGCTAATGAGCGGGGAAGTGGGTGCAATTGTGGATGAGAACCCATATGTTCAGATAGTGAAATCTCTCTACCCATGCGCAAAAATTGCAGTTGTAGACAGAGGATTTTTTGACACAGGCGGCTTGGGATTTGTAAGTAGTTTTCTCCATCTCTCTCTTTATGGTATTAACACAAATAAAATGGATGCTGAATTCATGTGAATTGTAAATGTCACAGTTTTTCCGAAAGGGTCGCCATTTCTGGGGGATATCCGAGCATATATCAGAGCAGCACAATGTGGTGGAGAGCATCCATAGCAAATGGTTTGGGAAGCGAACGGCGTGTCCGGAATTAGACAGCTGGGTTGAATCCAACACGAGTGCCATCAGTCCTGCTCATCTCTGGACACTGTTCGTTTTCACAGCATCTGTATATGCGATTACTGCGTTGATTCATATCGGAAAGCTACGTCAAAGGCGGGATCGCGGGAGTTTTGTCAATGCCTGCACTATGATCTCTTCCTCCCCAGTCCAACGTTGAAATTGCAAATTTTCAATGCAGATTTTTTTGTATTCTCAGATTCCGAAATCTGTTTTTATATTATTTGTAGAACGCGTTAAATGTGTCACCCAATTGTATATAAATTACTCGACTATCGTATCCAGTCGCAACCTCTGAAATGTCTATATGTTATAACGCCAGCGGCTACCCTCCACTGAAAATGCACCTATGCATGTGGGTATTTTTTCATATCATGATGTGTTGACATAGCCATTGCCCTCGCCGGAAAGGACTGCTGTGCCGGAAACTATGATGTGACATTATGATGTGGCAATTAAAAGACATGACAATTTGAGTTTGAATTTAAATTATCTTTTGCATGTCCCGCCCAAAATATTTTCAAATTACTATGGGACGGGATAACTTGTAGGCAGGGGTGGTGGTTGTCACTGAAGCTCGCAGAGGAGGCAGGGGATCCAAGCAGAGGAGCCGAGGAGACACGCATTCATTGATTCTTTTACCAGTGGAGAGGTGCTCCTGGCTGCAATATTCTGCTCAATTTGTGAACTAATAGGTACGGTAAATCTCAGTTGTGGAGTTTGTTTTCTATCTAAGTGTAGAGTAAGTAGTTTCAAAGCAGAGTAAATAGTTTAAGAAAGTATGTACGATGTCTTCGTTTGCATGTTTTATGAGAGATCAGATTTTTCCTTTTCTCATTTTTTGGGGTTACCTCTAAATATTAGGAATATGTTGAATGCTAGCACAGGGATTTGCTGGAGAGACAACAATTTTTGCTGGAAAACCATGCCACTCCCGTTACTCAAGTCCACGTGGACAAACCCAAACACCAGGGTGTAGGGGGTTTGTCTGGAAAACTCCATCGCTCAAACAACTCTTCTTCAAGCTTTGTTTTTCAAGTTTATTTCATTTGTATAGATCTGATGACAACATTTATGGATGGGATCATGCATAGTCTAGCGATGAGGAAGCAGGAGAAAAGGGAGAGAAGAAGAACAAAAAAAAGGGCGGGCTGAAGGAGAAGATTCTAGGAGGGAACAAGAAAGAAGGGAAAGAAAATTTGCAGGGTGAGAAGAAAGAGAAGCTGCTAGACAAAGTGAAACAAAAGCTTCTAGGGAATCATAAGAATGAGGAAGAAAACTCCTATTCAGAATAAGTTGACGTTCATAGTTATATGAATCCCAATGTATTTATGTTTCTACAATAAAAATGGCTATGTTCTAGCTTTAATATATAATCTCTATTATCTAATATATTACTATTAATCAAGTCGATGAGATCAGGTTTGAGTAATATTTTGAGAAAAAACATACACTTCTTTATCAAATAAAATTACAACTAATGAGTTGTTTATTAAGGAGATTCATCATTGGTTTCTTGCAAACATATGTGAGTGATCCGCAAATACTCAAGAACTAAAAACAAAATTAAAAATTGTGAAACTTTAACATACAAGAAGAGAGTCACCTACGTAATGAGACTACAATTATATACAAATACCCCATTCAACACACTAAAATACTTACGTTAAATGACACAAAATATTTTGGCCTTTTGAACCATATGACTCCCATTTAAACTAACAAGCAATCCCATTTTATTTTGTTTGTCAACACTAGAGCATGAAATTTTTTTGATGAGTTTGGAGAAAGGGTACAAAAATGTGACCAATTTTGTAGAGAACTTAACAAGCCGACTTCTTTCCGTTTATTTATTATTCTTTTTGTATTTGGTCCGCCTCGCATTGGTAATTACAAATTTTGAGAAAGTTTGAATTTTTATAATTATATTTGCTTGGGGTTTAATACAAAATTGAATCATATTTATGTTGACGACGTTGTTTAAATAAGAATTATAAACTTTGTGTTGATATAAACAAACTCACAAACTCTAAATTTAGTCACCACTAAGGTTTAAGAAGTAAGTTTCCTACAATTATAATTTCTTTTCATAAACAAACTCACAAACTCTCAATTTAGTCACCATTAAGGTTCAAGAAGTAAGTTTCCTACAAAATATTCAGCGTAAAAAAAAACCACTAAGCATTAAAGAGTAAGTTTTCTATGAAATATTCGGCCTAAACAAACATGCAATAAGCTTTAAGAATCAAGTTTTCTAACTTCTACTCTTATAAGGGGTATCCAAACTCCAATATATAGATTAGATCATTGCCACACTCTCCCAATCGTATTACCTAAATATATACATAAAAATAGTAACAATTGAGGTAGAAAACTAATTTTTTTATGGAATAATAGTGATATGCAAAGCCAAGAAGCAAAAAAATTGTTTTGATATCCCATTCGAATTTAGTGATTTAAATTTAAATTCTCGCCCTCAAGTGTCAATATGAGAAATAATTTCAAATTCATATGTCAATCACCCTTTAGGTATTAGGACACTCAAGGGGTAGTAAGGGATAATTTTACCTTTTTAATGAAAAAGTTAGGGATGGGAGTTTATCAAAAACAATAAAATGCACTAGATAATGATATTTAATCTAACCCATAGATTAAAATTATGGTACACTAGAAGCAGTGTACATTTGATAACTAGTTGGAGAGGAATAAACATAAGAGGGGTATGGATAATATGATGAATAAGAGGAAAATAAAGAGCATTTGATAAAATCCATACTCATGAGAATTCCCAAGCTCTCCCTCATTCACATAAGATCCACCGATATCCCTACCTTTAGGGGTTACTCAAGGTTCCTCTAGTTCTCATACTTAATTTGCACTAAAACCTCACATAGGCATAATAAGTTTTGTGTGTATTGTCTCTTCAGATGTTCCTTTCACAAGTATTTTTTTCACACCAATTGATGTATCTAATAGTGATTCTTTGAGTATGTCTCAAGTATTTTTTCCCAAGTTATTATTCCTTAAAAAAAAAAATTTATCCAATTGACTCTTTGACATAAGTTGTATCAATTTCTAATATTTCTCATACCAGATCAATTTCAAACGTTCCTACAAATTTAGTAGAGGTTTTGTAGCTAGTAACTCCTTGTGGTTTTTATGGAGGTTGAAGTTTTAGGTGATTTTCTAATTTTAAGCCAAGGCCATGCCATCTCCAATACCTCTATTATTTAGGATATCCTTATCATGACCCCTATTTCCACATCATCTTCATCTTCCATTACTCAATTTGGTATTATCATCTTCCCACCATCTTCCATCTATTCTATCAATCCCCGAGCTATCATAACTACTCCTTTACTTGTTATCACTACCACTATAGGTGAGGACATAACACATGGTAGCCAACTAAAATAAGAGATGTTTTTAGCACAAGTCCATTAGAATATCCATAAAGGAGATAGTTCAAGGCCATATTTTATTTCATGGATGACTCTATTAGTCCCATGGTATATTTCATTCATAATTTGGATAGGAGTGCAAACTTCATTTACCATACCTTTTTCCAACCCATCCTTTATGATACCTCCTATGTTTTCATATATTGATGTTACCAATACTTTTTTGTTGATTCTCATAGTAAAGATGTCCCTCTTACTATTATGACCTTAAGTATTATGGATGTCAGTACAATACCTATCCCCATGAGATCAATCACTAAGGCTATGATGTATACATTAGAAAATAGGCTCCTCTACAAAATCTATAGATGTAGCCTACATAGATCATCGAGAATGTGTGAACAAATAATTAGCTCAAACACGAAAGGTTACATTCCCTATAATTCTTAATAAGTGATTCCAAACTCTTGCACTCCTTGATGTCATGTGTGTACATCACACATCTACAGAAAGAAGTTCATGGTAAAAGTTTAAAGTTGTTTCCTTGTGCCAAATTCCAAATCATCTTTAGATATTGGTAGATATATGCACACCACCAAGATGAGGTTATGGACATACTGTTATACTCTAACAATGAATATGTTTATTATGTGGATAATTGATGATTCTTAGGATTGTGTAGTGTTTCCAGGAATCTATTGAACATTCCTATCCCACGTCAAGCATAGAAGTATTAAGATAGCGCACAAAATTGTTTCATCCTCACTTAAGACTCTAAAATGCATATATGTACAATGAAGAGGTGTCACAATGCATTGTTAATGTTCTTTGGCTACACAATATTTTAAGATGCCATATCTCCATTTGTGGCTAAGTGCACGAAGTTGGGGGCCAAAAAGTGGAAAAACACCCAAAAACAAACAAAACGCGTCGTATTTTGCTAAAACACGCTTGCGTTTAATTTGTTTGGCCTCGGTAATCACCGAACCTATAACGCGTACGCGCTTTCAAAGAAGTCAAAAGGCGTAGGTGTTGTAAGACTTTTTTTTATTATTTCTTATACTTTAAATTTATTTTAGTAAATATAAGAAATTGGGGTCACTCTACACCTTATGGAAGTGGTCTTGTAGCTCCAACAGCGGTTGTAATCTAGAAGATAGTTTTTCAAAATCTAATCTGGTCACTACTTACTCATTTTTAGGATTTCAACAAACAACCTAAAAAATTTAGGGCATATATATTGTAGTCGATCTTTGTTTTGGGAAAGCATATAGTCATTTTTTAGGTTTTTTGACCTTCTAAAATGGATTTTGGCCCTACCACTGGTTGAATTGGTACTAATTTTTAAATTTGGTCCATAATTCATTTTAGTGACCATAAATTAACTCTGTGATGTTTGTCTACTTTTTACTAAAAAGAGATCCTCACTTTGTAGATAGAGGATTGTTCCCTGAATGGGATTCTTGTCCTATGGCCAAAATGAGGTGATTGTAATGTGCCTCCTCCTTAAGGTGTGATAACACTACTAGGTGTTGAATGAGTTGTTACGAATAGTACTAAGTGAATTGCATCAAGTGAACTAAGATGATTTCTAATTCTTAGAAACATGATGCTCCATATAATGATCATCCCCTCACCTTTCCTAGCTCCAAAAGCATCCTTTCATGGAATCAAATTCATGATTCTCATACATGATTTTGCTCATATGTCTCTTATGGAGACAAACGATGCCTTAATACTTCAGAAATAATGGTCTTTGATAACTCAGTGACATGACTAGCTCATTTGAGCTTGTTCTAAAGAGTGTTCAATTAACTACAAAATGGCCTAAAATGCCTTTTTAGGCCGCCTTCATTTTTTCGCAAAGGGTCGCCATTTCGCGGATATATCAGGGTGTCCTGAATATATCGTGAGCAGCAGACAATGTGGTGGAGAGCATCCATAAGCAAATGGTTTGGGAAGCGAACGTCGTGTCCGGAATTAGGGCAAATGAGGTTGAATCCAACACGAGTGCCATCGGTCCCCGCTCATCTCTCGGAGATTTTTTTCACACATCTGATATGCGATTACTGCGTTGATTCATATTGGTCCGAAAGCCACGTCAAAGGCGGGATCGCGGCGAGTTAGGGGCGCGGCATCTAACAACAACGCTTTTGTCAACGCCCGCAAATCAGCATCTAACTATGATCTCTTCCTCCCGACCCAACGTTGAAATTGCAAATTTTCAATGCAGATTTTTCGTATTCTCGATTCTCAAATCTTTTTTATATTATAAAAGACAAATGAGCGTGAGCGATACACATTAAATTTGTAAAGCGTTAAATGTGTTACCCAATCAGTATACTAGCAATATCACCTTTGGTGATATGAACAGGCCGATAGGCCTATTTATTAATGTTTATTAAAATTAATAAACATTAAATCTAAGAAAAAATATATATTAAAAATAATAAATAAAATAATGATTAAATTAATAAAAGATAAAAAATTGAGAATTTAAATTTAGAATTAAAATTATTAAATAATAAATATTAAAAATTAAAAAATTCAATTAACAAAAATTAGAAATTAAAAATAAATAAAAAAATTAAATTAATAAATATTAATAAAAAAATTGTCTTTAAATTAATAAATATTAATTTAAAATTATTGTCTTTAAATTAATAAATATTAAAAAAAAATTGTCTTTAATGAAAATTAAATATTAATAAATATTAGAAATTTTTTTAAAAATTAATTAAATCATTAAAAAATTAAAAATTAAAATCAATAAAATAATTAATTAAAAATAAAAATTAGAAATAAATTTAAAAATAAAAAATGGATAAAAATAAAAAAATTAATTAAAAACTAAAAAATGAATAAAAATTATAAAAATTAAATTTACATATTAAAATTAATTAGAAAAATAAAATATTAAATTTACAAATATTTAAAAATAATAGAATATTACAAATTACTAAAAATTAAAAAATTCACAAGACTAAAAAATAAATAAAAATTTAAAATTATTTAAAGGTAAATATTAATAAAAGTATAAAATTAAATTAAAACTAAAAAGTAAAAATTATCAAAAACTAAATTATTATATTATAATCATTAGTGTCATCGTTATCATCATGTTTTTTTTCAATTTTCATCATCATCAAATATCGTTGTCATCGTCATTGTCAATCGGTTTATAATATGCTTTAATTGTCATCGTTACTCACATTGATCGACTATTATTTAAGGTTAGTGTTTATGGTTTAAATTTAAGTATGTACTATTAACATTTACGAAATGTGTTCGAGTCACGCACTTGGGATCCATGGTCCATGATTTAATGTTCAAATCTGAAAGTATGATAACATTAATATTTTAAAATTAGTATTGCTATTATTCGTTTTAATATTCTTAGTTCCACAATTTTTTCTGTCAAAATCCTCCAATATATACATAGTGCAGACTCTTCCCCCTCCACATCATCTCGATGTCCTTGTCAACATATCATGAAAGCTCTCTAACCTCTTCTCTGCTTTCTGACCCATTTAAAGCATCTCCAATAGGAAAGAGGGTTGGAAATGCTATGGACAACATGCCCTCCGTGTTGTATTCATTTATTGGCGAAGACCCAATCAGTGGCCAATCGACAACATCGACCGACCTCAAGTCCATATTTTCAACAAACAATCTAACTTCATCCATCTCCCTTTGTGGATTAGGAAGCCTTAAAGAAAACAACGATGGATGACTATGTACATGTTCTTCTTCAACACTCACTATAACCGTTGTTCCTTCTCTCCCGAAGTGCTCATCTTGTATCTCAGATTCCACCTGACGAATTCTTTCTGATACATCTCCCTCTACTTCCGGGAGATCTTCTAATGTTGTGTAGTCTATCTCCACGTATTTGTAATACATCATTACGAATTTTGTAATGCAAACCATCCAATACACACGAGCGACTAACAATACATTCATACTCCCTCTATCCAGCATTTTGTCTTTTCACAATAAGAATATCCACATCCTCTATTCGACGAGGAAGCAGTCTAGCAATAGAAGATACATCTTGGGGAAAGCAAATAGTGTGTCCACTATATTTGTAGTGGCCACCACGTGCATGAGTTACATGAAATATGGGATTCACCCGCGCTATCAACATTTCTTCCACCTGTGTCAGTACACGCAACACTTCTGGTTGATCCCCGGGATCCATATTGTTCCAATTTGAATATCAATGACTACCTCGTTCACACTTGCATCTCTTGCAAATAGGTCCTTCCAGTGAAAGTGTCACAACTATACCAGGATATGACTCTTTACATATACCACACATCTGAATAACTTCTAGCACATCAATCCTTTTCAAAAATTCACGATGAGACTCGAGCATCCTATTCAATCGTACACCATAACGCAATGAGTAAAATTGTGTGTAACTATGATTCGGGCAATTATTCACACCACTTATCGTAGGTATGTTTCAATGTTGAATGTCCTGTTCTGACTCAATATCATGCTCACCATCCCTGAGATAGTGGATGTTGTTGTTCCCTACTAAATGTGTTGCATGACACTCCATATTTTCCCTGTTCATAGACCTCTCGCCCTCACCATCCACATTTACAAAAGAATCCATATAATTCATTTTCCCGTAAATTCTGATCACAGGCGTTCATGTTATTCTCCAAATTCTCACGTACATCACTTTGGATCCCAACATGCAATTCACATGAACCTGATGCTCTCGGACATGTTCTATCCACTCCATTTCACATAAGACTTCGGATAATATATCTCCTTGACAACCTACACACAAATATACAGAGTCATAAAGATCTAATAAATGAAAAATGCACCATCTCTGACGTCGCATCTTATTTTAATGCATAAATTTTTAAAAATATATCACAAAGAAAATTTCACCTGCACTTCGATTCACGACTGAGTTGTTTTGTTTCGACTGCAACATTTCATCCAACATCGGATGAGCAATATAAGATATTCCAATAAAAATATCCTGCAATGAACCTCTCCCATAGCTACTTCTACTCGTTGTTACGTTTATGTATAAGAATAGCAATTCATGAGACATTTTTATAAAATTTTGAAAATTCACATATAAATAACATTCAAAGACATTTTGGTTAAAAAAAATATGACCAACTCCAATAGATCATAAATTCAAAACTATTGCAGGGAATCTATAAACTGGAGAATAAAAATGCACCATGTCTGACATCACAACTTATTTTGATGCATACATTTAAAAAATATCTCACAAATAAAATTGCACTCGTAGTTCGGTTCACGATCAATTTTTTTTTGTCACGCTGTGAGATTTCATTCAACATCGATCAGAATATCGATATTCCAACAAAGAATATCTTGTAACGACCCTCTACCATATCTAATCCCACTCATTCCTATATCTATTTATAGCAATTTCACTTTGTGATATATTTTATTAAATTTCAAAAATTCAGATATACATAACATGTAAAGAGATATTGGTTAATAAGAATCCAACCAATCAATAACTCATCTTTTTAAAACTTTGTGGGAATCTATCGAATGGAGAATAGAAACACACCATCTCTCGACGCCTCATATTATTTTAATGCATAATTTTTTAAAAATATATCACAAATAAAATTTCACCGCACTTCGATTCATGACTCGAGTTGTTTTGTTTCTCTCAAAACATTTCATCCAACATCGGATGAGCAATATAAGATATTCCAAAGAAAATATCTTGCAATGAACCTCTCCCATAGTTACTTCTACTCGCCGTTACGTTCGTATGTATAAGAATAGCAATTCATGAGACATTTTTATAAAATTTTGAAAATTCACATATAAATAACATTCAAAACATTTTGGTTAAAAAAATGACCAACTCCAATAGATCATAAATTCAAAACTATTGTAGGGAATCTATAAACTGGAGAATAAAAATGCACCATCTCTGACATCACAACTTATTTTGATGCATACATTTAAAAAATATCTCACAAATAAAATTGCACCTGTAGTTTGGTTCACGATCAAATTTTTTTGTTGCTGCCGTGAGATTTCATTCAACATCAGATCAGGAATATCAGATATTCCAACAGTAATATCTTGTAACGACCCTCTACCATATCTACTCCCGCTCATTCCTATATCTATCTATAGCAATTTCACTTTGTGATATATTTTATAAAATTTCAAAAAATTCAGATATACATAACATGTAAAGAGATATTGGTTAATAAGAATCCAACCAACTGTAACAACTCATATTTTTAAAACTTTGACAGGGAATCTATCGAATGGAGAATAGAAACACACCATCTCTGACGTCTCATATTATTTTAATGCATAATTTTTTAAAATATATCACAAATAAAATTTCACCTGCACATCATTTCACGACTGAGTTGTTGTGTTGCTGCTGTGACATTTCATTTTACATCAGATGAGGAATATAAGATATTCCAACAGAAATATCCTGTAATGACCCTCTCCCGTAGCTACAACTTCCACTCAGCCCCACATCTATGGGGTGCGCATTTGTCTCAACTACAACAGGCACAATTCTCACATTCAAAGAGTAATCTCTATCTTTGTCTCTGATACTTCCTATCTGACCATCTCGATCTTCAAGTCACACATTGACATCTGGCATGAATCTTAATCTATCGTACGGCGGGGAAAATCAAATAAGTCAGAACCTCACCTCTGTATAAAACATCGCCACTTTGTTCAAGATCCAAACTCAGCCAATACATTTTTCCATCAACAACAACAACATGTTTTGGAGCTTGAAGACGCGTCGGAATTACAATCAGACTCCAAATATGACGAAGGTTACTACACATATAGAAAGATATATCAAAAGATTGAATCTCAATCACCCCTGTAGCATGTGGATCATATCGGATGGCTATCCAATCATACATGTACCCTGTCAAACCCTGACATAGCCTAAACCAACCATTCCTCTCACCGATACGAATGTCACCCATTCTCACAGATATCCCAAGAAAGGATTTATAATCCCATAGAACGCATGCTTCGATTCACATTCTGAAGATACACAAAGCATCGATCCAATAGCACATTCAAACTAACATGTACATATACATGTAAATATCTTCACCTTCGCCCGTGAAATACAAAGGGTTTAACACATTTGCCAATGTCAAGGGTCGATATAACAAAAATCCTATGCAACGATTGACGATGGTTCCACATGTAGCTAAAAATCTGAGTTTCTTAACATTGCATTCATTCTTGTGCACAATAAATGAAATATAACAAGATTCCGAAGCGGCAACTTAGAAATAATGTAATCTAAAATCTCCATGGGAAGATGCTTCCAAATAGTTTGATCCATTCTGCCCTACTAATCTATAGACAAAATTGAATGAAGGTATTAATGACCACACGAAATCCAACACAATATAATCTAAAGCAAAGATTATTGTAGAAAAAATGTACAATAACATGGATAACAATTTATTCTACAAGAATAATACGAATACACATAAATACAATTAAATCCATCACAACAATAAATCACAAACTATCATCGCCAATTACATATTCTAAACATATTTTATACACACGCATAGCATTAGATCTTCAAATCAAGTTATTTTACATTACATAAATAAAACCAAAAACATGTTTTATTTTTACAATTGATCACATCTACAAAAAAACAAACAATACATCAATTTCTTGTTAACACAACAAGTCTTCATCGATATCATTGTTTAAATCATTATTATTCCGACAAGTTGTAACTAGTTGAACAATGTTCCTCTCATAAATAATACAATTTAAAAAAAAAAGTATCAAACAATGAAATCTCAATTGCGTATTCAAAAATAAACAACATCCATGTTCTTCAACGAAAGAAACTCATGCCACCTGTAAAAAAATGTTCAAATCCACATTTCCACATTAATCATTGCTTGAAAAAATTAAATATACAAATTTCAATTAAATAAAATCTCATCCACTCATGAAAATGATAAACAATACAGTCCAACCATATTTCGTGAGATGTATAGAAAAACATTATGCCAAACATACACAAAACACAATTTCACGGTTTTGTTATAGAAATGTCAAACATTTACTTTTGAAATTTCTTATAGAAAAACCGTATCATTGCATAAAGCATATGCTCAACATATATTGGGACTCCTCGTTACATTGCTTTAAAAACTTCTCGAAAAACATGGGCTAACGTCCATATCATCATCATCATCATTATTGTCTTCATAATCATTGTCATCGCCATTATAATCACCACCATTGTTTATCATTGTGGTTTTCATTATCATCACCACCATCGCCGATCATTGTCATCATCATTATATCGCCACAATCATTGATCATTGTTGTTGTCATTATCATCGTCCACTACCATCACCACCATCGCTGATAATTGTCATCATCATCATTATCATCATCATAATAATATATTATTATTCTCTTCATCATCTTTATCATCAAGATCATCATTCGATCCCCATCAATGTTTTTACCATTATTTTCATCATCCTCATCATCAACATCATCATCATCATTGTCTTCATAATCATTGAATCATCATCATCACCACCACCATTATCATTATCATCATAATAATATATTATTATTCTCATCATCATCTCGATCAAATCATCATAATAACATCATTGTCATCATCATTATCATCACCACCATCATTGATCATTGTTGTTGTCATTATCATCACCACCATCATTGATCATTGTCATCGTCACTACCATCACCACCATCGTTGATCATTGTCATCATCATCATTATTATCATCATAATAATATATTATTATTCTCTTCATCATCTCTATCATCAAGATCATCATTCTGATCCCCATCAATCTTTTTACCATTATTTTCATCATCCTCATCATCAACATCATCATCATCATTGTCTTCATAATCATTGTAATCATCATCATCACCACCACCATTATCATTATCATCATAATAATATATTATTATTCTCATCATCATCTCGATCAAATCATCATAATCAACATCATCATTCTCATCCCCATCAATTTTTTACTATTATTTTCATCATCTTCATCATCGTTGTCTTCATTTTGGTTGTAGTTTTTATCATCATCATTATAATAATCATAATCACCATCCCTTTCATCATCATTTTTATAATCATCAACATCATCGTCATACAAATCTTCATCCTTGTTGTCATCACAATCATTGTGATCATCATCATCATCATCTATATTTTCATCTTCATCATCATTAACATCATTGTCGTAATCATTAATTATCATCGTCGATAATCATGATCATCATTTTTATCATCATTATTATCACCACCCTCACCACAAGCCCCACAACCAATACCACAATGTTATCTTCATTATCATTCTCATCATTTTCATGGTCTTTTTAGTCTTATTTATGATCATCATCTTCATCAGCATCCTTGTTATCATTGTTAGCATCATCCTCATCTTATAAATTTCCGCCCTCGTCGTCATCATAATCATCATCATCATTTTCATTATCCTCATCTTCATCATCATCGTGACAATCATCACCATCTCTAATGTCGTCATCATCATCATTAAAATAATTCTCATCCCCATCAATGTTTTTACTATTATTTTCATCATCTTCATCATCGTTGTCTTCATTTTGGTTGAGTTGTTATCATCATCATTATAATAATTATAATCACCATCCCTTTCATCATCATTGTTATAATCATCAACATCATCGTCATCATCACAATCATTGTGATCATCATCATCATCATCATCATCATCTATATTTTTGTCTTCATTAGCATTAACATCATTTTCGCAATCATTAATTATCATTGTCGATAATCATGATCATCATTTTTATCATCATTACTATCACCACCCTCACCACAAGCCCCACAACCAATACCGCAATGTTATCTTCATTATCATTCTCATCATTTTCATGGTCTTTTTAGACTTATTTATGATCATCGTCTTCATCAAAGATCATTGCTTTATCATTATCGATCATCCTCATCTTATAAATTTCCATCCTCGTTGTCATCATAATCGTCATCATCGTTGTCATTATCCTCATCGTCATCATCATCATGACAATCATCACCATCTCTATTGTCATCATCATCATCATTAAAATAATTTTCATCATCGTTAATAATCATCGCCAATAAAAATGATCATCATTTTTATCATCATTATTCTCATTTTTATTATCACCAGCATCCTCAAACCCAACTCGACCACCACCACCACCACCATCAACACTATCAATGGTTGTGTTCATGGTGGTGCATTTCTCCTTAGCAATGTCTTCATCACTTTTAGAGTTGTGTTTGGTGTTAATGTTTCATCATCATCATCATCATCATTTATAGAGTTTTCCTCATCATCATTAACATCATCATCATCATCATTAATTATCATCCTCAATAATCATGATCATCATTTTATCATCATTATCCTCATCATTACTAATGGTTTTCCCGGTCTTCATCATCGTCACCATTTTCCTCATCATCCCTGTCATCTTCATTTTCATTGTTATCATCGTCACAATTGTCATCAATGTTTCATTCTTATCATCATCATTGTTTTCATCATTGTCAATCGTCATCATCATTAGGTTAAGGTTTTTATCAAATATTTGGGGAAATTAGCTTATAATATGCTTTATCTTTCATCGTTACTCACACCGATCCACTATTATTTAAGGTGGTGTTTATGGTTCAAAATCTCCCATGACTTATTAAGTTGTTGAACTACTTTCTATGGTGTATTCATCATGATAATATAATGTATGAAATCAAAACAAGATAATCATTACACTTACTATTCATCATATTATCATTCAAATATAATTAAATATTTACAAATATAGCTAAACTGACAATAAAAATCTCCATGATTGCAAAAAATCAAGTCCACAACAATGTTTTCCATGAGCACCAAGCCTTAGCTATAGATAAACTTAGAATAAAGTTTTCTAGGATTGTAGAAGAATACAAACTACTAAAAAAGAAAAGACATATAAACAGAGCATGACTATTTTTCAACTCCACTAACAAGTATTAAAACTTTCAAGTGTTCTGGATACAAGAAAGGACATCTAAACAGGACCATTAATGAAGAGAAAAACGCACATTTCAAATCAACCGTATTCTTGCAAGAGCGTCTAAGTAATGAAGAGGAGAAGGAATTACGTTCTCGAGTACCGAAGAGGAGAAAAATGAAGTTCCGAATGCCCTTTATATGATGATCTAAAATGAGTAACCTATTTTATGAGATTGTATTAAAAAGGTTAATATGTGAAGAAAATGGGAATAATGATAAAAGAAAAAAGAAAATAGAAATTTTGAATAATGATGAAAAAAAAGAAAATTAGAGTAATCACCATGAAGGAAAATGAGAGTAATGATGGAGAAAAAATCAGAATATTTAGAGTTAAAAATTGGCTCTATTGTCTGCTGCTATCTTGCATGAGTGACACGTACTCACTATCGAGTGAAAACGATCTTGCATGAATAATCCAATGTAACGTAACTAACTCTCTATTTTTAGTTAACTATCTCGCCCCATCCAATATAATGTAAGTCGAACTTCTTTACTATTTATGAAATGAGATCTGTTTTAGTGGTTTAGTTTATTGAGGCATGCAAATGCCTTGTTTGGTGGTAGACTTGACTCCTGAGACAGCCACTTTTGTAAGCTTTTATGGTGAAAAGATTGCACAAGCACAGCCGTATAACTTGGTATTACAAGATTATTTATAATATAATACGTATTAACATATGGCATGTTGTTTAGTCTGACTTGGACTACTGTATGGAAGAAGGGTACAGAATGTTTTTGGCTCCAGTTGCATCCATAATGGTCTTGCTCGGTTTGCCATTGCATCGGTCTCACGTAAAATAAATAGGAAACCCATTCGAGCAGTTCAGGAGCCAAGACCCTGTAGAAGAAGAGAACATTGTACCACTTGGGAATGCTCACCGTCCGTTGTCCTCTGCACGCCCCATTCACGATCGCCTTCGCACACTCCTCCGCGTATTCGATGGGCAAAGGCCCCACTTGTGCCTGAAATTATATGTATGTTAAGTATTACGACAGACTCGTGAATGGAAGACTGGTTATTTTTCTCTTATCGTGAACAGCGTTGAAATTTTAAAGAAAACTCGGTCAGTTACTTATTGCAGTGCGCAGTAAACAGTTGAACCGTTTTTCATTCACATTATTAATATTTAAAATTCAACCGAATTATCTCCCCGGAGTTCTCCAACTGTTTCACATTATTAATATTTTTTATTAATAATCCAGCTTGCTGTCATTACAAAATACAACAGTTGTCAACAAATCTATGGAAAAGGGCTGCAGGACAGGTGTCGAAATTCATTGAGTGAAGTTATATGTTAGGCCTATCGGCCTAATAAATTACTCGAATATCGTATCCATCGCGAACCTCCGAAATGTCTATATGTTATAACCGCTTCAACAAAATTGAGACAAAATATAAAATTGAGTTGAATATGATTAGTATCAAAATATTGATAAAGTCGTGGATAAATTAAATCTATATATCTTGTACTTGCCAAGCCACAATTCTTGTGGTGGTGGTTTGACTTTCGTAAGTGCGTGTTACTTTTATTTATGTATTTGCAATCAAAATTATAATTACAAACTTGATTATATATGAATGATTGTCTTGATATTATAGATGAATGATTGTGGTTTGACTTTGGTGCGTGTTACTTCTATCTATGTACTTATGCCGAAGGTGCACCAAATGAAAAAAAAAAGAATATTACTACGCCGAAGGTGTTCCCCTATGAGAAAGGTCTTTCCTGGACATTTTTGTGACATTAAATTTGAAGGCCGTTTGGACATTTTTTTAATGCAATTAATTTTGACGATTGTTTGGACGTTTTTTCATTTTTCTTTGTGTTTAAATTTGTTTTTTTTGAGTAGAATGCGGATTTGTTGTGTTTAAATTTGCGTGTTCGTCTTTGCATGTAATGTTTTGTGCGGGGTTTCAATCCCCATCACCATGAAAAATTTCATTGCTCAGCGGATATTTTCGGATCAAGGCCACCGAGATTAGAAATCTTCTCGTGGAGATTCATCCTAATCTTGGTGATTGGACGCACCACCACCGATGACTGGATGCATACTGACTCAACCACAATTCCATCATTTTATTGTTCCACGAGGCATCAAAAGTTTTCTCCAAGATGCAAACAATAGCCTCCAAGAAAAGCAGTTGGTCGCATGAAATTTCCTTATTAGGCTCTTGATGTGGGCGAAGGATCCTCCATAATAGCATTAAAAGATTTCAATTTCAATAAATTTGTAAGGGAAAAAAATAAGTTGGGGTTTAAAATGGCATTATATTAAATTGATCTATATTAATATTATAATTTAAAATTAGATCATGAAAATATAGTTTAAAATGATATATTTTGATATTTTAATTGTAAAAATA
The DNA here is from genome assembly GCA_018340775.1 of Taxus wallichiana var. yunnanensis. Lineage (NCBI taxonomy): Eukaryota > Viridiplantae > Streptophyta > Pinopsida > Cupressales > Taxaceae > Taxus > Taxus wallichiana. Next base: position 904,998,180 of record CM031235.1, on the reverse strand, counting down.
TTGGTTATATATAGAAATTATATTATATTCTTTATAAATTCTATTTAAAAATTGAGTTCCCTCATGGGAAAGGCCATTCCGGACGTTTCGTGATTAGGTTAAATTTGACGCCCATTTGGACATTTTTTCAATGCAATGGTGTTTGGTGCTGTTGATAACCTACACATCATGCTAAAATTCTAGTCGGCTCGCTTGCTTTGAAATCTCTCGAGCCGCATGTAATGCTTATTTCACTTCCTTCGAAAGAGTCCTTTGTACACCATCCCAAACCCTCCTCACGATGAGATTTGAGTCGAGAAATTTCGCATGGATTGTTTTATATGTCGGACATGTTGAAGAAATTCAAGCTCTTGCTATCACTCGGGATTTTGTATCTCGCACATCAACTTCTAGTGTTGGATTTCCTTCAAACTACGCAACCTTTGAATGTATCCAAACACGCTGACCAACAAATAAATCAACATCGCCGGTGAGGGAATAAGCATCACGATAATAGTCAAAAGGTCCTGGGAATGTATTATTATTCATTCATTTTTAGATGAATGGTACTTGTGTATGACTCATTGTATTGCATCTGCTTTCGTAAATGTCACCGAAATTACACGTTTCTTCACTTGTTTAGCATTTTTATGTAATATGACATGATTGCTCATTTCAAACATCAAAATGTATTTCCATTCGGTAGCTTTGATGTCTCGTGAACAACACTACTTGGATAATGGTTTATCCTCAACGATATTAAATTTTTTATTTTTATTAACGGTAGAATTCTTATTTGTGGAGAGTTGTGAGCCATTGTTTGAGAGCCTAACAATTTGATCTATTAAAAGCGGCACATCGGAGAAACTTTTACTTAAGGAATATATTTCAATCCATATTTTCTGATACAAGATGTAATTAGTAAGTCATGAAATGCAATAAGCTCCCATTTGGATTTATGTCACATGACAGCGGTTCCATTATAATGGACAATTATTTCGCTTTCGGTGAAAAAATAGGCGGACTTGCTTCATTTATGAATAGATTTAATTTGGAAACACCTTAACGTACATTTGTCATCTGTGGACATTATTATGACATCTTTCTTTCTTTCCTTTTGTGTAGCATCATCCCAAATTCTTGATAAATTAGTTTGGATTTTTTATTGGTTCTCTTTGTAATGATTTAGATCGAAACTCTCTTAGATCCTCTATCCTTGGCTCTTCTCGAGGGTTCTAATATGGGAATCAACATTCGGGTTTCCCTAATACTTCCACCATACCCAAAAATATATAACACCATAGATCTTACTGACTTCCTTATGAAGGTTAGCTCTCTTTATAATGATTTAGATCGAAACTCTCTTAGATGCTTTATGTTTGCCTCTTCAAAGAGTTATAATGTGGGAATGAACGTTTAGGGTTTCCCTATACTTGACTTGAATGTCATTATTAGCTGGACATTCCATAATGAAGTGATACACTATTTTAACTGCTCCTTTATAGTAGGCAATTCTTCCCAATCTTGAGTTGGTTTCGTTGTAAAACTACTAGGAATTCATTGAACCATGTTTTCATTCATCGCCTGACATGGTAAGGGGGTAGGGTTCATGCTTTTGTTCTATTTGACACATAGAACCTTAAAGGCATTTGGTAGGTGCTTCGTCATTAAATTTTCTATAATCTACATTTTCTTTGTGATGCCGCGAAAACGCATTTACGATCCAAGAACTTGCTTCCACAAACATATAACCCGAAAATGCGACTAATTTTTTTTTTTAAATTTATTTATTTAGGTGTATGATTAGAAATCAATCCTTTTATACAAAACTAAGTGTACTAAGCGTTAGTAATAAGGAATAGAAAAATCTTAATTTATATTTAATCAAATAGATTTATATAATGTAAGTTTAGCTAAAATACATATTTCCTAATTAATTATGAAGTTCAAAATCCATCTTTCATACTAGGTTAAATGTACTAAGAATGTGAAAATGTTTATAATATTGTATTCATTCAAAATTACTTTCTTTAATGTAGGTTATACATATTTGAAAAATGAACAAAAAGACAAGAGTTTTTTTTTTTTTTTTTTTACAAGGGGAAATACATTCAAAATTTGGTTTGAATTCATGGTTGGGGGTGGGTGGCTCCTGCCATATCATTAAAAATCATCCCCTTGCGTGCTTTAGAGACTCCCTGTTGGGCCGCGCACCTCCATTTATTCCCTTTGGATTTGCAAATCTTGAACCCATACGTGGTCGGCCCGCCATTAATACTCTACGCCTTTTTCCGCGTGGAAAGAAATGTTGGTTCTAGATGAAGCTACGGCTAGTGAGGCAGGGCGTGCTATCCCATTCCACTCGGCCCTAGCCGCAGCTGTCGTCATGGGGGTTAGAGATGAAGCTACAGCTAGTGAGCAAAGGTTACTTGCTTCCATTCGGCCCTAGCCGCGTGAGCAGATGTGATGATTATAGATGAAGCTACAAAGTGAGTGGAAAGGCTGCTTACCTCCTTTATTCGGTCTTTGCGAGGTGTGATCTGGTCGGGAATCCACAGCAACAACCTCGCAATGATGATAAGCCGGCTGCGCAGCATGTTGCAGAGTATGGCGAAGCCTTTTTGAGCGCTTCCAACAAGCAGGTTGTCCAACTATGTTGTTATCTATTCAGTATCGAATGCATCCTCAAATTCGGATTCTTCTTCAAGATATTTTTACCAAAATTGATTAAGGAACAGTGAGAGTGTTACGAGGAGACTGATGAAATTTATTTCAAAGATCTTCCATTGAGACCTTACCTGCTTTACGAGGTAGCTTGAGGAAGAGAATCTCACAGAGGTGCATCTGTTTCATATCAAAATATTCATGAAGCACATGCGCTTTGCAAATTATATGAACATTTCAGCGTAGAGGTGGATCTGTTTCACATCGGAATATTCATGAAGCACATCCGCTTTGCATAATATGAGCTCATGCAAAGCTTCTTTGGTTCGCTGATTCGGCGTGTCCAGGTCTTGGGAGGCTTATAAAAATACTTAAAGATACGTAGGTTTATTTTTATATATAACTATTATCATTTCCTTGGCTATAGTTGTATTAGTATACTTTTGTTAATATATATAAAAAAGTATTAATAGTACATTAATATTAATATAATTTAATAATAATAAATCCATTAGTTTTAGTATTACTTAAATATGAATAATATTTAAAATATTAGTACCTTTATTAGGCATTAAGGACATATGGGTATTAAACTTAATAAGTTTAGAGCTTTACATTGAAATTTCTTTCTACACAATTTAATAGGCGTTGTACGGGATTTCAAATCGATTTGATTTTCTTTCCCTTAATAATTTGCAAATAGTTTTACAATGAATTCTTAAATGAGGAGAACATAATAGAGCTAGAACTTAAATTACTTCATTGGCATATTGAAAACTATTTAAAACTTAAGTCTTTCCATCAACAATACAAGAAGAGATAATGCACTAATATTCCAACTTTTCAATACATCTCTTTTAAGTAACAAAATGAAATTTAATATATTTTTTTGTAAATTTCCCAACATTCCTCAAGAGGATTTCAACAATATTTCCATTAAGTTTTAGAGTAATAACTACTAACATTTCAACAAGATCAACACACTCATATGAGGTTCCAAGCCAAGTTAAAGGAGAATAAATAAATTGTCTTTCCTTCAACTTTCAATTCCATCCACATTACAACCTTACTAATGAAGATCAATACAACTTTCCTTCAACATCTTGTTACAACATTTTCCACTTAATGTGGGAACATTTTACAATAATGGAAGCTAAAATACAAAGCAATATTACACTTTCTTCCACTCTAGGTGGGTAAAAATACAAGGTAGTTTCACATTGTCATCAACAAGGCTCCAATGCTACAAACATCAACAAGGTAGCTCCTCCAATAGTTTGCTTGATTCACAACAAAATAAGGGGAGAGGCAACGCTCTCCTCCCAACCAAGATACCCAATGGAGAAGAGAATCCATCCTCTCCATTGGCCCCCGAGCCCCAACCACATTACAATGGGAGAAAATCCAACTCATGGCAACTACTAGCTTCCACATAACTTAACATGAAATTTCACATTCATTCCATAATCCTTCAAAACAAAAACAACAACTCAACAAGAGGGAAACCATCAAAACAACAAAGTCACAAGGCTTATCAAGAAAGCCATAAGAGTAAGACCTATGGGGAGGCCACTTATGCCTCCCAATGGGAATGGGTGCCACCTAAAAGCCTCCAATGCAAAACACATTACCCCTAACAACTCTTATGCCTCCCTCAAGTACCCCTTATCCCTCCATCCACTCTTATGCCTCCCTCAACTCTTATGGCTCCCCCAAAGTAAGAACAAGAAGAAAATGCAAGCATTTCTCATACTAGGTGGGCACCCAACCCAAACTTTTATGCCTTCCGGTCAAAGCATACAAGTGTGTCCCACTTTGTGCCCATAAATATTTTAAAATATGACTAGTAAATAAATAATTAAAAATACTATTAAAATTCAAAAAATCTAGTAAATTCTGGATTCCCTGCTCCTTAGTATTTATAGCCTCTTAAAAATGCATGTTTGGTCATTTTATATGTGTTTGGCATGTTTTGGTTGTCAAACATAGTTTTCTCAAAGTACAAAACTACAAAAAATGGGACACTCTTATATGCTTTGACCCTCCCTCAAATAAAACTCCCCATAGTCTCCTCCCACTCCCAACTTAGGCATTCTACCCATTCCCAACAAGCATTTCAAACAACAACATTCAACACAACATAAATATACATTCATATAACAAAAAAGAAACATAATACAAACAAAGGTGAAGCTCCTACCTTTCCATGGTAGAGCTTGCTCCAAGTATGAAGTCTCAATTCCTCCAAAGGTCAAGCAAGCATCTATAAGCTCCAAAAAAATTCCCACAAGTATCAACAAGCTCCAAAAATCCACAAACTCCTTCAAAATCCTCTCCTCTCCAAAATACAAGAGACTAAAAATGAAACCTCCAACCCCCAAAACAAACAAAAGGATCAAATAAATAGAGAAAAGAGAGGGAGGGATGATGTGGCTCCAAGTAGGATGCCACCTCCTTTTCCCTCCACTCCACATCATTTGGTCAACCTCATATTCCAATGCACCATTAATAAGTGGTTGAAAGAAAGGCAAGCACCTTACACACTCCATCTAAGCCCACTTCCCCAAAGGACAAAATTAAAATTTTGAAAGAAAGTGCAATTAATATTTTACCCTTTTATCCCCCAAAAACACCTAAAAGACCCTAAATTTGGCCTTCCAACCCATAGGTAGGGTTGGCATGAGGTTTTAAGAGGTGTGGGACAAGTTTGACTTGTCCCACAAGCTTTCAAATTTGGCCTCTAAGGCCAAATTCGAGTTTCCCATGTGGGGTAGAGTGTGCTACACTCAAAACTCAAACACACATCAATCCACACAAAATCCAAAGTAAATCAAGCCTAATAAATGAACTCTCTTTTGGTCATATCTTTTAATTAGTTTAGGACAAATTCAAATTAGTTTAATTAAGACACTACAACCCATGACTAATAAAGGGGTAAACACCAATCCAAAGAATATGAATAATAACACAAGTAAAATTTCACTTACTAAGAGAAACACATACTAACATAATAGAAAGGGAAAATTAAAACAAAACAACACATGACCCCTAGGTCACAATTTTCCCCTAACCAAATAATTCTAACACACACACAATTACTTGTTGCCATGGTGACCTTAGTTGGATGCTTCTCGAATTCCGATGTGGTTGGTCTCCACTCCCCAATATTGTTGTGAATATAATATACCTGCAGATAGAGAATACCTCCTTCGGCCTGTTGGCCGCATTAAAATATTCATGCCAAATATACAATATAATCTAAAATAAACGACACATGATTTACTATCATCTATGCAAGTACGATATCACTTACACTTTCTAGCACATTTCTATTCCACATTTCATTTATGTCAAAACGATCATCACATTAATCCAATTATCAAGTTCTACTCAATATGATTAAATATAGCACATGTCATAATTTAAAGATAAATAACCATGTCAAAAGTATACAATTATCATCATCAAATGTCCACCAGTAGACCATATGCATCATAAAAGATCAAATCAATAACAGTCCAGTGTCTATGATATCTACTAGCATGCTAAATCAAGAAGCCATAATAAATCCATAAGTGAAGTAACCAGTCTCGAAAACAACAAAACAAAAATGGTGTCGAAGGGAAGTGGGCACTACATCCCCCTCCCCTTAGACTCGACTTCCTCCTGGAAGTCACTGGAAAAGGTGTGGAAACTGTCCTCGTAGCAAAGTAGCATCCTCCCAAGTAGCTGCAGTCTCATCATATCTGTCCCATTGGACTGAACTCGATCAATCTCTCTGTGAAGGCCCGGGTCCCGTGCTCTATAATGCGTATGGGCTCCACCATCACCTACCCCTGATCCTGCACCTGCAATGCGGTCCAATCTAGCACGTGAGAAGGATCAGAAATATATTTGCTAAGCACAGAAACATGAAACACAACATGGATGCGAGATAAGCTAGGTGGCAATGCTAGACAATAGGCCAAGGGACCGAGGCGCTCCAAGATCTCAAAGGGACCCACAAACCTAGGAGCAAGCTTAGAACCTTTTCCGTAATGGATAGGGCTCTTATGCGGTCTGACACGAAGAAACACCTTCGTGCCTACCTCAAAACTACGATCTGTCCTATGCTGGTCTGCATACTTTTTCTGTCTGTCCTGCGCCTCTTGCAATCTCTGTTTGATCAAGGAAACCTGCTGCTCCATATCCTGTAATAATGTTGGCCCAAGGGAAACCCTGTCCTCAATCCTGTCCCAACTAAGAGGTGTCCTGCACTCTCTACCATATAAATCCTGAAAAGGAGCCATGCCTATCAAACTCTGGAAACTATTATTGTATGCAAACTCCACCAAATACAGATACTCCTCCCATCTCGACTGATGATCCATCACGTACATCCTGAGCATATCCTCCAAAATCTGATTCACCCTCTCTGTCTGTCCATCTGTCTCAGGGTGATAAGCTGTGCTGAAATTAATCCTCGTCCCGAGGGCATACTGCATGGTGGTCTAGAAATGGGAGGTGTACAAAGGGTCGCGGTCGCAAATGATCTTCCATGAATCCCATGTAATCGACAATCTCATCAAGGTATATTCGTACCACAAAGACTCATTGTGTATAGGTGGTCTTCATCGGAGAAAATGAGCTACCTTCGCCAATTTATCCACCGTGACCATGATGGCGTCATGATGGTATCTCGACGTAGGTAACCCAACGATGAAGTCCATGGAAATGGTGTACCACTTCCACTCTGGTATGGCGTGAGGATAGAGAAGGCCACCAGATGCTTTGATGCTCACCTTCACCCTCGGCACTCTAAAGAGTGTGACACAAAAAAATCTACGTCTCTCCGAAGTCCTCTCCAAAAATACAACTGTCTTAGGGTGGCGTGCATCTTCTTCACCCCGGGATGGGCTGAATAAGGTGCACGATGAGCCTCAATCAAAATGTCATGTCTCAAGCCTCCATCTCTAGGAACATATATCCGACCTCTGTGTCTGAGAAGACCATCTGCCTCTAATGAAAATCCATCAAATCTCCCCTCAAGGGGTCTTTGAGACTCAATCTCTGCTCTGGCTGCAAGGTAGAAACTATCCTGAGGAAGCTGCTGCAAGATCCTACTCCGCAAATCTGTGCCCACTGAGGTGGCCATAGCCACATGTCTCCACCTACTCAAGGAATTTGCAACCACATTCTCCTTCCCTTTCACATGCTCTATCTCCATGTCATACTCACAGAGTAATTCCATCCAACGCCACTGACGAGCATTGAGATTGGGCTGCGTGAAGAGGTGGTGAGACTCAAGTGATCAGTCCTGAGTGTAAATCTCCGGCCAAGAAGAAAATGTCTCCACTGCACTAAGGCATGTACCACTGCTGCAAGCTCAAAGTCATGGGTTGGATAATTGAGCTCATAATCTTTGAGTTTGCGAGACTCAAAGGCAACTACTCTACCCTCCTGCATTAACACACCTCCAAGTCCTGCTAAGGAAGCATCTGTGCAAATGTAGAACTCACCTTGAGGATCTGGCACTGTGTTGTCCACTCAAAATTCCCTTGCTCTTAAGAAAGTGAAAATTTAAAATTTTGAGTTTAAGTGTCTTCTTTGTTGTACTGATAATGTTAAAAGTCGAGAAATTGAGAAAATCTACGTTTTTGGGTCATTTTGTGTGTTTTTCGGGCCTATCGAACATTTTTGTCCTCGCATGTCCCAAGTTCAATTGGGCCCTTTGTTCCCCGATTGGCCGGTTTCCCCGAAGTTTGTCTTTTTCGGGCCCGTCAGAACTTTTTGTCCCAAATGTCCCAAGTTCGCCCAGACAAGTTGTTCCATTTTCGGCCGAATCGCCCGAACCGCGTACCTCGCGCTTTCACGTCCCAAATGTCCCAAGTTCACCCGGACCCGTTGTCACATTTTCATCCGATCCAGCCGAGTCGCGTACTTCACACACTTTTGTCCCACATGTCCCAAAAAGCATTTGCGCGTCTTTTCCCCGCTTCACCCGAATCGGCCGAGCCGCGTGCTTCGCGCTTTCGCGTCCCACATGTCCCAAATGAACCAAGTGCCATTCGTGCTAATTTTTCCCGCTCTACCCGAATATCTTGCTTATTCAAATTGGTAGGTATGTATTAAATGCACATTCATTGCCTTTCTCTCTCCTAAATGGCTATATAATGAGCAAACCCCCTATGTGTTTTTCACACTGCTTCCATGCTATCCTTTGCTCGAACCCTTGCAATCTAAATTCCTGCGCGTATCCCTTCCCTCTGTAATTCCTTCCCGAGTCTAGCTTGTGGCTCTGCCCTCCGAATTACTGCCAACATGAAGATCAAATTTCAGGGACAGGAACAAATCTCACCACTAGAGTCTGCCGTTCCCAATATCGGGGACAATGAAGCTCGCCATCTTGACTTTGGTGATTTTTGGTCGAGGATGGCAGATGTAAACCCTACACCAATGGCACAGATGATTCACGACAGCGGTTTGGCTTTCACTGGAGGTTTCCCAATCTCGGTGCAATGTGCTGATACAGTGCTTTCATGCGGAGCTCACTTCGACCCTGATTCGAGCGAATTGACCAACATACATGGGGAACTCATCGCCAAACTAGACGCTGCCACCATTAGCACTGCACTGAGGATTCCAGAAATGGATAATGCCATAGTTGTTTCCCAGAATCAAGCACAGGCCCTGTTCAATCAAGACAGTGACAACTACAAGGTGTGGGTGGCGAAGTCCTGGCTAAAGAACCCTAAGAAGGGAGCATCTCGTCTATCCAAGACTCTTTTCTGGGCAGATTTCAATGAAGAATTGTCAGATTTTATAATCCTACTGGCTCGGGTTATGGGCTTACCCTCTACTAACGAATTCCATTTCTGGATGTGCCCGCTCATCAACATGGTGTGCGAGGGAACTCAAAATATCAACTGGGCAGAAATCATCAGCATGAACTTAGCGGAGCAGCTGTCCAATGTACAGCAAATGAAGAAATTCTACATGACTTCGTACCTGATGTATACTCTGGTGGCATCAAGGCAATGGTTTGGTTTTTCTTACATTGATGCCCACAAGGATGATCCTGTATATGCCTACTGCCCGCAGTTCACCCTAGAGACCAGCAATCGCAATTTCCGAAGGGTAAATGATGCTTTCACCATGTACATGGTCGCTTCTTGAAGGTGACACTGCTAGAAGATTTTCTGACGAAGCCATGAGCCTGATATCGCACTACGGTGCCTATTTTATCCAGTTCAGAAAATTCTCCTATATCAGGCTTGCTGGCTATGAGAGCACCCCTCTGAGGCTTCCCATGTTCTGCAGTGATAAGATGGCTTTGATAGAAGTATGCAGGCAATTAGACAAATTGCACAGAACCTGCAGAGACAAGAAGATTACCGGTTTGCACTTCCCCATCTCTTTGGGAAACTACACTTGTAAAACAGCCCTGGACGCACAGAATATAGAAAGAGCCCTGGCTCCCATCACTGTCCATTTCTTCAAGCCAAGAACTTTCTTCGACTCGAAGAAGTTCATTGAGCAGAACATCAAGATAATCTATCATCATAGGGCAGATACAGAAGACTATTGGGCTGACTGTGCCGATGATTTTGAGGCTAGAAGGAGGCATTATGGCAGGTTCTCTCTGCAATTGATCCAAGAACTCGGCTTGTACCAAGTTCCTGAAGGACTCCAGGATGACAACTCTGATCTATACTCATATGAGTATGACAATGTGGTTAAGCACACTCCCTTGGAGGACTTGGATTGGTTCAAGAAAGAGAAAGATGATCTGGCCGAGATCCTGGCTCCAGTCTTAGTCAGGACTAAGATCTGGTTTGATAAGAAAGTTCGAGAGCTTAGGAGGCACTCAGGAGAATCCTCCTCTAAGGATGTTTCAACACCAAGGAGGGAAGCATCAACTCCAATATCAGACACACCTGTGCAAACCCCTCCTAGCCTCATCAACGCAAGGACCTGCAGCTTCTACTCCTTCATCCACCCAAGTATACCAGAAGAAATTCAAAGAGGTTAAGAAGGAGCCTGTGGAAAAAGATCCTCAGAGAAAGCAGGTAGAATTACCTTTGGGATCAGAGAACATTATTGTTCTCAGTGAAAGTGAAGAGAGTGAAGTGCCAGCTCCTCTAAGTGCTCCTGAAGCTCCAACGGATAAAGATAAGGAAGTCCAGAGCACTGAACTTCCAAGTGCTATTGATTCCTCTGCAGCAATTGTCTCAAGCGCCCCACTCGTGTCTCAACTTGAGACAACAGCTGTGCAAACCTTGAGCGTCATGAGCTCTCTGTCTCTTGGTCCTCTTGCCCCTCCTGCTTCCTCTTCCTCTTTTGCATGGGTGCAACCTTTTGTCGACAGTAGAAAGAGGAAATCTTCCTCTCGGAGCTCAGGGCCAAATTTTGATGCTATGGCAGCCTTGTTAGGCACTACTCCTTCTCGTGCCAAAAAATCCAGAATCACCTCCAGGATAGTGTCTGATGCTCAGGGTCAGCAATTCCTGGAGATTGCTAAGCCTACAGTAGATAAATCAGAGTAGGACTTACAGGCATCTGACCTAGAATTCTCAAGGATTCCTATGGGAGAGTCTACCCCTAAAGGTGAGATCCACGACCTCCAGAAATGGTCACAAGAGTCATTGGGAGGGTAGAGAAAGGGCAGCAAACTATTGAATAGTTGGAGGAACAAGCCCAAATTCTCACAGGTTTTATCAAATCTCTTTTGTCTAAGGACAAAGTTTTGGACCCTACCCCACTGACTATCCTTCCGCCACCTGTAATTTTGAGCCAAGATGAAGTACGAGTATCGAGAGACATGCACAAGTATTCCGTCTATGGCAGAGCTATGGAGGCCATGGTGGAAGAAATTCTTGTTGTAGGATTGAACTTCATCGGTGAAGCTTTCAAACTCCACGGGAAGGTGAACAACTTCCAGCAATGAAGCTCTCCTCCACTATCGGGATCATAGATAAAGAGCTCAAACTCGAGCAGCCAGATAGTAGACCTTCGTCTCATGGGACAGAAAGATGAGAAAATTTTATTGGCGAATAAGGTTTTTGATGATGCAAAGGATAATCACAAAGTCCCGGGTTTACAGGTGGGAGTGGAAGATCAAAGTCTTGGAGGAGGCTTTGGGAGAACTGAAGAATAGCTGGTCGGAAGGGTGAGGCTTTCAAGACACTGGTTGTATCTGCTTTCAAAGATATACATTGTCATCTTCAGGATGAAACTTCTGGTGTGCCTTTTCCTTGCAAGAAATCAAATCTCAATTCAGAGCTTTTGTCAAAGATAATCTATTCAAGGAAAGCTCCATTTCCAAAGAGAAAATGAAGGAGATCTACTCTCTTCAATCTGCCATTGAAGAAGAAAATAAAGACTATCATACTCATGTCGAGTTTGATAAGGAAATGGAGAAGTGCCTCGGATTTTGGACTCGCCATACACCCAACACGCGGTCCCCGTAGCAGAGACATAGCCGAGGCATCAAGAGATTCAGCAGCGGATTTTGAAGTCAGTGGGTCCCTCCCAGTCATAACCACCTGTCTTCTTTTCCTTATTCTTCTCTTCTCTTCTAATTCTTTTTCTCGATTCATTGTAATAAGTTGAGGTATTGTGATTGGCAATCCTTAACTAATCTTTAGTTAAAAGAAGTGGTTACCAAGAGTAACTAATTTGTAAGCTATATAATGGCCTCTCCACGCCATTTTGCAAGAGGAGGGAAGAACTTGGCTTATTTTATGAAAGTGTAAATAGATCATAAAGAAATCAATACAGAAGGGCTTTTCATTCTTTGTCTATCTGATCTCTTTTATCCCCAAGCTTTTCATTTAATTTTGTGAAGATCATTTGTCTGTGTTATGTCAAGAAACTTTGTGTTCTTGCAGATGTTATTTACAGAACTTTGTGTCTTTAAATTCCATCTTATTTATATGATACAAATGATCTTGTTTCAATTCACTGTAACTTCACATACATAAAGAATTACTCTGTTATCTATAATTCTAAGTGTTGCCTTTCTGCTCATTCTCGTATTCTCATTCCTCAGTCCTTTTGTAATTGATGATCCTTATAGAAAACACTTTCATTATATCCAAGTTCAACCAGAAAAGCATGTTTTGTATATTTGTAAATAGGTTCGTTTCTGAATAAGGGAACCTCTCCCATTAAAGAGGAGGGACTTCTTGTCCCCTGACTATTGCTCTTCGTAAAGTCCTATTTGACGACCAACAGTTTTTGGCGACTCTGTTGGGGAAAATCATATTCCAGTTATGTAATTTTTGATCATCCTTTGATCTGGCGACTCCGTGTTTTACTCGAGGGAGAAGGGCCCTTGGTATTGAAGATTCTCAGTTTCAGCTTTTGGAGCAGTAGGGTTTTCCTTTCCCTTCAACAAGAAATAGAAAGACTCGTTCGACAAGCACTCCACCTGTTCAAGATAGAATTCCTACGGGTGGTATTCCTTCAGAGCCAGCTAGTCCTAATCTTCAAGCTTTGATTCTTGCTGGTGTTGCAGTTCCTCTCCAAGCCATTTTTCCAAGAATGGCGGTACCATTGCCCTGGGGTCATCGTGTCGGGCCCCTTGCCCTTCCTCAGCCTTTGCATGAGTTACCCAGAGGTAACCAGAAGAACTTCCCTAAATTCAAAGGCGATGGTAAAGTGCATCCTGATGAACACATCGCAGCCTTCATAGTTGCATGTGGAGTTCTGGGAGTTGAACATGAAGACGTCTCCGTGAGACTGTTCGTTGAGACTTTACAAGATAATGCTTTGTTGATTGGTTCTATCACCTTCCGGCTGGTGCTATCACTAGCTGGGACACAATGAGAACTGGGTTTGAAATCAAGTTGAAGTCGATCGGCCACGTTGGGGGCTCTCTTGATAGTTGTCAATTGTTCTAGTAGAGACAAGTTGTCTCCCTTCTCTCCAAATCGCTCATGGAGAACTATGCACAACTCATTCCAATTTTGTGTGATTTTGTTGAGAAATGCAAAAGTTATGGCCTTCTGAGTGCGGGCAGCTATTTTGGGTATGGCACGCGTTTCCTGTCATTTGACGGGAATGAGCATTCACTGACTGGAGCCGAATATATTTCCTTAATTTAAATATATCTACCCTCATTAAAAATAAGAAATCTAGTTTTTGTGGTGTAGAGGACGTCGTGCTCATTCCAGAAAGTCCAATTTTGTGAAAATCGGAGCTAAGAGTCAAAAGTTATGGCCGTTTGAAGTTCCACGGGTCAAATGTTGACTTTTCTCCTCGCCTTCGCCTTGCCACTTTAGCTTTTCGCATCCCACGCGTCCCTTTGTCCCAAATGTCCCAAAGTCTTTGCGTGGGAAAAATTCTTCCGAACCGCCCGAAATGGGCTTCCATGTCCCTTTTCTACCGGTGACACGTGGCGTGATCTGATTGGCCTTCGGCTCCTTCGGCTATCCGCGTCCCGCGTGTTCCTTTGTCCTATTTAGCACAAAGTGCTGAAATTTCCCATTTTGGCCGAACCGGCCGGTTCACGCGTACTCGCGGCCCGGATGTCCCATTTGCTTTGTGATCGCTTGGGACAAATTTTCCCGATTCACCTTGGTTCCGGCCGGTTCGCGTCCTTTTGTCCTTTTTCGCGTCCACTCGATCGAAAGTTCTCATTTCGGCCGATCCGGCCGGTTCACGTACTTCGCGTACCTTCGGCCCAACTGTTCCGGGCTGCCTTGACTCATTTCGGCCGATCCGGCCGGTTCACGTACTAATTGCCCAGATGTCCCAGACTGCCTGTTTCAACAGTTAGTCAATTTTTCCAACTTTTCTAAATTGGATTTCTGCCCCCGCGCGTCCCTTTGGCCCGGATGTCCCAAATGCTACGTGAGACTGCCTGGCAGCCTTTCGGCCGGTTCGTGTACAGATGTCCCTCATGTCCCGACTATTGCAAGGACTAGGACTTAGCCATTTTTCATGATTTTTTCTTGCCCGAGCTTATTTTTTGCAATTTTTTCACATTTCCTCAGAACTTGCTCTCTTCTTCTTGGACAGGGGAGTTAGAAAAAATATGAGGGGACCCTAGAAACATGACTTTTTGTCCGGACTCAATATAATTGCTTGGGACTAAAGAATTTGATGCATGTTATCAAAATTACCTTGAGGGGTGAATTTTGGATAACAAAAATGATTAGTTACCTTACCGAAGAAGGGCTAATCTTGCAACATTGGTTTAGGATCAAACTCTTCTTGTTAGTGTCAAAGATGATTTAATCATGTCGTGAAGTTGAGGAGAGACCCTTCCAAATCTAAGTCTGCTTCTTCCTCCTCTTCCACCCCTGGACCTAATACTGATCCATTGGTTCAAAAACTTATGAATGTTCTCATTGCCATAAAGAAACAATTGGCTCAGCATGCTCCCTATGCAGACGTTCTAAGGAGGAATTTTCAGCCCAGAATCGTTTTCCCACTTCTCAAACAAGGCTAGCGCTTGAAGGACCTCCTGTTAAAGTTCCTGTCAATGCAACCTGTGAAGTTGAGGAACCAGATGATGAAGAGGATAATGAAGCTTACGAGGAATTTGTGGAAGAAGTTGATGATGAAGGTAGATGAACTTGAGGGATCTCAAGTTAATTTCTTCACCATTTAGGGCATTGATGATGGGGATGATTATGATGAAGTAGTAGCAGACATGAATAGTGAATCATACGGTTTCATGACTCGAGAGCGGACAAATCGAGGGAGAAAGTGACGCAGCCCACCAAGAAATCTAAGGAGCAGCCGAAACTATCCCCGTAATTGCAAAAAGAGGATCTCCTATCCCCATTTCATCTACACCAAAGGTGAGTCCTATCAAAAGTTCTTTTTTTCTAAATTTGATAAATCTAGGATCTCAAGTGATGATAGCTCATCCACTTCGGGTCTTTTGATATTATTGATCACCTAAAAAAAGTAAGGTTCAAATCTCGTAGGTGAGTATTATCAAACCCATCCCAAGGATTTTGCTAAAATGATTCACTTTGTCAATTCCAATTCTAAAACCACCTCTAAAGGCCTTTTACCCACTCCTTCTTCTCGCACCACACCTAGTCTGGTAGCCTCGCCGCCACACCTCACCCAATGACAAAATCAAACCATTTTATGTAACACTTCTTATAGTTGGCCATAGGCTCAGTAATTGTGTCATAGACTTAGGAGCCTCAGACAATGTGATGCCTGCTAAAGTAGCTCATGCCTTAGGCTTGACCCTCACATGCACTTATGGATCTTGTTACTCTATGGAGAGTAAGGAAGTGCCCCTGGTCGGAAGAATTAAAGATGCACAAGTGGCTTTTGCTGCTTTACCTGAGAAGAAATTTTTGGCTACCATCTTAGTAGCAGATATTCCTCCTTCATACGGGATGTTGATAAGCGAGAACTTCGTAAGGATGTGGGTGGGGAAATTCAAATGGATTGGTCACATGCACTCATACCTGTTAATGGGAAAATGAAGAAGTTGCTTCCTGAGAAGCAATCTGAGTATATTGTACAAAAAACGGATGATCCCAAAGCACAAATACTCTATGAGGATATGGGGCATGGCAACTACATGATTATGTCCCCTGATGAAATCCAACTCCCCAAAGTGTCACCTAAAGATCCTAATGGTGTTTGGATTTTAGAGTTTGATGGAAGTTGTTCCTCAGCTGGTTCTGGAGCTGGTGTCATACTGGTGTCACCTGAAGGAAGCCTTCATCCTTTTTCATTCAAGTTGTAGTTTGAAAATACCAATAATACAACAGAATATGAGGCTCTTATTCTTGGACTACAAGTGGCAAAAGAACAAGGTGTAAAGAATCTTCTAGCTCGTGGTGATGCGGAATTGATTGTAAAGCAAGTTAGAAACCTTTTCCAGGTAAAAAATGGAAGGTTGAAACATTACCGGAATCAGGTTTGGGATTCCATTGAATTTCTTGATGCTTTCTCCATCGAAGCAATACCTAGGGAGAAGAACACCAGGGCTGATTCACTAGCAGTCTCAGGGTCACTACTGATTCCTCATCCTGACTTCTCTCAAGATAAGTTCACCATTGAGATGATCCATCGACCTAGTGTACCTGATAATACAAATAACTGGCAAGTTTTCAATGATGATCAACACTTGCTTTCTTTCTTAGAACTCAAGGATAATTTTGAACAGCTGTATTTTGAAGGAAGCGACAACCTGCCTCGTGAAAATGTGCCCTTTGACAAAGCAGTCACCCAAGGAGAAGAAACGGATCAGATGGATGCATCAAACTCAAGGGAAACAAGATTCCTAAAGGATTGGTGAGTTTAGAGGAACTATTTGATAAACACGACAGGTATGTAAAGTCTAGAGCTTCTCCTGGACCTCAACAATCAGCTGAGTATGACAAAATTAATATTGGGAGTTCTACTGATCCTAAGCTCGTGAACATTGGAAAATGTTGCACAACGCAGATGAGAGGAAGAAAGCAATTGATCTTTTAAAGAGGTATAAGGATGTTCTTGCTTACTCTTATGAGGATTTAAAAGCTTTCCAACCAAAAGATATGCAGCATTTTATTCCTCTCAAACCTGGAATTAAGCCTTTTAAGCAGAAACAGAGGCAATACAATCCCAAAATAGCTGACACCATTTTTCAAGAAATACAGAAGTTGTTGAAGGCCAAAATCATTTTTCCTATTCACCATTCAACATGGATTGCCAATATTGTGCCTGTTAGGAAGAAAAATGGTGAGATCCGCATCTGTGTTGACTTCAGGAATCTGAATCAAGCTTCCTTGAAAGATAATTATCCTTTGCCTATGATGGATCAGGTCTTGCAAGCAGTAACAGGATCTGAAATGTTGTCTATGCTTGATGGATTCTCGGATATAATCAGGTAGAATTTAATACTGCAGATCAACATAAAACAACTTTCACTACCCCTTGGGGTACCTTTGCTTACAAAAGAATGCCTTTTGGGCTCATTAATGTTGGTGCCACTTTTCAGAGAGCTATGGATCTGGCCTTTGGAAGTTTGAAAGGGAAGTGTATTGTCATATACCTTGATGACTTGACTGTGTTTTCTAAAACAAGGGCGGATCATTTTGACCACCTGGAGACAGTTCTGCTAAGATGTAGAGAACATGGGATCTCTTTGAATCCTAAAAAATCTATCTTTTGTGTCACAGAGGGGAAATTATTAGGGCACATCGTCTCCAAAGATGGTATTAAGATTGATCCTGAGCGAGTTCAAGCTATCCAGCAAATTCCTCTCCCAACCAGCAAAAAGGGCGTGCACTCTTTCTTTGGTAAGATCAATTTTTTAAGAAGGTTCATCCCTGATTTTGTAGAGTTAACTTTGAATATTTCCCAAATGATGAAAGGAAAACAAACGTTTGGTTGGTCTTCTGAAGGAAAAGAATCCTTTGAAGGTATTAAAAGAGCTATTGCTAAAACTCCTGTTTTAGCATGTCCTGATTTCAGCAAAGATTTTATTATCTATTGCTACGCCACAGATAATACCTTGGCTGCTGTTTTGACTCAAGAAGATTCTAATGAGCACGAACTCCCAATTGCATTCATGAGCTATATTCTGAAAGATCATGAGTTAAAATACACCATGATGGAAAAACATGCTTTTGCAAAGGGTTAAAGTCACAAGCTTTGCTTTTTTTTACATTCTCAACTCTCATTCCATGGTGTTGGTTCCAGATACAACTGTTAAGTCAATTCTCACACAACAGGAATTTGGATCCAAGAGAGGGAACTGGTTGCTAAGGTCCAAGAATATGATATTGACATCAAACCGACCAAGCTCGTCCGTGGAAAAGGCCTTTGTGAGCTCATTGCTGAAGGAGCTAGACATGAGTTACTGGAGGATAAAGTTGGCCTTCCTACCGTTCTGTTTCTTAGCTCAGTTGATGAATGGTATGCTGATATCGCTCATTTTCTCACCTATGGAGAATGCCCCTCTCATTTAACCACCAAAGAAAAGAGGACTGTTAAACTAAGGTCAGTGTAATATGTGTTGTGGGAAAACGCCTTGTTTAAACGTGGGTTAGATGGAAGGTTTTTGAAATGTGTGGACAAGGAACAGCAGAAAAAGTTACTCTCAGCTTTTCATGATCAGGCATGTGGAGGGCACTATTCATCAATGGTCACTGCTCATAAGATACTTCGTGGAGGATATTATTGGCCTACCTTGTTCAGAGATGCATCCAAGTGGGTTGATAAATGTGAGGCTTGTCAGACTTTCGTGGGTAGACCTAAATTGGCCTCTTTGCCTCTTAGGCCAGTTGTAATTGAAGAACCTTTTCAACAGTGGGGTTTGGACTTCATTGGAACACTTAATCCCTCTTCTAGTGCTGGTCATACTCATGTATTAACTACCACGGATTATTTCACCAAATGGGTAGAAGCCATTCCGGTAAAGAGTACTACTTCTGAAGTGGTGTGCAACTTCATCAAAGAGAACATCTTGGTAAGGTATGGTGTACCTAACAAGATTGTGACAGATAATGCTTCAATTTTTCTTCAACCGAGATAATGGATTTTTGCTATGGGTATGGCATCTCTTTGGCTCACTCCTCAGATTACTATCCTCAGGGAAATGGACAAGCAGAATCCACTAATAAAAATTTGGTGACTATTATAAGGAAATTAGTCAATGAGTCTCAACGAAACTGGCACAAGAAGCTCTATGATGCTCTTTGGGCAGACAGATTACACCAAAGAGAGCTATTGGAATGTCTCCTTTTCAAGTGGTATATGGAGTAGAAGCTCAATTGCCAGTAACAGTGGAGCTGCCAGCCTTGCATCTAATGAAGGCCATTGAAGATACCAGTTTCAGTGATGCTTTGGATAAGAGAATTATGTACCTTCACAAATTGAATGAGAACAGATTGGAGGTTGCTGATAGGATATATGTTCACCAAAGTAGAGAAGGTAAAGGTCCTGTTTGATAAGAAAGCCAGGTTCAGAGATTTCCAAGTTGGAGACACTGTTTTGTTATGGGATAAAAGGCATGAACCTCGTGGCAGCCATGGCAAGTTTGATTCCCTTTGGCTCGGACCTTTCAAGATCAGACACTTTGCTAGTAAGAATTCTTTTTACCTTGATTACATGGATGGTTCTCCTCTCCCACTTCCTTATAGTGGGCAGTACCTGAAATTGTTCAAGTCATAGGTGATTAGGGAGTCCCTTTGTATACTCTGTATAGCGTTTTGTTTTTCTTTCCTTTTTGTTTTGGTGTGTTGTCCTCTGTATTGGTTTGCTTTTTGACTCTGTGGCCCAATGGATAAGGTACTGGTCTACTTCCCCGAGTTTGTCTAAGTTCTTACCTTGTCTCATTCCTTGAATTTATGCCAAGTCATCCCCAGAAGGAGCCAGCTTGTTGTCCACTCAAAATTCCCCTGCTCTTAAGAAAGTGAAAATTTAAAATTTTGAGTTTAAGTGTCTTCTCTGTTGTACTGATAATGTTAAAAGTCGAGAAATTGAGAAAATCTACGTTTTTGGGTCATTTTGTGTGTTTTTCGGGCCTGTCGGACATTTTTGTCCCGCGTGTCCCAAGTTCAATTGGGCCCTCTGTTCCCCGATCGGCCGGTTTCCCCGAAGTTTGTCTTTTTCGGGCCCGTCGGAACTTTTTGTCCCAAATGTCCCAAGTTCACCTGGACAAGTTGTTCCATTTTCGGCCGAATCACCCGAACCGCGTACTTCTCGCGCTTTCACGTCCCAAATGTCCCAAGTTCACCCGGACCCATTGTCACATTTTCGTCCGATCCGCCAAGTCATGTACTTCGCGTGCACTTTTGTCCCGCATGTCCCAAAAAGCATTTGTGCGTCTTTTCCCCGCTTCGCCCGAATCGGCCGAGCCGCGTGCTTCGCGCTTTCACGTCCCACATGTCCCAAATGAACCAAGTGCCATTCGTGCTAATTTTTCCCGCTCTACCCGAATATCTTGCTTATTCAAATTGGTAGGTATGTATTAAATGTGCATTCATTACCTTTCTCTCTCCTAAACGGCTATATAATGAGTAAACCCCCTATGCATTTTTCACACCGCTTCCATGCTATCCTTTTGCTCGAACCCTTGCAATCTAAATTCTGCGCGCATATCCCTTCCCTCTGTAATTCCTTCCCGAGTCTAGCTTGCAGGCTCTGCCCTCCAAATTACTATCAACATGAAGATCAAATTTCAGGGACAGGAACAAATCTCACCACTAGAGTCTGCCGTTCCCAATATCGGGGACAGTGAAGCTCGCCATCTTGACTTTGGTGATTTTTGGTCGAGGATGGTAGATGCAAACCCTACACCAATGGCACAGATGATTCACGACAGTGGTTTGGCTTTTGCTGGAGGTTTCCCAATCTCGGTGCAATGTGCTGATACAGTGCTTTCATGTGGAGCTCACTTCGACCCTGATTCAAGCGAATTGACCAACATACACGGGAACTCATCTCCAAACTGACGCTCGCGCCATTAGCACTGCACTGAGGATTCCAGAAATGGATAATGCCATAGTTGTTTCCCAGAATCAAGCACAGGCCCTGTTCAATCAAGACAACGACAACTACAAGGCGCGGGTGGCGAAGTCTTGGCTAAAGAACCCTAAGAAGGGAGCATCTCGCCTATCCAAGACTCTTTTCCGGGTGATTTCAATGAAGAATTGTCGATTTTATAATCCTACCGGCTCAAGGTTATGGGCTTACCCTCTACTAACGAATTCCATTTCTGGATGTGCCCGCTCATCAACATGGTGTGCGAGGGAACTCAAAATATCAACTGGGTAGAAATCATCAGCATGAACTTAGCGGAGCAGCTGTCCAATGTACAACAAACGAAGAAATTCTACATGACTTCATACCTGATGTATACTCTGGCGGCATCAAGGCAATGGTTTGGTTTTTCTTACATCGATGCCCACAAGGATGATCCTGTATATGCCTACTGCCCGCAGTTCACCCTAGAGACCAGCAATCACAATTTCCGAAGGGTAAATGATGCTTTCACCATGTACGTGGTCAGGCTTCTTGAAGGTGACACTGCTAGAAGATTTTCTGATGAAGCCATGAACCTGATATCGCACTACGGTGCCTATTTTATCCAATTCAAAAAATTCTCCTATATCAGGCTTGCTGGCTATGAGAGCACCCCTCTGAGGCTTCCCATGTTCTGCAGTGATAAGATGGCTTTGATAGAAGTATGCAGTAATTAGAAAAATTGCACAGAACCTGCAGAGACAAGAAGATTACCGGTTTGCACTTCCCCATCTCTTTGGGAAACTACACTTGTAAAACAGCCCTGGACGCACAGAATATAGAAAGAGCCCTGGCTCCCATCACTGTCCATTTCTTCAAGCCAAGAACTTGCTTCGACTCGAAGAAGTTCATTGAGCAGAACATCAAGATAATCTATCATCATAGGGCAGATATAGAAGACTATTGGGCTGACTGTGCCGATGATTTTGAGGCTAGAAGGAGGCATTATGGCAGGTTCTCTCTGCAATTGATCCAAGAACTCGGCTTGTACCAAGTTCCTGAAGGACTCCAGGATGACAACTCTGATCTATACTCATATGAGTATGACAATGTGGTTAAGCACACTCCCTTGGAGGACTTGGATTGGTTCAAGAAAGAGAAAGATGATCTGGCCGAGATCCTGGCTCCAGTCTTAGTCAGGACTAAGATCTGGTTTGATAAGAAAGTTCGAGAGCTTAGGAGGCACTCAGGAGAATCCTCCTCTAAGGATGTTTCAACACCAAGGAGGGAAGCATCGACTCCAATATCAGACACACCTGTGCAAACCCCTCCTGCCTCATCAACGCAAGGACCTGCAGCTTCTACTCCTTCTTCATCCACCCAAGTATACCAGAAGAAATTCAAAGAGGTTAAGAAGGAGCCTGTGGAAAAGATCCTCAGAGAAAGCAGGTAGAATTACCTTTGGGATCAGAGAACATTATTGTTCTCAGTGAAAGTGAAGAGAGTGAAGTGCCAGCTCCTCTAAGTGCTCCTGAAGCTCCAACGGATAAAGATAAGGAAGTCCAGAGCACTGAACTTCCAAGTGCTATTGATTCCTCTGCAGCAATTGTCTCAAGCACCCCACTCACATCTCAACTTGAGACAACAGCTGTGCAAACCTTGAGCGTCATGAGCTCTCTGTCTCTTGGTCCTCTTGCCCCTCCTGCTGCTTCCTCTTCCTCTTTTGCATGGGTGCAACCTTTTGTCGATAGTAGAAGAGGAAATCTTCCTCTCGGAGCTCAGGGCCAAATTTTGATGCTGTGGCAGCCTTGTTAGGCACTACTCCTTCTCATGCCAAAAAAGCCAGAATCACCTCCAGGATAGTGTCTGATGCTCAGGGTCAGCAATTCCTAGAGATTGCTAAGCCTACAGTAGATAAATCAGAGCAGGACTTACAGGCATCTGACCTAGAATTCTCAAGGATTCCTATGGGAGAGTCTACCCCTGAAGGTGAGATCCACAACCTCCAGGAAACGGTCACAAGAGTCATTGGGAGGGTAGAGAAAGGGCAGCAAACTATTGAACAGTTGGAGGAACAAGCCCAGATTCTCACAGGTTTTATCAAATCTCTTTTGTCTAAGGACAAAGTTTTGGACCCTACCCCATTGACTACCCTTCCGCCACCTGTAATTTTGAGCCAAGATGAAGTACAGAGTATCAAAGACATGCACAAGTATTCCGTCTATGGCAGAGCTATGGAGGCCATGGTGGAAGATATGCTTGTTGCAGGATTGAACTTCATCGATGAAGCTTTCAAACTCCACGGAAAGGTGAACAACTTGCAACAGAAGCTCTCCTCCACTATCGGGATCATAGATAAAGAGCTCAAACTCGGAGCAACAGACATAGTAGACCTCCGTCTCATGGGACAGATGATGAGAAAATTTTATTGGCGAATAAGGTTTTTGATGATGCAAAGGATAATCACAAAGTCCCGGGTTTACAAAGGGAGTGGAAGATCAAAGTCTTGGAGGAGGCTTTGGGAGAATCAAGAATAGTTGGCGGTAAGGGTGAGGCTTTCAAGACACTTTGGTCAGATTCGCTTCAAAGATATACATTGTCATCTTCGATGAAACTTCTGTGTGCCTTTTTCCTCGCAAGAAATCAAAGCTCAATTCGTAGCTTTTGTCAAAGATAATCTATTCAAGGAAAGCTCCATTTCCAAAGAGAAAATGAAGGAGATCTCGCTCTCTTCATCTGCCATCAAGAAGCAAATAAAGACTATCATACTCATGTCGAGTTTGATAAGGAAATGGAGAAGTGCCTCGATTTTGGACTCACCTACACCAACACGCACCCCCATGGTAGAGACATAGCCGAGGCATCAAGAGATTCAGCAAAGCGATTTTGAAGTCAATGGGTCCCTCCCAGTCATAACCACCTGTCTTCTTCTCCTTATTCTTCTCTTCTCTTCTAATTCTTTTTCTCGATTCATTGTAATAAGTTGAGGTATTGCGATTGGCAATCCTTAACTAATCTTTAGTTAAAAGAAGTGGTTACCAAGAGTAACTGATTTGTAAGCTATATAATGGCCTCTCCACGCCATTTTGCAGAGGAGGAAGAACTTGGCTTATTTTCTGAAAGTGTAAATAGATCATAAAGAAATCAATACAGAAGGGATTTTCATTCTTTGTCTATCTGATCTCTTTTATCCCCAAGCTTTTCATTTAATTTTGTGAAGATCATTTGTCTGTGTTATGTCAAGAAACTTTGTGTTCTTGCAGATGTTATTTACAGAACTTTGTGTCTTTAAATTCCATCTTATTTATATGATACAAATGATCTTGTTTCAATTCACTGTAACTTCGCATACATAAAGAATTACTCTGTTATCTATAATTCTGAGTGTTGCCTTTCTGCTCATTCTCGTATTCTCATTCCTCAGTCCTTTTGTAATTGATGATCCTTATAGAAAACACTTTCATTATATCCAAGTTCAACCAGAAAATCATGTTTTGTATATTTGTAAATAGGTTCGTTTCTGAATAAGGGAACCTCTCCCATTAAAGAGGAGGGACTTCTTGTCCCCTGACTGTTGCTCTTCGTAAAGTCCTATTTGATGACCAACAGTTTTTGGTGACTCACTGGGAAAATCATATTCTAGTTCTGTAATTTTTGATCATCCTTTGATCTGGCGACTCGCGTTTACTCGAGGGAGAAGGGCCCTTGGTATTAAAGATTCTCAGTTTCAGCTTTTGGAGCAGCAGGGTTTTCCTTTCCCTTCAACAAGAAATAGAAAGACTCATTCAACAAGCACTCCACCTGTTCAAGATAGAATTCCTACGGTGGTATTCCTTCAGAGCCAGCTAGTCCTAATCTTCGAGCTTTGATTCTTGCTAGTGTTAGCAGTTCCTCTCCAAGCCATTTTTCCAAGAATGGTGGTACCATTGCCCTGGGGTCATCGTGTCGGGCCCCTTGCCCTTCCTCAGCCTTTGCATGAGTTACCCAGAGGTAACTCGAAGAACTTCCCTAAATTCAAAGGTGTTGGTAAAGTGCATCTCGATGAACACATCGCAGCCTTCATAGTTGCATGTGGAGTTCGGGAGTTGAACATGAAGATGTCTCTGTGAGACTGCTTCATTGAGACTTTACAAGATAATGTCTTTGTTGATTGGTTCTTTCACCTTTCTGGTGCTATCACTAGGTCGGGACACATGAGAACTGAGTTTGAAAACCATTTCAAACCAGCAGAGGATGTGCATGCCTTGCTAGCCCAAATCTCTCAGATAAAGAAAGATTCACAAGAGCCCATGAGAGAATTTGTGGCCCGATTTAACAGGTTGATTAATAAAATTCCACCAAATACTCGACCTGTAGATCAAATCCAAAAATGTTTCTTCCTAAATGCCCAATCGCCTGAAGTTAGTTATGCACTGAGAAGGGCTAATCTCGCAACATTGGTTGAGGATCAAACTCTTGTTGTTAGTGTCGAAGATGATTTAATCATGTCAGGGAAGTTGAGGAGAGACCCTTCCAAATCTAAGTCTGCTTCTTCCTCCTCTTCCACCCCCGGACCTAATACTGATCCATTGGTTCAAAAACTTGCGAATGATCTCATTGCCATAAAGAAACAATTGGCTCAGCATGCTCCCTATGCAAACGTTCCAAGGAGGAATTTTCAGCCCAGAAATCATTTTCCTGCTTCTCAAACAAGGCTAGTGCTTGAAGGACCTCCTGTTAAAGTTCCTGTCAATGCAACCTGTGAAGTTGAGGAACCAGATGATGAAGAGGATAATGAAGCTTGCGAGGAGTTTGTGGAAGAAGTTGATGATGAAGTAGATGAACTTGAGGGATCTCGAGTTAATTTCTTCACCACTGAGGGCATTGATGATGGAGATGATTATGATGAAGTAGTAGTAGACATGAATAGTGAATCATACGCTGTCATGACTCGAGAGCAGACAAATCAGAGGGAGAAAGTGACGTAGCCCACCAAGAAATCTAAGGAGCAGCCGACAACTATCCCCGTAATTACAAAAAGAGGATCTCCTATCCCCGTTTCATCTACACCAAAGATGAGTCTTGTCAATTCTGCTACTAAAGTTGATAAATCTAGGATCTCAAGTGATGATAGCCCGTCCACTTCTGGGTCTTTTGATATTATTGATCACCTAAAAAAGACTAAGGTTCAAATCTCAGAGGCTGAGTATTATCAAACCCATCCCAAGGCTTTTGCTAAAATGATTCACTTTGTCAATTCCCATTCTAAAACCACCTCTAAAGGCCTTTTACCCACTCCTTCTTCTGCACCACAGCCTAGTCTGGTAGCCACTGTCACCTCACCCAATGACAAAATCAAACCATTTTATGTAACACTTCTTATAGCTGGCCATAGGCTCAGTAATTGTGTCATAGACTCAGGAGCCTCAGACAATGTGATGCCTGCTAAAGTAGCTCATGCCTTAGGCTTGACCCTCACACGCACTTATGGATCTTGTTACTCTATGGAGAGTAAGGAAGTGCCCCTGGTCGGAAGAATTAAAGAATGCACACTTCTCCAAGTTCCCGTAAAGGCGCTGTTTGTGAAGACACCAAGAACTTGACGAAGGTGCTCCTCATGCTCCTCACGTGTGTGTGATTAAATCAGAATGTCATCAAGGAAGATGAGCATGAAGTGATCAAGGAAGGTCATGAATACCCCATTCATCAAACTAATAAACATTGCGGGGCATTCATTAAACTGAAAGGTACCACTGTGAACTCGTAGTGGCCATATCTCGTACGGAATGTTGTCTTGTGAATATCCGTCTCCGCAATCCTGAGCTGATGGTACCCTGACTTAAGATCTATCTTAGAGAAAACTGTATCCCCCTTCATCTGATCAAATAAATCATCAATGTGTGGAAGGGGGTAACGATTCTTGATCGTTACTTTATTCAGCTGACGGTAGTCAATACACAACCGAAGATATCCATCCTTCTTCTTCACGAAGATTACTGGTGCACCCCAAGGGGATACACTAGGACGGATTAGTCCTTTCTCCAAAAGGCCCTCAAGCTGCAACTTGAGCTCACATAACTTAGGAGTAGTCATCCGATAGGGTGCTCGTGAGATAGGCTCTGCGCCCGGAACTAGATCTATATGGAAGTTGATCTCACGTGGGGGAGGTAACCCCTGGTAGCTCCCTTGGGAACACATTAGAAAACTCTGATAAGATGGGATGGTCATCGAGGGAAGGTCCTCTTGACTCATCCTCTGATTTGTCACTGACCGTAATAGCAAACAACTGGCAACCCCGTCGCGCACACCGCTTAAGCTGCATAGTGGAGATGGTGCGAATGGATACGGCCCTCCTAACTCCTGATATCACTGACTCTACTCCAAGATCATCTATGCAAGCAATAGTCTTATGGTAACAATCCACTCTAGCTCTGTGAGTGGACAACCAATCCATGCCTAAAATGATGCCATAAGATCCTAATGGAAGGATCCGAAGATCAGAAGTAGTGGTGAAGGGTCCCAAATCCACTACACACTCCTTAACTAAGGAGTCTACAGAAATTTTGGCTCCAGAAGCCATCTCAACGTCCCAACCACGGCCCTGCCTAACTGCCACCAGCCTACAACACTCTACTAAGGATGGTGCAATAAAAGAATCAAAAGAACTAGAATCAAATAATATAGAGGTGGAAATACCACCAATACTAGTTGTCATCTCAATCACAAGACTCGATGCTCACTGGTGGTTCTCGATCGCTACGTAGATCTGATAACTCCGTGCCGTATCTCCAACAGTAGGCTTTGAGCTCTGCGTCTTACCCTTGTTAGGGTTCTGTGGGCAATCTCTCCAATGATGTCCAACAACACCACAACCATAACAACTGCCTGGTCCTCTCCAGTGGGAAGCAGCTCCAGCTGGTACTCTAGATGTCTGAGCTACAGATCCTGACGATCTAGCTATGGACTGTTGAGGTCTCTGCTGACGAGCTCCTGCTGACTGAGCTCTCGGCGCACCTTGTGTCCTGATGGGACCCCTAGGAGGAGGCCCCATACTACATCCTCTCTGCGCATCAAATCTCTGAGGAGGTCGGTAAGGTGGGCGGGTCTGCTGCTGCTGCTGCTGTGGTGGCCTGAATGAAGCTTGCCCTGAACTTTGTCCACCCTGTGGAGGAGGAACTGACCCCTTCGACCTACCATCCTACATCTACTGGATATGGCTCCAAACTCTGTCTCTAGCCTGTTGCGTCTTCCCCCGTGTCTCCTCTGCAATATAGTCCTTTTCCACGGCCTCTGCTAATGTCCGTGGATAGCGAATGCGCACTACGCCACCTAAATCCAAGTTTAGGCCCCGGATGAACCTGTGAATCCGTACCTACTCATCCTGCATATAGTCGATGTACTGGAGTAGGTCCAGAAATCAACTCTCATACTCAGCTACTGTCATCGATGCTTGACGGAGGTCATGAAACTCATCTATCCGTTGTTGTATAAATCTCCTGGGTAAATACCTACTCCTGAAACGCTCCTCAAATAGCTCCTAGGTAATCATCTCCGAGTCAACATGGAGCTTCTGCTCCTCGGTCCTCCACTAGACTCCTGCTCCATCCTTCAGAAGATGGATTGCAACACGAGCTTTTGTGTTGCTAGTACAAGGGTAGAGCTTGAAGCATCCGCTCAAGCTCACCAACCAGGCCTCTACCTGAAAACCGCTGTATCACCCGAATAGTGAGATGGTCGTAGCTTCAGGATCTCCCTGATATGGTCTGCAGCTAACGTATGACGAATCCTAGGTCTCTCTCGTATGCTACTCCCTCTGTCCTAGGGCTCCGAGACTGTCCCATGTCCCGAGATCCCGTCCCCATGTCCTCTCTCGTGGTGACTCGCACGGAAGTTCTCGCCTATGCTCCTCGCTGTGTTGAGGGGATACCTGGGCATCTACTGATGGCTCCAAACTATGTCTTGCAAATCGTCCTCCCAAGGGCTCTCCGCGTATAGCGGCATTGACATCCTAGAGTGTCTGTAAGATCTGAGGTAGAATGGCTGCTACAGCCTGCTCTGGCGGTGGTATATCTAGGTCTATATGAAGAGACCCCTCGCCCAATCTGCGCCTCCTGCATAGATCAAGGCGAGAGTTAGTTCATTGTTCTAGGTCTTGTGCCAGTTTTCTAAATTTGTTGTTTCCTATAATTATCAACATTGTGGTTTTATATATTAAAAGAATCAACTCTGCACTAGGTTAAATGTTCATGTTTCATGTTTTCTACGTGTGCCCAAGGGTCCAAGCTTTGAACCCACGGCTCTGATACCAAAGTGTGATGCCGTGAAAATGATGACGATCCAAGAACTTGCTTCCACAAACATATAACCCGAAAATGTGACTAAATTATATTAATTAATTTATTTATTTAGGTGTATGATTAGAAATCAATCCTTTTATACAAAACTAAGTGTACTAAGCGTTAGTAATAAGGAATAGAAAAATCTTAATTTATATTTAATCATATAGATGTATATAATGTAAGTTTAGCTAAATACATATTTCATTGTTAATTAGGAAGTTCAAAATCCATCTTTCATACTAGGTTAAATGTACTAAGAATGTGAAAATGTTTATAATATTGTATTCATTCAAAATTACTTTCTTTAATGTAGGTTATACATATTTGAAAAATGAACAAAAAGACAAGAGTTTTTTTTTTTTTTTTTACAAGGGGAAATACATTCAAAATTTGGTTTGAATTCATGGTTGGGGGTGGGTGGCTCCTGCCATATCATTAAAACTCATCCCCTTGCATGCTAGAGACTCCCTGTTGGGCCGCACACCTCCATTTATTCCCCTTTGGATTTGTAAATCTTGAACCCTTCTCGTGGTCTACCTACCATTAATACTCTACCCCGTCTGCGTGGAAAGAAGTGTTGGTTCTAGATGAAGCTACAGACTAGTGAGGCAGGCGTGCTATCCCATTCCACTCAACCCTGGCCGTGTGAGCTGTTATGGGGGTTAGAGATGAAGCTACAGCTAGTGAGCAGGCGTGTTACTTCGCTGCATTCGGCCTTGGCACGTGAGTAGATGTGATGATTATAGATGAAGCTACAGGCGAGTGGAAAGGCGTGCTACCTCCTTTATTTGGTCTTGCGAGGTGTGATCTGGTCGGAATCCACAAAGAATAATGCACCTGCAATGATGATAAGCCAGGTGCATGGAGGCATGTTGCAAAGTATGGCGAAAGCCTTTTTGAGTGCTTCTAACAAGCATGTTGTCCAACTATGTTGTTATCATCTGCTCATGATCGAATGCATCCTCAAATTTGGGATTCTTCTTCAAGATATTTTTACCAAAATCGATTAAGGAACAGTGAGAGTGTTACGAGGAGACCTGATGAAATTTATTTCAAAGATCTTCCATTGAGACCTTACCTGTTTTACGAGGCAGCTCGAGGAAGAGAATCTCACAGAGGTGGATCTGTTTCATATCAGAATATTCATGAAGCACGGTTTGCTTTTGCATTATATGAACATTTCAGCGTAGAGGTGGATCTATTTCACATCGGAATATTCATGAAGCACAGTCTGCTTTGCATAATATGAGCTCGCAAAGCCTGCTGGTTCGCTGATTCGGCGTGTCCTGGTCTTGGGAGGCTTATAAAAATACATAAAGATACGTAGGTTTATTTATATATATAACTATTATCATTTCCTTGGCTATAGTTGTATTAGTATACTTTTGTTAATATATATAAAAAAGTATTAATAGTACATTAATATTAATATAATTTAATAATAATAAATCCATTAGTTTTAGTATTACTTAAATATGAATAATATTTAAAATATTAGTACCTTTATTAGGCATTAAGGACATATGGGTATTAAACTTAATAAGTTTAGAGCTTTACATTGAAATTTCTTTCTACACAATTTGATAGGCGTTGTACAGATTTCAAAATCGATTTGATTTTCTTTCCCTTAATAATTTGCAAATAGTTTTACAATGAATTCTTAAATGAGGGAGAACATAATAGAGCTAGAACATTAAATTACTTCATTGGCATATTGAAAACTATTTAAAACTTAAGTCTTTCCATCAACAATACAAGAAGAGATAATGCACTAATATTCCCACTTTTCAATACATCTCTTTTAAGTAACAAAATGAAATTTAATATATTTTTTTGTAAATTTCCCAACATTCCTCAAGAGGGTTTCAACAATATTTCCATTAAGTTTTAGAGTAAGAACTACTAACATTTCAACAAGATCAACACACTCATATGAGGTTCCAAGCCAAGTTAAAGGAGAATAAATAAATTGTCTTTCCTTCAACTTTCAATTCCATCCACATTACAACCTTACTAATGAAGATCAATACAACTTTCCTTCAACATCTTGTTACAACATTTTCCACTTAATGTGGGAACATTTTACAATAATGGAAGCTAAAATACAAAGCAATATTACACTTTCCTCCACTCTAAGTGGGTAAAAATACAAGGTAGTTTCACATTTTCATCAACAAGGCTCCAATGCTACAAACATCAACAAGGTAGCTCCTCCAATAGTTTGCTTGATTCACAACAAAATAAGGGGAGAGGCAGCTCTCTCCTCCCAACCAAGATACCCAATGGAGAAGAGAAGCCATCCTCTCCATTGGCCCCCAAGCCCCAACCACATTACAATGGGAGAAAATCCAACTCATGGCAACTACTAGCTTCCACATAACTTAACATGAAATTTAACATTCATTCCAGAATCCTTCAAAACAAAAACAACAACTCAACAAGAGGGAAACAATCAAAACAACAAAGTCACAAGGCTTATCAAGAAATCCATAAGAGTAAGACCTATGGGGAGGCCACTTATGCCTCCCAATGGGAATGGGTGCCACCTAAAAGCCTCCAATGCAAAACACATTACCCCTCACAACTCTTATGCCTCCCTCAAGTACCCCTTATCCCTCCATCCACTCTTATGCCTCCCTCAACTCTTATGGCTCCCCCAAAGTAAGAACAAGAAGAAAATGCAAGCATTTCTCATACTAGGTGGGCACCCAACCCAAACTCCCTCCTCAAGAAAATGATCTCTTATGCCTCCCTCAAATAAAACTCCCCATAGTCTCCTCCCACTCCCAACTTAGGCATTCTACCCATTCCCAACAAGCATTTCAAACAACAACATTCAACACAACATAAATATACATTCATATAACAAAAAAGAAACATAATACAAACAAAGGTGAAGCTCCTACCTTTCCATGGTAGAGCTTGCTCCAAGTATGAAGTCTCAATTCCCTCCAAAGGTCAAGCAAGCATCCACAAGCTCCAACAAAATCCCACAAGTATCAACAAGCTCCAAAAATCCACAAACTCCTTCAAAATCCTCTCCTCTCCAAAATACAAGAGACTAAAAATGAAACCTCTAACCCCCAAAACAAACAAAAGGATCAAATAAATAGAGAAAAGAGAGGGAGGGATGATGTGGCTCCAAGTAGGATGCCACCTCCTTTTCCCTCCACTCCACATCACTTGGTCAACCTCATATTCCAATGCACCATTAATAAGTGGTTGAAAGAAAGGCAAGCACCTTACACACTCCATCTAAGCCCACTTCCCCAAAGGACAAAATTAAATTTTTGAAAGAAAGTGCAATTAATATTTTACCCTTTTATCCCCCCAAAACACCTAAAAGACCCTAAATTTGGCCTTCCAACCCATAGGTAGGGTTGGCATGAGGTTTTAAGAGGTGTGGGACAAGTTTGACTTGTCCCACAAGCTTTCAAATTTGGCCTCTAAGGCCAAATTCGAGTTTCCCATGTGGGGTAGAGTGTGCTACACTCAAAACTCAAACACACATCAATCCACACAAAATCCAAAGTAAATCAAGCCTAATAAATGAACTCTCTTTTGGTCATATCTTTTAATTAGTTTAGGACAAATTCAAATTAGCTTAATTAAGACACTACAACCCATGACTAATAAAGGGGTAAACACCAATCCAAAGGATATGAATAATAACACAAGTAAAATTTCACTTACTAAGAGAAACACATACTAACATAATAGAAAGGGAAAATTAAAACAAAACAACACATGACCCCTAGGTCACAATTTTCTCCTAACCAAATAATTCTAACACACACACAATTACTTGTTGCCATGGTGACCTTAGTTGGATGCTTCTCGAATTCCGATGTGGTTGGTCTCCACTCCCCAATATTGTTGTGAATATAATATACCTGTAGAATAGAGAATACCTCCTTCGGCCTGTTGGCCGCATTAAAATATTCATGCCAAATATACAATATAATATAAAATAAATGACACATGATTTACTATCATTTATGCAAGTACGATATCACTTACACTTTCTAGCACATTTCTATTCCACATTTCATTTATGTCAAAGCGATCATCACATTAATCCAATTATCAAGTTCTACTCAATATGATTAAATATAGCACATGTCATAATTAAAGATAAATAACCATGTCAAAAGTATATAATTATCATCATCAAATGTCCACCAAGAGACCATATGCATCATAAAAGATCAAATCAATAATAGTCCAAAGTCCATGATATTTACTAGCATGCTAAATCAAGAAGCCATAATAAATCCATAAGTGAAGTAACCACTCTAAAAACAACAAAACAAAAATGGTGTTAAAGGGAAGTGGGCACTACATTCTTCCTATTTGCAAAAATGCCCAATGTAGAATTTGAGGGTTAGGAATTGAGAGAGCTCACTTATCATTGAGGATATAGCTCTGTGAGTAGTTTTCTCCTTAATTGCCCTAACTTGGGAATCAAACCTATGACGTCTAATCATCAAGGTTGATGGTTCAACTAATAGGCATTTACAAACATGCACTTTGCAAAAGAATTGATTCAAACCTTCAATAAAACATACATGCGGGACATGAAAAGACAACATACAAGAATCTTTGTGTTGGGCGGTGGTTATGAAACCACCGCCCAACAAAGAGCGGAAGTTATGTTTCCCAAAAATAGAACCTTTAATACATGCATTTTTCAACAATTTCTACTTAGGTTGGTGTTTCAAGGAAATGTTACTCAAAATTACATAAACATCAACTCATTTCTCTATTTTTTCTTTTGTAATAAAATGTAAAATTTGAGTATAACATCAACTAAAATTCATTCTCTTTCACATATTCAATCTTGCCAACAAAACAACAAAGAACTCAACAACACTTCCTTTCAATAACATCTTTCTTTTCCATATATATATATATATATATATATATATATATATTTTGAATAACATACAAATTTAGGAGAGTTTCATTTCAAGAAAACTATACAACTTAAGCTTTCTCCTTTCACTATAACATTACAAATTTGAATAAATGAAATATACAAAGCCTTCTTTTGATAATACAAGATTTACAAACTTCCACTCTAAGTGGGAACAATATGGTCAAATTACAACATAGAGATTCTTCCAATGGTTCAAACAAAAATCTTCATTTCAATGTCTTCTCCCAACTTTTAGCTTTCAAACTTGCATCCTTCAACTCTTCAAAAAATTGGATCACAATACAAAGAAAGGGGAATAGGCGATGCTCTCCCCCAACCTTTAAACCAATAAGAAGAGAAACCATCCTCCTTATTGGCCTCCAAGCCCCAATCAAAGAATAATGGGGAGTATAATGCAACTTTGACAACCTTTACAAAAATGGCTTCCACAAAACATACAATCCACGAAACATACAATCCACAAAACATACAACACATTCAAATGGACATACTCAACAATATTTACAACTTTCCAAAAACCACATAGGCTTGACATCAAGCCAAAAGGAGCAAGGAATATGGGAACCACCTCCTTTTGCCTCCCAAGTGAAGTAAGAGTTCCACCCAAAATCCTCCATGTGCACAATACAAAACATTCAAATACATCCTTATCTCTCCCCTTGCAAATATGCAAAAATATTTCTATGTTTTCCTTTTCACTCCCCATAGGTGGAACTCCTAATCACACTCCCTCAAAAATGCATGCCTCATAACTCCCTTTTCCCTCCCCAATGGTCCCATACTTCCATCTCCCACTGCTTTCTTAAGGCAAGATATCTAACCCCAATATAACACATTCACAAAAACTATGTAAATACTCGTACAAACACAATTTTCACATCCAAATACATAAATAAAGAAATAACAAAGGTGAAAATCCTACCTCTCCATTAAGCTTCCAAAAAATTCACTCCAACATACTTTCAACACCTTCAAACCAATCATAATCCAAAATGAAACTCCAAAAAGGCTCCAAACATGTAACTCAAGACCAAACTTCTAAAAGTGCAAGAGAAGAAATAAGACAAGTAACCCAAAATTCTTCAAATCCAATCAATAAATAGAAATTAGATGTGAGGATGATAGGGCAGCTCCATATAGGATTCCATTTCATCATTCCTCCATTCCAACACACAAGTCAAACATTAAGCCCAAAGTAATTAAATGCACATGTAAGACTTATGACATATCCACATGACACTCTAACTTGCACACCATGCTTACCGAGGACAAAATTAAATGTGGTAAGTGAAAAGTAAAATTAATGACCATTTTTACACTCTAAAATACATAATTAAGCCTACAATTATCTCCCCATACCATATGTATAGTTGTTGAATGAATTTAAGAGGCATGGGATAAGCTTAGCTTGTCTCACAAGTCTCCAAAAAGCCTCCCAAATCAAAATATGAATTTTTAGTTGATAAAGAATACATAACACAAAATCACACACAAATATAATTTACATCCATAAGATTTCAAGGACCATCTACCCAATTTATTGCCCACATGTCATATCTTCTCTTTGAAAATAAAATTTAGCTAAACTAGTTAATTAAGGTACATTAGCAAGTGTAATAAAGTGACAATATTGCCCAAATAATTAAACACGTGCACAAAAAATTAAAACAAACAAAATTTAAAGGAAAAGAACACATTACACCCATCACCACATAAATGAGACTAACCCCCATGGGAACCTCCTAATAAAGTATGCAACAACACACCATAACATTATACACAAGTTGTCAAATTTTGGCCATGTTGCACAACACCCAAAATCCTTATGTGGTTGGTCCCCTATCCCCTTTCAATATATGTGATAAAATGTCCCTACAACACAAACAAAATACCTCTCTCGGCCTTGCACCGTATCAATAACATCGAGAATAATATACATATAGAAATAAATAATCGTCATCCAAAATTAGAAATTCTATCATCTATCATCATTCAATTTATTTCAATTTTAACATCCATAACATTATAATTCTAGTAAAAATATCCAACATAGGCTAAAAATCCATAATATGACATGTTAGTATAAAAATCAAAATATCGCAAATCAAAATATATATCTCGTCCATCGTCATCCTCTAGTGCATCATAATCAAAATGTGAATCACAACATGTCAATAGTCCAAATATATGCATAGTCTATCATCTACTGATCAAAATGTCTAAGTATCAATCCAATAGTAATATCATCAAAATGAAAATAGTGTCGAAGAGGAGTGGACACTACAAATCCCCTCAAGGACGCCATAAACATGGCATTCATGGTGGCCCCGAAGCCTTAGGCAGTAGGAGTAGTGGGGAATTAATCCTATAGGTACCTCTATGGGAGGGACTCGATCCCCGATAACCTTTAAGGAAAGAAATGGCAGCGCGCCATTCACACCTACAATGTCACTTACGTAAACAAGTCACCGGTTGTTCCTCCGGAGCCTTTTGCCATTGATTACAGAATAGAAAACATGACAACCAAGTTTAGCAACAATAAAATTACCATCTTCTTGATGTGGACTCTCTTGAACAATAAAACAATTATAAATCATGTGTGGCGAGACCAACTCGTAGGTCAAGGGCTCGGTCCCTCAAAACCATAAATTTAATTCTTTGAATTTTTAGAGCTCGAGGAGTTTCAATCTCAAGACTGAGTCCCATATGTGGCTCAGGCATTCCTCATATTGTTCTAAAAATGTGTGTTTTGTTTTCGGTTTTAAACATGGTTGTTTAATCATATGTTAAATAATGTGATTTTTTGCTAGTTATGAAAAACATGATTTTTAGAATTGTACTACTCTCGTGTCCCTTAAGCAACATAATATTTCAATCCAGACTACCCACTACTTCTAGTGTTATTAGGGGTTGATGTATGTTATAGTAACTGAATTTAGAATGAGGATTATTTCTAGTAGTGTACATTGAATGTTTTTAATAGTTCTCCTTTTGTGTTCCAAGAAAGGTCCTCTCTGTCATGGACCTTGAATTACATGGCCATGGTTATCTCTAGGGATTTGATTATCTATGCTACTATGTTAAAAAATTGGACAAGATATGATTTGGATCCATAATGTGTGATTATGTATTGTTGAACTTCTTGTCCTTACATGCAGGGTCATTTCTAACACCTTAGCACCTACATATTTTAACTTTGAATCTCTATTACTAGAATTCATACCATAAATTTGTATAGGCGAGATCACTCTTCTACCAATGGACTCCTGTACCTAGAATTTGAGGGTTGATCTTATCTCTTCCATGTTGAAAAACATGGTAGACTAGGATTTGGACCCATGACCATGCTCTAGTCTATGGTATTCACTATTGTTAAGTTTTTTAGCCTTTAACATGATGCATGGTTCTTTTTGGATTTTAGATTGATTTTTTTGCACCATGAAGCTGCCCCCGGTGCCTCCCTCACCCTCACCGCATGGTTAAGGTAACACTCATGTGGAGCTCCTACTTGTCACCACCATAATTCGGACACAAGACCACCTTTTTACCAAAGTATACCTCTACCTTGAACTATTTTCCCTTCCATGACAGGGGTTTTTGAGGATTTCAATTGTTTTTATTCCATTTTTAAAGTTAGATAGGCTAGGATTTGGACCTAGTACCATGCTTCAACTTGTGGGATTCTCTACTGCTGGGTTTCTTCTCTCTTGGATGCATGGTTATCTCTAGTAATGATTGATCAATTATGAGGGTACCATACTTCAAATTGTGGGTTTTTTTAATTATTGGGCCTCTTCTCTCTGCATATAGGGTTCTCTCTAAGAGCATTGATTTATCACTTATGACACTTCCCTTAAGTGAAACTATAGTTGAGCTCTCAAATATCCTCCAAACTAAGCTCCAACACCGGCTTTCATACTTGGAAAATTTGACCAATTGGGATGCGAGTCTAAGACCACCTTCCACCTAGTGGGCTTCCCTTTCTTCGAGATACTTGCCCTTAAATAACACGTCTCTACAACACTCAGACTTATATATTTAACCCTTCCTTTCTTGTAGTAGGGTTTTCTAGTTTACAACAACAAAATTCACCAATATTACATTTTGTTCTGTGAATAAGCATTTCTTATGATAAGTGTGTCTCATAACATTCACTAAGAGGAAATTTTTTTATTCTACTTTTTTGTTATTGGGTACAAATCTATTGCATTAAATTCACCCAAGACTTGCACATTATCTTCACCATTTTCAACAATGGTATATGTCTTCGAAGGCATGTTAACACGGTTTAACACACCCAATGAACCTATAATATTACAAGAAATGTACAAATATTGAGGGTTCTAGGCCCACATGGGTGTGAAGCTTAAACCTAGGCCTACCGTGTGTGACAACCCATCTCTAGAGAAATACCTAGCCTTTAGATGAAATTATTTTCCATCCTATTATTAGCTTCATTTGAGAATCTATGCTTTGTTTTTAACTCTTATTAGTCTCCTCCATGTGTACTCTCTCAATGATAACTTATGTATTCTATTTTCCCTTGTAGAAAAAGATTTTCAATATTTTTGGCAAAACCACAAGTTACATATATCCATCAGTTCATATATAATAGACTTGAGAAACTTTATAAAATAGACTTGACATGTATATTGATTACATAAAAGTAAACATGAAGCAATAATCTCATTAGGTGGTATATAAAGAAGAAAGAATATTTAGCTAAAATGTGTCTTTGGGTTTTCCTTTAATTATTCCAGTGAAGGATGAAGAGATGGTACGTTCACTACAATTCAAAAGAAGTTGTTAAAGTCTATTATGTGTTGGAAAGATACTTTCAGATAGGCTTTTCTTTATCACTCATAATAACGAGAAAGTCCTGGAACATATAACATTATACACCATCATAAGCCATTTCCATGATTCCATCCCTCAAACCTTTCGAATGTCTTTCCATGTGGAAAATAATATGAGAATGGTGAATAATTTGTAAATAATGAATAGGTATATAATCTTGATTAATTTATTAATGTTCAAGAAAATCAATTACAAAATGAATGACTACAATATTTATAGATATTACATAGTCATGTACAAACAAATAAGGAGTTGCAACTATGCAACAATAATACAATCCCATGTATAGATAAATCCAAAATTATGGTTTAAACAATATATACCCATATAATAATTATAATAGTGACAAAAAAATTTCTACGGGAATACTATTCCCATTATAAACAATTTAATGTTAACACCAAACTATAACAAGTTACCACAATGTAAGAATTAACTAAGGTAAATGCATAATTAACCTAGTTTACCTAACATTTCCCCCTTAATTTTTCATTACCTCAAGGGATGAGGAGAGGAAATCTCTGAAAAATTCAAAATTTTCATGTGCAAGCGACTTTGTTAAAATATTTACACGTTATTCAGCTGTTGGACAAAATTGAAGTTTTATGTTGTGTTTCAATACATGCTTGCATACGAAATGTACATGTATCTCAATGTGCTTTTTTCTCTCATGAAAAACTGGATTGTGAACAAGTTTGAGAACACCTTCATTGTCAAAATACAAGGTGGTTGGCTTGTTCTGTGGTATTCCAAGTCCTTCTAGTATGCGACGTAGCCATATCACTTTATATACAACTTCACCGCGTAACGATACTCGAATTTTATAGAAGAGTGAGAAAAAAGTGTTGTTTCTTACTTCCCCATGATATTGGTCTAGATTTCAAAAAGAAAACAAATCTCGAAGTGCGATTTGTGTCATCAATATTACCTACATGATCTGAATACGAATATCTTGTCAAGAAGAAGTTTTCGTTCTTCTTGGATTCTAGACCAATATCTACTGTACCCTTGAGATATCTCAAGATCCACCTTGCTACCTTCTAATGAAAAAATCTAGGTTCCTGCATGAACCTGGAAAGATAGCTCACCGCAAAGATGATATCTAGTCTAGTGTACAAAGTCGTCGTAAATGAGACTCCTAATCAACTGAAAATAGAGAGTTATATTTACCATGGGAGTTAGATCCGAACGAGATAATTGCAATGTGTTCTCCATAGGTGTAGTAATAGGTGTGTAATCCATCATCTTGAATTTATCGAGCGTTGTCTTGGTATACTTCAACTAAGAAATAAATATGTGATTCTCTTTCTGTCATACTTCTAATCCAAGACAATAGTGCATTAGCCCGAGAAGTGTCATGTTGAACGATCGGTTAAGATATTTCTTCATTGCATCGATCATCTTCACTAAACTGCCAATGATTACTAGATCCTCAACACAGAACAACAACAATCACAATCTCCCCCTTGATTTTTGAGGTAGAGATTGGGATTGTATGGATTTCTGAAAAATCCATGTTGTACGAGATGCTCATCAATTTTGATGTACCAAGCTCGGGGTGCTTGTTTAAGGCCATACAGAGATTTCTGTTCTATATACCTTTGTTTCTTGACTAGGTACAACATATCCCTTAGGTTGAGTCATGTAGAATTCTTGTAGATCTCTATTTAGAAAGGAAATTTTTATGTCCATCTGATGGACTTTCCAACCAAACTATGCAGCTAGAGAAAAGATCATCCTGATCATTTTGATCTTAGTTGTGGGAGAAAATGTCTCCTCATAGTCTATGCCTTCTTTTTGTGTGTACCCCTTTTCTACCAGTCTTTATTTTTACTTGTCTATGGTCCCATACACTTTTACTTTGTTTTGAATATCCATATAAAACCAATGGGTTTATTCCCTGGTGGAAGATCGACAAGCTGCCAAGTGTTATTTTTCATCATTGATTGATACTTAGCATCCATGGCATCTTTTTAAGATTTTTACTTGTAGGGATTCTTGGACTATAGTTGGCTCATTAGATATAATAACTCTACTCATCAAAGTAAATTTTACTTCTTCTCCGCTTTATTGTGAGTCCTAGATCCAAAGTGGTGGATGTATCTAATGGAGCATCCAATTTTGCATCTCGTATCATGCTAGCATATGACTTGGGTATATGATGAACTCGATGCCATGGGTTGTGGTTCTATCTGATCATCACCATCATCCCCATCATCCCCATCATCACTTTGTCATCATCAATAACATCAAATTATGTTTTTACAACAGTGAAAAATCTACATCGGGTGAGTCCGAGGAGGAATATCTCGCTTCCTTTTTCTCAAAAACTCAACATCTCTACTTGGTGTAGACTTTCCTAGTCTTTGGATCCATCAATCTATACCCAAGAGTCTCTTCATTGTAGCCAATGAAGATAAGTTTTTGTGATTTCATATCCAACTTCTTTCTGTTCTGCTTGGGTATGTGCATGCTTGCTTTGCACCCGAATACTCTAAGGTGTGCAACAAATGGTTTCCGCTTTGACCATGCTTCATATAGCGTTAATCCATCAAGATTATATGTGGGAAATCTATTCAAATAATAAATTGTTGTCTTTGGTGCTTCTACCCAAAATGTCCTCGTTAATCTAGAATCATCAATCATGCAACGTAACATTTCCATGATAGTATGATTTCTTCTCTCAACAACACCATTATGTTGCGGTGTGTGTGGATGAGGCATTTGTCGATGAATCCTGTGAGCTTGTAGGTAGGCTTTGAAATCGGGTTCTTGGTGAGTTCCCCCTAATATGAGTAGAGAGATCTGATGTAATGACCAGTCTCATTCTCAACATCCACTTTGAACTTCTTGAAGGTCTCAAAAGCATCACTTTTCTTATGAAGACAATATATCCACATTTTTCTCAAATAGTCATCAACACAAAACATGAAGTATTGAAATCTAGAATGAATTGGTTACATCACATCGCAAAGATTGACATGAACCAGATCAAGCTTATCATGAGCTTGATAAGTACTCTTTTGGAATGAAGCTATGTGTTGTTTTCCTACTAGGAAATGATGACAATTATTTGTATCCTTCTGGAGAGATGGCAATCCTTTTACCATATTGTACCAGTGAAGTGTTTTGAGATACTTGAAACTAATGTGACCAAGTCTTCGATGCCTTAACTATGTAGAGGTAGAATTCTTAGCCATAAGTGCTCAATCATCTTTGTGGATAAAATCAAGCTAGAACATACATCCCCATTATAGGATTTTGTAAAAAAAATTGAGCCTCTTAATTTGTCTCGAATTAAACACACTTTCTTGCCGAATTACTATCAAAGTTAATTTTCAAATTGTGATCTAGAAGGTGAATTACGATAGTAGGTTTTGTGTTAACCTAGGGACATATAGTACATTTGATAGTCTACAATTGCGTGAACCAAGAGGTAGATAA
This sequence comes from Taxus wallichiana var. yunnanensis, assembly GCA_018340775.1. NCBI lineage: Eukaryota > Viridiplantae > Streptophyta > Pinopsida > Cupressales > Taxaceae > Taxus > Taxus wallichiana. Next base: position 904,955,565 of record CM031235.1, on the reverse strand, counting down.
ATGTTCCCAATACCTTGTATTGTGTATGAAGAATCATCACCTAATGAAACATGGTTTTTCGAAGGTGTGTCCCTCATTGTGGTAAACTAGTCTTTGTGGCTAGTCATGTGTCGAGTGGCTCCTGAATCAACATACCAAATATCACTAGAAGATGTGGAAGGTTCACTTGATTGAGTAGTGTACAAGAAGTCTTCATTATCTGAATGTTCTTCTTGCTTAGCTATATTTCCTTGTTGATGGGGTTTTCTTCGCCAGTTCCCCTTCTTCTACCCTTGATTGTAGTTTGAATATCCCTTATGAGATTGCTAGTGTTGAGGTCTATAATTACTTGATGAATATTTCTTATAGGTATTGAACTAACAATCTTTTAACTCAAGTCCTCTTTTACAGATATTGCATTTCTTATTTTTTTGCTTGTCCCCTTGCTGATGCTAATTTTGGGACTTTTTATGAAATTTTTCTTTTCCTTTTCCTTTCCATTTTTGATGAGAAGAAAGTGTCTTCTCCTCTTCATCATCTTTATTGTACATTACTTCCTCTTGTTGCAGTAGATTCACTAACTTGTTGAAACTATTGTTTGATCTGAAAAGTTTAGTGTCGTCACAAAAATGTGGTATGAAGGAGGGAGTGCTCTTAGAAAATTTGGAGCGAGAGCTGTATTTTTGACCTCCTCTCGCACGGCTAGATATGAAGTCCTTAATTATGCAACTCTTCTTAAGAAAGCTCCTATTTTCTCATTTTGTTTGAACTTCAGTGCGTGTAAATGACTCTGTAAATTCAATACTACATTATTATTCTTGGTATTGTATAATGTGATAAACTTATCTCACTCTTCTTTGGATGATTTGGCATCATGAATGTGGGGTTTCTCGTCGTCAAACACTACAAATAAGATTATCACCTTGATCTTCCGATCATATCTATCAAACTATCATTGTTGTGTTGTATCAATTGCTGATCTCGTTAAATAACCATCCACAACATTCCAAATCTCTTCAAACTCAAGTTGTGTTTTGATCTTTTTCTTCCGGATGTATAGTTGTCTTTGTGTGCAAGTGTTGTTTTTAAACTAATGCTAATGTAAACAAATACTAACACCTAAATAGTCTTAATTAACAAGAATTAAACAACATTATAAACACCATCATGATAAGAATTAATCAAGGGTTAGATGCTAACAATTATCAATACAAAACTATGAAATCAACTATGTTAAGCACCTAAATATCCTCTATTCTCTAACAACATATAAATGAAGGAACCTAGGTAGGTACCATGGCTATCAAAAACAGTTGTCCTTAATGTTCCAAGAACCTAGGAATGGGGGCTAATCAAAGTTGGGCTACAAGACCCTTTTGACACCTCCCATATGACCCAAGCACTTTAAGAAAGAGGCTTAACTCTTCAAGATGATGAACACTCAAGAAGACAAGGTGCAAGCTCTTAGTCTCTTTGCTATATGGTTTACATTTGCTCTCTAAGGATGTTAGGTGTAGGTATAAAGGTAGAAGGAGGGCTCCTTATATAGCCCAATGGATAAATGAAACACTTCATCCCTTTGCATGTGGGATAAATGTAAAACATGATTAGGAATGGATAAGGTTGCTTTATTAAAGGTAACCTTACTTTAGAAGCATTTAATTTATGCTTAGTAAGTCATGTGAGTTGGGGGGTGTTTTAATTAATCAAAGGTGATTAACTAATAGGTAGATGTAAGCTTATAGAAGATAATTAGAAGAATATTAGTACGATTTAGGCTATTAGAAGGGGATTGAATCAATTAAATATTGATTTATTGGTTAAATCGAAGGAAAGCTAATTAATTAATAATAATTAATTACTCTAGGTAGAAGGGGTGATTTATTAATGAAAGGTCGTTAATTAGGTATTTGTTGGATAGGCAACTTAATTAATTAGTTTAGTGTAATTAATTAATGATGATATGAGAGAAAATGAGTGCTTTTGATGATATGTCGTTGATTTATGAGAAAGATGATAATTAACGCAATTAAAGTATTTAAATTCCTTGGGCGTAATTATGGGTGTCTACATTTTCCCCTCTTTGGGGTGGCATAAGTGACGCCACTTTAAAGATAGTAGACAGTGGAATTTTGAAGAGGTAGAAGAAACATTAGTAGAAGTGAGAGATGCCCCTTGAGTGTCGATGGGGTGATGAAAGAAGATGATCGATGATCGAAAAAGGTGAGAGATAGATAGAAGAATGGGAAGAGGCAAGATGCCCCGGTAAGATGGAAGAATAGGGGTGAGAGGAAAGCGATGTAGAATGAATATGAAGGAGGGGAGAGAAGAGCTTATCCTCTAGCCGTTGTGTATTGAAATTTTTTTGATGTCATCATATTGCCATAAGAGCTATGTCATCTGTCCTTATGAAAAATATAAGCATACGACAAAGGTAGAATGACATGAAAAGCCATACTACGAATGATTGTCCATTACTGAAAACACCAACTCCATGCAACATACAAAATGCAATGTAATACGAGAAAGTGAAAGATGCCTAACTCCATGTAACATACAAAATGTAATGCAATACGAGAAAGTAAACAAGCTAAACTAATAGAGAAACATAATATAATGTTTTTATTATCGAGCTTCAGTTACGACCTATGCAAATTAACGAAAAGGGTTGATGATGGTGCCCAAGCAAGAATACATGCGAGGGGAATAACGGAGGACACTTGGGTCCGATGGAAATGTAATGTGCACTATGAAACAAGATGCTTGTAACTCATTGTGCCCTAATGTACAGACAATGTAAACAACCTAGCTTTTTTTTATGGAGGTAGATCAAGATGATCTTCCAGACACACACATAAACAAGTGAGAACCAAAAAGTGACGTTTTGTAGGATGATTTTCAATTTTTAGAAGTTTTCTGAAACATATTTGAATGTTTTTTGATGATTTTTTTCTCTAACATATTTGAATGTTTTGGTTGATTTTAAAAGTTTTATGAAACTATGTACAGGAAGATGAGAAAGCATGGATGCCCCCAACAATAGATGGGATGTACAAGGGCATAAGGCCATGTGCGTACCATAAAGGTGAAGATGCAAAAATGTCCCAACGATAAGGTGGGAGTATTCAAAGGTAAACTCTTCACAGGTAGAAGCGGGACCCAAGGCCATTATGGATAGGTTCAACATGATGATGAACATAAACCAATGAAATGTTGGGAAGAAGCAAGGATGCCCCTAGCGTAAGTTGGCCTAAGAGCACGTGATAGAAAGGAAGGAGAAGATTATTTTTGTGGAAGGGGACAAAGGTGTCCGCAAACATGGAAAACAAGTAACCTTATACACATGGATGTTCTAAAAGTAGAAGAACGATGTGAATGATATGAATGTAGCTTAGAAGCCTCACGGTGAAGAAGTGATTAGCCAAAGAAATAAATCATGAGACAAGATATCGACTAGAGTAAGAGTCCGAACAAGGTCCAAAAAAGACACTTGGTAACATACTAATCATGTTTACTTATAGAGATCCGGTGTGTGCACGTGGAATTTATTACCTCAAGGGAATATTTAAAAGAAAAGAAGATGACGAAACCCTAGCCAATGTGTAGGAATGATTTATTATGAAAGGTGATTTTGTGAATGGATGGTGAAAGGATAGCCATACATTGCTCCGCTGCCAGCCAAGAATTCATAGCCCCGACGGAGATGTATTTAATTCTAATTGCAACATTTCTCTATCGCTACCAAAGGCGTCCATAGCCCCAATAGAGATTATTGGAAATACCCCACGAGAGAGTTATATATCAATTTGATTTTTCTTTGTAGCTTTTAGATTATGATGTTTGATTGAGATTATTTTGTTATCTCGAAAACTTATTTCATCTCTCTTGTTTGACAAGGGGTTAAGAACCACTGATGGCTTGATGGAAGGAGGTGGAAGTGCTTACGATGACGACATTGGCTAGTGTCAACAAATATGTCCAAAAGTTCTTCGCAACAAGTTTATTAGATGTTGAATGTGATAGGATCTCTAAAAGGTCAGTCGTTCTTTAATTTACCAAGGTGATAAAAGACCAGGGTCAAACAGATACCATAGAGATAAATGTCACAAAATGCATGCGAATAAGCTAACCAAAATATCACCAAAGGGATGAAAATGGCAGGAATACTTGCAAAAGAATAACAAGGAAGGGAAGAAATAAATATCTTTGTACCTTTGATTTTTGTTGTGTTTTCTCAATGTTTGTTTTTTTGTATTTTTGAATTGTTTTTTTATAAATATTTTTGACAGTTTTTTGGACCGTTGGGACTAACAAAGTCACTCTATGTGATAGGATCCAACAACGATGTTTGCGATTTCCTTGATAAGGGAGACTAAGTGTGTTTGTTTATCAAGAGTCATGTTTTCCCCGATCTTAATGATCGTGGTGAGTTCACACTCAACAAAGGACTGTGATTTATCCTGAAACATGGATTTTGTATGTGGGAGCTTGAGTTACCTATCCAGATGTTTATGCACTTTGTGCCATACTTGATGGTTACATTGATGTGCATTCTTGAATCATGCTTGATTTAGAATTTTGAGATTGTTTGAGTTGTTGGGTGATTTTGAGCTCTTACAAGTTTTGAACTGAGCTTGAAAATGAACCTGTTTGGGTTTCTTATAAGTTGACGTGTGACTTTTCTGATCCCGAGAAGGAGAAGAAAGCGAACGTTTACAATTGATGATAGGAATGAGAGAAATGATGGTGGGCTTGCCCCAGTCATTGGTAGAAGGATGATGTGATTGATGAAAAGGATACGATCCAAGGATTGAAGAATATGGGCTACTAGGAGGTGAGCCATAGATAGAAGATGAAGGGATGCTAGGATGTGGCCCAAGAATAGAAGAAGAAGGGCTACTAGGATGTGACCCATAGATAGAAGATGAAGGGCTACTAGGATGTGGCCCAAGAATAGAAGAATAAGGGATACTAGGACGTGACCCATAGATGTAAGATGATGGACTACTAGGATGTGGCCCAAGAATAGAAGAAGAAGGGCTACTAGGACGTGACCCATAGATGTAAGATGATGGACTACTAGGATGTGGCCCAAGAATAGAAGATGATGGACTACCCAAGGGTGATCCATACCTAGAAGACAAGGGGCTAGTTGGGCATGCCCCAAGAATAGAAGATAGTGGACTACTCAAAAATGTCCCACAAATAGCAGAGGGAGGGCTACTAAAAGGTTACCCACACCTAAATGAAGATGAATGGCTACTTGGCATTGACCCCATAAGAGATTGTGATTGAGGAATTATGATAGACAAAGAGTTATTGGGTGATGAGAAGATAGGCCATGGATCAATGCAAGACCAAGGGTTTCATCACATAATGAAGAATGTGAAGATGGAAGAATAAGAGGAGGGTCAAGTTGCATGACCTGAGGCTCTTCCTCCATTTCTTGATAAAAGGAATCAACCCTTTCCTCACAATATGCAGATGCATTGAAGTCTAAAGAGAATCCTTTCTCGTAATCTTCTAAAGGAATATCTTCATGTGCCCCTATAAATGCCCTGATTGTTTCTTCATTCTGAAAGAGGTCAATCAATATGATTTTTTGATCGACCACCAGGGGGTTGATTGGAAGAAAGAGGTTCACTTGGTGTGGAAGACTTAGAAGATGTTTGATGATGATTGATAGAAGAAGATGAGATGAGAGACGAAGAAGATGTGTAGCTAGATCTCTCAAGAATAGAAGAAGGTGGTGTGGACCTACCTATACGATGGTATATCATCTATAAAATAGTAGGATTAAGTCCAAAGTCTGTAGATTGCGATGCATGGGTCGATTCAGGCATTTTCTCGAAGGACTTTGAGTCACATGAATCTTCAAAGGAGGAAGACTTATTGGGGGTGATTGATGAAGAAGGTCCTGTGAAGAACGGGAGGACCGTGATTCAAGAATCGCATCGGATGAATAATAACAAGGGTCCTGCAAAGAAAGAGAGGACCGTGATTCAAGAATTGTATTAGATGTTTGATTGGAGGGATTTGGAGTCACACGTATCTTCAAAGGAAGAAGACGTCGTCGAGGTGACTGATAAAAGGGGTCTTGTGTAGAAAGGGAGGACCGCGACGTAGGAGTCATATTAAATGTATGATGAAGAGGTTCCTACAAAGATAGGGAGGACCATGACATAGGAGTCGCATTAGATGACTTAGGAGTCGAATTAGATGAATCCGAATAGTAGTTTGGATCTGAATCATCAGAAGAGTCAGAGGAAATATTTGGATTGGAATCCTTAGAAGAAGAGTGGGGGGAACTCGAATAATAATTTGGATCAGAAGTGTCCAAATCATACCACCAACTATGAGATGAAGGTGAGTAACGAGTTACCCGTATGGGCTCTCTAGCACGAAGAACCAAATGAGATTTAGTTGTGATGGGAATCCTATGATTTGAATTGCTGAACCTAGGTTCTGTATTTTTGTAAGTATGGGGAACTACATGATAGTTAGTCATTTTTGGCGCTGTTTTAAGCACAAATTTCTAGATCTAGATAGTGTGATGGAAATCCTTCAAAGGGAAGGAAGTGACATGTCGATTTGGGTAGCATAAGGACAACCAACTAGACATTTCGTAAGTATTGATATGTGTGCGTGATTTTTTGAAGAAGATCTAAGGAAAATAGACATCGTGATGACACAATATTGATGAGATCAAGAGGGATTGTCCTAGAAAATAAGTTTTCTGAATGAATAATCACAAGGAACAATCATGTAAGTGTGAAACACAAAGCCAATCAACAAGGAAATATACCATATGAAAATGCGATGCAAAGATGATCAACAAGATGTTTTCACTTATGCCAAGTTCAAGGAAATAAACAAAATGTAAGTAAAAATAAGAAGTCAATGCGATCTCCCAATCAAGATATATGATGAGTGAGCTCAAACTTGATTAAGACCTATATCTATAAAAATGCCAATTACAATTCGCGAATGACACAACAATATCACCAAGATATGTTAACCCACTTTACGAGAAAGTGAAGTATTGATATCGAGGTGTTATTGATATAACACGTACAAATGGTAACACCTAGCACTCTTTGAAATCGAGGTAATAATAGAACCAAACTAAAAATCTCAAAGTATAGCTAGGAATAGTTAAAAATGTGTGCAATGTAACCGTATAATATAGGTATTTATGTTGAGTTTACAAGAAATAAGACGTAAATATTGAAATTGTAGTGATACAATACAAACAAGCTAACTCTTCTAAGGAAGTCCGCGGTGATGAACCATGCCTAACTACAATGACGACCTTGACATGGGTATCAAGATCACAATGGCTACCAATGACGTGAAAATACCTCCGCACACTTTAGACGTTTAACTAACCTAGCCACAAACATGGATGGGCGTAAACGAACATAAAAGTGAGAGAAACAGTCGATTGGTAACACAAAGGTAGTCACCCTTCTTTTGATCAACAAAGTGTCAAAAGAATGTGAAGGAAGTAAATAAAAAAAAGATGAAAAATGTTGGCTTCACTTCAGCAGAGTTTCACCTCACCCTAAGGCAAGTAAAAACTAGGTGAAAGTACCACGTCACATGTTTCTCAATGAAAATATGGTTTGAAACTCAACACTATTTTAGAATGGTCAAAGTGGGCTCCTGGCCAAAGTATATTCTCCTAGGTGGTTCTCTCGCCCTAGGTGTTACAAAGTTGCCACGAGCGAGAGCAATTTACCCAAAAAAATGCACTAACTAGTTTAGGAGTATCTCGGGTTTACTTTACCCCCTTCAAGAATGGTAGGCAACTAGTGCATCTACGTGTACTATCACCGGGGTCACCACAATGGACAACCTATAACGCTATCTCACAAAGGAATCACTAGTCAAGTAGGTAGTGCGGAGCACTTACCATTTCATCCACAAGGTTCCTCTTGCGTGGAATACTTTGGGGTTCTTGGAACCACCCCCATTGTTGTAGCTTAAGGCATTATGCCAAAGGGGTTATGTTCCAAATTGAGCGGAGAGGATGTACCCTTTTCCGAAACCCGTAATACAATGTTTTGAATATGTTGTTCTTTTAATCTTATTTAATTAGGTGTGGTTTACTTGAACACCTTTTGGCAACGTGTATAATAACCGTATTAGTAGTTTTTGATTTTGTTTTGATTCCTCCTTTCTTTGATGAGCTTTTTTTAGGTCCCGCACTCAAACATTAGTACTCCAAGAAAATCACATTATTTAAAAGAGGATTAAGAGTTGATTTTGATTCTCAAGATCATCCAAGGATGCAAGAGAAGAGAATACACAACAAATAATCCAACTAAAAAGTAAAGAAAATCTTTTCAATCAATGAACCATACAAAATTCTTGATAAATGTTCATTCCCTTAAACCAAAATTGAAAGATGAAGTTTCAATTTACCAAATGTTATAAAATGAAGACTAAAGTTGCTTTTGATTTTCAAGATCACCCTATGGTGCAAGAGAAGAGCATACACAAATTTTATCCCAACTATAGAAATGGAAAACTTCAGATCAAAGGACCATTGAAAAATACTTTGTAAAAGGTTCATTCCCTTAAGCAAAATGAATAATCAAATTTCCAAGTTTAATCCCAATGTTAAAAATATAGAGATAAAAGTTGTTTTTATTCTCAAGATCACCAAAAGGTGCAAGAGAAGATCATACACATGCTTTGGTCTAAATCGAGTAAGCATGGAAATACAACATTCATCAAAACATTAGAAATGTTAGAAAATGACCAGTTTTAAACTAACAAAAAAACTTGCAATTTATGTAAGTATAAATCCCAAATTTATGTTTTTATTGCATATTTAACTTCAATACCTTTCCAACACAAAAAAATGGAGTCATTTTGAGTTCGGGTGAAAAATTTATGGCCTTCGGAAGATGGGTTACGCATATGCTCTTACGCTCACGGGTATGCACTTGACATGCACTCAAAAAATGTCAAAAAAATGTCTCTTAATCTGTAAAATGGGCAAAATTTTTCCAACCAAGATTCAATTTTGACAACAACCCCTCACATCAATATATGAATAGAAGACTCAACGCTATCAAATATTAATATACATGCTCAAGAATTTAAAATTTTCAAGAAATTGACAAAACTAGCATGTAGAATGATGAAAAAGTAAGCTCTAAAAATGAAAACATGATGAAATCTTAAAATTTTCTCACCAGATTAAATTTTGACAGCAACCCACCACATTAATATGTAAATAGAAGACTCAGCACTATCAAACACTAACCTACATGCTCAAGAATTTAAAATTTTTAAGAAATTGACAAAACTAGCATGTAGAATGTTGAAAAAGTAAGCTCTAAAAATGAAAACATGGAGAAATCTTAAAATTTTCCCATCAATTCCAATTTTGATAGCACTTCACCTCCTTTATACCTACAAGGAAGACTCAACACATGCAAACTCAACAAAACAAGTTAAGAAAAACAAGTTAGATCAACATGTGTAAAAGAGGGTTAGTAACCAAAAATGAAACTTAACTACAAAAACTTGAAATTAAGTGCAAAGGACAATGGAGTAAGTCCCACTGGCATGTCAAATGTGTGCAAGTGTTGTTTTTAAAATAATGCTAATGTAAACAAAGACTAACACATAAATAGTCTTAATTAACAAGAATTAAACAACATTATAAACACCATCATGATAAGAATTAATCAAGGGTTAGATGCTAAAAATTATCAATACAAAACTATGAAATCAACTATGTTAAGCACATAAATATCCTCTATTCTCTAACAACATATAAATGAAATGAACCTAGGTAAGTACCATAGCTATAAAAAACAGTTGTCCTTAATGTTCCAAGAACCTAGGAATGATGGCTAATCAAAGTTGGGCTACAAGATCCTTTTGACACCTCCCATATGACCCAAGCACTTTAAGAAAGAGGCTTAACTCTTCAAGATGATGAACTCTCAAGAAGACAAGGTGCAAGCTCTTAGTCTCTTTGCTATATGCTTTGCATTTGCTCTCTAAGGAGTTTAGGTGTAGGTATAAAGGTAGAAGGAGGGCTCCTTATATAGCCCAATGGATAAAGGAAACACTTCATCCCTTTGCATGTGGGATAAAGGTAAAACATGATTAGGAATGGATAAAGTTTCTTTATTAAAGGTAACCTTACTTTAGAAGGGTTTAATTTATGCTTAGCAAGTCATGGGAGTTGGGGGGTGTTTTAATTAATCAAACGTGATTAACTAATAGATAGATGTAAGCTTATAGAAGATAATTAGAGGAATATTAGTATGATTTAGGCTATTAGAAGGGGATTAAATCAATTAAATATTGATTTATTGGTTAAATGGAAGGGAAAGCTAATTAATTAATACTAATTAATTATTCTAGGTAGAAGGGGTGATTTATTAACTAAGGTCGTTAATTAGGGTATTTTTGGATATACAACTTAATTAATTAGCTTAGTGTAATTAATTAATGATGATATGAGAGAAAATGAGTACTTTTGATGATATGTCATTGATTTACAAGAAAGACAATAATTAATGCAATTTAAGTATTTAAATTGCTTGGACATAATTATGGGTGTCTACAGTCTCCTCTTAGAATTTGTGAATTTGGAAGAAATAACTTGGGGGCATTTGTGCCCATTTTACGTAATCAATCGACAAAGGGTAAAGCTCTTATCACCCTGTATATGGTCTCCCAATCTATATACTATCGCTTTGATATACTTTAACCTTCCTATATATGCACTCTTCTAATATACCCATTGGTACATGGAAGAAGCTTTCCCTTTCTATATACTCAAAAATACATGAAAGAGGCATTAATGTACGTGAAAGAATCTGATACATGGTACCAAGATAGTACTAAAAGGGGTCGGTGTGAATATTGACACCACTCAAAGAAATATCCTCAAACGCTCGTGTAACTTCGCTATATACTTAGATAATTTCGTGTCCAGATTTACATTGAGGAATCGTTCATAGATTGATGGGAGGGCTCAAAGTGTGTGCACTATGGCCTTATTACTCCCCGTCAATTTAAAGGGTTGATGCCTGACGACGATGTTCCAACTATATTAGGTGTTAAGTGCAATAGTAGTTGAGATGAATTTTACCCCTAAGCACTTCCCAGAGGAACTATTTATACCGAACACTGCGAAAGAGGTCAAAGATCTCGTGAGTGTTTATAGAACCAAAATTTTCACTAATTTGGATTAAAATTCTCTACTAGTTTTAAATAAGTTAAAATGTTTTGCAATTGAAGATGGAAACCTGTAAATTAGTAAAATGCATTGAATATACACTAAAATATTACAATTTCATCTAATATGTAGAAAAATTGAATGGCAGGAAAATTTATTTTTTATTTTGCGAGGCCTTGGTGGCCTTCGGAGCTTAATACGTATCTCTATGTAAAAACCACAAAATAGCTAAAATTACAAATTTTCAAATGTTCCCCATTTAGAAAAAGATGCTCGAATAAAAAAATATGCAATGTGGGAGAAATTTTTATTTTCCCTAATTAGAGTTTTCTCTGCTATGTTTGGCTAAAGCGGCTTAGCTATGACTAACTAGTTGGGGAGGGGGGGTTCCACTATTTTCACCTCCAAAATGGTTGGTTTACTTATTTATCCACCAAAATTCTATATTTAAAAATGAATGGTTCAAGGTGTGGGTTGAACCGAGCACCTCCCACTCCAAAGGCCTTCCTTGAAACCAACTTGGCACTTCTAGTGCTTAGGATATGAAACTAAGCAATACCTATTTAAAATATTGTAAAAATGAAGGACCTTAGAAAATGGCGACGTGGAAGTCTCCACATGGCTGAGTGGGGGTGAATCATGGATTAGGTTCCCGTGAATGGAGGATCCGAGACTTCTATTGCTTTGTGATTTCTTCCTTCTATTTCTGCCACGGTTGTATTTTGCTTATGTAGGTTCAAGACAGGGGTCATTGGAGCAGCATTCTTGGAGTGGTAGGGAGCGCGGCTTAAGAAATAGTGTATTGGAGTGAATGTTTAGCCCCGTTGTGGAATTTCTAATGAATGGATCGGTTTGATAGTGCAAACAGAGCTCAGCCTATTTAAAACAATCAAATTGCTTACCAAATAACTCGACCCAATTTGGAAAGGTGCTCGGTCAGTTGGTGTATTGGCGCTCTGTGTTTGTTTACATGTTCATTTCTTTGTTAGTGTAGGTCACGGGGCTCGGTGGAAGATGGAATGGCCTCAAATCGCTATCCAAGAACTCATTAGCTCGATAGACCAAGTGCAGAGCTTGATCTCGTGTATGATTGCATTCTCGATGTTGGAACTTGTCACACCAATGCAATGCTTCACCCCAACTCGGTAAGGGGCTCTTGACCTAGATCAATCATAAGATAACTCACTTCAAAGAAAAGCTAACTTGGTGGGAGGGGCGGTGGGGGTTGATAGACCAATTCACCCAACTTAGAGCTCGGTGGGCAGCCTACCCGGATCGGTCTATTGAGTCACCACCTCGGTGAAAAATCACGGTATGTTGTGTGAAGAGCTCAATGCTATGAACTCCTTTACAAATGATAACTTGGTCCTCTATCTTCTCATATCACCTAGGAGCTCGGGCATAATCTCCTCCAAGTATATCAAAGTCCTCCAAAATTTTAAATTTAGATGCAAAACACCTAATGGGGAATATATATATATATATATATATATATATATATATATATATTCCTGAAATTTTATTGGCTCGAGGAAGAATATTTTCTTGGTGCGGGGGCACCAAGGATTTTTTTTCTTTTCTTTTACCTAGAGAATGACAAGAGGTTGTGGGGATGCAAGTCATTCAGTAAGGCATTGGACACAACACCGACTCTTTTGGAATGCAAATTTCTTCTCCAAGGCACTTCTACCTTCTAAAACCTCTCTCCAACCTTCTCTGCTCACATGTCGAGATTAACTAGCTCTAATACCAAATGTAAATCATGAACAGGATGAAAGCTTGATTAATTTATTAATGTTCAGGAAAATCAATTACAAAATGAATGACCTGTAATATTTATAAATATTGTATCTATCATGTACAGATAAATAGAGAGTTGCAACTATGCAACAATAATGCAATCCCGTGTATTGATAACTCCAAATATATGGTTTAAAAATATATAACAATTATAATAGTGACAAAAACTTGCTACATTAATACTATTCCCAACTACAAACAATTTAATGTTAATACCAAACTATTACAACTTACCACAATGTAATAATTAACTAAGGTAAATGTATAATTTACCTAATTTACCTAAAAAATTATTTGTAACTAGGATATTATTGAAGGATTGAAAAATTGGTAGGAGTTGCAGCAAGAGAGGAAAAATACTTTCCACATAAGATGCAAATACTAATGGAAAATTTTATATAGTGGTAGTTGATAGAAGAAGTAAAAATAATTTGGTGTATATAGATATAGTGTGAAAGCAAGGATTAGAGTGCATAATACATTCAGATCTTTATGAGGTTAAATGGTTGTTGCAAGGACATGTAGGTGTTATGAAAGAACAATGTGAAGTACTTTTAACAACTAGGACAATATTGAAGGATTGAATAAAGGCTATGAGTTTTCGAAAGAGAGGCATCATAGTTTAGACAAAAGATGCAATATAAATGGAAAGAAATTTATAGCCACAGAAACTCCCTTACTCGATTCAATATGCCCTTCTTGCCTATCCTTACTCTTCTCCTTCTACTAGCACCTTATGGGGTTTCAACCATCATTGTATTCTCCACTTCATTGTTCCATGTTATTCACTTCAAAGGATGCTAGATTACGACTTCTTTGGACTCCTAAAGCTACCCAGAGGTCTTATAGACTTCTTTGGACTCCTCTTATCTTCCTTGAAGTGTTCTCAAAACCCCAAGCCTCAACTCACAACACCTTTCTTGTAATCACTCTTTTCCTCTTTATGGCCTACAAGGACTAACTAGCCCTGTCTACACTTACTATCAACCTTATATCAGTTCATGGGGGATTTCAAGGGATAAAAACACATCTTCTATCAAAGCTAGCACCCATTAAGATATTTATCCTTCCCTATAAGTTTCCCTATCCAAATCATAGTCCAAATTATAGTTTCTTTACAAATGAGCTTCTCAAAGTAGGTTTACAAGAGTGCATATAGTCACCTAAGGGCACTGACAAGGATATCTACCCCTGACAATGATGAAATACCATATTTCTTGTTGAATAGGCTTGAAGACCATGTCATCATTATTAACACAATGGATTTGGGTTGTATGTAGCCAGTACCATGATTATATGGACTATATCCTTGAGATGGATGAAGAGAGGTTCATTGTCATCAAATTTGAGGTACTCTTTTACATACCAATGCACATAATCCACAAGTGTAGTATCATTTATTTTTTAGTATTTAAGACCTAAAGTGATGTTAACAAATGTCCTTCCCAACTTGCTTACCTTTTTTCACCTTCAATATTATACTCTGAAGTAAGTAGCCAAAACTTCGAAGCAAGTAGACTATATTCTCTCAAACAAGTATCCAACACTCCAAAGAAAGTAAACTATACCTCAAACAAGTAGGATATACTCAAGCAAGTTGCCACCACTCCTAAGCAAGTAGACTATACTTCGTAGCAAGATAAGGATCGAAAGCAAGACCCTTGGCATAACACCTACCATAGAAACAGCTTCCTACCTACTTTCTAAAATTCTATGGGAAACTTCTTCAGTTGCTACAGGAAACATCACCACCGATACTCTATTTTATAAAGCACGCCAATCAGCAAGATCATCCAAATACAACAAGTGGACATCACGTGACTCAAACTAAAGTAAAAATAAACAAGGTACGAACATATCCATTAAAATTAATAGGCATTTTTAATTCCTAATAAATGCGTATTTAGTTGGATATACATATAAGCATTGCTTATTCTAAAGTGATGTCAAGATAAGTTGGCCCTTACCCACTTAATCACTTCCCATGAATGGCATGTGCCACCTCCAGCTCACTCGATACGAGTGAAAGTCACGTCGGGGGAACAAACCCGTTCTATTGGAAAATTAGTATAGGCATATGAGACATGCCGAAGCATACATAAATAATATAATTCCATCATGCCATATTGAAGCTAAATGAATGATGGGAGACAATTAAATATTTCTCCCATAATATTTCAAAAAAATTACAAAGTGGAAAATGTGAACAAAGCTAGGGTGCAAAGTCATGAAAAAGAAAAAGAGAGAAAAAATCTATTTTAAGGATAGCAGAAAAACCAGGACCCATGGGAGGATCAATGGTAAGAAGGAGCCTGCAAACATTACCCCATTAAGAAAGAATCTAGATAGTTGGAGGATCTTCGAACAAGTGGGATGGACCGACAACTTCCGTAAGTCGGGAGAATATTCCTCAAGTTGTCTCAAGGGAATTTTCTATCACATTTGATGTTCAACAAGAAATAATTCGAGGAATCATATTTCCTGTCATCAAGAATTATTGAGCCAGTAATTGGCCTCCCACGAATAGGGAGAAACTGGGAAGAAAGGACAAATGACCACTTGGAAAGGAAGCATTTTTGTGGAGGTAATGAAGAACTGAGATTTATCAAAGGCGAGTGGAGAGATTAAGCCTACCTACAACATAGAGAGACATAGCCTCCTACATAATAAAATACCTCACATGTGAGGGAAGATACTCCATGGTATACACAATCCAGTTCAAATTTTTAAATTTCCTATGGCATGGGAGGATCATAAAAATCACATATCACCTGAGGAATATTCTAAAGAAGATGGAAAAAGACTACCAGTTGGGGAAAAGAAGGCCCTATCACACCATTACCTGATTTGGTTGGTAGCCAAATAAGGGATCCAAATTTCCCATCCTAGAATCAACTGGGATCAGCTAATAGAGAATCTAACTCCCCAACCTCAAGGGGAGAAAGAAACATGAGAAGATGAGGCTAATTCTGATGAACAACTAGAGGAAAAGAGATACCTAAAGAAAAAAGGACACAATTTATAATACAGGTCCCAAGGAAGAAGAGACTGAGAGTATAAGTGAGCCCATAACAACAAGAAGGGTCACAAGAAGCTCTACTCTTCAAAGGATAAGAAAGAGGAAACTAATATTGGCCCTAAAAGAAGAAGAAGAGGGAAAATCCCCTAAAATAGAATAGGTTGCAACCAAAAAGGCCAACCCTCAAATAGAAACAACTTGCAACACCCCTGTCTTTGAAAAATCCAAGATTCCAGCCTTTAATAGGAGGAATCCAAGGAATGAAACACTTCCTATCCTAACACCCTCTCATGAAGATGGCAGCCACCTGAACATTGAACCTGAGGAGGAAAATGTTTCTAATCCACTAGTGTTAGTTGTAGAAGAAAGAATTCCTTCACCACTAGTGGCTATGGAAGAATAAAGCCCCACTGAGGAGACAAGGATTCCTACTACCCTTGCATCCAAGGGGAAAAAAATTCATCAAAAAGGAAGAAACCAAATACAAGGAGGTCCCACAAATTAAAGAAGAAAAAGGTCACACAAACTAAAACCCCCTCACCCATTGACATAAGTGAGGATTAATTAAAGGGGAAATATAAATCTAGGAGCTACACCACAGAGGAAGGATTTGAAGTTGTAATATGATCCACTACCTCGGATGGTATTGAAGAAGGAGGACCGCGTGAACTAGAAGGTGAAGAGAAAATCCCTAGGAACCAGGAGAAGCAAAAAGGGGAGGAAGGAACCTAGGATGCACATGAGATGGAGGAAGAAGTCCAAGAGATAGGACATCCAACATATGAGAAGGAAGATAAAGACAAGATAAATTCATTTGATCATGGATCATCTCCCTATACAGATCCAAAATTTTAAAATATGGAACTCGATCCAAGAAATACACCTACTAAGAGGTATAATAAGGGAGCTAAAAGAAAGAAAAGGACTAGAATCCTTGATTAGAGCACCTGAAGCCATAACAGGATCTTCAAAGGAAGGAGGATAATAATAATTACTTGCAACATACGTCTCTAAGGTTCCCATAGCCACAAATTATTAGTATGAACATGATGGAGAAAAATATGAATATCTACTCCAAGTTATTCCAACTTCCTTTAGAATGCAACCACCCAAAGAAGAATAAGTCCTCCATATTGATTTGACCTCCATGACTGACCATCATCCTGGTAAGAATGATGAACTCCTAAATTTTCTTGAAGAGAAATTTGGTTAAAATGAGGAATACTTTTAGAAGTTGGTTCAAAAGTTTAGGGTCTATGTAGAAGAAAAGAACCAGCATGATAGCTTGAATAGAAAAGTCAAAGAAGGTAAGGCTGAAATTGAAAGACTCAAAATGAAGGTAAAATACATGTATGAACTATCCTCACAAATGCTAGAATGTAGATCCTCCTCTAGGGTGTATGATATGTATCTACAAGAAATATGGGTCCGGTTCAAATATGAGAAGATCTATAATGACCTATCTTATGCGATGTAGATGATCCTAAGTCCTTCTTTGGTATATATAAGCATTCAGAAAGTGATACACATGCTGAACTAAGTGAGTTCTACATCCATCGATGTTGTCCCAAATAATGTAAAGTGGAACCCCGATCCATATATGGGAGACATTCTTCTCAATGCATTTACATCTTATTTGATGATGGAAACAAGAAGGAAGGATGAGGCAAATGAATACCAAGAACTAGAAAAAGGAATACCTTGATGATTAGAGGATAATATGACGAACTAGAGGTAATAGTGGAAGAATGGGTGGGATTCATACATACACAAAGCAAATGATAAGATAAGACAAAGATAGATAGCAGTCAAAAACCACTATCTGGAATATTTACACAAGGAAGGGATACAATCCTTTAACTCATGGAGATCAACGTGGGGGGAACTAACAAAATCCTTGAAGAAAAAGGAACCATACTCCCCTACAACCTAAAAGAGGCCATGCATAAAGTCTACAATTATATAGAGCTAGTCAGAAAGAGGAAGTATAATTGGTTGGGAATGAGGTTTCATCCACCCATCTTTTGGTTTCTAATACCAAATTGGAAAGGGAGATTCCTATAAACAAAATTAAAGAAAAATATCTATGGGAAGAGATAGATATAAGAATATGCTTCTATGGTTTTGGCCAAGTAGGCAATGTAAGACCCTATGATTTCAGGCAATATTGTGCCTTCAAAATGCAATAGGTTACTCGGGACGAGAAAAATGCTAAGTAGGGGGGGTGTGATGAGGCCCCACATTTGCATGATATTGACCTCATCTAAGGCCTTTCACCGTACTTTCATATATCATTTTGATCTATACTTCTCCATGAAAGTTATAATAGAATCAAGTTTTTGACTATGTGTGTGTTCATATGTCATTTTAAGGATTTAATATGATTTTTATTTAATGGGATAGTACTTTCTAATGCATAAATGAAGTTCTAGTGACCATTGTGATCAAGTTGTAGGTCAATCCGATTCCTATGGAAATGGGCTCTAGCCCATAGCCACTAGCTAGCTAGTTACCCGTGACAATTGGTTGGGCACCTAAAGCTTCCCCGTAGCAGCAAAAATATGAATAAATGTAACTCAATGTGCCAGACTTGGGAAGCTAAGGATGCATTTGTGCAACATGGTTAAATAATGAGGAAATGGAAGAATGCACTTGTGGGAACTTCTACTTGCTTGTAGCCATACACATCAGAGCCCATAAGCAATTGTGTATAGGGAATTTCCGGCAAGCCCACAACATTCATCACCCCACCTACAACGAGCCTCGTAGCCAAAGAAAACTCCGCACCTATGAAGCGTGAATCAACAAAAAAATAGCCAAATTTTCCAGCTAATTGAACAGTGCATTACAAATTGTTGTTAGGTGGTTGGATAGGTTATTTGATCACTTGAATAAGATAATGTTCCGATGATTTAGATTGTTTTCATCCGATCAGTTTGGAACTAATCGGTAGGAAGATATATATAATTTTATTGTTATTACTTTGGCATAATTTTTTATTATTGTATAATCATTTGAGTCAAATAATCCTTTGTTTCTACAAAAGTTAATGATAAGGTTACTTGTCTAAATGTATCTTGTAAGCTCCGAGAGAAGGATCGAACTCATCTCTACACGAGGAAGGACCCTCTTGAAAGGATTTGTAGGGAAAATCCTAATCCTTCTTTATTTAGTTTTGTGAATCAAGTAGAGTGTGTGTGATATCTATTTATTTATGCTAAGTGAAGTATATGTGTTCAATAGTAATTGTGTATATGCGAAACCTCGTAATTCACTCGAGATCCATTTCCATTCATAAAGTGTTGATTTAATCCATTACACAAAGTTTTTACCATAGTACACACTTCTCTAAGCTTGATCATCATAACCTTATAGAGACACTATAAAGTGTCTCAAAGTTTCACAATCCCATGAATTCATAGTCTTCCTGAAACAAAGTGTACTCCCAAAACTCAAGTACTCATAGATCGCTACAATAATTATTATATGTATAAAAACAAGAAGAGATAGTTGATTCCATTTATGCATCAAAATAAACACTAAGAACATGCAAGAACTATCAAAATGAATTTACACAAAATTCTTGCAAGAATGTCTCATTGTCCTTCCTCAAGTGCTTTGTTGGCATATTTAATACATTGTTTATTGGTTAGTTTGGATACAGGTGGTTACACCTCCTAACCGCATTCACTATGTATTTATTCACCCCTCGTGCATTCAATAGATTATTCAGACATTATTTTACATTTCTCTTGTGCTAACATTGGTATCAGAGCGGCATGGAAGTAGGAGCATGGAAGCGTGCAGATAAAGGATGGAGACCTGCTTGAAACCGCTGCTTCCCCTCCTGCGTGGAAATTTAGTTGAGCACTGCCATCCTTGACTGCAGACCTACGTTGGAGGATTTGACATTGATGCTCCTGTATGTGCTGCGCGTGGAGGAAGACAACCTGTAGAGCACCAAACACCTGCGTAGGAAACAATTCTTGTAGACTTTGCATTAGAGGATTGGCGATTTTCTTATTCTTTGGTGAAAACGTGGAGACCATTGGTGAAAGCATGGAGGCCATTTACTATTGCCAAGGCAGTGAGTAGCATCGCAGAGACCAGAAAAGAAAATATTCAGGCCTTGAGCGTAGTCAAAGGGGAAACCCGTGGTACAACAAGCAATCAAAGAATTTAAAAGGAGAAGAAAGCAGACTACAGGACGAAGCAGTTAGTTGTGAAACCATTTTTGTATTCATCCCTGTCCGCTGTTGTGTCCCTTTTCTTGCTCACTCATATCTGCGCTGTCTAAAAGGGGAAATATCCAAATACGCGTTTCTTCAGGCTGTTAACATTGCGAATGAGTAGTGATTGATGTGTCTGTCTTGGCGTTTTATTGTATAAAGTATTGACCGGATTATGCGAGTTGATTTGCTCATACATTATGTTATCTTGGCCATCATTACATTAAGATCGTAAGAATGGCTGTTGGGAGATGTACATGTGGAGTCACAAAAGAGGGAGAAGAGAGCATGTGGCAATGACCACTGACCAATTTATAAGCACTGTGTGGAGTTTGACATGAGTGGCATCGACCACCGAAAGCCCAGGTGTGCGTTGGTAGACTCCTTCCCCCAACATCTTCTCAACTGTTGTTCACAGACCAAGTGATACATTAGCAAGCGCATCGTACAAAAGATCAGGAGACATGTGGAATTTGTTTGAATCAAATCGGAACAAAATGAGATTAAGCCCCTTCATTCATTCATCAAATTTTCTATCAAAGATGGACGCGAACAACCAGCCTATGATCCCATGCAACAATATGAGAGCATGAAAGTCGTGCCCAAAGATGTTAGCAACATTACAAGCAACCATAGAGACATACCGCATTTGAGAGAGCTGAAGTCAAGCCCACAAGAGCATCAGCATCTACTCTTCGCCAGTCTCCAAAACTTGCAATTTGAGGACATAATGGACTGAGTCTTGTTCGACATATAGATGGAGAAGAGTTGTGTCGATCCGATAAAAAACATGAGATTAAATGCCCTCAGCACATCTATGGCGCACCACACGAGATTTTGAGCTCACTTCTTCATCTGTTTTCTTACAAATGAGAGCACATCTGTCATGAGAGATTCAAGAAAATCCAGACAAAGTCCTTGTTGCAAGAAGCGATAGGACATGTCGCGACGTAACAAGATGATGAATCTGGGGTAGATTTGTAAAAACAATATATTAAGGGGGGGAATGTTGGCATATTTAATACATTGTTTATTGGTTAGTTTGGATACAGGCGGTTACACCTCCTAACCGCATTCACTATGTATTTATTCACCCCTCGTGCATTCAATATATTATTCAGACATTATTTTACATTGCTCTTGTGCTAACACTTTCACCCTTTCAATCTCATAGTGCAAAATTTCATCACATAAAAACATATAACCCGTGAAGTTCTCTCACCATGATCCATTTGTAGATGTAAATCACAAGGCTACAATATTACAAAAACGTATTGTTAATACAAAATCACTGCACCCCCAAATGAGTTCTAAAGATATGCTTTTCTAAGGTAGACTCATTTGGTGTGATTACATAACATTGAACTTTCCCCAAGGTGTGGGCATGGGGGTTCATTAGCTAGGCAATATCCTAGCACGTGGGTTCATATTGAGGTAATTAAAATTAATAAAATTAAAGTCAATTTATTGGTAGACATGAGGGGGTGAAAGGGTTTAATTTATTAATGTTTTGAGTCAGGTATTGGGGGTAGGTTAGAGAAGTGGGCCAAAGGAAGGGGAGGTTTAATTTTAATATAAAACTAAAACATTTGAACCCTAGTTTTTAAAAGTAAATACCTTAAAATTGCAAAAGGAGTGGGGTCATAAATCAAATTATAATATCTTTTTTAATAAATAAATCAAGATTCTTAACAAAGAAATAATAAGATGGTAGAAAACTATGATTGAGTATAATTTTCAATAAAAGTAATATTATTTCACCATCTTAATTATTTAAATAACTATTGATAAATGATTAAAGCTTAACATATATAAAGTGAATTGTAATAGGTCTTCAAAGGATTCAAACTATCTTTCGAGAGGAAATGCATATTATAAAAATTGAGTAAGAAATATAATATATTTTTTTGTCTAATATTGTAGGGTAGAAATACAAAGGGGTAAATAAAATTGAAATTGAAAAATGGGTAACTAAGGTACATTGAAAAATATAGGATATTTTCATTCTAATAATATAACAAGAGGGGGTATTATCAATTGAATAATTAGAGGTAGAAACTAGAATTAAGGGTATTATTTAATACCCTTTGAACGCGTGTGCTATACCATACTTTTACTAAGTGGACCCCTGTGGGGTGTGGGACCTTGCAAAAATGGAAAAGCTCTCCAAATTAAAGGTTGGTTCCTTATTCCTCTATTCAGGTGCATGTGTGGGAGCTTGCAGAGGATCTGTTCTTAATCCTAATCTAAACTTTACCAAGGAGACATGGATAGAAGGAATACAAAAATTAAAAAAATCTAAACTACGAGGTGATGCACCAAAGGAATGATGAACACTTGTTTTTCTAATAGATAAAAACCGATGAAATGGATACAATAAACATGCGCAAATAGCCAGATATGTAATGGGAGACCAAATGAAAGCAAACGAGACAAGAGAGGATCTAAAATTGATCACAGACGTGTTGTATTGCTCTATAGATTGATACAGTCCATTACAAAATAACCAAGAGGTAAAACGTATTACAATTTTCGTGGAAGGCCCGAATCCCATAAATCCCTTTACTAGAAGGAGGGGGGAGCCTGCAAAATGAAGAATGTCCAACCCTTTACAATGAATCCTACCCCCGTATTTATAGATTCAACCTGAAAGAGGAAAAGAGAGAAAATCAGGAAAAGCAGGTTGAAGTTCAACCACCGCTGTTAATGCCTCTGATGAAATCTCTTCCAAAATGCGTCTTTACTACATCAATCATTGGTTTGGCACCTCAAAGGAAGAGGAAATGGTGGAAACAGATCGAATCTGATCTGGTTGTTGAGATAGATGGATCCTGCATTGAAGGCCCGAAGACGTTTCCTCCATTTTCTTCACCTAACCTCCTCAAAATTAAAGTTTCAGACCCCATGGCATGCGTGAGGCTGAGATCTTTCCAACGGCATCAGATTTGCAATATTTCAAGCCATGAGTCGAAAGATATGCCCTTTGAAGTTTGTATCGTCTATATAGGAGGGCGGGAAAACAACTCAAAAAGGGGTTCCCCTTTCTTCCGATTCCCACCTTGGCTTTGACTTGGGCCTAGATGCTGACTTTTTCCTTGGGCGGAGTTGCAGGCCATTTTGCAACTTTTACCCCCTTTGAGATAACAAGGGCAAAGAACCAACTTTTTCCCCGACGGTCCGCTTTTGATTCTGTTTCCTCTTATGTGGGATCACGGTTGATCCAATATTTGGCACGGGGTGAAATATGGATAACATGTACCACACAATCCAGATTACAAACAATCATTAAAAACTCATATTCTTCCTCCAATACTTCTCAAATACCTCCAAACATTAGGAATCTATCTGGATATAATGAGAGCATTCTGTTACATTTTGGCCATTTATAATATTTTCATCCAACTCTAACTCGAATGTGACACCTTAGACCACTTGCTTGAATTTGGACTATTTTCTTGAGAGTGTGTAGTGACAACAATGTTTTTTTCAAAGCTTCAAGACTTTTACACGTCCCTCCATTGTATAAAATGTAAAACAAAAAAAATAGATACCACCATTACCGATACAAGATCACAAAATATACGCATAATACAATAAAAGTAAAATTTGTAAAATTCAACACACATAATAAAACATTTAGCATTATTTGTCTTAAACAGGGTGAAGCACCATGAAGTATTATTTGTCGTGATTAGACTACAACTAGAATGTGTTATCCACATAATAGTAAAAACCCAACAGTAAACATTAATTGTCATAAAGACAAAATACCTTCAAGATGCATTTGATGTTCCAAAAGAGAGCTGATGACGCGGAACTTGAATTCGGTCGAGTGGGTTGTCCATGTGATTCAAAAAACAAAAATTTAAGTGTTTTGAATTCCAATGAATACGTCTTGTAATCACTTTACATTCATACTCACCCAAACTCTCTGTTATATCCTCACATCTTTTTCGGATTGTTGTACCGAA
Source organism: Taxus wallichiana var. yunnanensis (assembly GCA_018340775.1). Lineage (NCBI taxonomy): Eukaryota > Viridiplantae > Streptophyta > Pinopsida > Cupressales > Taxaceae > Taxus > Taxus wallichiana. The sequence goes on along the minus strand of CM031235.1, from coordinate 904,931,355 downwards.
CCGTTTCTATGTTTTCTTGAGTAGTTTCCTTCCATAAGTTGTGGTAGGCAATGTATACTCCTCATACTCTTGAGCATCAATATTTAAATCCTCCACCACGATCTACTTTTTCTTCCTCTTTAGGTTTCCTCGCTTTACACCGAACCATGGCCACAAGTAGGTGGTAGAAGTCTCATTTGCACTACACTATGGAACGAAATCAAATGACAACGAGCCGAGTCATGTAAAAGTTTATGAGATTGTTGCACATAGTCTCCAAAAACAAAAATAAGTTCATCACTGTCTGACACCACATATAAAAATGATTTCAAAATTCTTTAGATTAGTGAGCACTTGCAATACATTTCCATGGTTTCTAACATGTTGCTCAAGACTAAGCTATTGTGTTTCCTGCTGAATTACTTCATCACCGTTAATGTTTACAAAAAAAAAAATGATTTAGAAATTGATAAATTGTTGATATATCAAACACTATTAATTCATAATAAACTACATACTATTAATGAAAATGCAAGGCTTCTCTAATGGATCTTCTCCAAGTGTAGTTCATTCAACTCGCTTCGTAACATGAACAACATGGTCACCTACAATGACAACAATACTTTTAGAGGATGTACAATGAATGGTTATGAGGATAACATTGATACGAAATTGTTAAAATAATGAAAGGAAAAATACACCTTCACCACTAAAATTTGGATTCCTAGTAGATGCACTACCCTCGTGTGTCTTATCAAGTTGCAACACACCTTCAAAACATGTTTGTAGGTGTTACTTTTGTAGCCCTAGGATAGTCACAAACATAAAAATTCAGGCTAAATCTCTGAACGAAATACCATCGGTCCTTGGACTTTTGACTTCTAACCATGTAAGACCCATGAATGGTATGGTTTGCACAATCCTTCACTGTCTAGTATTTCTCTGGTCCTCTTAGTGGCGATCAAAATTTCCTTCTTCTTCTTGTAATTTGTCAAGAAACTTGATACTTGTAACTTCCTCTTGTTTTTGTAATGGGGTTCAACTCGAAACACCAATGTGTATGATAACCAATCCATTCTCCTTGTGCATTTCTTTCTTTGATCACACAAGTATCGACTCTTCAAGAAACAATGGTAAGATTCTATTGATGTATTTGTATCCTAATTGACATGGGTGAAATTGTGGAAATTCTTTGACCACATAGCTGCAAGTGGAAACAATAAAACCATTAGTAATGACTTAAAAACTATTAAATATACACATAAATATTTAGTTAACACTTACCAATACATCCGTCTTGCAACCACGTCTTTCTAAAATACTCCATAAAGATAGTCTCCTCTTTGAACTCCTTCATGTGTATTCATCGATGAGGAAAAAGGTCATGTGTAGATTGTCGCTGATGTGCACATGATGTTGCCTAGTCTCTAGAACATAACCATCCCCACCTCCTTCTTTGAATATTTGTAAATAAATTTTTGCATGAGAATAAGTAACGTAGAAAAAAAAGAAACCCAATCCTGTAAACATTGTATTACAAAAATGAAGAAAAATAAACTCAGTAAATATTCTTTAGCCAAGCCCTACAAACATGCCATATGCATAACAAGACATGACAACCGAATACAACCCTGAGACACAAATAACATCGTTAGGGATGTAAATTGTGTGTATTAAATTTATAGAAAAACCTATTAGTAAATTTATACTTTATAGCTTGTATTTGGAAGCCGCATCATCTGTAATGAATGCATTGACATGCCAATCCATCCTTTTCCTTTTCCCCCTCACATAGACTTCAACAAGCCATGCATATATGTCGTCCACTTTATTACGGGATGAAATTTCCCATGCAAAAATAACCCCAACTTCTTCCTCATTAAAAAAAGAAGCGTGTACAATTGTACGAGGACAATGTGTACATGAAATTATTGTTAGTATGAGAATGACTTCAACAAATATATCCAAATATTAATTATGCATGGAAATGAGACGACAATCTGCTTACCACATATTTATTAGTTGAGAATGTGGAATCCATTGTAATGATAGAGTTTTGGGAATGACGAACCATCATTTCAAGAACCACATTGTTTGAAGGCCCATAGTGAAAGGTACATGAGTCTCAAATGACATCGATAATAAAAATGTTGGACCATGATTTCCATTAGACCAAAACCCATAGGTGTTAGTCTCCACTACAATCACCAAAGTTAGGATCTACGAGAGGTGGTTATTCAATGTCATGAAGCTCACAGGGAGCATTGGACACACATGCCAACAATCTCCTCTCAACGTTACCTTAGTGAGTTTCGAACTCAAGACTTGTCACTCTGATACCATTTGTTGGACCATGATTTCCATTAGACCAAAACCCATAGGTGTTAGTCTCCACTATAATCGTCAAAGTTAGGATCTACGAGAGGCGGTTAGTCCATGTCACGAAACTCACGAGGAGCGTTGGACACACATGCCAACAAAAAAATATATCCCTTTTTGCAACATGCCAAAAGTTGATACTAGTGTTGTTGTGTTGGTGCTTTTGGGATTTAATGCTCTTCGCCCTCCATGCATTCAACACATCTTTCCTAGTTAAGCACTCATCCCTTTTGTTGACAATCCTCGCCAACTCCGGATCCATGTAGTGCCTTTAAATAATGGTGTCAATAGATATACCAACAAGAAAAAGAGATTCAATGTATTGCTTACATTCAACTGATAAATTTGGAGCAAAACCACTTAATGGATACAAGATTATGTCCTTTACACCATGATAAAACTCACCATTCTTATCAACATGATACATATCATTGTATATGATATGTGCCATGTCTGGTGTACCAAACATAACCCTCACATTGAAATGGCATTGGCATCCATGTTTTTTCTGAAACCTCCTGATTCTTTCACTAGTAGGTGGTTTGTTCCTATTGTTGTCAAGACCATAAACATGTTGATAGTTGAAACAAAAGGAAATACATACTGATATTAGGTATGGAATGTGAAAAATGTGGCACTAACATATATGTGAACACTATTCCTAAGGATGACCAAACGTAAAGTTAATATAAATAAACCTGCAATACATAATGGTAGCTTGTGGTGGTGTGCCTTCCTCCGTAAGAGGGTATATCCTTTTCTACTTGCATATGAATGTCATCTCAGAGCTATCGAGAAGGCCTTCCCCTTTAATAAAGGCATCGAGTTGTGCTAGAGGGATTGCTTTGCACAAAGATCCTTGTGACCATTATCTTCCCCAATCGGTGTCCATTCAAGATCGTCTTGAGAAAAATGTGGTTTCCCATTTCCCATGTCCTGAACATCTAGGGAAATAAATTGTTCGTACTTTTTCATTCGTGGCATCCTAAAGAAAATAAAGTAAAAAAATTTGTATAATCAATAAGCATGGTATTTAACATATCAATATATGAAATGATATACATGATATGTTATTTTTGTAAACATAAGGCACCATAATATGACACAAGTCATAAAAAATGATCTAAACACATATTATGTGGTATACTCAGGTTGTCGTTTATGTGGTAAACCATAATATAGCTTATTTATACTTAATAAACAGTGTATGACTCTATGGATTTGGTATTTGAATTAAGTGATTATGAAATGGATAATGAATCACCATTAGGTATCTTGTAAAATGAATATGTAAGTTCCATGTGGTGAGGAAAGGGTTTGGAAAAGTAGAACATTATGTGCATATGGAACTATGTAATGGTTTGAAACTAAGAAGTATGATCATATAATCTTACTAGTTGAGTGCATGATGATTGATGAGATTTATAATCTATGTGAAGGAATGAGACTAATGTTGTAGTATGTCAAGACTTGAAGGTATGGTTTTAAAATAAGGAGTGAGATTAGAAGGCACACTTTGTTTGGGACTTTGTGGAACCATGATAGTCAAGGGAAGATTAAATAAAGACATGAGTCTCAATTGAAAGTGACTAAGTGTTGATACTTTGCACATGCATGTATATCGTGTAGGGTGTGAGACTAAGACAATCTCAAGAAAAACCGCAAATGAGAGCTAAGACCAACTAGTTTCCAAGTGGAAAAGCATGAAAAATGAAGAGTGAATCAATGGCACCAAGGAAGGATATTGATAAGTTCTAAGGACATTTTAGAGAAAGGAAAATAATGGAAACTTGGAGTGATTGTCTGTTACGGTTTGATCGAGTGGTATGAATATTAAGCTAATTTATTTTGTTAAATGATCATGAGGTGAGGGCTAAGAGAATGAGAAAAGTGAAAGGATTAGGAGAATTCCAATGAGATGAAAATATAAATAAGGTGGTGAGAAAAATCCTAAAGAGGAGGAACTTAGAGTTAAGAAACTACTTGTGCAAGAATGAACAAGAACCTAGAAGGTCAAGATTGGGAAAAATTGACAAGTTGAAGAAATAACAAGTATAAGGACTTGATGGAGCCTTGAACATGTTGTACATAACGGATTTAAGGTGAAATAGAGGTTGAAGGTTGTGAAAATGAACAAATTATTTTTAGCCCTTAAAATCCTAAGAAGTTATAGGTAACCTAAGAAGCAACAGTTGGAAAAATAGTAAGAAAGGATATTTGAGGTGAAAGGACCTTATGGGGAGCATCAACAAGTTTGAATTAGTGGGTAAGGTGTAATTAAGGTTTGAATAGAGTATCAATGGTGAATACTTAAAATGACTTCTAAACCCTAGGTAAGCCTATAGGAACCTTAGGAAAAGAGGAAAAAGGTGTTTGGAGGGATGTAGTAAGAGATAGTGCTAGAAAATATGTACAAAGCATAAAAAAGGGTAATGGGTATGTGAAAATTATTTTACATTTGCATAAAAGTAGATTGTTTTCTTTGTACATAGTGATTTGACCATAACCAGGGGCAATTGGGAGAAATTGGTAAAAACGGTAAAAGGAGTATAAAAGCAAATGGGTGTAGATTTACTTGGTGAAACTTTGTAGGATGATTGATGGGTTTAATTAGTCCTCAAAGAGTTTTCCAAAGTGGGACTATATTCAGAGAAGTGTGTGTGTTTTATGATTAAAAATGCAAATTTGAAGGGCTAGAAGGAAGTAAGAAGGCATAGAGTGACTTTAAGAGTATAACAAATGTTGAGACTTATTCAACCTTGCAAACATTGTTAATATGTGGTATACACAGGATGTCATTTTTGCATTAGGTTGGATGATTAATGATGGTGATGTGATTTGGGTTGGGATTGTTTGATTAAGGATGGTCGATTATGATGATGTTTGATTGGTTAAAAATTTAAGGTGATATGATGGTTAAGGATGTTCACGAGCAAGTAACCATCATGCAATACACACCTTAACTAGTCAAGTGGGATTGTAGTCAAACTATTACTTGCTTTCAATACCACACATTGAGGGGTGCCACTCTTGGCTCACCACCTATGTACCAATGTGGGGTCGGCAATGAGTGATCTTGGGAGTACAATCTCCTTTACAATAGCTTGATATGCGGCCAAAAGGTTTCCTAGATTACGATATACAAGCTCACTAGGGGAGTACCCGATATATATTACGGTATGTGGGGCACAATTCTATGTTGCAAGGATATTGTTTGAGGCACTGGTATTGGGACATGGAAGCCCCTCACTTCACGTCGCTCTTAAAACAAGCAAGCACTTAAACAATAACAACAATTCTTTTAGAATTTATATACCCCACCGAACACGGGGTGTGTTTACGTGCATGGAGGTGAATTCCATGGTCGGGATAATCCTAGGAATATGACAAGTGTGTGGATGTCACTTCCACATCACATTGCCCCTAAAAATAAACAGGAAAGGCTAGCCACTTTTGATCGTCAAGATAATCCTAAGACGCGAGAGGAAAGCATATTAATGTAATATAAACAAACAATAAAGATGATGTAATATAATAAAACTAAACAATAAAGATTATTGTGATTGGATCTTCAAGAGGAAGCCCTACAAAAAAATATTAGTAATTTGATTTATAAAATCAAATGTCCTTGACCGATCATCCTACAAAACAAAGGGTTAGTAGTTTTAGACTGCTTTTTTTTATCTTTGATAAGTGTAGGAAGTCAGTACACAAATTATTTGTAGTTTTGAGCAAGAATAATATAACTCAATGTGTAGCTAAAATGACAATATTTAGAAAAATTAAAACCATGAATAAAGTATCCTATAAACTGCTAAATTAATGCTTTCATTGCATAGGATACTAGGAGTGAAAATTTGTGAAATACACAGGATGTCATTTTTTTGTGCGTATTTGACAAGCAATGAAATTATGTGGTATACACATGGTATCATGTTTGTGCGTATGCATCAAATGACATAAAAAAAGTTATAGGAAATTGGTAGTCCAAACCAGTGGTATACACAGGGTATCACATTCACAAGTATGTGACAAACGTCGCAAACAACATCATAGGATACTAATATTTGAAATCTTGGTATACACAGGGTGTCATGTTTGCGCGTATGTGACAAACATCACAAACATAGTCATAAGATACTAGTATTCGAAATCTGCGGTATACACATGGTTTCATGTCTACGTGTATGTGACAAACATCGCAAACAATGTTATAGGAAACTGGTAGTCCAAATCAGTGGTATACTCGGGGTGTCACATTTACAAGTATGTGACAAATGTCGCAAAACACCATCATATGATACTTGATACTCAAAATATGTGGTATACACAGGAGTTACATTTGTGTGTATGTGACAAACGCCACAAATAATGTTATAGGATATTGGTATTCAAAATCATGGTATACATAGGGTGTCACATATGCATGTATGCAATAAACGTTGTAAACATCATTATAAGATACTTGTAATTGAAATCATGGTATACACATGGTCTAACGTTTGCGCGTATGCTCAAAACACAGTGATTATTGTGGGTTCTTATTTTTTTAGTATATGTGTTTGAAATCAAATGGTGGCATGTGTCGGGTGATAGGCATGTTGGTAGGCACAAGTGCTAGTATTTGGGAGGTCACATGTTCGAATCCCAATTTTTTAGGTTTTGGTATACACACATAGTATGTATACCACCAACCTATAAAAATATAAGGTATGAAAAAGGTGTAAACCACGTGCATGCATGTGGCATGCATGCATCATACGATCTGTCGCAGGGATAGACAACTCCATATGATAAGAAAGGAAACTGCTAGTCCAAATATGTGGTATACTCAAGGTCTCACGTTTGCACGTATGCAACAAACGACATAATGTAATGTCCCCAAATGGACCTATTTGGCCTCAAATGGATTTTAGGCAAATCTAAACCACACGACCACTTGTCCGTTTGCTACAGGAACTTTATAATAATTAAAAATAACTTAAGTCACCCTTATATGCTTCCCTTAGCCATCGGGTAGACAAAATAGGCTAAGGCTCTTTGATTGGGAAGGGGATATTACACGTAAACAACATTATAGGAAACTGGTAGTCCAAATTTGTGGTATACACATGGTGTCACGTTTGTGACAAATGTCGAAAACAACGTTATAGGATATTGGTATTCAAAACTTGTGGTACACATAGGGTGTCACGTTTACTTGTATGTGACAAACACGTAAACAATGTTATATGAAAATGGTAGTCCAAATTTGTGGTATACACAAGGTGTCACATTTGTGCGTATGCAAAAAGTCACAAAAATGTTATAGGATACTTTGGTATTCAAATCTATGGTATACATAGGGTGTCACGTTTGTGCGTATGCGAAAAATGTCGTAAACATCATCATAGGATACTGGTATTCGAAATATGTGGTATACACATGGTGTCATGTCTATGCGTATGTGACAAATGTTGCAAACAATGTTATAAGAAACTGGTAGTCCAAATTTGTGGTATACATAGGGTGTCATGTTTGCACATATGTGACAAATGTCGCAAACAATGTTATAGTATATTGGTATTCAAAATTTTTGGTATACATAGGGTCTAAAATTTGCGCATATGTGATAAACGTCACAAACAATGTTATAGGATATTGTTATTTGAAATATGTGGTACACACAGGTGTGTCACGTTTGTGCATATGCGACAAAACAACGTAAACAATATAATAGGAAATTGTTAGTCAAAATCAGTGGTATACATAGGGTGTCACGTTTTCTCATATGCGACAAATGTCGCAAACAACGTTATAGGACACTGGTATTCAAAACCTATGGTATACACAAGGTCTCACATTTGCGTGTATGTGACAAATGAGGTTGTATTTGGTCCCAGAGGATTTGGTCTATTCATATAATTCATATATGTTTCACTTTTCTTTAATATATAGTGAAATTGACTAGAGGATTGTTGCAAGGTTGTTTCCAACCACATTCTTTGGCCACATTTTAAAATAAATAAAAAGTCTATCTATGAACAATTTTAAAATCAGAAAATCACATAGCCTCGGGCGAGTGTGTATATCACAATCTACAATACCATAGATAAGTATTGCTATTGATACTATAAGTACATGTTCTCCTCTAAAAACTTCACAGATCTATAGAACATAAAAATAAAAAAATGTCTATGTGTGAACAACTTTAAAATCTGAAAATCACATAAAGACTTTGAATGTTTTTTAAGATCTAATGCTTTTCGCCAATTCTGCAAGCGCAATGGACCTTCTCACCTATTTTTGTTCTCCTCGGCCTTCTACTGCGAATACGGTTGTAGAGTTCGAGTTTCTTCAATTCTCCCAAAATCATGTGAATACAATTGCAGAGTTCCCGGTTTTGGTGCTAATTTTTTTCTTGTTTGATTGGCTATGGCGCGGGTTTTCCAAAGCTTTACATTAAATGTCCCCACCTTCTCACATCCTTTCCTCGTCCCATTTTTCTCGCTCGTATCCGCCTTGGGATCGGCCTTGAGAATGGAGTTGTGTGACTACTTAGGAGATTGGTGATTAGGTTGAGTGATTTGGACGCCACGTAGGACGATGTGAGTCCTACAGAGAGCTATGCATGTATGCAATTCGATATGGCATCTTATGGTCACTATTATGGGGTCATACAATCCGTCATCGGGATAGACGGCTCCCAAATAGAGTGCCAAACTAAAAAGTCAAGAATTTCCCCACATGCAAATATTTTTATTAGACCGTGGAGCACGTGATGGCTTTAATCAAGGATAAAAACTATACCAATGGGAAAACTCCAAGTGTTATTGAAAGTGTGGTAGTTTCATTGGAAATGCATTATACTTTTGTGGAGTGTAAATGTTTGGAGTTGCTTAGTTAAAAATAGATGAGACTTCGTTCAAGTTCAATGCAAGTTTGGTGAAATAGATTTTTTTGCATGGTTTTTCGCGTAATCGTCAAGTAATCTCTATAACGAGTAAAGTCTCTTTAATCAAAACATAGTGTTTTTTTACAAGTGTGATTATGTATTAATATCATTTTTAGGATTAAAAATTTTATTTACAAAAGTATATATAAAAAAATATGAAGAGAATACAAAATTGATGTAGGGATTGTAGGTGCTTAAAGTTGGGTTTTAGACCTTTTTTAATGTTATTTTATATAATTTAGTGTCTTCATTTATTTATTAATTAGAGGTTCAAATTAATGCTTATTGGTATTTTTTTGAGATTCAATAATTCTATTCTTTCTTCTTAACTTCTCTAATATTTTTCATATGATTTTAGTACCTCATGATCCGTGTGTCGAAAACAAGTAGAATATAATTAATTAACGTGCAAAAACCACACTAGATAAATATAAATGAAAAAATAAGACGACTAAAAAAGTACATCCCAACTTCCCAATAAGTACCATTATTTCAAATCAATAATTACGCTGAAAAGTGTTTGCTCTATGAGAAAGAGCTCCTCTCACCGACAATATCCAATGATATAAGTCCTCCCAATCAACGACCATCCGAACGGTCCTCATTCCTTCTCTCGGATATCTTGGAATTTTTGGCGTAATTATAGTCTCCAGATTTTATTCGCAGTTTCACCGGAGTTAAAAAAATAGAAGAAATTTGGTTCTCTACCTGCTCATGTGTACGTGTTTCATTTTGTTTGGGCATGTGTAAGTGTTTTGATGGTTATGGCTTTCGTTCTTCTAACTTCCTTACGAGAAATGTCCTACATGGTTTAATTCTCTCGATTTCATGCACATTTAGTTGGAGTTGAAATGCGTAAGTAAGAAATGCGGGATAAATTGTTTTGTATGTTCTATGATCCGTCTCTTCCTCACCCAAATAGCGTTCTACAAACCGTCCTCTCCGCCATTGCCTTCATGTGTCTGTTGATAAGTGGAACCCTCAAACTACTTCTTCAACACCTCTCTTCCTCTTCCATTGTTTGGATCCCCAGGTTTCACGTCCTTGATGAACCCCCTTCGGTGTTTCCATCATGCATTTCAAGGACGATTGGTATTTTATTAATAATTAATAGACAAAAGTACAATTAAAAACATGCAATTAAATACTATAAATGCCAGTTTTTTGTTTTTTGTTTTTTGTTTTGTAATTTCTCGTACACTTGGGAAAGTATTTATCCAAGTCAATCCGTTGCAGTAACCATAGATTCAAAAACTCTTGACTGGGTCTAAAATCTGCACCATATGTATTCTTTCTATTGACTTTGACTGTGGCGGCTGTGTATTTATTAATCTGTATTTAATCTGTATCACCAATGGTTTATTTTAATTTCCTTACCAAGCAAGATTTCGAAGCCCGTGACTTGCACAGCGATTTCTGTGCGGGGAAGGAATCATTTGGGCGGCCATGGTTCCGATTTACTTCCTAATGATTATACTAATGTTTAATCATAATGTAAGAGTGTCCATGTCCATATCCACAGTAAACATTGCCGCCATTCTGGATCTAAACACAGCTTCAGGAAGGGCAGCCAAATGGTCATTGCAGTTGGCTCTCAACCATCTTAATGGCACCATGAATGACACTCGCCTCAACCTCACAATTCAGGAATCTGGGGGCGATGTTGGAAACGGTGAGAATATACAAACGCTTTCGCCCAAACAAAAAAAAAGAGTCGGCTTTTTTATTGTTAAATTCTCACAATTTTTATTTGTTTTGGCGAATTTTCAGTTGTGCAAGTGTTCAGGAGCGAGGCTGTGGCGATTCTGGTGCAGGATCCGAAGATTATAAAGTTCATGGCGCCAATAGCAGAAGCCGTTGATGTGCCAATCTTGTCTCTGGGTGGCACTGCAAGTGGATCCAGATATTCAATTTCCACAGTTCCGAGTAATTATGACGATATGAAGGCCATAGCAGCCATGGTGGCCTACTTTCAGTGGAAGGAAGTCATAGTCCTTTATGAAGACGAGGAATTCTGGTTAAGTGGCGTTAATGCATTGAGTGAGGCGCTGGAGCAGCAAGGAGGAAAGAAAATTTATCAGGCGGCAGCTCTTTCATCTCAGGCAGACCAAGTAAGGAAAACCTTGCAGGAATTAACCAACACGAGTTGCGTAAGGGCATTTATTGTGTACACGAGTGTGGATGTGGCTCTCAACATGTTTTCAATTGCACACAAATTGAGATGATTACAGAAGGCTATGCTTGGGTTGTCACGGATTCTATTGCTTCCTCTGTGAATTCTTTGAATTCTTCCTCTCTCAATACCATGCAGGGAATTGTGGGAGTAAAAGGCTTCTAACGCCCCAATCCACAGAATTGCTGGAAAAACTGAAGCTCGACTCGTCAGACGATGGCGTCAACAGAATTGGGATACAGGCATACGGTTCTCTTAAGCTCGTTGCAAATGCAATTTTCTCCTTGATTTCACAAAATAAAACGGTTGCATATAATGGAGAAATTCCTGACGCGGATTTCCCTGCTTCGATGAAGGTTTTGACGGGAGGCAAGTTGCTGATTCAGAAGATTAACAGCTTCAAATCTGATGGAGAAATTCATGATTATGAAATCATTAATGTGGTGGGAGAAAAAGTTTCAGGAAAATTGGGCTTTGGAAAAATGTAAAGGGGCGGCTTCAATCTATACGGAAAGAAACTGATAAACTCGGCGCCATTATCTGGCCGCCTGGCAACACCGCACAGACTCCCAACGGATACAGAAGAATTGTAGTTGGGAAAATAATTGGTAAGAAGGCTTCTAATTTCAGTGAGTTCATCGGCCGACTTTCAGGTTATACGAACGACACATTCGAGGCCGCCGTTAAAGCACTGCCGTACAATCTTCCGTTTGTTTATGAAGCTTTCGACAAAGGCAACTCAACCCTCTCTAATTATGATGCATTCGTGACAGAGTTAATCGACGGAAAGGTAACACACTGCTCTGAAAACTTCGAAAATAAATTTCTTACACAGTTTTTTTAATTTTTTTTTGTTTTCTTTCATATATATATTTTGGCATGAGTAAGATGCACAGAAGACTTCTTTGATTTAGTGTTAAGGATTGAGAGGTATCTAATTTTGGAAGTTGTTGTTCAGAGATTCGACGCAGTAGTGGGAGATTCGACGATCTTATGGAATCGGTCCGTGTATGTGGGTTTCAGCCAGCCATACAGCCAGACAGGTTTGGTGATGATGGTCCCAATAACAAAAGTGCGAGGGAAAACAAGGATATTTCTCCGTCCATTCACTGCAGGGTTGTGGGCTGTCTCTGGGGCATTCTTCCTTTTCACTGCATTTCTTGTGTGGCTCATGGAACATCATGATAACGAGGAATTCAGTGGGAAGATTTCTCAACAAGTAATTACTTCATTAACGTAAGGATATTATCAAAACTTCACTACACCCCTTTTTGAAAAATTTAAATTCATTTTGTTTCAACTTAAATCTCACATATGTTAGCAAGTTACATTGTTAACAACTCTTCCATTAATTCCTAAACTTTCTATTTACGAAACGGAATACTAATGATATATTTTTTTAATTTTATTTTACTGATTGTCACTGTCGGCCTTTGTATTTGCTTATAGTGAGTATTCCTTACCCCATGCTTTTGTGATATTTGCATGCTTTCTAATGTGCGGCAACTAAAATGTTTTAGGGATGCAGTTTAGTTAAATGTGGGATTTTCTGCAATTTTAGAATACGAAATTTATCTTTCAGATTTTATTTTAGGACTTTGTTTTCCTCGGGAAATATTTATAGATCTGAAGAGCAGAAATGTTTAGTCTTGTTTACTTGTGAGACATTTCACTTTTGACAAAGAACCTTCAAATAGTAGGGGAAAACTTTTAGTCCCCTAGCCCTCTTTTGAACTGCCACTAAAAATAGGAGTTTAATGCTAGAAAAGCGACTGCTATACATTTCTAAGAACAATTTTTTTTTTTTTTTCCAGTTTCTTATTTTAAAACTTAACACCGCGTGCACAAGATAAATAGGAACCATGGGGATTGTAGCTTCCATTGGGATTTTCATATGCTTGTTACATTTTTTTTTAAATCTCAAATCTAGGAACATCTAGATAATTAATTAGGGCATTATAAGTCACGGCTAGCTAATAGATGTGTGTAAAAATGTGCAGAGGAAGATGTGAAGAGCGCAATGGGGAAGGGAATTGTAGCTACGTGGCTCTTCATCGCACTAATATTGAACAACAGTTACACCGCTCATCTCACATCTATTTTAACTGTGGAGAAGTTGGTCCCTGCGCTTACAAACATGAACAGCCTCACCACAAGCAAGATCAAAGTAGGGTACATGAACAATTCATTTGCCAGAGATTATCTGATGCACGATCTCAACATACCCAAAGAAAGACTGGTACCTCTGAGTAGCCCGCAGGATTACGTTGAAAAGCTAATGAGCGGGGAAGTGGGTGCAATTGTGGATGAGAACCCATATGTTCAGATAGTGAAATCTCTCTACCCATGCGCAAAAATTGCAGTTGTAGACAGAGGATATTTTGACACGGGCGGCTTGGGATTTGTAAGTAGTTTTCTCCATCTCTCTCTTTATGGTATTAACACAAATAAAATGGATGCTGAATTGTGAAGTGTAAATGTGACAGTTTTTTCGCAAAGGGTCGCCATTTCTGGGGATATATCCGAGGCTGTGCTGAATATATCAGAGCAGCACAATGTGGTGGAGAGCATCCGTAGCAAATGGTTTGGGCAGCGAACGTCGTGTCCGGAATTAGACAGCGGGGTTGAATCCAACACGAGTCCCATCAGTCCCGCTCATCTCTGGACACTGTTCGTTTTCACAGCATCTGTATATGCGATTACTGCGTTGATTCATATTGGTCGAAAGCTACGTCAAAGGCGGGATCGCGGCAGAGTTAGGGCGGCGCCGGCATCTAACAACAACGTTTTGTCAACGCCTGCACTATGATCTCTTCCTCACCAATCCAACATTGACATCGCAATTTTCAATGCAGAATTTTATTTGTATTTTCAGATTCCGAAATCTGGCGTGTATTAATTTCTAGCAAGGGAAAGTGAAGTGTGTGCGATGTGAAGGTCCAATGGGCCGTCTAAAATGAGCCGTCTAAAATGAGGTTGATTTTGATGGAGCAAAACATAAAAGGAGGAAACGGGTGTAGCAGAAGGGGTTAGAGGGAGGAGAAGCAATCGGGAGAGGCAAATACATGCTTCATGTGCATGTTTGACACATTCCACAACTTAAAGTGAACCAACCCAAAAAAACATCCCTTTTATGTCCTCCACTTTATTGCCCCAATCTTACTTGTATTGTTCATGAGTGAAATATATGTTTAAAGGGGTCAAAATAAAGAAAGGGGAAAATAGAATAGATTCAAGGTTCGAATCCCTATCACACTATTTTTTGTATCACCTTGTAGGCCTCCCCTTTTAGTTCTAATCTTGACTAATTGTAGAGAAACATGGGTTACATAAACAATAAACGATAATTGAGTCCCTCCAATATTTGGTCAACTAAGAAACAAGTACATTAAATCTATTGCTCGTATTTCAATATTTTGTAATTAATTTTTTACAACATCAAAGCCATCGATTGGATGCCATTTAATTTTGAGGATAAGACATGAATGAAATGCTTGAAATTGAAAGTTGAAAATTAAAAACCAAAATGTCTCGCATGTATTCCACAGCTTAGATTATTTTTACCAAAATAATATATGTTATATGTGTTCCATTTTATAGTCTTGACTTTAGTTGCAGCCAATGTGAAATTGTTATTTCCTCAACCGCTAGCCATTTTCGTCAATTGTTAGAAGGATGAAACTTGTGTGGTGTGTAAGGCATCAAGGCAATGTATAACGAAGATAGCTTAGAAGGAAAGGAGCAACAATCAATACTACCAATTTCAATAATTATTGTCCTGTAATTTCAACCCTTTTGTTTTTGGTAGTTAGAACACACACACACATGTAAGGAGAATTCACTTGCACATCTCATAGGCTAGTTTAGAGATAAGGATATGTGTAATGGACCCGACATCACAAGGTAGCAATTTCATGCACATTTGTGATTAGGGAGATTCTCTCCCGTTAGGGTAACGAATAGGGTTTAGGTCATTAATAGTCTTGATCGAGTTGCCCACAAATGACCAAGGACATAAAATATGATAGTTTTTTTAATATGTTTTTTTACATCATTGAGGCATTTGATTGGATGACAGTTAATTTGTTTGATAAGATGAAGACATGAATGGAAAGTTGGAAATAAGAAGGTGGGAATCAAATGTGTGCATGTCCCACACCTATTCCACAATTCATATTGTTCCCACCAAAATAATATTTGCTATTTGTGCTCCACATTATTATCTCCAAGTTGCTTGCATTTTTCATGTGAGTGCAATTTATGCTTAAACGGGTCAAAATAAAAAATGGGGAAAATCCAACAAGTTCCAGGTTGGAAACCCAACCACATGAATACAACAT
This sequence comes from Taxus wallichiana var. yunnanensis, assembly GCA_018340775.1. Lineage (NCBI taxonomy): Eukaryota > Viridiplantae > Streptophyta > Pinopsida > Cupressales > Taxaceae > Taxus > Taxus wallichiana. Next base: position 904,915,550 of record CM031235.1, on the reverse strand, counting down.
GATGAAAACCATAAAATGGGATTTGTTCTCTTTTTGTTTTAATTTTTTTGGCATCAAGGTTATCAATTGGATGGATTTTAATTTGTTACATAACATGAATATATGAATGGAAAATTGGAAATAAGAAGTCGGGAATTAAATACCTACATGTCCCACACCTATTCCATGAATCGGATAAAAGTTGGGAATTAAATACCCGCATGTCCCACACATATTCTGCAACTCAGATTATTCCTAGAAAAACAATATATGTCATTTGTTCTCCACATTATCATCTTTATCTCACTTGCATTAATCACGTTAGTGTAATTTTCCCTTGAAGGGGTCAAGATAAGAAATAGGGAAAATCCAATAGGCTATACATGTTTGACAAGAAAATTAAACCCTAACCACCATAAACAAAACTTTAACATGAATTAATTCGTAAAACTCAATGACCAATGTAACTTTGTAAAGACAACACTAAGATCATTTAAGATTTTGTGTTGTCAATTACGCTTCCTCATTACGTTATATAGGTCATGCGGGTTTGTGTTAAGTGTTTAGTGTTGAAAGTTTATGTTGAGTGTTTAGTTTTTATGATATAGTGTGTAGGTTTGTGTTTTTATAGTTTACGATGTCATATAAATTGTTACATTGTTATTCAATGTGAGAAATTAGTGTTTAAAAAGCTCATGTCATGTTTACATTTACGGTTTGTGGAAAGGATTGAATGTATAGTGTTTAAATTTTGTATTTATGGTTTATTATTTATGATTTACCATTGTTACGTGTTTAGTGTTGAGCATTCATGTTTAGCTTTTATGAGTTGTGTATTCAATACATTGTTCTAAGCTTGATATGTCTCATGTTTAAAGAGGGTTAAAATTTCGTACAAAATTATCTTCTTTCAATACCTTCATCGTCATGGTCGTCATCATTTTCATCATCATCGTTATCACCGACATTGTTTTTATCATCATTGTCATTGTCCTCATCACCATTATGTTCATTGTCATGGTTGTAATTGTTTTCTTCGTCATCATCATCCTTATCATCATTTTCTTTGGCATCATAGTCATTGTTATCACCATCATCACTACCACCGATCATCATTGTCATCGTCATTATCATCGCCATCATTAATATTAATCTTATTACTAATATTGATATTATTATTATAAATTATAAACAATTAAAAATGATTAGGTGGTGTTAAAGTGTCCAATATTGAATTCAACATGACGAAAAAATGTAACAAAAATAAGGGGAACTAAAAATGTTAGAGAAAAAATGGGTACATGTAATATCTAATAAAAAAGGGGTATTTTATGATAAAAAAATATTTGGAGGAGGTATTTATAGTTGAAGATCAAGAGGTAAGACTAGAAATATGGGCATTATTTAGTATCCTACGAACAAATGTGATATACAATAAGTTAACTTAGTGAAATCCCCATTTCCCCAAGTGAATTGTATTTTCTTTAAGTTTTTAGATATTTCTTAACTAATTAAGCCAAGAAGAAGCAATCTATTTTACAAAATTGAAAGTACAATAAACTAAGTGAGCTTTTGAAATTCAAGTGTAGGCGGACATACTTATCAAGTTCATTTCAGCATGCGTTCTCTTCTTTTAATAACATCTTTATACTCCGCACGTCATCAAAAGAGTACAAAACATTCTTGAAGCACTTCTCTAATCACCATCAATTTTTAAAGAAAGGAATTATTGTTTATTTGCTAATGTTAAAGCTGATAAACAATTCTCTATTTATAAAAATATGTGGTTATCACGAATGCCTTCATTGTGGATTCAAGTTCAATCCAATAAAGTGGCATTGAGATGCGACATCTGCAAATGCTCCTTTGTCACCGGGAAACGCTCCTTGCAATGTTTCTTAAGAACCGCCATCCGCCTCTCGCCGCTCCCCGCCACATGGTAGTACTAGTGGGCACCCTAGAGGTGGTGGCCGCCGAAGTTGCTCTCAAGGCCGCTCCTTGGTAGGGCCCGTTGGTCCCTCACAACTAGCCTCCCAATTAGAGGAGCTTCTCCTCTCTTTTCGCCACCCACCCAACTCGACTAGGGCTCGCCGGCTACCCGTGAGCCGCACACTCTGGATGGATGGAGCTTCCTCCTCCCAAAAAGTTTCCCGTGTTGTATCTTGCCATCTCACCCTCTCGAGCCCCTGCTGAGATATTGAAGACATAAGCCAACCCAACTCGGTTGGCATGATCAAGAGCCACACGTTACAAGCCATCAATTCACAATGGTAGCTTAGTTTATCTCGCTTTTATGCTTTCTGATGCTTTGTAATCATATGTGTTCCTAGGCTTTGTTATTGCCTAGTTTAGTTCGTGGTTTTGGGGCATGCTTCCATACCACCCGATTTTTTATGAATTATCTTGTATCATTTTACTTGTTAATATAATATAAGATCTTATTCATTAAAATGTAAATCTTTATCACTTCTATCCACATTTATATTACTATATATTCTAATAGTTATTGTCAAATCACAAAATAAAATTAAATAAACATAATCCTTGTATGTCACTTGTGATCTCGAGTTTTAATGGAATTAAATAATTTTAGTATTTGTGGCAAAAATTTATTGTAATCACATTATCCTTGGCTTGTTTTAATTCAAATTCGTAGGAATTAACTAGCAATAGCAATATCGACGTGTTAAAGTTTTAAAATATTAGTTATTTCAAATTTCTATTAAATATTTATTATTTATTATTATATTTAATGAAAATTATAAATATAATCTAAAACGTTGATAATAATTTTATTTTTATTATTACTACTATTACTATTATTTTAATTTTTTTAAAATATTGTTAATATTAGTATTATATTTATATTATAATATTGTTATTATCCTGCCAAAGGCTGTATATATGCGCTTTCGTTTTCTCATCCTGGGATATGGAAAAATATAGTTTCTTTTCTTACTCTTATTTTCTGGTTTTTTAAGAATGTCGAATTTTAAATATTCCCTGTTCATCTCCCCTCAAATCCCTTCTAATGATTTTTTTGGAAACGAGAAGCTACAAAATTTAGATTTTATTTCACGACTACCGGAAATATATAATTGTAACTATTTACATTGTGTAGTAGTCCATTTTTCTTTTGTTTTCGCTTTGATAAAAAACTATCTCTACTGGATTCGTTCACCTCTTTTCAATTTCTCACTGATTAGATGCTGGATTGCGTTAGGTTCTATTTTTTTTTGCTAAATATTTGACTTGGTCAGTGCTATCTTTAACTTCGCGTGGGACACCTTATGAGCGGGGTTATTGCACTGGTTTGCAGTTTGAACCATTTGGACTCCTGACCACTGATTCCAGGTTTGGATCATGAGATTTTGGAGACGCAGAGTTTCTAAAAATTTATTTTTTAAGAAAAATTATGCATTTGGAAAACTCAAAACGAAAAGAACTTGGCGATTAGGATTTATTTTTAAAATTTTAATATGTTGTTTAATTCCATGTCCCTTTGTCGTTTTCAAAATCTGGTAACTTTTTTGGAGCACTAAAATCCCGTTTCTCATCCCTGAAATATTGGCAACAATGGTATCATTACATGTTTAAAAATTATAATAATCATTAATAATTTAGTTCAAATATCCTCCAAATTCTTGATTTTTTCTACTAAGGTGAGACTGCACATAGAAATTCTTCATTTAGATGCCCTGCTGTAAAGTGTGAAATTCCTGCAGCTCTTCCCAGCCTAACATTTCCAATTGCATTGTTTGGACTCCCTGCTCCGGCCTACCTACTTAATGGGGTTTTGACACTGGTGGGCGTCTTTTTCTAGTCAAAATTATTCCTCAGCATTCGGCGGTCACGTGGCTTCTTTTGGTTGGTTAGGGGACAATGGACAAATGTTTTAATTTGTCACTTTTTGCTTTTTTTGCAAAATGGCAAATTTGGTCCCGTAGCTCCGCTCAATTCTGATTGGTTCTTTTGGTTCTTATGCAGCTTCTTCTAATTGGATGGGGCGCGGCGGGTTTGTTTTTTGAACTTGTTCTTTTTGGCTACTTTGGAAAAAAATTGAACCCGCTCCGCGGCCCCGCCATACTTTGATTAAAAAAATTTAAGCGGCAAGGAAAAAGTCTTACTTTGACCCCGCAGAAGGACACGAGGAAAAGTTAAAAGTAAAATGCGGGCCTTCTAAGCGGTTGGAATTTTTTCTCTTTTAGAACAATGGAGTAAAGATTCCAAAATGGAAGTGTGCCCCCACCAAATCATTTTGAAGCCTTATAAGGTTTTTGAAGTTGTGCCATAACGACATGTGGAGGTCTTTGCACGGGCTTCTTTCCTTAAACTTTTCAAAGAACTTCCTAAAGGGCCCGAGACATGTGGTGAGCCCGCGCTCATTTAGGGTCTCTACTTTTGGGGACCATCTCAAGATGCGCCATTGAGACGCGTGGCGATTTGAAAAGTCAAGAGGTGGGGAGGTGGGCCATCGGGGAAACTTGGATTTTTTGCCCTTATTATTCAAAAGACTGAAATCATCAAAATGACCCACAGGCTCGATGGAGAATAGTCAAAATTTTGCTCCAGTCAATGGCGGAGGTGCGGACTCTTGGGGGAAATTTGGAAAATTTTCCTTTGGGAGAAAGGAGTTAAAAGTGTAAAAGGAAGCGTGGTTCTGCTGGGACCCACATCAGAAACTAGAAGCGAAAGGGCAAAGTTGTGGGAAAAACTTGGAAAATTTCCCTTTTCCAAAAAAAGAGGTGAAATAGCAGAATTTAGCCACAGTTCCTTTGGGACCCACATTGGGACACGTGTCAGGCCCATTTTTCAAAGGCGGAGGGGCGGAGTAAATTGAGAAATTTTTCATTTTTTCCAAAAGGTGTAAAAGGTAAAAAGGAACCCCCAGGCCCGTCTTGACTTGGATCTCCCACATGGACGGTCCAAATTCAAAAGAGAGATCAACGATAGTTGTGCATCTGTATCTGATTTTCCGCCATTTCTGCTCCAAAGCTCCTAGGGATGCAAATTTTTACGGTTTTTATCATTTCTTGGAGTCTCCCAACGTAAAATGAAGAGGAACATTAATTTGGTATCTTGGTTGGGTGGGAAAAATCTGAAGACGTCTTTTTCCATCAAGATGTGATTTGACCATTGGCTTTGATCTGATTTTCAGTTTTTCTTTCCTTGCACACAAAGAACCAGATTTGACAGATTGGAGGAGGAAGTAGTTGGCGTGCGAGATGAAGAATGACTTACTAGGGGAAGAATTGAATGCTGGAAATATTTGGAAAGATTTTCCTCTCGTACACCTAACAACTTTTCACAAATCTGATTCTCGGGAGTCTCAACATGTAATGGTGCTTTGAGTGTCACTGGTTTTGGGGGAAAATTCTGTTGTAAATGAAGTATTATAAATTGCATGAATTTTTCATGCAAATGGTTGGAGTGTTAGAGGTCTTTAAGTTGTTGGTGCTGCTACTATTCAAGCTCTCCATTATTGTAAAATTTCTCAAGAATATGGTGAATCAAGTTTATTTCTACTTCACCTCCCACTAAAAATTTATTTAAAAACAACCAATCATACCCATACTACCTCTTGTTTGTCATGTGTGTATACAAATGCATAATTTTTACTACGAAAACATACGAAACAATTAGGTTTTCATTGTCTTTAGTGGCTTGAACCTTGCTTAGAAAATAACTCCATTATCTAGAGTGACAACTTGTGAGAGTTGGGTTTTGTTGCATTGATCATATTTTCTTCAAGGTCTTCTTAATAATTTCTAGATATCTTACAGTAGTAGAGTATGAGAGTATATTTCGGATCTACTCCAGTATGTTGATTACATGCAGGATGAGTAGGTGCGGATCCACGTGTTCATCCGGAGCCCGAATCTAGACATTGGAGGTGTAATACGGATCCATTTCCCATAAACATTAGCTGAGGCCGTTGAGAAGGCCTATATAGTAGAGAAGACTCGGGAAAGACCCAACAGGCTAGAGACCGAATCCGGAGCCACATATAGTAGATGCATGACAATAGATTGAGGGGGTCGGTACTTCTTGCTTGTGATGGATAGGGTTCAAGCACGGTCATCTTTTAGACCACATCGTAGTAGCACCAACAACAGTCCCACCTAACTTAAAGACCTCCACAGAGGTTTGATGCATAGAGAGGTCGGAGTATGAGGCCTCCTCCTAGAGACCTCAACAAACTGCAATCAAATCATTAGGATCCACTCCACAGACCTCTAGAGTACCAGTCAGACCTGCTATTTAGGGGAGAGTATCGGGTGGTTGTTTTGGGTGTGGTGTTACTTGGACATTTTGGAGACACTACCCACAAAACCCTAATAATAAGGGTAAGGAAAGAATCTCGAGCCTCACCGTTGGTGATATGGGGCACAATCATAGGATATACGTAGCGGTCGAGAACTACTAGGCAGAGTATTAGAGTACAATTATTGAGACTACGCTTAACATTGGTGGTATTCCTACCTCCATTTTGTTTGATTTTGGTTCTTCTAATTTTTTTTCAACCATCTTTAGTAGAGCAACGCAGTTGGTGGCTATTAGGCGGGGTCATAGTTGGGATGTTGAGATGGCTTCGGAGGCAAGATCTCTGTAGACTCCTTAGTTAAGGAGTCTCAGTGGTGGATTTGGACCTTTTTCCACTACCTTGGATCTTCGTATCCTTCCGTTGGGCTCCTATGGAGTCATCTTGGGCATGGACTGGTTATTGTCACACATGGCCGAGTGGATTGTTACCATAAGCTCATATCTTGTACAAATGATCTAGGAGTTGAGGTAGTGATAGCGGGGATCAGGAGATCCATTTCTATTTGCACCATCTCCGCTATGCAGCTTCTTCAGCAAGTGTGTGCGACGGGGTTGTCGGATGTTTATTGTCACGCTGAGTGACAGATTAGAGGATAGGTCTAGTGGGCCATCGCTAGATGACCATCTCATTTTGAGGAGTTTGCAGATGTCTTTCTGGGAGCTACCTGGTTACCACCCCCATGTGAGATTAATTTTCATATAGATCTCGGTTCCTGGAGTAGAGCCTATCTCACGAGCACCTTATCGATGACTACCCCGAGCTCTATGAGATCAAGTTACAACTTGAGGGGCTTCAGAGAAGGGCCTAATTGCCCTAACGTATCCCCTCGGGGTGCACTAGTGATATTTTTAAAGAAGAAGGATGGAGCCTTGCGGTTGTGTATTGATTACCACCAACTGAACAAAGTAACGATCAAGAATCATTATCCCATTCCGCGCATTGATGATTTGTTTGATCAGATGAATGGAGCCACAAATTTCTCTAAGATAGACCTTCGCTTAGGATACCGTTAGTTGAGGATTTTAGAGACGGACATTCATAAGACCGCCTTCCGTACAAGGTATGGCCACTATGAGTTCACAGTGGTACCTTTTGGGTTGACGAATGCCCCTGCGATGTTTATGAGTTTGATGAATGGGGTGTTTAGAACTTTCTTAGATCGCTTCGTGCTCATCTTCCTTGATGACATTTTGATTTACTCACATATGCGTGAGGAGCACAAGGGACACCTTCACCAGGTTCTTTAGTGTCTTCGGGAGCAGCAATCGTAAGGGAAATTAGAGAAGTGTGATTTCTTTCAAATAGAGGTGCAATATTTGGGTCATATCATTTCTGGGAAGGTATCACAGTTGATCCTTCCAAGATTAGAGCTATTATGGATTGGCCAACACCTGCTTTCTTTTGTGTGACAGAGGTGTACAAATTCATGGGATTAACAGTTATTATAAAAGATTTGTTCAAGACTTCTCTCAGATTGTGCACCCCATCACTTCCCTTCAACGAAAATGGAAGAAGTTTGTTTGGTCGACAAAGTGCGAGTAGGCCTTCATGACATTGAAGGAGTGCCTCACTACAACACCTATTCCCGGGTGAGTATTTCATATGCACGGATGCTTCTTTGGCAGGACTTGGAGGTGTGTTGATGTAGGAGGGAAGAGTAGTGTCTTTAAATTCTCGCAAACTCAAGGATTATGAGCTTAATTATCTAACTCAGGATCTTGAGCTTGTGGAAGTTGTGCACGCTTTGGTTCGATGGAGGTAATTTTTTCTTGGTCGAGATTCACATTCGTGACAGATCACTTGAGTCTTCGCCACCTCTTCACATAGCCCAATTTCAACGCTAGTCAGGCGGCGTTGGATGGAGTTGATATGTGAGTATGATATTGAGATAGAGCATGTGAATGGAAAAGAGAATGTGGTGGTAGATGCTCTCAAAGCAGATGAAGACATGTGATTATGTCCACTTTAGTTTGCACAAATTTGTGGAGCAGGATTCTTCAAAGAACTTCCTCTTGACAACTTCTACATTGCATTCGAGTAGAGATCAAGTCCTGAGACCCTCAAGGGAAGTTTGATGGTTTCTCACTAGAGGCAAATGGCCTTCTCAAGCACGCAGAGGTCAGATTTATGTTCCCAGAGACAGAGACTTGAGGTAGGACATATTGATAGAGGAACATCGTGCACCCTATTCAACTAATCCGGGGTGAAGAAGATGCACACTACTTTGAGACAGTTGTATCACTTTGGAGAGGACTTCGCAAAGACGTGGCTTAGATTGTGTCACACTCGTTTAGAGTGCCAAAAAGTGAAGGCCGAGTACCAACATCCAAACCGGCCTTCTCTTTCCACATGTTATACCGGGGTGGAGATGGGACATCATTTAAATGGACTTCATTGTTGGGCTACCGATGTCGAGATATCACCACGATGCCATCACGGTCACCGTTGATAAATTAACAAAAGTGGCTCACTTTTCTCCAAGAAAGAACACTTATACAACTAGTGTAGTGGCATGGGTATATCTTGATGAGATTGTCGGGTTGCATGGGGTATTTTCGTAAGATCATTAATGATCGCGATCCTTTGTACGCTTCCCATTTTTGGACTACCATTTAGTATACCCTTGGGATGAGAATCAAATTTAGCATAGCATATCACCCTAAGATAGATGGACAAACCGAGAAATGGTGAATCAGATTTTAGAGGATATGCTTAGGATGTATGTGATGGATCAAGTAGTGTAGATGGGAGGAGTACCATGTACATGGTGGAGTTTGCCTACAATAATAGTTTTCAAGTTCTATAGAATGGTTCCTTTTCAGGATTTGTATGGTAGAGAGTGTAGGACACCTCTTCGTTGGGACATGTTAGAGGACAGGGTTTCTCTTGGACCAACTTTGTTGCATAATATGGAGCAGTAGATGGTTTTGATCAGACATAGACTGCAGGAGGCATATGACAGACCGAAGAAGTACGCAGATCAACATAGGACCGATCTGTAGTTTTGATGTGGGCATGAAGGTGTTCCTTTTTGTCAGACACATAAGAGCCCTATCCGTTATGGAAAAGGTTCTAAGTTAGCTCCTAGATTCGTTGGTCCTTTTGAGATCTTGGAACATATCGGCCCTTTTGCCTACCATATAGCGTTTCCACCTAGCTTGTCTCGCGTACATGATGTGTTTCATGTTTCAGTTCTTATGAGATATGTTGCATATCCTTCTCATGTGCTAGATTGGACATCATTGCAAGTGCAGGATCGGTGGTAGGTAATGGTGGAGCCCGTCTCGCATTATAGATCATGGGACCCCGGGCCTTCGAGGTAGAGATTGACCAAGTTGGGTACAAGTGGGATAGATATGATGAGACTACGGCTACATGGGAGGATGCTACTTTACTACAAGTTCAGTTTCCACATTTGTTCTAGTGACTTCTAGGAGGAATTCGAGTCTAAGGGGAGGGGGATGTAGTGCCCACTTCCCTTTGACACCCTTTGATACTAATCATGATACTGTTGATTATATTATGGACATGATTATATACTTTATTATAGTGTGATGTTAGATGTTAGATCATAGATTATTGTTGACCTTGATTCAATTATGATGCATGATGATTATTAGAGACATTTTAGATATTGATGTTGATATCTTGATTGACATAGTTATATTATGGATGTTGTTCGGACGTTGATATTCGATATTGTGAGTAGACCTAGAAATGTAAAATTATTTGATGATGATATAATTGTTGAGTAAAATTGCAAATGATTTTATTTGTTGGTTAGATGTTGTTGTGATTCATATATCTAGATGATTTTATAATTTTATTTATATTATTATGGATGTTTTGATATGGCCATGAGACCGAAGGAGGTATGTGTGTTTTACAAGTTAAAATATCACAACAAACATCGAGGGATTGAGACCAACCACATTGGAATTTTAGATGAATTCAAAAAGGTCACAATGACAACTTGTATTGTTTGTGTGTGGTTGTTTTGTTAGGGATTCCCATGGGGGGATCACCTTTAAATGTGACCAAGGGGTTATGTGTATTTATTTATTTGGTTCTTTTGTTTAATGTTTTCATGTGTTTTATGTGGTGCACTTACCCCCTTTCATTATTTAATTAATGTGGTGTTAATATTGTGAGTAATCATGTTGTTAAGTTAATTAATTAAAAGATATCATGAGAATGTAATTAATATTGTTGTTGGTTATGATTTAAAGTGTTGTAAGAATGTGTAAGTAATATGTAAGTGATGTGTAAGTTAAATTTTGAGTGTGAAACACTCCACCTTCTTAGAAATTCGAAATTGTCCTTGGAGGCTGATTTTGGAGGCTTGTGGAACAAGTTAAACTTGTCCCATACCTCTTCAATTTACTTACCAACCATACCTATGGTTTGGGGGTTAAAATTAGACTTTTATAATACTTTTGAGAGGACAAATTGTAAGTTTTAATTGCACTTTTATTACATGGTTTAATTTCAGTCCTTTGAGGTGTGGGTTGGATTTGAGTATGTAAGTAAACTATCATATTATTCACCCACCTATTTATTATGCATTGGAGAATGAAGTTGAATTTTGGGCTGAGGTTGAGGATGTGTGATGTGGCATCCTACATGGATCCACCTCATCCTCTTCTCTTCCCTCTTCTATAAAATTCAAATTGCTTTCCTTGTTTTGGGTTGCTTCACTTTTGGGAAACTCCTTTTGGGGTAAATTCTTTTGTTATTCTAGAGCTCTTGCTTTGGAGAAGTTTTTGGGAGATTGTTGCATGCTTGTGCTTGGCTGATTTGGGTTGCTTGCATTGGGATAAAGCTTGTTTTTGGAACTCGGAACAACTCCATCATGGAGAGGTAGGAGCTTGGCTCTTGTAATGCTTCTTTTCTATTTATGAAATTGTTATTGTTGTGAATGTTCTATGGGGGATATTGGGTAGATGGCCTAGGTATGGTGTAGGAGAAGACTATGGGGTTCATTTTTTTGGAGGCACAAGTGTCTTGGGGAGGCATAAGTGAGGAGGGAGTTGGGATTTGGGTTCCACCTTACAAAGAAATAGCTTGCATTTCTTTACTCGTTATGGGGTGCCATAAGAGGTCATGAGGCATAAGGAAATGTGAGGAATAAGGGGTACTTGGGGAGGCATAAGGGCATGTCAAGGCTTTGATATACTATATTTTGGTGGTTTGAAATCAGGTGGTGATACCCATTTCCCCTTTGGGAGGCATAAGTAGCATCCCCCATAGTTTCTTGCTCCTTTGGCTTGCATGATGAAGCCTAAGTTTTGTTTGCTATGTTTTAATGTGGTTGCAAACTACATTCTATTTTGGACTATGTTTTAAATGTGAAATTTACATGTGTGTTTATGGAATCCTATTGTTTCCATGAGTTGAAACACATCTTTTATTGCATTGTAGTTGGGGCTCGGGGCCAATGAGGAAGGATGACTTCTCCTTGTCCTTGAATGTCTTGGTTGGGTGGAGACCGTTGCTTTTCCCCGCTCTTGTTGTGATCATAATTAGAAAAATGATAAAACTACATGTTGCTATTTTAGAGCAAAGGAGAAAGAAAAAGAAAAGAAAATAGTTTGGCAGTCCTTGTTGAAAATAAATCTTATTGTAAGCTTTCCCATTTGAAGTGGATGAACTCGTATATGTTTTCTAATGGAAATATGTTGTATTGAATATGAAAGTTGTAAGTTTGAAATGTAAAGGAGAGATATACCCTATTTCTATTTTTAAAAAAAAAAGGAGATGCATTTTGTATATTGTATTGTGAAAATCAATAGAAAAGAGAAGTTGTAAAAGAAGGAAATCTTGTCTTTTGAATAAAAGTTGCATTCTTTTCCATGATTGGAACTACCACTGTTAAAAATTTGAGTTTGAAATGTATTTGAAATCTCTGTTTGAAAGGAAGAAATGTGTGTGAGGTAAATACAAAACTTTTTCTTTTGAAAAGTATAAAATTGGAAATTAGAATTGCATTTTGGTTTTGAATCAACTAAATGTAGTATATTAAAATTGGAATGAATTCTAATACTTGGAAGATGAAAATGGAAAATCGATCTTGGGTAAGTGCACCAATGTGGGGGCCAAAAGGGGTTTTAAGTGGATGAATTTTTATGAAAAAAACTTCAACTTGTACAAGTTTTTCAAAATAGTTACACTCAAATTGGAAGATGTTGTAGAAATATGAATCATAGCATTTTGAGTCTAGTTTCTAAGCTACTAAATTTTATTGAAAACGGATAAGTTTAAGTGGGTCAAACAACTAAAATACCAAAAGATGCTCTTGTTTTTCTTAAAAGACATAATAGAGTGACTTTCGTGCCCCCACTAATTTTTGAGCACCATTTAGTATTTTTGAAAACCCTTTGGTAGAAAGATAGCTAGGAGCATCTAGTTGGGGATCCATTTTTATAGATTTTTTTAGTGAATATTTTTTTATTTATGATTTTTTTAGTACAAAAATTTTATATTTTAAAAAATAACGGAGACTCAGACCTTGCCCCCTAACTACCTCAAAAATATTGAAAATTAGTTTTTTTTTTTAATATCTATAGAATTATACCTAGTTTGGGCTGGTATAATTTTTTTAAAATTTCGATCACCCAAAAAATATACACCATGAAAGATAGACATATTTACACTTCAAAAAATAGCTATAAAAAGACATAGTTAGAAAATAAATAATATGGATACCTTATATTAGTCAGAAAATTTAGAAAATTATATTTTAAGAAAGAAGAGACTCTGCTCTACGTTGTGGTATAATTTTTTTAAAATGGATCGATTGTTTTATTTTGATTTATCATAAAGGAAGTGTCATTTTTACATTTTCTTGTAAAAAATCATTGTTTGTTGTGTTTGTGTAGGTCCATGCCTCAGGCTTGGGGATCCAAACCAGATCATAAGCCTTGAGGCATGGCTTGGGAAAAGAGAAAACAAAAAAGCGTACGTCGGAAAAAATAGAATGTTTGCAGAATTCTCGTGCAAGAGATGAAAGGATTTGGGGGCACAAGATATAAAACAAAGAAAAACACGTATGCGTTATGTAATGCGTATGTGTTATGTAACATGTAACACGTACGCGTTACATAACGCATACGTATTTTACTTTGTTTTATATCTTGTGGCCCCCCAATGTCCCTTTCATCTCTTTCACGGGAATTCTACAAACATTTTGTTTTGTCTGCAATATTCTCTACATTCTTGCACGATTTTTTAGTATTTCATTTTGTCCCCTACCCCACTAGTTGATTTTTTTATAATCATGGGCGATAAACGTTGAGCTAAGGACAAGAGGAAAGTCAAGAATAAGACACCAGAGCAATTGGAAGAGAAGAGAATAAAGAAATTGAAGAGAATGTAAAAACTTTGAGCAGGGCAAGGTACATCCGCTATATCAAATGTAGCTAATTTATTAGAAAATTGGGATGAAATACATAATGAAAATGTAGAGAATAATGATTTTGCAATGAATAATGATATTCAATTGAATGATAATGTTGGTATGGATGAAGAAATTGATACGAATCCAATTTTTGAACTCTTGCTTGAGAATCCAAATGTTAACCCCAAATTTGTATGAAAACATTGAATGAAGAAAGTAACCTTGTAAACGAATCTTCACCTCTAAGAACACCTCCTTCCATTTCGTGAAGAAAACCAATTCACTTAATTGAAATTGTTGAAAACATTATAAACCCAATGCCTAACAAAATGTATGAAAGAAATGCGAGAAGAAAAACTAGTGAAATTTGGGATAATTACTTTGAGGATTTAAATAACGTACAAAGATGTCAATTATTTGTTTCATTGATGAAGTTAATTAAGATGAGACCTATAATGAAGACCCTGTGGTTAATAACATATAATTTTGTTGATCAAAATGCGTCAATTGTTGAAAACATACATAAATCATACCAAGTTGTAGGTGGGAAAAGACACACCAAAGATAGTAATGCTACACGATGTGCATTAAATAATTATATAGTAAGTGATAAAACATTTAATAAATGCTTGATTAGAAAAATAAGTAGTGCTTTGAAGCTAAATAGAAAAATACTAATGAAAGCAATAGAGAGACGTAAACGTCTTGAGTCGCTTAATAACACCGACTATTGATATTTCTCTAGCAGATTTCCACGAAAAGACAAGAATACATATGATATTCTAAAAGAATTAATTGTAAAATTTTGGAATGAGAACACAAGGGTATCACCGAATAGAAGAGATACAAGAAAAAAAAAAGAATAAGTTCTCGTAATCATGAATCGTGTGCAAAACATTTCTTAGATATGACTCAAATAGAAATGTTCTCTAATTTTAAAAATGAAAATCCACAAATTAACATTAGTGAAAGATTCTTTGAAATGAACAAACCCTTTCATGTGAAAATCAATCACTCACATACCACTTGTTGCAAGCAAAGATGTTGAATTTTCAATGCATTATGATGTGTTTTGTCAAATACGTAGTGTTTTGCATACATGACATCATGTCATGGAGTGTGAAATAAATGTCCCACAAAAATCTTCAAGAGAATTTATTCCGACAAAGATTTTTGTGAAAAATCAACAAGACAATTTTTTTATAACAAAACATGTTTGGATGGAATGTGCAATGTATGCGGTGGCTTGCCAAATCTCAAAAGTTGTATCCACGAGGAGAGTACATCTTCAATAGGAAAAAATTGGTTGATTTCACTAAATATAAATCGGTGGCATATCAATTAAAAGATGGAAAAGAATCTAAGACGTGTGAGTTTGTTACAAAACAATTACATGTATCAGAATATATGGTCAAATTCAGAGAGGAAATTTTTATGAGTATGCAAGGCACACACATAGAGCTCAATGGTTGGATGAACAATTCAAGTTAAGCAAGGACACATTCCCACTTGGTACTATTTTTTCAGTAGTTGAATTTGTAGAGAATTACACATTACAACCACAAATGGAGGTTCGAGTCTCAATATTATAACTCAAAGGCAAGTTTCTATTTTCATGCATATAACATTCACGCACTCTCCCGAAAGCAATGAACAAGATCAAAAATATTGAGAGAGTATCATTTCTACATCGGTGATGATCGGACACATTCTACAAAATATGTACAAGGGTGTTTCTAGGTGTTTTATGCGAACTTGAATGAGAGAAACATTAGTTTTGATCAACATTACATTTGGTCAAACAAATGCACATCACAATTCAAGAATGCATGAATGTTTTATTGGCTAAGAAAGATGCACAAAGAAACAAATGTAAAACATATCTAGAGTTTTACTAAGGTAGGGCATGGAAAAGGAGAGCATGATGGTGTAGGAGCATGTGTGAAAAGAGCACTTGTAAGAGAAGAGTTAAAATTCAAGGATGGTGCTAAATTTATAGATGCAAAAAGCATTGTTGATTGGTGTGTCAAGAATATGGGCCATGAATCTCAAGAGAGATCAATGGTTCGTAGATATTTTTGGTTGATAGAGAAACAACATCTGAAAAACTTTGAAGATTATATGACAGTTGCAGGATCAAGTGATATGCACTCATTCCGTAGTTCAGATGCAAATGCTTGGACTATTTATACTAGGTGCATGACATTTTTTTGTATATCATGCATTGATTTTACGTGGAATGAATGTGAGTCACAACAATGGGTGGATGAGTGGACTTGTAGACCTCTAATTCCACTCGACACACATCAAGTTCCACGAGCATTACAACTTGCAGGGTCTTCAGATCAAATGACAACATCACATGACTTTGACCAAGTCTCTAATTTAGTGCAACAAGGTACATACATATATGTACATGCCATATTTTAGATTTATAAATTATTAAATGGTCAACTCTTAATGTATTTATAAATTGACCGAACAATTTTACTTTGTGATACATAGGGCATGTTTTTGTAGTTATTGCGACGGAATTTAACGAAGAGGGAACATAATACTTCTTATCTTGTTGTGTAGAGGGGGAAAAATTGACTTCCACAGTCATTGATGGTGAAGACCTTGAGTATCCCACTAGATCAGTGGTAGTCATTGGAACTTGGCTTCGACGATATCCTATCAAAAAATCAAACATTTGGTTGTTTGAAGACTATGAAGTACATCGGAAGATACTTCACTATTCACATTTGGTCCTTGCAACAAATATTAAATTGATTAAATATCGAGGTTGGCCATCAAACAAAAATCTATGGAAGGTTCATGAATCAGATCATGAAGCAATTCTTGCTACTATCAAGAATAGAGTTGATCCTTGTGGTTCATTGGATTGAATTTGCAAAGGTATGTTCTTCATGAATTTAATTTAAATATTTACTTAAATGATTTTGTTTGAATTTTGTATGATTTAAAATTCTATTTAATTACTTACTAACATTTTTATGTAGGTTAGCGGTGCCAAAAGAGCTTCCACCTTTACGTGGTTGGCATCATCGTGAGAAATTTATTATTCTCGAAGCCAAGTGAAGCTAAGAAAAATTAAATATTAGAAAGGACAAAAATAGAAATTCTCATTTCACCACCTATATTGTAAAAATATCTTATTAAAATTTTCATTTCACCACCTATATTGTATGGACCACCTATATTATTCGGGTGATTGACAATGGACAACCTTACACCGAATCGGTCTAAATGGAGATGTAGAAAACCGCGAGAGGCTTTCGTAGCTTTGAATGAGGTATCCCAAAAGCATGGGGAATGTACGGAGCCAAAACAAAGCCTCCACTAGTGTTCACCGAGCCACCCTAATATGTTGAAGTAGTTGGTTCGACTCCCACGAGATTCCGTTTGCAAACTATAGCCTCTAACAACCCTACACCGACTCGCACAACACTATTTCGCGTGTTTACAAATACATAGGCAACGAGAGAACCAGATGGAAACATAGAAAACCATGAGAGTATTTCATAGAGGGCCCCGACATGGAGCTCTTGGATTTGACGAGATTTCTCTAGGTGCCATGGAGTCTGAGAAATCACATGTCGAAGATATGGCGTGTTTGGGCTTCAGAGCTCTTAAGTGACTACGCCTAGACGACGTAGCCCGAAAGTACGGGGAGCGTTGGAAACCAAAACAAAGCCTCCAATAGCATTCACCAGGCCACCCTAACATGTTGGAATAGTTGGTTTGGTCCCATAAACTTCTGTTTGCAAAATACAGAATCAAGCAGCCCTACACCGACTGACTCATCGCACTATTTTGCACGTTTACAAACAATAGGAAAACGAGAGAACCGGATGGAGATGGAGAAAAATACGAGAGAATTTCATAGAGGGCCCCGATGTGGAACTTTTGGATCTAAAGAGACATCTCTAGGTGCCATCGAGTCCGTAAATCACATGTCAAAGATATGGCATGTTTGGGCCTCAGGGATCTTAAGTGACTACGCTTAGACGGGGTATCCCGAAAGGACGGGGAGTGTAGGGAACCAAAAATAATCCTCCAATAGCATTCACCATGCCACCCTCACATGTTGGTGTAGTTGTTTCGGTCCCACGAGCTTCTGTTTGCAAAATACAACCTCCGCAGCCTTACACCGACTCGACTACACTATTTCACGCGTTTACAAACAATAATATAGTGAGAGAACCGGATGGAGATAGAGAAATCCGTGAGTGGATTTTGTAGAGGGCCCCAACATGGAGCTCTCGAATCGACGAGATATATCTAGGTGCCATGAAGTCCGATAAATCACTCATCGAAGATATGGCATGTTTGGGCCTCAAGGCTCTTAAGCGACTACATTGACTTAGATGTTGTATTTTACAAAAGGAAGTTTTTGGGACCAAACCAACTATGCCAAAATTTCGTGGTGGCACAGTGAACGCTATTGCAGGCTTTGTTTTGGTTCCCTAAATTCCTTGTACTTTATTTAACATGTGATTTCTCGACTCAGGGCACCTAGAGATGTCTCGTTAGATCCGTGAGCTCCATGTCAGGGCCCTCTACAAAATCCTCTCACGGTTTTCTCCATCTACATCCAGTTCTCTCATTGTCCTATTGTTTGTAAACACATGAAATAGTGCAGTATGAGTCAGTGTAGGGCTGCAAGAGGATGTAGTTTACAAACAGAAGCTCGTGGGACTAAACCAACTACACCAACACGCCGGGGTGTCTCGTGTGAATGCTAGTGGAGGCTTATTTTTGGTTCACTATGATTTCTGTGCTTTCGGGCTACCCCGTCCAGGCGTAGTCACTTAAGATCCCTAAGGTCTAAACATGTCATATCTTAGACATGTGATTTCTCAGACTCCGTGGCACCTAGAGACATCTCATCAGATCTAAGAGCTCTATGTCGGGGCCCTCTACAAAATTATCTCGTGGTTTTATCCTTCTCCATCCGGTTCTCTCGTTGTTCTATTGTTTGTAAACACATGAAATAGTGTAGTCTAAGTCATCAGGGCTACCGTGAGGCTGTAGTTTGCAAACGAAAGCTCGTGGGACCAAACCAACTACGCCAACATGTCGGGCGGCTTGGTGAAAGCTAGTGGAGGCTTCATTTTGGTTCCCTACGCTCCCCGTGATTTCGGGCTACCCCATTCGGCATAGTCGCTTAAGAGCCTTGAGGCCCAAACACACCATATCTTCGACATGTGATTTCTCAGAATCCGTGGAACCTAGAGACATCTTGTCAAATATGAGAGATCCACGTCGGGGCCCTCTAAAAAGCCTCTCATGGTTTTCTCTATCTCCATTCGGTTCTCTTGTTGTCCTATTGTTTGTAAACATGTGAAATAGTGCAGTCTGAGTCAGTGTAGGGATACCCCATCCAGGCGTAGTCGCTTAAGAGCCCTAAATGACTAGATTGGCTTAAGAATGAATTTGATAGGGGTATTTCTAAGAACACACGAGAGTTATCAATCACCTAGTAAATATTTCTGTTTTAGTTCGGATGGGAGTCAACAGCCTACGGCTTAGTGACCTTCCATTCATTGATAATTTATGTTATGATAAACCCATGGATGCTTTCAAAAGCACCTTAAAAAGGATATGGGTAGTCATCAAGCCTAGTGAAGGGTGTGATGTGATTTCCAAATAACTTGAAATGCCTACAGATTTAAAGGTAGTAACATGAATTGGATAGGATTAGACAATCAAGAATCATTGAGTGTCTGAATCAGAATGTCATTGCATCTGGAGACATTCTCGAGCATTGGAGTAATGTATATGGAGAGACATTATCAAAATATCAACAGATGAAAGGTATCAAATTGTGACGACATCGGGTGTTTTAACATGGGAGAAGAATACGAAGTATATAAGAATGTAGTAAGTGCATGATAAGATAGAACTAGTACAAACAGACCATGGGCAAGAAGAAACACAAGTAAGGTAAATACACATATACACATTGATAAATTGAATGAATAATTACTCGATTAGGTAAATCTTTATATACATACATTATATAAATATTAATTTCCAAAGTTTGATGCATATTATACATTAAAAATGCTAGTACATGTACATCACCAATAAATGAAAAAATAATCCATAATGTCTTAAATATTGTCAAGTGCACATCATATTAAATTCATGCGAAAATAATCTCGAAATGTAATGTCTCATACAAAATTATAAAGTTCCAAATAGTATTTTAATGTGCATGTAATAAATACAAAAATGCCCAAATAGGTCATATACCATCAAGTTCAAATGCCATATAGGCTTACATACAATGCCATGCACATAGGCATACAAAAAAATGTCATGTAAGACATAAATATTTCCTACTCATCACAATCTATCCCTCTCTTGACATTGCTCAGAGAAGGCCCTCCCTTAGGCGAAGATTGAGATCCATGAGATGACTTTGGATCGTTCGAGCCCGTGCTTCAAGTCTTCTTCCGCTGAATACTCACCTGTAGATGAGCCTGTAATGCAAACAATGTTTTTTTTTTCAAAAATTAATTTATATATGTTTTCAACATGTATTTCAGACTATGCTAGAATGAAAGTATTTACATAAATACACAAACTTACCGTAAATTGTTGATCCCACTCAATTTGCATCTCACGCTTAGATGAGTCATCGAGAGCTCCTGTAGTACGAATGGGGGTAAGAAGATGACAAGATGGAGGAGTCTCGTGCCCTTGAAGTCAAAATGGAGGGGGTTGAAGTTCCCTACATACACAAAAGATCAGAAAATCTAACATCAAAATTAGCGAAAATAGAGCTAAGTACATGTATCTACATAATGACAATATTTTAACTAATTTTATCAATATAGAACTATTATTTTTACCCTACCACGCCTGTGAATCAAATTAATAGGGATGCACCCTATCATAGGTAACTCCTGCATACACATAATGAAGGACATTATTAACATAATTTAATAATTCTACAAAGAAAGACATTACTAACATGTAGTTTAACATAATATGAATTACACGAGAAATTTAAAAAAATTTACGTGTTGTTTGAATACCTCTCGTGAGTTGCTACACGATGAAATCGCATCGGCAACACCGTTATCTAATTGTCATGCAGAGATTGTGGGGTGTCTAGTGAAGTCAACATCTTTATCAAACTTGTATATCACTTGAGTTAGATGGACATACAAGAACAAACATATATTTGAATTCAAAACTAATATATATATATATATATATATATATATATATGTATATATATATATATATATATATATATATATAATATTAAGGGCAAATAGTTTTGAAGGGACTATACCCTGGATACAAAAGGGCTCAAAAGCCGATAGTAAAGGTGAGAGAAACAGCCCAGAGAAGGGCAAAACCACAACCAAAGAGGGCTCAATGACCAAATATTACAATATAAGTGAAAAAAGGATCTAAACGTACAATGATCCAAAAAGAAGTAGGAAAGATAAAAAAGAAACCAAAAGAGAAACAACATATAGAGCTCCGCCAAAAACAACTCCAGAACCACCAGATAACAGCAACTTCGCAGCCAAAAAATAACATCACAACAACCCGTTACTTGATAGCTCTGTCAATCTTGGTCTTGATAGCCTGCAATGACATGAAGAAGGCAATGGCAGTGGCCTGAGAGGAGTCTTGCAAATCCACCTGAGCAATTGCAATATCCCTTTTCTCTTTAGGGCCCCAAATGTCCTCATTAACCCCACTTAAACTGCAGACACTATGAACATGTTGTTCAATGAAATTATAAATGCTTTTGAGGGCAGACAATATGCAGTCATTGCGGCTTTTAGCATTCCCCAATCTGCCATCTAAGGACTGTAGCTTCTTGAAGACTTCAGCAATAACCCCCTCTTCCTCATCACTTTGAAGAATCCCTTTTCCCTTAGCTCTTTCCATATTTTTTATAGCCCCTTTGAGCTCTTGTATCTCCTTTTCTAATCTGTCCACCCTGTCCAACAATTCCTCCTCCTTGGGCTCCTCCACCGGTTTACTAATATGCAGGAGGTTTTCAGCAAGTTCCAAGTCTTTGTGGCTCCTTAGGACCCGTTGGGAAGCAGGGATTTTAGCTTTGATGCTCTTTCTTTTCTTGCTGGAAGCAGCTTTCACTCTTTCTTTTCAGCAGGGGGGAGTGGAAGCGGTGTGGGAAGGTGGAGGTATGGAGGAGGGAGGTGGGGTAGGATTCACGGGGGCAGGCAGAATAAGTGGCGGTGGATCAGGAGGATAAGTCCCTGGTGTAAAGGGACAGCCCTAGAGTGGCTCTGAACTTCCCTAATTGATTTCTCCAGCTGAGTTTATCAAATAGTGAGGAAAGCTGATTATGTTATTTCTACGAAAGTGATTTAGAAATATATATATTACATGTATGTGAAAATTTTACATAATTAACATTCTAAATTACCTTTGTAAATGTTTGTGTATGTATGCTGCTCACCGCCTATGGTCGGGATGAAGATGCGCTCATGCACGCTGCAATATCAATGCACGTACATGTACAAATACAATTATTTAAAAATTTAACATATATAAGTAAATCAGTACTCCAAAATTTTTGTAACACATAACAAAACATAACAAATTTACTCGCGAAGGTGACGCGTCGAT
This sequence comes from Taxus wallichiana var. yunnanensis, assembly GCA_018340775.1. Classification (NCBI taxonomy): domain Eukaryota; kingdom Viridiplantae; phylum Streptophyta; class Pinopsida; order Cupressales; family Taxaceae; genus Taxus; species Taxus wallichiana. The sequence continues at coordinate 904,893,222 of CM031235.1, read as the reverse complement.
GAATGTAATGCAAATGTATCACTCAAAAGGACATCCGACATAATGACATTATTGTGTTAATCCCTAGCACTAGGTGCACAAAAATCAGTATGCATGAAAGTATTGTCCTCCTCGGGCCCCAAACATATGCTACCACATGACGAGAAAAATGTGGCCTCATCCTAGTACTCCTTGAGGGAATACTTTGTGTACCTCCATGAGCATCTGGCTCACAAATCTCCCTCGTATGTCGAACAATGGTCGCAGATAGCCCCTGAATTGCGTTGAGTGTATCAATCTCTATTGTCTCCTTCACTACTTGAGGGACAATCTTAGGATGAGGGGGCTTATGTGCGGGAATCTACCCTACTAAATAGGTGTACATTGTGCACTGGTCGATCTTGTGTAAATTATTTTCCTCGGCTCTGAAATCTCATAAATCAAAATAATTTGGGATCTCGTTGAGCATAAACTCGCAATAGAGTCTCCTCAAAAAGTATAGTGGCACCTTGTTATTACAAGGTGGAAAATCAAACACCATCCACCATCAGCCCTAAAAATTATTTCTAATCAAATTATTATTACACCAATGGATCGGAAATCATTTACATGTCAACAATGAGCAAGAAGATTAGTGCGGGGTCCATGAATAAGGCGCATATGAGTTCTTTTGAAATTTATTTTTCTTTACATCCACATATAACAATTTGTTGGAATAATAAACCCTACAACCCTCTCTCGTAAGTTGTCCAACAATCAATTTTCCCCATTTCCTCGTCAATTTGAACAAGTAATTCCTCTAATGTGTTTGTAAGAGAGGCGTGGTGGGGGTTTGTAGATTGTGCATCCCTCATTGTTTTGATTAAATCCTCAATTTCAATTTTGTTTTCAACTATTTGGTGTGCTAAAAATATTCTTGACTACCCGAGGGATGTTGAGAAATTGTGGAGTGTCGAGAGGGATTTCAGAATAATAGGGTTTGGTTGTGGTTGATTTCCTTGACCTCTAACTGTAATAATAAAAAATATGTACTCAATTCAAATTTTAATATATAATTATCATATTTCAATACAATTTTGAGAAAGGAAATGTGCCTACCTCTTCTCTGTGGCACCATCATTGTTTCAAATCTTCTTGGTGATCCAAAATGATCCTTTGAGCTTCATATCCATCTGAATGGAAAAATGCAAGGGCACGAACAAGCTTTGAAACTCACGTTTGAGGGAGGAAAAGTGATAGAGGCTTTGGCATCTTTTTTTTGTTTATAGTCAACAGTGTTATGTAATGCATACATGTTATATAATGCGTACGCGTTATGATTTGGTGATTCCTGAGCCAAACAAACTAAAATGCGATTGTGTTTTTCTTTTTTCACATTCTTGTCCACTTTTTGGCCCCCAATTTCGTGCACTTACCCTCCTTTAAAATTAGATCTCTGTTTTTGTATTTTCAAACTAGTAAATAATTTATCCAAAAATGTATAGTTCAAACATGCAATAAGTAAATAACAAATTAAACGATTAAATTGAAGTAGTATGCCCTAAAATAATTCAATTGGACAAAAACACTTAAGGAATTTCTTAGGAAACTTAGCTCAAACCCTTTCCTGTCATTTTTGCTAATTAAAGTTGTATTATTTATTATTACGAGTCAATCTAATAAAATTACCTTCCAAATCCATCCTAAATCCATCTAAGAACAATCCTTCATGTTTAATTGACATGTTGAGAGAAGAAGATCAATTCATTAAAATTTCATAAATTAAAATTTATGAGTTTGCCTTTTAAAATCCTAGCAGATCATTTTCATGAAATTTACCCCTTAAACATTATCAAAATGAAAGATTAATAATTTTGTGCATAGAGTACGTCGATTTCTTTACGAAATTCCTCATTTTCAAAACCTGAGTTTCCAATCAAAATTTATGGCCTTATGAAGTTTTCACTTCATTTTGGCTTCAAAAATTTTCTAACATTATATTTAATTAATATTTTTTTTTTTTGGGAAAATTTTCTAAGTTTTCCTCGTGTCCCCGCCACCACATAAAATAATTGACTGACACATGGCTTAGATAGGCATTGGTGGAGGTGCGGATCCTTTCCTCATGCTATACTTGGGGTGGAAAAGGGACACCATTTATGTGGACTTCATTGTTGGGCTACCGATGTCGAGATATCACCACGACGCCATCATGCTCATGATTGATAAATTGATAAAAGTGGCTCACGTTTCTCTAGTAAACACCACTTATACAACTAGTGCAAGGCACGGTATATCTTGATGAGATTTTTAGGTTGCACGAGATTTCGCAAAGATCAATAGTGACCGTGATCCTTTATACACTTCCTATTTTTAGACTACCATGCAAAGATGCCCTCGGGATGAGAATCAACTTCAAGATAAATATATCACCCTAAGATAGATGGAAAAACTAAGTGGGTGAATTAGATTTTAGAGGATATGCTCAGGATGTATGTGATGGATCAGCAGTCTAGATGGGAGGAGTAGTTGTACTTGGAGGTGTTTTCCTACAATAATAGTTTTCAGAGTTCTATAGGCATGGCTCCTTTTCAGGAATTGTATGGTAAAGAGTGTAGAACACCTCTTAGTTGGGACATGTTAGAGGACATGGTTTCTCTTGACCAACTTTGTTGTAAGACATGGAGAAGCAGGTGGTTTTGATCAGATAGAGACTATAGGAGGCACATGACAGGTAGAAGAAGTACACAGATCAACATAGGACCGACCGTAGTTTTGATGTGGGCATGAAGGGGTTCCTTTGTGTTAGGCCACATAAGATCCCTATCCATTATGGAAAAATTTCTAAGTTAGCTCATATATTTGTTGGTACTTTTGAGATCTTGAAACGTATCACCCTTTGGCCTACCACCATCTAGCGTTGCCACCTATCTTTTCTCGCTTAATTGATGTGTTTCATGTTTCATTCTTATGAGATATGTTACAGATCCTTCTCATATGCTAGATTGGACATCATTGCATGTGCAAGATCGGGGAAAGTGATGGTGGAGCCCATTTGCATTATAGATCGCAGGACCACAGGCCTTCGGGGCGAGAGAAATTGACCAAGTCTAGGTGCGTGGGACAAATATGATGAGACTACGGCTACATGGGAGGATTATACTTTACTACGAGTTCAATTTACACATTTGTTCCAGTGACTTCTTGGAGGAATTTGAGTCTAAGGGGAGGGGGATGTAGTGCCCACTTCCCTTTGACACCCTTTGATACTGATCATGATAATGCTGATTATATTATGGACATGATTATGGACTTTATTATAGTGTGATGTTAGATGTTAGATCATGGATTATTGTTGACCTTGATTCAGTTATGATGCATGATGATTATTACAGACATTTTGGATATTGATATTGATATACTGATTGACATGGTTATATTATGGATGTTGTTCGGACATGTGATATTTGGATATTGTGAGTAGACCTAGAAATGGAAAATTATTTGATGATGATATAGTTGTTGAGTAAAATTGCAAATGATCTTGTTGGTTGGTTGGATGTTGTTGTGATTCATATATCTAGATGATTTTGGAATTTTATTTATATTATTTTGGATGTTTTGATATGGCCATGAGGTCGAAGGAGGTATTTGTGTTTTGCAAGTTAAAATATCACAACAAACATCGGGGATTGAGACCAACCACATTGGAATTCTAGATGAATTCAACAAGGTCACCATGGCAACTTGTATTGTTTGTGTGTGGTTGTTTTGTTAGGGATTCCCATGGGGGGATCACCTTTAAATGTGACCAAGGGTTATGTGTATTTATTTATTTGGTTCTTTTGTTTAATGTTTTCATGTGTTTTATGTGGTGCACTTACCCCTTTCATTATTTAATTAATGTGGTGTTAATATTGTGAGTAATCATGTTGTTAAGTTAATTAATTAAAAGATATCATGAGAATGTAATTAATATTATTGCTGGTTATGATTTAAAGTGTTGTAAGAATGTATAAGTAATATGTAAGTGATGTGTAAGTTAACTTTTGAGTGTGAAACACTCCACCTTCTTAGAAATTCAAAATTGTCTTTGGAGGCTGATTTTGGAGGCTTGTGGGACAAGTTAAACTTGTCCCATACCTATTCAATTTACTTACCAACCGTACCTATGGTTTAGGGGTTAAAATTAGTTTTTATAATGCTTTTGAGAGGAAACATTATAAGCTTTAATTGAGCTTTTCTTACATGGTTTAATTTCAGTCCTTTGAGGTGTGGGTTGGATTTGAGTATGTAAGTAAACTGTCATATTATTCACCCACCTATTTATTATGCATTGGAGAATGAAGTTGACTTTTGGGGCTGAGGTTGAGGACGTGTGATATGGCATCCTACATGGAGCCACCTCATCCTATTCTCTTCCTTCTTCAATAAAATTTGAATTTTGTTGCCTTGTTTGGGGTTGATTCACTTTTGGGAAAATCCTTTTGGGGAAAATTCTTTTGTCGTTCTGGAGATCTCTCTTTGGAGAAGGTTTTGGGAGATTGTTGTATGCTTGTGCTTAGATGATTTGGGTTTCTTGTATTTGGATAAAGCTTGCTATTTTAGTACTCAAAAAACTCCATCATGGAGAGGTAGGAGCTTGGCTCTTGTAATGCTTATTTTCTTTTTATGAAATTGTTTTGTTGTGAATGTTCTGGTATGTTTGTGGAATATTGGGTAGATGGCCTAGGTATGGTGTAGCAGATGACTATGGGGTTCATTTTTTTGGAGGCACAAGTGTCTTGGGAGGCATAAGTGAGGAGGGAGTTGGGATTTGGGTTCCACCTTACAAAGAAATAGCTTGCATTTCTTTATTCGTTATGGGGTGCCATAAGTGGTTGGAAAGGCATAAGGAAATGTGAGGAATAAGGGTACTTGCGTGAGGCATAAGGGCATGTCGGGCTTTTCAATACACTATATTTTTGTAGTTTGAAATCAAGTGGTCATACCCATTTCCCATTTGGGAGGCATAAGTAACATCCCCCATAATTTCTTGCTCCTTTGGCTTGCATGATGAAGCCTGAGTTTTGTTTGCTATGTTTTAATGTGGTTACAAACTACATTCTATTTTGGACTGTGTTTTAAATGTGAAATTTACATGTGTGTTTGTGGAAGCCTGTTGTTGCCATGAGTTGAAACACATCTTTTATTGCATTGTGGTTGGGGCTCGAGGGCCAATGAAGAAGGATGGATTCTCCTTGTCATTGGATGTCTTGGTTGGGTGGAGACTGTTGCCTTTCCCCTGCTCTTGTTGTTATCAAAATTGGAAGAATGATAAAACTACATGTTGTTGTTCTGGAGAAAAGGAGAAAGAAAAAAGGAAAACAATTTGACAGTCCCTTGTTGAAAATAAATCCTATTGTAACCTTTCCCACTTGAAGTGGTTGAACTCGTTTATGTTTTGTAATGGAAATATGTTGTATTGAATATGAAAGTTGTAAGTTTGAAATGTAAAGTAGAGATATACCCTATTTCTCTCTTTTTTTAAAAGGGAGATTCATTTTGTGTATTATATTGTGAAAATCAACAAAAAGAGAAGTTGTAAATAAGGAAATCTTGTCTTTTGAATAAAAGTTGCATTCTTTTCCATGATTGGAACTACTGCTGTTTAAAATCTGAGTTTGAAATGTATTTGAAATCTTTGTTTGAAAGGAAGAAATGTATGTGAGGTAAAAACTGAACTTTGTCTTTTGAAAAGTGTAAAATTGGAAATTAGAATTATATTTTGGTTTTGAATAGTTTGATTTGAATCAACTAAATGTAGTAGATTAGAATTGGAATGAATTCTAATACTTGGAAGATGAAAATGGAAAATAGATCCTATGAAATTTGATCTTTGTTTTGTATTTTTAATGTGGTAAATACTTTATCCAAAAAAGCATAGTTCGAACCTGCAACAAGGAAATAAAAAATTAAACAATTAAATTGAAGTAGTATGCCCTAAAAGAATTCAATTGGATAAAAACACTTAAGAAATTTCTTAGGAAACTTAGCAAAATCGGGCTCAAACCGTTTGCTGTCGTTTTTGTTGTCAAAGTTGTATTTTTGTTATTGGGACTCAATCAAACAAACTTACCTTCCAAATCCATCCTAAATCCATTTAAGAACAATCCTCCATGTTTAATTGACATGCTTTGAGATAAGAAGATCAATTGATTAAAATTTTATAAATTAAAATTTACGAGTTTGCCTTTTAAAAGTCTACAATTTTTTTTCATAAAATTTACTCCTTAAACATTATCCAAATGAAATATTAATTATTCATGTCCATAGAGGACGTCGATATCTTTCTCAAATATCCTCGTTTTCCAAAACTGAGTTTCCAATCAAAAGTTATGGCCTTCTGAAGTTTTCACTTCATTTTGGCTTCAAAAATTTTCTAACTGTTAAATTTAATTAATAATTTTTTTGGGAAAAATTTCTAAGTTTTCCCCATGTCCCCACCAAATGCAGCCAATCATTGACTAACATGTGTCTTAGAGAGGCATTGGTAGAGGTGCGGATCCATTTTTTTTTACCTTAGCACTTCAAAAGAAAATTTTGGTAACTTTTCCTAACTTCTCCCGCAAACCCGCCGACCAAGCTTAATGAATGGATGACATGTGTCCCCACGACGCATTGATGGAGGCACGAAGTGTCTAGAAGCTTTACTCTTCAAAATTAAACTTTTCCTAAATCTCCCCACCGACCTACCGATCCGTAGCTAATGAATGTCTAACACATGGCATCGTGAGGCACCGACAGAGGTGCGGGTGGATTTTAATCCCATGCGCCTTTTTAACCCTTAAGGAAAAAGGCCTAATTTTCCACACTAACCTACTTCCCCACATTGGCTTTGAATGTTCCATGTGTCCCTTGTAGCCCGGGGTATAATATTGTTTTTGGGCGCGAGTCCCGCTGCGGACGCATGGGTGCGCGGGGCAAAGTGCACTTTTCACCCCAAGCGCCAAGAATCCAACTTTCCTCCCCCACTCCACCGACCCGAATGCATTTGGGGAAATTTTTCTTCCCATGGCCCGTAGGCCCGTGCATGGGAAAAATTTCTTCCCACACACAGAAAAATTTCCTCCCGCAGTCGTAGGCCCTCGCACATGAAAATTTTTCTCCCCTAGGCCTCGTAGACCTACTCTTGGAAAATTTTCCTCCTAAGGTCCATCGGCCCCTAACTTGAGAAATATGAGGAGTTAGGAGGACTTATTTATATCAATGGAAAGGTGAGGAAATTTCTTATCTAATGGGAATATTTTTGGGAAGTTTTGAGTGTGTTAATTTTGAGAAAAATTAGGTTGAATATTTTAATCCTATTAGAGAGTGGTATAGTGAGAAATTACCCTCTTAACCTAATTGATTAATCCAACCCTAAGTTTGGACCTTGTGATCTTTTATAATTGTCATATTAATAAAACTATAAGCTATTAATAGTATATTGGCTTTGAAACTTGCTTGTGACAACTGTTGTCTTGTAACCTGGTTGTAGACTCTTTTAAACAACACAAAAAAATTATTCCATAATTTTTCCTAACTAATCCTAGGTTATTCTTGGGTCTCAAGTGGGTTTTTTTAGCATGCGTTACGGTGCTACCCATTTCTTCACATCCGAGTGACAAAGAGCAAGCTACATTACATCCCCGGCTATAAAATGACACACTACATGCTCTTCTTGTCTTTAAGCTTCTTGCCAAACTGTGATGCTTTCACCTTATGAGGGAGAATCAATTTGGGTACCAACACCGATTAGGCGCGCATTGCTCGGGACATACTGGTTACTGATTCATATTCGAGACCCTAGTAAACACTTCTTATATGCTCCAAGTGCTAATACATATTTTCAAACAACATCTTGTGTTTAGGCCTCGCAAAAAAAGTATTCAAAGGTTCAACTTGTGTGTAATTATTTCAGTTTCCATACCTAGTGCACTAGCTTTCATTGATAAATGGGTACTAAAAAGTCGAGTCTTTCCATTTCCAAATAGTATTAATGGACATTTGAAAGATCATATTTTAGTGCATTTGCACAACTAAGGTGGAAATCCTTAGTGGCAACTCCTGTTGATCGATTCTTGATGAGTACCAAAGTGTTTTAACCTCTCCAAGTGATTTTGTTACTAATCTTTGCAAATCTAGAAGGAAGAAGATCTTTCTTTGCTAGGGATCCTGCTAGGACATTATTTCTAGAGCTAGGAAAAACAAAGTCAGAAGGAAGAAAAGCCTGGAGAGTTATTGGAGATCAACAGACAAGAAAAGGGATCTCCATTGATGAAAGTGATCGGCCTATCATTGAAGACTGCCATTCAAGTGCTTCTGAATTAGGTAGCCTCTTTGTGGAATTGAATTCTCCAACTAGAGAGGGGCCTTCATTTGATTTTGAAAATTTTGCTTCTCATTCTACCCTATCTTTTCAAAGGTTGATAAGGTTTTCTAAGAAACAAGGCCTTTAGGGGATATCCATCTTGAAATTTATACTCCTGTGTTTCAAAGACCCTATGCTCCTTATCAATTTGTCTCCCCTCTAGGGTCACCTCCCGAGAACAACATGATCCAACCCCACCCAGCACCTCCTTTTTTTGTAAATACCTTTGGTCCTATAAATTTTATATGGATGGATGGCTATCCAAATATAGCTCCCCAGGATGTGAGAAATAGATTACCAAAGTTCCAAGGAAACAATGTTATAACTAGTGATCAACATTTAAAGCTTTTTATCAATATGATGGAAGGATTTGAGATTGAATATGAAGATGTATATATCAAACTGTTTATCCATACTTTGGAAGAGGATGCAAGGGATTGGTATAAAGCTTTTCCGTAGATAATTCCATTGATTCTTGGAAAGAGATGAACAATGCATTTAGATTGCAGTATGGTGATAGAACTGACCCTAGGTTTCTTCTATCATAATTTGAGAAATCAAGAATAATCCTAATGAGTCAAGACATGATTTAAACACAAGGTCTAATAAGACCTTGATGATATTTCCTGTTAGCTTAAGGCCATGTGATGAATCATGTTTGATAAAATATTCAAATGCATTTGATAAAAAAGTTGCTTACTACTTGAGGGACAAAACCATACTAATTTAAGGTAAGCCTTCAACATGGCTTTGTAAATTGAGAACAACATCAAGGAAATTGGAAAGCCTCCAAAAAGGGAGGGTGTAAAACTAAGTAACCTGGAAAAGCCTCAAATGAGTAAGTCTACTGATTTGGAGGAAGTTGTGAAAACTTTGGCAGGGGATGTCAAAGAAATATCATACAAATTAACCCAGGTAGAAAAAGGAATTGGGAAGAGTTCACGAGGTCAACAAAAGCAACAAGGCCAAGACAGGTTTACAAATCATCATAGAAATGATCAAATATCTAATGACAGAGGAAAGGGTATTGTTGGCTTTGGAAATAAATAGTCCCTTGCCATGGAAAATAGAATGGCACCCTGATCCTTTGGCTGTTAGAGTTGCTGTTGTGGAGGATACATATGTCATTGATTGGTGTGATAGATGTTTCATGCCCCATGCTCCATGTGAGGAAGATCAAGTTAAGAAGAAGAAGAAGCTGATGATGATAATGATGATGATGTTTTCATGATGGGTTGCTCCATGAGCTCATAACAAGGGGAAACTTCAACTAAGGTAATAAGTGCTAGAACTACTGCTGATTTTTTGGATTACATCCACTAGGTACCTATTATTCCTCCCTCTCATACTTTAGAAGTAGATACTATACCGGATTTTGAATTTCCCAATAATGAATTTGAATATTTAAGAGCTTTAATGATAAATAAGTATGATGGAGGAATCCCATCCAAGAGGATAGGAAATTGTTAATGAATGTTGTGGTTGGCCATGAAAATGAATATAATACTAGAAGTAGGTTTTCCAAAAGGGAAGGACCTCAGTGCCAAACCAAAAATTCTAGGGCTTACCAAGATCCCAAACAAGACTCCAAAGAAAGATACAACTAGCAAAGGCCTTGTTGTCTCAATTGTAAATTGTGTCCTTCCTTATGCTAAGACTATAAAAAGTCCTGTGCCATCGATGAATTTGTAAACATCTCTCCTAACACTGCATTACCCAAGCATGTTCCTTGTGACATAGCCCAAATCTTGAGTTAGATCAAGATTTTTGTTCCTATTGTTGAATTTCTTAGAATCCCTGAGCATAGGAATATAGCATTCAAATATTTGGGGTTTAGAGAAGAAAAGGTCACCTAAGGCAGAAATATTGAGACTCCTACTATTTCGAGTTGAAAAAACCTCAAGTCTCGGAGAAAACAGTCAACTACCCCTAAAGTTTACTTGGGAACGTCTTTTGTTGAGTCTCGATTGAGTGTTGATCCATTTTTTACAACACTGATAATTAAAGATAGACTGCTACACAACTACATGTTTGATTCGGGGCATCATGCAATGTTATGCCCCTGAAAGTCATGAATGAACTAGATCTCAAAGTAACAACAACATATGGGAAGTGCATTGCCATGGACTCTAGAGAGGTGCCCATTGTTGGATGTGTGAAAGGTTTGGTGGTATAACTTGCAGCTTACCCAGTAAAAACTTGAAGCTTGATGTTGTTATTGTTGATTTCCCAGCCAAGTGGGGTATGTTGTTATCTAGAAAATGGGCTGCAAGTGTTGGTGGGAGTGTTCAAATGGATATGTCCTATGCCACTATTCCAATTGAGGGCAGCCTTGTGAAGTTACCTGGTGAGAAGAAAATGTTATATCTTGTTGAGGACCCCAATAATGCTTCTTATGAAGTATTGCATGCAGATATTGATGTTGATAACTCTGTGAGCTATGTTGTCTTCGGGAATATGAAATTGACCAATGCAGGTGTCATGAGCACGATGATTTTCCTAGGACTTTGATGTTTGATGCAGTCTTGAAGGATATTAAAAAACTTGGCCCAGGCACGAGGGGTAAGCCTAAAAAGTATGGTCAGTTAGCCACTTGGATGGGAAAGAGAAACAATCATATGACTAGCTATTAAAGACATATCAAAACTACTTAGCATGGTCATATTCAAGATGGTAGGCACTTGAAAAATTTCCTTGATTGATTCCCTAGAATTAAAGTGAGCATCACCTGTATAATGTATATTTTGTTGGTTTGTTTTCTATCTTTTGTGTTTTTACTCATTCTGGTCCTCGGTGACTTGGTTTTGTTGGTTTCTCGATTTAGTTTTTGGAGGATGGTTGTGGTTGTTCCGCTATGCTAGCTTATTATTTGACCATTTCCTAATGGTCTATTCTTAGCACTTGTCTCGCTAGTTGTTCTTGTGGCACTCGTAGGAGTGCCCATCCTCGAGTTGGAGCCGATGTTGGTGCTCATCTTGATCTCGCACCATTTTCCCCTGATTTTCCTTTGATCTCGCATGTTGTGAATTTTTTTCTCTTTATGTGGATGTTACAAGCTTTTATCTCCACTAGAATGCCTCGAATTGCTAGCTAGAATCCATTGCCATGCCCTTTTTAAAGAAATCTCCAATTTTCCCTATTTTTACCCTAATTTCTTCAAAATCAGCAGGTTTTGTCGTTCTTCCTATTTTTCCCCCCGACCATGGAAGCTTGAGAATGATCAATTTATATTTGTATGCCTTTGAAAATCCAAATCCATGGTCAAAAGATTCTTGGAACCATGATTCACTTGGTTTTGTTTCAAAAATTTCATCCTTAGTGAAAATCAGATTCGGCATGAATGGTGAATTTCGTGTTTTTTGACTTGGTCATGGGGGTGTCTTTTTCCTATGAAAATTATTCCTCAACATTCGGCGGTCACGTGGCTTATTTTGGTTGGTCAGGGGACGATGGGAAAATGTTTTAACTTATCGATTTTTTGATTTTTTGGCAAAAAGGAAAATTTGGTCTCGTAGCTCTACTCAATTCTACTTGGTTCTTTTGGTACTTATGTGGCTTCTTCTAATTGGATGGGGTGTAGCAGGTTTGTTTTTGAACTTTTTCTTTTTGGCTACTTTGGAAAAAAATTTGAACTCGCCTTGCGTCCCCGCCAGGCTTTGATTAAAGAAAAATTTAAGTGGCAGGGAAAAAGTCTTACTTTGACCCCACATAAGGACACATGGCAAAGTTAAAAGTGGAGATGAGGGCCTTCAAAAGCAGTTGGAATATTTTTCCATTTTTGAAAATGGAGTAAATGTTCTAAAATGGAAGCACACACCCGCCAAATCATTTTGAAATTGGTGAGCCCACGCTCATTTTGGGTCTCTACTTTTGGGGACCATCTCAAGATGTGCAATTGAGACATGTGGCGGTTTGAAAATTCAAGAGGTGGGGAGAAAGGCCACTCGGGGAAACTTGGATTTTTGCCCTTGTTACTCAAAAGACTAAAATCATCAAAATGACCAACGGGCCCGACAGAGAATAGTCAAATTTTTTTCTCCAGTCAATGACAGAGGTGCGGACTTTCTGGGGAAATTTAGAAAATTTTCCTTTTGGGAGAAAGGAGTTAAAAGTGTAAAGGAACCGTGGTTCCACTTGGGACCCACATCGAAACTCGAAAGGAATGATAACCAGATCGTACCAAGCCAAGAACATAGATGCTAATCAAACACCACAATCTATAAGATGAAAGTAATTTGCCAGAATAACTTTACATAAAACCTTTGCAAACAAATGAGAAACAATATCATATATTATTATGGAACTCAATGCAATACATTGAGAATGGGCCTTGCTTAAATAGGAAAGGAATAACAATCTAAGAACCAGTCAAGGTCGTAGATCAAGCCATAAATCAAGGAAATAACTAGTCATCAAAGAACTAGTCAAGACCATAGATTTAGGAGAGAACTAGACATCAAGGATATAGTCAATACCATAGATCAAGGAAAGAACTATACCTAACAACTAGATAATATCTCCTAATATCTAAATAAGATAAAATAAATATCCACACACATAAGTGGGTGAGGATAAATACAATAAAGGTAAATAAAGTACCTAGGTGAACATGAGCTAAGGTAAATACCTACTCTAATAAAACTAGAAGAGGAAGGGCGGAGCTACGGGGAAAACTTGGAAAAAAATTCATTTTACAAAAAAGAGGTGAAATAGCAGAATTTAGCCATGGTTCTTTTGGTACCCACATTAGGACACGTTTCAAGCCCATTTTTCAAAGGTAGAGGGGCGGAGCAAATTGAGAAATTTTGCATTTTTTCCAAAAGGTGTAAAAGGTAAAAAGGAACCCCGAGCCCATCTTGACTTGTATCTCCCACGTGGACGGTCCAAATTCAAAAGAGAGATCAACAACACTGTGCATCTGTATCTGATTTTCCACCATTTTTGCTCCAAAGCTCCTGGGATGTGAATTTTTATGGTTTTTTATCATTTCTTGGAGTCTCCTACTTTTAAAATGAAGAGGAACAATAATTTGGTATCCTGGTTGGATGGGAAAAAATCTGAAGACATATTTTTCCATTAAGACATGATCTGACCATTGGCTTCGATTTGATTTTCATTTTTTCTTTCCTTGGCACGCAAAGAACTAGATTTGATAGATTGGAGGAGGAAGTAGTTGGCGCGCGAGATGAAGAATGACTTACCAAGTGAAGAATTGAATGCTGGAAATATTTGGAAAGATTTTCCCTCTACACACCTGACAATTTTTTTCAAATCTGATTCTGGGAGTCTCAACACATAATGGTGCTTTGAATGTCATTGGTTTTGGGGGAAATTCTGTTGTAAATGAAGTATTATAAATTGCATGAATTTTTCATGCAAATGGTTAGAGTGTTAGAGGTCGGGACTGATTTTTCTAAGAGAAAAGATTGATAGAACCCGTCCTTCTGAGAAATCATCTGAAGAAACCTATTTATCTCCTTTGTGTTAAATTTGATCATGTCAAGGTGGTTGTGAGTGTACAGCCATTGAAAAGCTTTGAGATTGTTCTAGAAACTTTCCCCTGCTGATAAATTTAATCAAACTTGAGTTAATCTACATTATTTTTGGGCAAATTTTTTGTTTTTTTCATTCTTGAATGTCTAGCAAGTAGTTTTCTTGTTCCCGTTGCAATCTTTGTAAATCACAAAAGATCTTATCCTTGTGATAGTTTTGTGGTATTTGCAATTTCATTTATTAGAAGAGATTTCATTTGATAGTGAAATAAACAAATTTAAAATATTGTGACTCCTAGCATGACTATAAGATTGTTTGTTATCCTTCGAGGGTATCTTAGGCATGATGAAACAGAGGTTTATAATGTTTAGTTAAGTTTCCCAATTTGAGCCTTCATTTTGGATCCTTGAAAATTATGTGAAAAGTGTTGATCTAGGCCTCCATTGAAGCACATATTTTGGTTAAAGGAACATCCTAATGTTCAAGCTCTCCATTATTGTAAAATTTCTCAAGAATCTGGTGAATCAAGTTCATTTCTACCTTACCTCCCACCAAAAATTCATTTAAAAACAATCATACCCATACTACCTTGTTTGTCATGTGTGTATACAAATGCATAATTTATACTACCAAAACATGTGGAAAAAATTAGGTTTTCATTGTCTTTAGTGGCATGAACCTTGCTTAGAAAATATCTCCATTATCTAGAGTGACAACTCATGAGAATTAGGTTTTGTTGCATTGATCATATTTTCTTCAAGGTCTTCTTAATAATTTCGAAGGAAGGATATCTTCATCTCCTCCACAAACAACATTCTACAAAAAGGGTCATCTTACCCCAGTTGAAAGTCAAAACCATAAAGTAGTGAGGATAGGTCAAATCTCGTTGAGGTTTCTACCCATTTCTCCACATCTCGAGTGACAAAGAGCAAGCTGCATTTCATCCCCTGTCTACAAAATGACACACTACATGCTCTCGCTTGTCTCTAAGCTTCATGCCAAACATGTGATGCTACTCACTTTCCGAGGGAGAATAAATTTGGGTACCAACACAACCAATCATACCATGAAATTGTGGAGCTTTTGTTAGAAAAATTCATTGGAGAATCGCAATGAAGAAGATGGCGTAACCTTGAAAAGTAGATTTTTAGTGTGTTATTTCATTGACATGCCAACCCACCAACGTGCTTGGAAGCAATGTAGGTGCTCCTAAAATATTATGGAGATATACAAAAATTTGTAGTATATCTCATGATACTTTGACAAGTTTACCAATTTAATCAATCAAAACATGCCATGGAAGATTAAGATTTCAATAAATATACTCTTCTTACTTCCTCGCACAAAACAAGAAAATAGTTAACTTTCATTTTGAAGGTATAACTCGAGCCTCCTTAAAATGCACCATGTGCGGAAAGGTCAAGCATCATCAAGAAACTAACAAGTGTGTATCATCTCAAGTAATGTTGACGCTTGGAATTATTTTCACCGGACATCACTAACATGCAACGGAAAATACCTATTTCACGCTTATTGTACTTTCACATCATCATAATTTCTTTTTCACCATTTTCTTAAAACATTAAGTTGTGTTCTTTTCTTTTCATTCAATTAATATTTGTATATTTTCTCTAAATACACATGTCCCATGGTATTTTTATGCATCTTGATCTCCAGAGATAACAAATTTCTTATGGAATTTACTTAAATTCAATACTTTTATAAAAATTACAAATAGGAAGAATATTTTTTTTTACATTTATTTTCATGAATAGGAAACACTCAATCAATATTTGTTATTATAAACAATGAAATTGCACCTAGAAATCAAGATTATATAACAAAAATGTATACACGACATTGACCTTCATACAAGTATACTTAAAATAACTCCCACTTTCTCTTGCTTTTGAATTAATTGTCACACTTGATGCCAAAATTTTTCCTTCTCCCACACTAATACAAATTATTTTCGATAGGATTTGCCATCTCATGGCCTTGTTAATAATAATAATAATACTAATAATAATATTAAATATTAATTTATTTGTATAATATTAAGACTATTTATTATTATAATAAAAACATTAATAATAATTTATTTATTATAAAAATTCAAAACTTATTATTATTATTATTATAAACAATGGGTTGAATGATGTATTATATATAGTATATGTGTGTTTAATAATTTATTTTAAATAATAATTATATTTTAAATTGTAATAATAAATATTATATATATTATATATATATATATATATAAATATTAATAATAATATTGACAACAATATTATATTTAAATTTTATTCTAATATTTCTAATAATTTAATTTTAATTATAACAACAACAATAATATAATTAATTATTATAAATATTGTTAAAATAATAATAAAATATATAACATTTATTATTATAATAATAATATTGTTGTTGTTTTTGTAATAGTAATAATGAATTTATTATGAAGGTAAAATTGGTTATTTTACTAGCAATCATACGTGAAGTGTATGATGGAAACATCGAAGGGGATGGAGTGAAAAAAAAATGAGGAAGAAAAATAGAGGGAAAGGATGAGGGGTTATCAAGAAGGGGTTTGATGGAGGGGGAGGACATTGTGTTGCAATGTATCATCTCTATCTTACAAGTATTATTCACGGTATTAAAATATGCATTTAAAGAGGACAAACTAAAAAATGGGGAAATTTGAAAAGGTTCCATGTTTGAGACCCAATGAAATGCATGTATCACACATTTTCCATAGGTCAAATTGTAAGACCCTAATAATATCGGTTATTTGTGTTCCTTTTTCTTGTGAGCGCAATTTATACTTAAAAGAAGATAAATAAATATTTGTAGAGTCCTGCTCAAAATGAAAAAGAATTGATATTTATATAAAAATAATAATAATATTATATATATATTGGTTTGGTGTTGTTGAATGTGTTTGGTGGAGAAAGCAACATACCTGAAAAAGAGTTAAGGCTTTGGAAACTTAAATCACATGCAATTGAATGGTATTAAGCCCAAATCCATGACCTCTTTCAGCACCCCCTGTCATTGTCCAATCGAGAGTTGTCGGTGGGTGGTTATAATTGCCCTGAATGGCTTTAAGGTAAAGCTTGGAGTGCAATGCATCCAAAAAGGATGTCCCAGAATTGTTATTTCTCTGTAAATAATAAAATCACTTTTTTAGCCAAAGGCTTTAAGCACGCTCGAAACCTAAGTTCAAGTTATAGATTCAACAAGAATCGACATTATTACAATGTTTGAATGAATAAAAGAATGAGACAAATTCTCATAGAATTATTTTCTTGGTGTGTGGATGAAAGTGCATAGAAGACATGGGTTCCCTCATGAGACAGTCACATAGTTTCACATATGCAACAAACAGGTCTCCAATTAGATCAGTTTACATTTTCCTTCATACTCCCAAATGTGGCAAAATATGAGCCTGAACAGTTATAGAAGTCTAGTAAAACATAAAGATAGAGGATTTTTGTCGATGTTATATTTACAAGTGCTTTGGGAGATATGTATACCAAATATGGAAGCATGCACTTGGCATGTGAATTGTTTGACTAAATGTCTGAAATTTGGCCTCATGGACTGCAATGATAATAAGATATGTACAAAATGGGTTTGTTGAAAAGCCTTGGAACCTTTCAAGAAAATACAAAGCCAGGATTCATAACCTTTTCCAACATCCTCCACCCTATGCCAAAATGGAGGATTTAGAACATGGAATGGAAATCCATCAAAGCATAACGAAAATATGATTTTCTTTCTAGATTCCTCCCAACCTTTGTGCCAAAATGTGAACACTGGAACTAGATATGGAGCTACGATGAAGCGATATTAATTGTTTTTAGGGTAAAATCCTTCAATGTTTAGTCTATCCGCCACTAGATCTACTTTTTACATGAAGTTCTGTTCGTGTTTTCCAATAGCCTAGCTCAACCCTGTTTGGAAGAATTTGAGTTACTTTATACTAAGCGAGCTATATTTGCAGTCCCCTAGGAACCAGTGGCATCACCTCACGATCTGGGAATGCTTTCACATCCGAGTCACCATTTTCGGTATAGAGATGATCTATGCATTTTTAGTGTCCTCCCATAGCTCACTCACTATTGTGTTTTGTATCAAATCGCTTGGAGTTACAACTTGATGTGGATTTGGTGGGTTACTTTGTTAACAACTCTCCATTCTTGTTTATTTTCTCGGTATTGTTATGTTGGCTTGACCTTATTATGATCTGTTGTCATGGGATTTGTATTATGGAACTCTCCATAAACTATGCACAACTCACTACAATTTATCGTATTTCTAGATATCTATCAATGTATCAACTATGTAGTTCATTATTTTTGAAGATTGTTGGTGGCTAGAGTAAATCCAAGTCCAAATAAATTCTCAACAACACCTCAACCTATGCTATAATGGGAGGATTTAGATAGAATATGGACATCCACCAAAGTGTATTAGAGGATGGGAAGTATTCTAGTAAGTTTTTTTAGCTTCAACTATTGAGAGGACATGTATGCAAAATGTAGAGCCATGCTCTTGACACAAACCCACCTAGAGCACCTCTTTTCCTACAGACACAAATATCTCACAGGCATGGTGTATCTCACCTTTACCTTCATAATTCTTATAATTTAGTTTTCCATTTGTAGCGTAATAAATTTAAAACCCTTGGATTATCATACATTTAACTATTTTATATAAATTTTGTTTTTGCAAACAATAAAATGTCATCTAGCACTTATGTAACCCGATTAACACTTTCGATAGTCAAACATAAACTTGAACCCTCCTTCAGTCATGATTTGGAAAACTTCACAACCATATTAGGCAGCTACGATATCATTTTAGTAACAAGATGAGTTTGTTCCCTCGTAAACCCACCAACTGTTCCATTGTAAAATATGGTAAATTAAGATATTCAGGGACCCACAAAATAACTTTATGAAAAACCCAAAAATGGGATGTAAATTCTTTTTCATGTCCCTTGTTATGAGGAGAGTCACACCAAGATTTAAATTAACCCCAATCGATCATTTATACTCTCTTTTCGCTCCTCTAGGAGCCTGTTACCTGTTTTGCACTTTTAAGAAGTTAAAATAGAAAAGTTGGTTTCGTCGTATCACTCACCATTTCTGAATAATGAAATGCTTATCCATTTTCTCAAACCTCTAGTACTTTTACTAGAAAATTTCTTGTAACCTTTGGTTTCGAAAATAGCATTCCTAGTTAGTTTGGCAACGGGGTTTCATAGGCCTCCGGTCGTTATTTGAGTAGGTCAAACTTGGCCTATTACGACTGATGGCTCTCGAAAACCATTCGCCAATTGTGCACCGTTCACCAATTTTGGATTCTTTCTATACCTTTGGATTATTGGTATATAGGTGGACACATAGGAATTCACTCATCATGAATTTTTATTGGAAGATTGTTTTTGAATGCACTTTGTCTTAGCTTACAAGCCAAAATTGAGACGTATTTGTAACTAGTAGGAAAATGTAAAAAGAAAGTTGTAAAACCTCATTCAAGTTAGAAAACCATCGTAGAAACCTATTAACACTTGTAAATAACTGTTTAAAACTCTATCTTGTGACTTGTGTGAAATTTTGACTTTTGGAAAACTAGTGTTTCTCTCTTCTCTCTCTTCCCTATCATTTTCTCTCTCCTCACTTAGTTAAGGAATGAAATGAAATGAAATGAGTATATGCCGCTAACCCTCTCTTGTTGTGTGTGTATTTTTATGATCATGTAAATCGAAAACTAATAACATTAATTATGCTAGATTTAGGTGGATGTCATGCCAACGATTTATCATTGATTTCATGCTCACATGGTTTTGCAAGATGTAAGTAAGATGGCGAAACGGTGTGGTTGTGATTCATTGTATATTATTGTAATTTATGTATGTTAATGGAAAGAAATTTTATGTATTTCTATGTTACAGTAAAGACTCATTATTGAAATTTTGTAATATGAATGAGATGCTAGATTTAGGGGTGTTTTGGAGAATTATGCATTTAACTATAGGTGTTCTTTTAGTTCAAATTTACATATGGTAAAAAGGGGGTTGGATATATATGTTAAGTGATATTGTAGAGGATATTTTATCATTTGTGAATTATTGAAAGGTTTATTAATGAAGTTTTGTAATATTTTTAAGATGCTAGTGTTTAAGGGGAACGTTCATCTAAACATGGGTGTTATTTGATTCCAAAATTTGTATTATAAAAAGTTGGATAAATGTGTTAAATGAAATTGAAATTAATAGCTTATAGTGTAATTTTAGTGTGGAATTTATGATTAAATACTAGGTGTGTTGTGTTTTTACCTTAAAATGTAATAAAAATATCTAAACAAAACAATCCACCCTAGTGTAAACTTCGTGTATAACTACCTTTGTAGTGCGATTCTTTGTAGCATAGAAAATTGAAACCTTAGGATGAACTAAAATCCTTACACTTGATAACACCTTATATATTAAATAAATAAGATCACAAGTTTGATTTTATCATCAAAGGTTGTATGCTTAGCGATTGTTGATGAAAAATTACAGCACCCCGAATGGCCTTAGATTTGAGTGGGGCATTCGGTGTAATCTACATAACATGGGACCATATCTCAAGCTATGGGACTTGCAAACTTGAGATGATCCTCCAGATAAGGATGAATTCCTCTTCCTAATCCTAATGCTAAACTACTTCTAAGGAAGGAAATGCGACTATCTACTCCTAATCTAACAATGCCAAGGAGACAAGGAGAGAGAGAGCATGAAAATAAATAAATCCTACACTACAAAGGTGATAACACCAATAAAAGGGGGTTGTTGATCACAAATCTAACTGCCTGAAATGGAGAGAGGTGAGAAATGGAGAGGATGGACAAGCACATCACATACCAAAGATAAATTTCACACAGAACACCACTTCAAACCCATTAAACACAGCTCTCAAAATCTGCAATAGACATCAAAATATGCACAATATATCCTGTAATGATGAGAGGCAAGAAGAGACAATAAAATAAGAAAAGGATGAACAAAATGCATCAAAAAACATATTTTATTGCTCCATGATTTCACACAGTACATCATTAGTGGGCAAGAGGCAAAAAAATGCCATTACAAAGTAATGAGAGGAGGCTTAAGCTCCACATTTGACCCTAGGGAGGAAAGAGAGAGGGGGAAGGAGAGAAAAGATGCCCAACCTTTAGAAATTGCCCCTCCTTTACAATATATAGAAGAATGAATCCTACTTCAACTCTCCCAACAATGCATTGAATTCACCTACTCCAACCACCCCAAAAATCATTAGAATTCTCCAGCAACAATGATGGGCTCCCTGATAGAGCCCATGCCTCCATTAATGTTCCTTGTAGGGCAATAAAGGAAGCTCATTATTCATTATGGTGGTGGTAGGTGAAAAGTATGAAAACCTCTAAATGACAGACTGAAAAATTATGGTGGTGGGTGAGAAGCCGATGTCGAGAACTTTCCAAAAAGTCCTCCCTTTCTCAAATCTGAGTTCCCAGTTGGAAGATATGGCCATTTGAAGGTCATGGTTAGGCGTTTAATGCAAGCTCTCAATATTTAAAGAGTTTATATATGCAAAATCCATGTAGCAACCTTGCGTGTCTTAAAATTTCACTCACCTCCTTTCACTCCTGAAGTTGCGACAGTCAGACACTTGGCATCATCCGCGGGCCTCATTTACTTTCTTCATTTTTGAATGAGCCCCTCCTATTTGGCGGAGCACTTACGTCGACCCTAGAAAGGTGGAGAGCCCACACTCGTTTGGGACCTACATTTGTATTTTACCTTTGAAGTTGTACCAATGAGACACGTGGAGGGTGTGTGTTCATTTTGAGACCTACCTTTGGATTTTACCTTTGAAGTTGCACCGATGAGACACGTGGAGGGCATGTGCTTGTTTGAGGACCCTGCTTTGGATTTTACCTTTGAAGTTATGTCGAAGAGGCACATGGAGGCTTCTGTTGATGGTTGGACTTTTCAACATCCGGTGCAACTTTCTTGGACCCTAGCCACGTGGAGGGCGTGTGCTCATCTAGGGACCCCTCTTTAGACTTTACCTTTGAAGGTGCACTAATGAGACATGTGGAGGCTTCCGCTGGCTCTATTATACTTAGCCAATTCAATGGCCACTATGCCTTTTTAGGCCATAGACACATGGAGGGCATGTGCTTATTTGGGGTCTCTACTTTTGTGCACCATACCAAAAGTGCGCTGAAGAGACACGTGGCACCTTCTCTGCAGTTTGTTTCTTTGCTTCTTTGAGTTGACTCATTCTAGGTTTTATTTTCTTTAACATTTCCATGGTCATTCATCTTTTGACTTGATTTTCATTGTCAAGCCCACCCGCCACTTGATTTTTTGGGATCGAATGTGAGCTCGCATGACTGAACCAACCTCTCCATTTCTCTGTGCAAGGTTTTTTTGATCAATTTTTCCCAAGGGGAAAAATTGGATAATAATTTGGTGACTTGCGGGGTCACCTTCCTACTAGGTGGAAAGATCAATTACCTTGTTGCATCCATTGGGCATGGAGTCAAGAATGATATCCTGATACTGATTTTTCTCTTGAAACTTGAACCCGACTGCTTGGACTTAGTGACCCTAAACCTGCTCCACTGTCAGCACTCTCAATTTTCATAAGAAAATATTGAAGATGATATTTCTGAGAGTAGAAAATTGTCTTGACCTAGAGCATTCACTATCCCTGAAATGGACTGCTACAACATTTACCTTCGAGGCACATTGAATTATACAATGATACAACCTTGGAGCAACAAAACACCACAACTCTGCTATGTACAAAACTAAAATCATACACACCCCAAGTGGGATATGTAGAGTGTGCGAAAGAACTTATTATGCTGAAATAAAACCTACCTACTCTACGCTAACTAGAATTAAAGGGGACTCAAACAAATCATGAAATCGGTGACAGGAGAAGTAGCTTCGCTTTCTCAAAATTGGTAGCCATATGTGATTTGGGGCTGAACATGGCTATTATTGTGATTGAAAAAATAATAAGAGGCCGATCCTACACCCAAATCATCAAGGTATCAACTGGAAACAAGAAAATGCCTCTTTTAGTTTATCTACATTTGGATTGAAGAGGCATTGAATTTGATCCTTGGTACTTTGAAACTCATCCTCATGCCCTGAAATGGACATGACTTATTTTGGCTTCTCCCTTAGCTCCAATGAAGCCAAGTACACTGATTGCAAAGGCCTAATTTGATGGATGTGCCCATTGTTATGAAATTCAACTCTAAGAGTGGAGTCTTCCTGTGGACCTTCCTAGATGGATGGTGTGGAAGAGATGGGATCTTCATACTCTTTCCCTTACTCCATTGTGGCATGGAACTCCTATAAAATATGCAACTCATTTTTATTGATTGTAACATCTAATGAAGTTGCTTTTGCATCATTATAATTTTCTGCAACACATTGTTGGCTCTGGATTTCCTCCATTGTTGCTTGAAGACTGACTTGCTCTTGGATAGCCTCTTCCTCTAGCATGAAATTTTCAAATCAAAATCTTCAATTTGCTGCTCTAGAGGACTATTTGGGGCAGCAAGGTCTTCTTGATAGCTCTCCTCCATCATGGATTCATCAATCAAATCAGGCCCTTCAAATGAAAGCAAAAAATCTTCAATAATGCTTTCTTCATCAAGTGACTTCAACTCTAATTTGATCTCTTCCACTGCTCCTCTTCAATAGGACTTAGAGCTGATAGTTCTTCCTCCCTCTTAACTGGTTGTGCAGCTTGGATTAGATCAACATTCTCTTTAGATAAAGTGCCATTACAGACACTACATTTAGACCATACGGAATGCTGATCTTATTCCTCTTGTTCTTATTCTTCTTCTATTGTAAACTCAGCTTCCACCACTTGTGGTCTGACCTTGGCCTCCTCTAAAGGTTTAACCATCAAGGGGATTTTTGTAATCCCAAATCTGAGAGCCAAGCTTACCAAGCTTTTTATCATTTCTTCTTTATTTGGCTCTTTTTTTGCTCCTCTCCTTGACTTGTTTTTGGAAGTTCCACTTCCCTCACCACAAAAAATAATTCCAAAATCAAGCTGTTTGAAACTCGGGACAAGATGGTGTTGGACTTGGGGAATGGGAAGAGGGTTATGGGGTGGAAATGTTGAATTTTCCCATTGACCTAAAAACTATTCAACATCCTTAACCCATTCTTCAAGTTGGGGTAGCATCTCAATGACGTAACTGAGTCTCTCTTGTGGGATGAAATAGCTTGGACCAGGTCTTCCCATGGACAAGGGACCCTAAATCCAATCTTGAATGCTTTCTCTTGATTCATAGCTTGAGCCTGCATCATACCTGCCTCCAATTTTTCTATCTTCAGTTGTAGCTCCACATTCTCGGGTGTAAGATATCCCCCATAGTTGACATACTCTTTTTCTAACACAACTACATAGTCTGGATTATGTCCATACTTGATTTGCATATTGCTCTTGTGAGTATGCCCATTGTCGGTTTTATTTATAAGATGGGTCCAGAGGAGGTTGATAATAACCTAAGAATGGATTTGCATGTTTGGAGGAGAGTATGGACTGTATGGTAGCTAGTGTAAATGTGAGTTCCACCGTGGGAATGAAGCCATGATTGCACAACTTCATAGAATGGAATAAAATGAAGGATATGTAAAGAAAGATGAATGAAGATGGATGGGGATAAGGTCTACAACTTAGAGAAGGGGTTGTTGACCAGATGGAGTCGCCAAATGTGTTTTGTATGTGTCTCCAAAGGCTTAATCTTAACAAGAACACACCAACCTACTAAGATGAAGTGGTAAGGTGCTTCAAACATGTCCCACCGGGCATGCCAAACTTGTTGATGTAAAATTACAGCACCACCGCTCAAATGGTGTTAGATTTGAAAGGGGCATCCAGTGTAATCAGTATAACATGGGACCATCTCTCAAGCTGTGGGACTTGTGAACTTGATATGGTCCTCCTGGAGAAGGCCAACTTACTCTTCCTAATCCTAATGCTAAACTACTTCTAAGGAAGGAAATGTGACTATCTACTCTTAATCTAACAATGCCAAGGAGACAGGAGAGAGAGAGCATGAAAATAAAGAAATCCTACACTACAGAGGTGATAGCACTAAGAAAAGGGGGTTTGATCACAAATCCAACTACCTAAAATGGAGAGAGGTGAGCAATGGAGAGGATGGACAAGATGCATCACAGACCAAAGATAAATTTCACACAGAACACCACTTTAAACCCATTAAACACAACTCTCAAAACCTGCAATAGACATCAGAAATATGCACAATATACCCTACAATGATGAGAGGCAAGAAGAGATAATAAAATAAGTAAAGGATGGAAAAAATGCATCACAAAACATATTTTATTGCTCCATGAGTTCACACAGTACATCATTAGTGGGCAAGAGGCAAGAAAATGCCATTACAAAGTAATGAGAGGAGGATTAAGCTCCACATTTGACCCCAGGGAGGAAAGAGAAAGGGGGGAGGAGAGAAAAGATGACCAACCTTTAGAAATTTCCCCTCCTTTACAATATGTATAATAATGAGAGAAGGAGAGAGGGAAAATTTGAATCCTACTTAAACTATCCAATTAATGCATTGAATTCACCTACAACAATGATGGGTTCCCTGACAGAGCCCATGCCTCCATTAATGTTCCTTGTTGGGAAAGAAAGGAAGCTCATTCTTCATTATGGTGGTAGGTGAGAAGCATGAAAACCTCCAAATGGTAGACAAAATCATTATGGTGGTGGGTGAGAAACCGATGTCGAAAGCTTTCCAAAAAGTCCTCCCTTGCTCAAATCTGAGTTCCCTGTTGAAGATATGGCCGTTTGAAGGTTAGGGTTGGGTGTTTAATGCCAACTCTTAATATTTAAAGATTCTATCAGTGAAAAATCCACATGGCAGCCCCGCATGTCTTAATATTTCACTCACCTTCTTTCACTCCCGAATTTGTGACGGTCGACACTTGGCATCGTCTATGGGCCTACTTTACTTTCTTCATTTTTTGGATAAGTCCCTTCTATTTGGTGGAGCACTTACGTAGGAACCTAGACACATGGAGAGCCCATGCTTGTTTGGGACCCGCCTTTGGATTTTAGCTTTGAAGTTATGCCGATGAGACATGTGGAGGGCCTACACTCATTTCGAGACCCACCTTTGGATTTTGCCTTTAAAGTTGCGTTGATGAGACACGTGGAGGGCCTGTGCTCGTATGGGGACTCGATTTAGATTTTACCTTTGAGGTTGTGCCAAAGAGGCACGTGGAGGCTTCAGCTGATGGTTGGACTTATCAATGATGTCAGTCAACTTTGTTGGACCCTAGCCATGTGGAGGGCTTGTGCTCATCTGGGGACCCCGCTTTAGACTTTACCTTTGAAGGTGCACCGATGAGACACGTGGAGGATTCTATTGGCTCTGTTATACTTAGCCGATTGAATGACCAATTCTTCCTTTTTTACGCCCTAGACACATGGAGGGCCTGCACTTGTTTGGGGTCTCTGCTTTTGTGCACCATACCAAAAGTGCATCGAAGAGACATGTGGCACCTTCTGTGGTTTGTTGCTTTGCTTCGATTCGAATTGTTTTGGATTCGATTTTCTTCAAAATTTCCATGGTCATTCATATTCTGACCCTTCTTTTCATTGTCAAGCCTGCCTGCCACTTGATTTTTTGGGATCGAATGTTAGCTCGCATGGTTGAACCATCCTCTCCATTTCTCCTGTGCAAGGTTTTGTTTGATCAATTTTTCTCGAGGGTAAAAATTGGATAATGTGATGACATTCTCGCGAACTCAATGGTTAGGAATGACATGGTCCAACATTATCTAGAGTATGTGGTTCCCTTCCGGGATAAGTAATCATGTATGTAGTAAGGAGAATGTGTAATGCCCACTCTTCGACATTTATATGATTATGATGTTGCTTAGCATAGATTAGAGTTATGGACATTTCTATCACAGTTTAGATATTGACAGATGGATATTGTTATTTTGATTAGTTAATTTATAGACAATATGGATGTTAGACTTATGACATGATTTATAGGATGGATTATATACATATTTGGATATATCGAATTGTTGATTTTGAGCTTATATTGAACTACTGTAATTATTTTGATAATTATATTATGCTAGATGATGTATTTGATGCCGTGATCTTATTGCTAGTTGATAAAGTGATGAAATTGAAATAATTGGAATTGTGAACAATGGAAAATTACTTGTCTTGGTTTAAGTTGCGATAATTGATTATATGTATATGCATGTATTTTTATTATTTCGATGTTGTTAATATGGCCACGAGGCCAGAAAGGTATTGTCTTGACTTTTGTAGGTGTTCGCAACACAATAAACCAAAGGGGGATAGGAGACCAACAATGAAAGAATATGGAGTATTGGAAACAAGTCACCATGGCAACACGTGTATTTGTATGTTGTATGTTGTTGTAGTTTGTTAGGAGGTCCCCATTGGGGGTGACCTCAAAAGTGACCTTGGGAATGTTTATAATTTGTCTTGTTGATTTTTATTTAATTATGAGTTATTTTATTTTTATTTGCATGTGGAGTCACTTTTATTAATTGTGTTTAACACCCCTCTTAAGTTAATTTAATAGTGTTTATCTAGTGCTAATTAGGATGTGACAAAATGGGGGAAATAAATGTGAGTTGGTATCCTTAATGTGTGTTGGTTTGGAATGAATTCAATTTGTTTTGGGGTAGTGTATACTCAATATTCCTTGTGAAATTCGGATTTTGACCTTCTAGGCTATTTTGGAGACTTGTGGGACAAGCTAAGCTTGTCCCACACCTTTTAAAGTCACCCACCCACCTAGCCTATGATGTGAGGGACTTATTTTAGGTCCTATTTTGTGTTTTAATGAAGGAAAAGGGAAATTGATTGCACTTTTCTTACATGCATAATTAATTTTGTCCTTAAGGGGTGTGGGTTGGGTTGAGTGTGTAAGAGGGTGGTCTTTTCCCCAACCACCAATTTATTATGTTTTGGGGTATGGGTTTGACCTTGGTGAGGTGGGATAGAAAAGAAATGATGTGGCATCCTACATGGGGCCACATCATCTCCCTCCCCCTCTTCTCTATTTATTAGAATTTTTGTAAAGTTTTTTGGGTCACTTGTTTGGTTTTTGGCTCTCTCTCATTTTGGAATACTTGTTTTTGGAGTGCTAGTTGGAGTTGAAGATTGCTTGGAATTGTTTGGCTTGGAGGATTTTAGGACTTTTTTGTGGAGTGGATTCTTGCTATGGAAAGGTAGGGTCTCCACCCTTGTTTTCTTCTCTTGCCTTGTATGTTTATGTGTTGAATAAATTTGTTTTCTTGCTTGATGTTGTTGGGTAGTGAAATTTCCTTAGGATGTGTATGAGAAAGTGAAATGGGGATGATTTTGTTTTGGGAGGAATAAGAGTTCTCTTGGGTATTTAGGAGGGAGTGGGTTGGGCGCCCCACCTTGTTCTCATTTTGTTATTTTGTTCATTATGGGAGGCATAAGAGATCATTTGAATTGTAGGGAGGAATAATAGATTTTGGGGTTGACTGAGTTTTGGAGGTTTTTGAGGTGGGCATCCAAACCCTTGGGAGGCACAAGGATATCCTCATATTCCTTTTCTATTGGCTTGTTTTAGAGCCAATGTGTTGGGAAGTTTATGTGTTGAAAAATGAATGTTTTGTGGTTATTTTTATTGTGTGAATGTTGTGTAAAAGTAAGTGTGGAAGCCTTTTATTTGTTGTCATGGTTGTCAAATATTCCTTATTGTCTCATTTTTAGGGCTCAGGGGCCAATTTACTTCCTCATTGGAGTAATGGTTGGGTGGAGAGTGTTGCCTACTCCCCCATTTTTGGTTGTGTGTTTGATCTTGGAAGAAGGTGGAGCTTAGATGATGAAGGTCTTCTTATATCATTTGGAGAAAGAATCAAAACTCTCTTGTTATATTTTATCATGTTGTCTCCATTGTATATGGAGGGCTTGTAAACTTGTATTTTTTAAAGTGAAGTTTTTAGTTGTTTTGTTATCAAAATGTAATCTTAGTTGATATTGTAAATGAAAGAAAAAGTTTGAAAAAGATTTCATTACTTTTTGGAATGATGGACTATAAGATTGTTAAGTTGAATCAAGTTCATTGAAATGTGATTGAAAATGAAACAACATTTTCTCATTTTAGTTGATTTATGGTCTTCAATAGGTGTGTTGTTTTTGTTTTAAAACTAGTGGGAAATCTTGTTCTAAGTTACTTGTGGAAATGGTTGAAAATGGTATGTTGTAAAAGAAAGAAGTATTAATTCCTATTGTATTACTTGGAAGGCATATAATAGCAAGGTAAACTATATTTGTTCATCTTTTTGTATTGGTTGAAAGAAAGTTTAAACATGTATGAGTAGATGGAAAAGACTTTAAATTCTTGTTCATTATTCACCTTGTCAAATAATATATTGATCCCTAAAAAATCTAGTTAGCAAGGGAACTACATAGTTGCAAAGTAGACCATAGATCTAATTGATTTTATAAATGTGTTGTTAAGTTGAATAAATTTTATTTTTAAAATATTAAAGAAGGTAATGATGGATGGAGAAAAATTATAAATTAACACTTGGTAATATTATTATCAAATTATAAAAGAAATTTTAAGTAAAAGATTAAAAATTAGTTAATATTATTACTTGTTGATAATAGTAATAATATTAAAATATTATTTATAATATTATAATATATATATATATATATATATATATATATATATATATATATATATATATGCCGATGGGGTGGGAGTGGTGTAGTCAAGTCACATGGTTATGTACTTGCCCACCCAGCTTTAAATCCCCAAGGCACGATCCTCCTCGAGAGGTAGTTTCAATGCGTTAGAGACGACATCTCTACATGTGCCGACACCGGTGGTTACTCCTCACTTTGCTAACACCGGTGGCTGCTCCTCTCATTGCCGACGCTGGTGGCTCCTTCTCCTCTTGCTGCTGACGTTGGTGGCTGCTCCGCTCACTGTTGCTGCTCCTCTCATTGTTGTCGTGGTTGCTCCTCTCGTTGTTGACACCGGGTGGTTGCTTCGCTTCTTTGCTGACCACCGGTGGCTGCTCTCTTCTTTGCCAACGCCGGTGGTTGTTCTAATAGTTGTCCCACTCGCTTGCGGTCGTTGTCGATGGTCGCTGCATCTTCACTATGGTTTCATGGTTGCTTCAATTGGGTTCCTAATAGTGGTCCCCTTCATTGTAACTAGGTTGTGGATCCTCTCAAAAAATCCTCAAGTGTACAAGGATGTGGGTCCTTTCAAACACCCTCAATTTACCCTCAATCCAAAATATATATATATATATATATATATATATATATATATATATATATATATATATGTATATATATGCGTATTAGAAAACCGAAACATTTAATAAAAAAATTTGGTTAATGCGGTGTTGGTTGTGACCCTTATGGTGGGTTTTATTTTTAATAAATATTTGGATGGAGGGGGAGGGTCATCGACCCCACCCCCACCATATATTACATGGGATGGGGGTGGGTTCGGTGACCCTCCCCCAAAAAAATTAAAACCACCAAACCCCATCCAGGCGAGACTTTATGACTATGGATTTTGACTATGTGGCCATGGATCTTGCAAGGGCCGAAATTTGTTTTAAACACAAACATGCGCGCGCATGCACACACACACAAAAACACACACACATATAAAATAAAACCCATATTCATGTTTCGGGTATAAATAAAATGAAACTTACACACACACACACACACACACACACACACACACACACACACACACACAACACACACACACATGTATATATGTATATATATAGTATTCTACCTATTCCACTAAAATAGGGTAAATACCCATATGCCCATTTGGGCAAATACAAAAAAATAGTAAGATAAACAAAAAAAAAAAATACATGCAACCCTAGGAGAGGGTGTAAATAGAACTAGAAAATAAAGGAAGAATGTGCATCCTTCCATGAGCTTGAGCTTTCCTCTCATGGCTTCCACCTCCCTCTCCACAAATCTGCAAAACAAAAAGAAGAAATAATAAGTCAAATGAAAGGAAAAAGATCTTTTCATAAGCATACTTAGGGTTAGTTGGATCCCTAAATCTAAGGGTTCCAAATGAATCCATCCAATGGATGAGATTCATCCCTACAAAAAAGTAGGTGGGAAGTGGGTGAGATAATTTCAAATTTAAAATGCATGGGTAGAATTTATTTGGGGCCACTCAAGTAGTGTAGGGGGTGTTATTACTTTTCTAACCCAAATATCTTATTAGAGGCCTTTTCATTAATGCAAACCTTGACCCCTTTATGGGTATAGTAAAATTTTATTAATTAAATAACTAGACCAAAATACCCTTGATATTAATTTGAGCGAGTTTAATTAAGGTTAAATTAAATTGTATTAAAACAAATGGTAGGGGAGCCTAGGTCTTGCTTTAGACTAATTAATTTATTAAATGGTATTGAGAGATTTTATTATTTTATTTAAATGGAGCTAAGGGGATTGTGGAACCTCATTCAGAAATTAATATTATTAATTTAATGCAATTTTAAAATGAGAAAGTATGACCGTGTAACATTTAACCTAGTGTTATGCGAGTCGGGTTTACAAAAAAAATTATTCCATAATTTTTTTGGTTTGACCTATGTTTGTCTTGGGTTTCGTGTGGGTAAATTTGTGGGCATTACGAGAATGTGCCTCTTAAGGTAGTACTCTTGGGAACCAACATTAAACATAGGATAAAATCCTCTTGCACCGACACAATTGTTGAGTGGTGAAGATCATCAACTAACCTTGAAGTCACCTTTAAGAGTTGGGATCATAGATGAACTCATTACCCAATCTCAATTTCATTTAGGTTTTATGATGCAACACGAAAAAGTATATTGTGAAACTTAACAATTTTTTTGTGTAGGATTAGTTTGTGCAAATGTAACCAATTGATGATGTGTAATGCGCACTCCTCTTGACACTGATTGAACTATGATTTCAATTTCGGTTGATTATAATCTTGAACCTTGCTATTGTATTCTAGTTAACATACTAATAAGATACGCGGGACATCATGATTAATATTGTGTTCTGATAGTTATTTTTATTGTATGGTTGTAGTGTGGACTTTGATGTACATTACTTGTATATGATTTGTTTATGTGATGTGAGACAATAGAATTATTGTGAGTACGGATATGTGGTGAATCATAATACCGTTTGTATGGATTTTTAGAGACATGGATAAACATTCAATATGGAAGATAATTATGTGTTGTTATCCTAGATATATATTGTCATTCTAAATTTGCTTCGTATTGATCATATTATGATGTTCAAATTTATTTTGTGATTTTTCGATATTGAAGAAATAGTGGAATTGGAAATATGTGTGAAATTGTGAACGAGTGATAACATTTTAGATGATGTATATTTTGTGATATGAAGATGTTTACTGATAGTTATTCATATATTTTATCATTGATGCATTTGATGTGGCCATCGAGGCCGAAGGAGGTATTGTTTGATTTTACAGTAATTATATCGCAAACAACAAGGGGATAGGAGACCAATAGTGAAGGAATTTGGGGTATTGGCAATAGGTCACCATGGTAACTCATGTAATTGTATGTTGTGTGTTGTTAGTTATATTGTTAGGAGGTCCCCATTGGGGGTTACCTCAAATGTGACCTTGGGTAATTTTGTTGTTTTCCCTTTTTGTTTTATTTATTGGTGAGTATTTGAATTATTTTAGTTTTGTGAGTCACCTTTATTAGTGTTAGTTAAAATGCTCCATTTAAGTTTATTAAACTTGATTAATTAGTGTAATTTGAGATGTGACCAAATGGGGGTAATTAATGTGAGTAGGTAGTTCTTGGTTTGTGTTGGATTTGAAAAAAATAATTATTTGTGAGTGCTGCGCACTCAACCTTACATGCAAATTTCGGATTTTGACTTTCAAGCCATTTTTAGAGGCTTGTGGGACAAGTTAAGCTTGTCCCACACCACTTAAAGTCACCCACCCACTATGCCTATGATGTGAGGGGCTTATTTTAGGATTTTTTGTGTGTTTTAATGGAGAAAAAGAGAAATTAATTGCACTTTTCTTACAAGAGTTTTTAATTGTGTCCTTTAGGGGTGTGGGTTTGGGTTTGAGTGTGTAAGAGGGTTTTCATTCCCTCAACCACCAATTTATTGTGATTTGGAGATTGGGTTTGACCATGTGAGGTGGATTGGAGGAGAAATGATCTCGGCATACTACATGGAGCCAAGCCACATCTTCCTCCTCTCTTTTCTATAAATATTAATATTTCTTGGGTGATTTTGGGGGTTACTTGTTTTTATTTTTGGACTCTTTCTTTTGGAGGAGAACTTGATTTTGGAGTGTTTTTTTGAGTTAGAGATAGCTTGTGATTTCTTGGACTTGAAAAGGTTGGAATCTTGCTTATGGATTGTAAACTCTTGCAATGGAAAGGTATATCTTCACCCTTGTTTTCCTTTGTTATTTTGTTGTGCTCATGTATGTAAATGATGATTGTTGTATGCTTATGGTTGTGGGGAATAGAATGGTTTTTAGGTTGTGGGAGAAAATGGAAATGGTGATAACTTATAGGGAGGTATAAGAGTGTTATTGGGTATCTTATGAGGGAGTTGGGTTGGGATGTTCCACCTCATTGATAAGTAAGATTTGAGCTTATCTTGTTTATTTCTTTGATGGAGGCATAAGAGTGAGGGATGCATAAGAGTTGTGTTTTCTTGGAGGGAGGCATAATATTTTTGTGGGTATTGTGATGGAGTTCTTAGAGGCTCAAAGGTGGACACCCAAACCCTTGGGAGGCATAAGAAGAATCCCCATGTTCCTTTCTCCTTCTTGGCTTGTGTATTAAGCCTTTGTACTTGGGATCTTGCATGGTTTTAGTGATCTTGTTGTTGTGTATATTGTGTTAAATGTATTGTTTAAATGTCATTGTGGAAGCCATGTAGAGTTTCCAATGGTTGTTTAATACCCCTCATTGCTTCCTTGTTAGGGCTTGGGGGCCAATGAGGAAGAAGGATTCTCTCCCTCATTGGATATTTGGTTGGGTGGAGAGTGTTGCCTACTCCCCCATTTTGTTGTGTGCTTGATTTTTGATGAAGATGGTGGAGTTCAAGTGAAGATTGATCTTGGTAGCACTTGAAGAAAATGAAGGGAGATTCCTCCATGTACAACTTTTGTCATATTGTTTCATCTCAAAAAGGAAGGCTTATAAACTTGAATTTTAAAATAAAATTTCTTGAATATTCTACATATCAAATTTGTGTTGATGGCATTTGTTGTATATGAAAGTGGAGAGCTTGAAATTTATTCTTTTACATTTGTTGTAAAGAGATACTATCATATTTTAAGAATGTATCAAGTTCTTAGGAAAATATTGCGTTGTTATATAGTCATAGTTGTAATATTCTAAAAGATGGAAAGAAGAACTTGAAAGTTGTAATCAAATGGAAAATGTATTTCTTTTTCAAAACTGAAAATAAAATTTATACTTGTATTCCTTTAAGTGAAACGATTGAGTTAGAATGAGAAAAGTATGTAAGTTATTCCTAGTTACTCGCTTATTGAAGTAAATGTCATTTATCCTATGGTGGAGGAAGCAAGTAGTTTATTGCATTTATTGAAAAAGTGAGAAAGTTGAAGAAACATAAACTTTAGCCATCTCATATTAAAATATAAGAAATAAGGGAATCGACATTTAGTGATTTAAAATTTGAATGTATTTTCTTCATTACTTGTTTTAGTTTGAACAAGAAAAGTTGATAGATATCTCAAATTTACATTAAAATGGATAGGTAGGAATTTATAAATCATCTTTATTATATTCAAAACCCCTGATTAAATGACCTTAAATGAATATTTAAACCCTTTTTTGTAAACAATGTGTAATGTTAATGTACATTTACATATATATAATTAAATAAATTTATATATTTATAATTATAAATTATTACCAAAATATTTATACTATGGAATATATATGTTAGCATTAGTAAAAAAAAAATAAATATTATAATGCTCAAATTTCTAGTCGAATGGCTAAAGCTTGTGCACTTAGGAATGCATATTTTATTTGTTTATTAGTTTGGGGATGGGGGCGGGGAGGTTGGAGACTTCGCCCCCACCCCATATTATTTGGGATGGGGGTGGGTTCAGCGACCTCCCCCACTAATTTAAAACCATACCATTTTAAATGCAATCAACCATTTAAATTATATGCGGCATGTGTATTATACAACCCGTGGTTATTCAAAACTCGAGATTAATTTTATATGTAGCCACTTCGTAATATGTGTGCATGTGTATGTGTGTGTGTATTTATATAAAATAAATGTGTAGGGTTTCTAGTTATTACCCAAATGGGTATATACACATTGTTTATACATTTAACCTACAAGTAAAATACCATATAAAAACAACAAATATTCAAGGGAGATCAATACCCACAAAGGAAATGGGTAGATCCTTGTGTTAAGCAAAAAAATGTTAAC
Organism: Taxus wallichiana var. yunnanensis; assembly: GCA_018340775.1. Taxonomy (NCBI): domain Eukaryota; kingdom Viridiplantae; phylum Streptophyta; class Pinopsida; order Cupressales; family Taxaceae; genus Taxus; species Taxus wallichiana. Next base: position 904,857,765 of record CM031235.1, on the reverse strand, counting down.
AAAAATGAAGCTTCCAACCCTCTCTAATGGCCTCCATGGCTTCACTTTCTTCTCCTCCTCCAAACCTGCAAACAAAATTGAGCAAATGAATGAGAGATTAGGGTAGATGGGAATAAAAAGAAAGCTATAAGGATTTTTAGGGCAATCCAAATCTAAGGGCTAGGATAGATTCAATCCAATGGCCCAGATTTAACCTTACACCACTTAAGTGGGGAGTATTTTTGTGGGAATGAAAACTTAATTATCTTGCATGGGTAATGGGGTGAATGGGGCCTAGTGGGGTTACACCAAGTTGTGCACCCTTGCCCTTTTGGAATAATAAATCAATTTTTTTGTTCATGGTTTTTAACTATAGGATTATTAGTCTTATCTAATTAAATTTGGAATTTATTTAGGGGTCATTAATTCAATAACTTTGAGGAGATTATTGGGGATAAATATTGAATAGTAAAGATGAGCAATATTTAAATAAAATATTGTGACTTAATAAGAGAAATTAGAACGTAATATTAATTTAGGAGTTGGGTCAATATTATCTATTGATTAATTATATTTCGATCGTCATGTTATTGTGTAAAATTTTAAAATCGGGATTTAATTAAATCTTGGCTAATACCTTACCCCTTTAAAAAAATTATTCCATAATTTTCCTCACTTAATTATTGGGTTCTATCGTGGGATTGTGTGGGAAAATTGTTGGCATTACATGATGTCTTTGAAGGAATGTGAAATTTAGGTCATTCTCATTTCATGTTTAAATCTTCTTGTGGTGAGAAGCAAGACCCACGATGTGAAGACTCTAATGTGAACCTTAACCCCCTTAAAATGATGAATTACTCCATCTTTCTCTTTCACTTGTCCTATTATGTATTGGATGTATGATGTGAAACTTTGTGATGGTTTCTTAGAGATAAATCCCCTAAGAAAGGGAAAGTGGTCTATTTGAGGATTCAAATTCCCATTTTAGCAAATAGGTCACACATTTTATTACAAAATGCATATGAACCTAGCTCTTGATTTTGTGAAAACAATACTCAGAAACCTAATCTTGAAACAAAATAAGGAAGTATATTACCATTTTAAGTTCCTTCAAATCCTTAACTAACTATCAGAACATAACTATAATAAAACTATAATTGATGCTTTTCCTTGGGAACTACTATCGTGAGATGTTATTCCACGGGAAAAGTGAAGCATGGTCTTTCTGGATATGTGATGGAACCCTCTTGCCATGGATAAAGAACCTATTTGCTATAATACTTATTGTGTACTATCTCAATTATAAATTTATAAATGAATGAAAGAAACTTAACCCTAAATCCTTAAACAAAAAAATATGAACTTCACATCCTTTGGAGTTACACTTGTTCTGTTGTGTAATGGAGGTATGATATAAGATGAAGATGTATGGCTTAGGAGTGAATCCTAGGGATAAGACCTAGTAGCCTATGTGTATGTAAATATCCTTGTGTGTAGATAAATATCCTTCTATAAAATGAGAAAATAAAACAAGAAATTAAAATAATGTCGATGATCCTTATGCAATGAGATAAACCTTAAGTTAAATGTTAAACAATATAAATGAAAGATAACAAAAGGAAAAGAAATGTATGATTCACATTATATCATCTCTCTAGGGATTAAGTCAAAGATTGAGACATGATCATAATAAATGTGTAATCATAAAAATATCATTATATGGAAAGACCCTATCTATAATTTTGTATTGTCATTGTATCGTTATGTTGTGCCTTTAAACAAAAAAATGGATCTTGTTGTGCATCACGTGTTTCCATGAGCTATGTGTGGGTTATTGTTTATGCAAACATATATTTTCTCATGTGATGTCCTAGGTAATATCCTGTAGAGTCATGTGTACTACAATGTAATTCAAAAAAAAAAATTATGGTATTTTTACTGTTGTAATTGTGTGTGTAAAATGTGGGCATTACATTTGGTATCAAGAGCGGAGGTTCATGCTCTCAAACCTCGGGGCGATTGGAGTTGTGATGGTTTTTCATGGTGGTGGTGGAGATTGGAAGAGTAATGTGATATATGTTGTTATGTGACCAATGTTGTAATTGTGATATTATGAATGCACATGTTGTGCATGTCACTTAGTGCGTATTTGTTATCATGTTGATGTGTTTATGATGAGAGTATTCGTTCTCCTTTTCATGGATTCAATGAGGAGATCACGCATGGATTGTCACCTTCTTTGTGTGTGAAAATAATGTTATTGTGAATTTTAGAGTGTTGGAGTGTCTTGTTACTCTGTGATATATAGGTGTGATGATGTGTTGCATGACATAATTGGTGTATAGTGGTGTCACCACCGTATTGTTGTGATGAATCATGTGTGTCACCATGTTATATTGTGGTTGACTATATGTTGTAATGTTAGTCACTGCGTTCATCTTATGTATAATTTGTGTAATCTGTGATATTCATGTCGTGAATTAGGAGCATATGGTGATTGTATGACCCCTATTGTGTAATACTTTCACCTTGAGTGCATTATGTGGAAACATGATGTATCGTAACCCGTGAAAGTAATGATTGTGTTGTACCCTATATATATACCATGCGTAAGATGTTATGGTTAATGTGTTTGAATTACCATTGTGTGAGTGATGTAGTTATGTGCTATGTTGTGAATCTTACACTAGATGACCCTAAGGGAGGCAATTGTTAATAATGTATGTGTGGAGAGAGGAGGCATGGACCAAGTTTTCATAATATTGAGTTTGAGTACGAGTGAGGAAGTGAAATATTATATAGACCGAAAACCCACTTCTATATATTTAGTATACTTGAGCTTGCTCAATATATTATGGATACGCACTACCTTAGGTTCAACTTATGCAAAATAGCATCCCTGCTCTTTCCTATTGGCTTTTCCATCAAACAATCCCATGTGATTTTTGCTATGTTGATCCTTGTGGGAGTATAGAGGGATGATTCAGGAAGAGATTATGATAGTTGTATTATTTGATATGTTATTTTACAAGCTGAGGCTCGATGTCTGAGTGCCATCAACTCGATGAGTACCCCCTTTGGTTTCCGTGTGAGGCCACATAGTGATTTTTTTATTAGATTAGGTAAAAGATAGGGATTGTGGCTCCCGGAGGCCAAACAACAATGAATACAATGTGAGAGACATAAAGGATAAAAAGGTAAGACATTGAGGAGTAGAAGAAAATACCTCACCAATGGTTGAAGAAGGAAAAAAACTTTCTAATGAAAACTAACCCAAGAGCTAGTCAAGGAGGCTTGAAATGACTCAAAGAAAAATCAAACATTAATACTAGAAACCGAAGTCACCAGGGAATGAATCTCGTAATACACCCATTCATTACAATATTATGCTTTTTATACTAGAAATTGGTCCAACCAACATCATCAATCGTTGAGGCCAATGATATTTTCAAATATTCAACTCCCAAATCGAAAATCACCTCCAAATTTCCATTAAAACGTTCTGTTGACTAACAACTAGAAGGAGAGTCAAGAACATCACAGATCACTTACCCCTCAATATGTGGGCGCCAAAACTAAATCTCGAGTCAATAATCAATCCATCAACACCCACAACAAATGCATCCACATCATTGTAATTCCTCACCAACCCAAAGACAATCCCCCACACAAATATCACGCAGTCCCAAAACAATTTCAAATTCATCCCACCTTTCTCGCTGCATCTTCCTATAACTATCACTAGCTACATCCTTCAACTCTCCCATTTGAACACTTCCAACCACTAGTGATCTATTCTCTTGAGGTTCCTCTGCACAATTCAACAACTTGGCCATAACATGGAGGGTAGAAATGACAACAGGATTTTTTTTCATTAACTAGATCCACCTCATCCTACTTAGACCCTTCTTCCTCCAGCACCTCATCCCCTTGGATGAAGGATATCTCATGCAGTGACCTCTCATCTTCACAATATATTTTCATTTCATATTGAGCACTTCTACATTTACTAAAAAAATATTGGTGTTATCAACTTTGATTTGTTGTTCCCATTTTCCAGCTTGTGAATTTAAGAAAATTCATTTGGGAATTAAAGAGTTGTTGTCACCCTCAAATTCCCCCCTCATTTTTAAGTCAAATTCAAAATTTTAAGCTCACGCCTTCCAGAAGTGTTCAAGTAAAGTTGGAAGTCTGAAAAGATAGAGAAATTCATGCTTTGAAGTTGTTTAAACTCTCTAGTCTGCATGTTTTAATAAATTTTCCATTTTCTTGTTTGGATGCGTGAAAATTTTATTGTTGTCCTCATTTGAATGAAATTTTCAATATTTCTATGGCCATGGATCATCAAACCTTGTATTGTTTTCAATTCCTTGGTTTGTGAAATAAATTTGAAAATCGGGCACAAAATGGTGGAGTTTTCTTCTTCTCTACATTTTTCCATAGTTGTGAATGACAGGCATATCTTCCTCGTTAATTTTTCCCCAGCATCCACAAGTAGTACATGGATATATCTGATTGGATATGGCATGGCCATGTTTCAAGAAACAACGGAAGCCTCCACATGTCCAAATGACATAAATCCAAGACCATGGCCCAAGGGACAACACACAAATAAGCATAGGCTTTCCACGTGTCCAAGGTCCAAAATGAAGACAAAAAAGCCCAGATCAGATATAAATGGATGGTTCATCGAGACGACGCCACATACTTCATCGAGTGTAATTTCAAGGGTCGAAGCTAGGGGTAGTTCTCAAAATTTTTCCAATCCTCCACGTGTCCCATGTCCAAAAAAGGGGACAGAGCTGATTGCTTCAATTGACTAAGTATGAGCGGGTCACGAAGCCTCCACATGCCTCAACAACGCAATTTCAATTATGAAACCAAAGGTCCAATCTTCAAATGAGTGTTAGCTTGCCACATGGTCAAATTTAATGGAGAGACATAATTGGCTGCTAAAAATTCCAGGACCGGTGGAAGGAGCCACGCATTAGCTCTGTAATTTCAGGAGGCATATCCAAAGTGGAAACTCAAATGAGCACCAATTCTCCACATGTCTAGAGGTCAACATAATTCAAGTGGGAAGTAAGCCCGAATCAGCTAAGTATAAAAGAACCGATAGAGCTCTCCACATGTCAGCTTGATGCAACTTCAAAGGCAAAATCCAAAGGTAGGTTCCAAATGAGTGCCAACTCTCCACGTGTCTAGGGTCAGATATACACCATCCCAAACAAAAGGGAGAAAGTCAAATATTAATCCCGAATAGAAAGTCAAGGCGGGAAGTGGGCCATCGGGGATATTTGAGAATTTGAGCCTTTTTTTCATTAAAGGGGCTTAAAGTTAAAAATTGACCCACAGCCCCGCCCACACCAAGGAAAAATTCAAATATTAAGCCCGCATCGAAGGTCAAAGTGGGGAGGTAGGCCGACAGAGCAATTTGTGTTTTTGAGCCCGCATTGAAAAAGGTAAAATTATAAAAGTGACCCGTGACTCTGTCTCCACTCAAGTAAGGCCACATGTCAAGACCATATCAAAAGTGGGTGAGCGGACCAAAAATGTAAAAAATGCCAAATCTCTATAAAGTCACAAAATGTAAAAGGCATCCTCCACGCCCGCTCTAGTAAATTTCTCCCACGTGGATGACTCTAGTTTAAAGTTTCAAAGGCAAGATGAATGGTTCAAATTCAAAGTTACAAAACGAGTGTAACGGTTGCATTATGAAAAGTATGGTTTTTCCCACCATTGGTGTTTCTTCACGAATCAAGAATCTGAATGGACGCAAATGATTGAAAAGATTGTAAACCGTTTCTTGCTAACAAAGAAGAAGTTGTAACCATTTCTTGTAAGATATTTAATGGCTTCTTCGAGCCATTGTAAAAGAGGTTGAAATTGATCTTGTAAACTCACAAGTGCATTGTACTTAGAGAAAAAAAAGGAGATAGCCATTTTCTTCTACTTTCCTCCATTCTCAAAATTCTTCCATTCCCACATTATGTACAACTTCTGTTTAAGCATCAATACAAGAAGAAGTATTTTTTAGCCTCTTTGATGAGGTTATTTTAGAAACTTTGATTTCATAATCTTATCTCATCTTTTTGCCATTTTTAGGGTTATTTCTTTCCATAAATGCATGTGATGAAATTTCTAACTAGTGTGTGTATAGGAATTTGATTTTCTACCCTCAACATTAGTTCTCCTACATCTATTCTCACTCCCTTTCCCACTTTCAGACAAAATATTCCCTAGCTAGAGATTTCTATCTTTTTCGCAGGGTCGTGGAGTGCCCCTGTTGGATCTTGAGTCGAAAGGCCACCACAAAAATCCACATTTTATCGTGCATGCATATATGGAAACTATACCGGTTAAGTAGAGGGACTTAGATTCCTAGAGTGTTGGCAAGGAATTCACAAATTTTTCCACCCAACAAATTTCTGTGCTAATGTTTTAGGCACCCACCGTGGGGCAGATTTAGCATCATTTGCACTTGAATGTGACCAAAAGTTCTAAAAATTCAAAATTCAAAAAAGAGAAAAATTTCTAGAATTTGAATGGCTATATGAGCCACATGGATTCAAATCATGGATATTCTAGAAACCCTCCTATTGAAAGACCCAAATTTCTCTTCCACATCCAAGAAGATGTTGCTTCAAATTTGAGGGAAGCTATCTAACATAATAGACAAAGTGCCAATCACTACTTCATTGCCACAAGAATTTTGGACCTTGAAGAATAATGCACTATTGAATTGGAGAGGCAAAGAAAAATTACAACACCACAAAGTAGAGAATATATTTTTAAGATGGTGGATAAAAGATACACCCAACAATAGAGATAAGGAGGACAAACTGATCCCATTTTTGAGGAACTTCAAAGGAGACAAGAGTGCTCGAGAATCCAAAGGCTTCCTTTTAAAGAAACCGGTCACATTGGGAACCTGAGTGTTGCCAATCCTTAAGACAGTGAATTTCCATACATCAATGAGAACCTTGTAGACTTCACTGACATGGAGACTGAAGAAGAAGCTAGAGAAAGAGAGGTGAGAGCCGAAGAATAAATAAGAGCTCAACTCAAAGAAATCGAGAGACTTCAAGCCGAGGCGGAGACATAAAAAGAGCGAAACAAAAGTCACGGCTTTAGCAAGGTTAGAAGCTAGAAATAGAAATAGAAATGGAATGGGGGATCATGATCATGAGGCCCATAGGCCTAATGTACCATGGGGAGGAAACACCAGTTTACTGGCTCTTGGTCAACTACTCCATGAGCTATTGAGAGGCTCGAGAAAAACTTCCCAAAATTTAGAGGGGATGGTTAAGATCACAAAATTTGAACATAGGTTTAAGAGCACAAAATATTGTCAAGATCTTTTGGTCTAATTGGTACAAATGAAGAAAGAAACCTTTGAGTCAATGAGGGACTTTGTAGTAAGATATGATAGAGTGATAAGAAGGATCCTTGAAGATGTGGTGCCTCCTAAAAATAATTTGAAGAGGTTTTTCATCAGTGCTTTTCCATCAGAAGTAGGTTTCTTCCTCAGAATATCCCAACCAAGAACATTGAGGGAAGCCCAAGACTATGCAATAGAAACCAATGATGATCTAATCCTTTCCGGAAAGGTGAAATGGTTAGAATTCAAAGTCTGTCACCAAAGATCCGATGTTCCAAAAAATGGAAAATGACTTGGTTGCCTTGAAGAAGAAGCTATCTCAGATCACAATGTGGAATGCTTCAAAGAAACAAAACCCTCCGAGATAGGCCAAGGATTGCTCCAACTAGTCATCAACTTGCTCTTGAAGCACCACCATTCAATGCCATCTGTGACACCAAAAAGTCAAGGAGGAAGCGTAAATTGATGAAATCAAGAAGAAAATATGGAAGACTCGAAAAATATTGTTAGCGTGAAATCACAAAGACACCCTAAATGAGTTATGGATCTACTTTTCTAATGTAGAATCATTTGGTGTTATTGCATAACATTTAACTTTCCCCAAGGTGTGGGACCTTGCAAAAGTGGGAAAGCTCTCCAGAGAAGGTTGGTTCCTCTTCCTAAACTACCTACCACAAGCTATTCTAGTGCAGGAAAGCTAATCTAATCCTAATATAACTTACAAGGAGATAAGGAGAGAAAGAAAACAAGAAAAAATAGAGCCTATACTAAAATGGTGATACACCAGAGAAGGAAAGTGTTGATCATCTACTAAACTGCCATGGAATAAAGAGAGGTGAGCAATGGAAAGGATTGACAATAGCATCACAGACCATAGATCGATTCAAACAGAAAATGTTCCAAAACCCCATAAACACATCTCCCAGATCTGTACATGTACATTCAAAACGTGCACAGATACCATGCAATGAAGAGAGGTAAGAAGATGAAATAAAACGAGCAAAGGATGGAAAAATGCATCACAAAAACATGTTTTTATTGCTCCAGATTTACACAGTGCACCATTTCACGAGAAAGAGGAAAAAATTCCATTACAGAGTAGGGGAGGAGGTTCAAACTCCATTTTCAACCCTGGGGAAGAAAAGAAGGGGGAGGCAGAGAATAAAAATGAACAAACACTAATTATGTGCCTCTGTTCACATTTTATAGAAAAAATGCAAGAAGAGAGGAAAAAATGTGGGATCTACTCCATCCACTTTTCAAAAGGTGTTTTAATTCTTCCTCTATTGATGGGCTCGATGCAAAAGCTCATAATTCCATGTATCTACTTTGCAGACCAAAGAAAATGACCCATACTTAATTAAATCTAGTGGTTGGAACTGGTTTTTGTCTTTTCCATGCCAAAAATGTTTTGCAAATTTATACCCCAAATCTTTACCAAAATACAAAATAAAATATTCCATGATGAAGAGAATCTTGAGATCCTTCAATTAGTACCAAGAATGTCAAAAATAGAGCTCGGATCAAAATATATGGCCTTCTCGAGTTTTCCTTAATGTTTTCGGAAAACAACCGCTGTCGGAAAATTTTGAACTTTTCTACCGCAAATCCTCTAATGATGTGGCATCTAATTGGGTTGGTAGAGGCGGGGCTCCTTTATTCCATTTTACTCTTTTTGACAAAAATTCAAAAAATCTCATTTGCCTCTAAAGGTCTACCGCCCGCATTAGCTTTTGATGTGCCGTTCAAAGACTTAATTTTCACCTTTCTAACAAAAGGGAAAATTTCCACTTTTCCTCCAATTCCCCACCATCCAGATTCCTTGGAAAACATCTCTCCCAAGCCTCGCAAGTCCGCCTTGGGTAAATTTTCCTTCTAACTCCACCAAGCCATAACTCAAAAAATACGAGGAGTTAGAAAGAGCTCTTTACCTTTTTGGAAAGGGGAAGAAATTCTCAATCTGATGGATTATTTTCTAGAAATATTTGAGTGCTTGAAATTTTTGAAATTTTTACTAAGGCATGAAAAGGGAGAAGTTAACCCAAAATAAGACGAAGCTTATTTTGGTTAACAAATTTGGTAACTCACATGGGTCATCTACTTGCTAGATGAACGATCAGTGTCCTTAGTTACATCCATTGGGCATGGATTCAAGCTTGATAACCAAATCTCTTATCTAACTCTGAAAATGTGACCTTTGAATCACTTGGAAGCCCACGAGAAAATTAGATTTGATCTTCACCAAAAGCCAATCAAATGGATTGTGCAAGAGCAATACAATAAAGAACAAAAACTATATACAAACTAAAAATTATACATGCTCCAAATGGAACATGCAGAGTGTGCAAAATAACTTCTTCTATTAAAAAAACCTACCTATACTACTCTAGCCAAGAGCAAAGGGAACTCAAACAAAACCCGCAACTAGTAGGGAGAAATAGCTTCCCTTCCTAAAAAATGACAACAAAGCAGTCAACTAATTTGGCACCGAACATAACCGGTTGGATGAGTGAAAAACTAACTACAAACTGATCTTCCACCAAAATGACCAATGTATCAACCAAGACAAATCCAATACCTATTTTATTATCTCTACATTTGGATTGAAGAGGTATGATAGTTGATCCTTGGTACTTTGTATCTCATCCTCATGCCCTTGAGTGGGCATGACTGATTTTAACTTCTCCTTGGCTCCAATGAAGCCAAGTACCTAATCGGGCACAATCGATTTGATGGATGTACCTATTACTCTAATTTCAAATAAAATAATGGTGTCTTCTGTTAACATTCTTGAGTGGATGGTGTGGGGGAGATGGGGTCTCCACTGTTTCCTTCCTCCCACCGAGAAAAACATGGAAGATTAAGATCCTCCAACCTTGGTTCCCGAGGGCCGTTGTGAGATGCATGTTGTTGTCCTAGATGTTCTCCTCTATGGAAGCAAACTCATATTATTGGAAGGTAGATGATGGAGGAGAAAATGATGTGATCTCCTCGGGATCCTATACATCAAGACAATCCTCCAAGTCAGAGAGATAATCTACCTCCTCAGGCTCCTACTGCGTGTGTTCGACCTTCTCCATATTGTCCTTCGAATCTATAATTTTCTCACCATGGTTCCCCTCATCTTCAAACATGAAGTTTGAAAGCTTAAAATATTCTTCGACATTAGATATTTGAAGGGGATGAAGTGGGAGTAATAATCGAAGGTTATTCTCAGTGGCTTGCTCTGCACTTGTTGCCTCTTAAACCGTATGGTTCTCCTCTAGAACTGCGCGCCCTCTGAGCTAATCAAGCCATTTCATCTAGAACAAACACCCGTATGATTTCCTCTTCCCAATCGGAGTCGTATGAGTCACGCCATTCTTCAACTTTCCTACAGTTGTTAAACATGATGATGTTGGCTATGGAGGGCACGTTGGTAGGGAGCTGTTCATTTATGGTACAACTAGGCAGAGGGGACTTGGAAGAAAATGGAAGGATGGATGCAGAAGGGATGGAAGGTGCACTAGATTTTTGAGCCTCCATTTCTTCTTCCCACTCGTAATGTCTGGGTGACATCTCGGTGATGAGGTGCATCTTGTGTTGAGTGTTAAACCATCCCTAGTACAGGGCTGACCCATGGACAAGGGGCCTTGTAGCCAACTTCAGCTACCATTATGGAGCACTTGACTTTGAGATGCATCATGTCCATCTCAATCTTTTGCATCTGCCTCTCAAAATCAACTTCAGCCAAGGAGTTTCCACCATCATCTGCATAAACTTGTTCTTCATAAAAATTTTGGTTAGAAAAAAAGGGTTATATGCATTTTCGGGATAATGGGGCTTATAAAACTGATTTGGAGGAGGATTTTGAAACTGTGGGGATGGAGGGAAATAGTTATGTTGCTGCAAATGAGAATTCCATGGTGGGAAAGAAGTCATGATTGCACAACTTCATGGGATTGAAGAAGATGAAGGAGATGGAGGAAATAATGGGTGGAAATGGATGGGAAGAAGGTTTGCAACTCAAAGGATGGGTTGTTGACTAGATAGAGTCGCGAGATGTGCTTAAAAGTGCCTCTAAAGGCTGAAATCTTCACCAAGGCACATCAAACATGATGAAGTGAAGTGGTAAGGGGATTGGACTTGTCCCACCGGTCATGCCAAAACTATTAGCATGAAATCACAAGTACCCCCAAATGAGTCATGGATCTACTTTTCTAAGGTAGAATCATCTGGTGTGATTGCATAACATTAAACTTTCCCCAAGGTGTGGAACCTTGCAAAAGTGGGAAATCTCTCCAGAGAAGGCTGGTTCCTCTTCCTAAACTACTTGCCACAAGATATTACGAGTGTACAAAGCTAATATAATCCTAATATAACTTTCAAGGAGACAAGGAGAGAAAGAAAACAAGAAAAATTAGAGCCTAAAATAAAATGGTGATACACCAGAGAAGGAAAGTGTTGATCATCTACTAAACTGCCATGGAACAAAGAGAGGTGAGCAATGGAAAGGATGGACAACAACATCACAGACCATAGATCAAATTCACACAGAAAATGTTCCAAAACCCCATGAACACAACTCCCAGATCTGCAAATGAACATTCAAAACATGCACAAATACCCTGTAATGAAGAGAGGCAAGAAGATGCAATAAAACGAGCAAAGGATGGACAAATGCATCACAAAAACACATTTTTATTGCTCCAGATTTACACAGTGCACCATTTCATGGGTAAGAGGAAAAAATGTCATTACAGAGTAGGGGAGGAGGTTCAAACTCCATTTTTGACCCTAGGGAAGAAAAGAAGGGGGAGGTAGAGAAGAAAAATGAACAACCACTAATTATGTGCCTCTGTTTACATTTTATAGAAAAAACATAAGAAGAGAGGAAAAAATGTGGGATATGCTCCAACCACTTTTCAAAATGTGTTTTAATTATTCCTCTGTAGATGGGATCAATGTAAAAGCTCATAATTCCATGTATCTACTTCGAGACCCAAAAAAATGACCCATACTTCATTAAATCTGGTGGTTGGAACTGGTTTTTATCTTTTCCATGCCAAAACATGTTTTGCAAATTTCTACCCCAAATCTTTACCAAAATCCAAAATTGAAGTCTCCATGATGAAGATAATCTTTAGATATTTCCGTTGGTACTAAGAACATCAAAAATAGAGCTCTGGATCAAAAGATATGGCCTTCTCGAGTTTTTCCGTAACGCTTTCGACAAAAAATAGCTTGGGCAAATTGTGAACTTTTCTACCGCAAATCCTCTAATGACGTGACATCCAATTGGGTTGATGGAGGTAGGGGCTCATTTTTTTCCATTTTACACTTTTTGACAAAAAGTCAAAAAATCTCATTTTCCTCTGAAGATCCACCGGCCCGCATTAGCTTTTTGATGTGCCAGCTTAGCACTTAATTTTCACCTTTCTAACAAAAGGGAAATTTTCACTTTTTCCTCTGATTCCATGCCAAAAATCATTTTACAAATTTCTCCCCCAAATCTTTACGAAAATCCAAAATCAAAGACTCCATGATGAAGAGAATCTTCAGATCTTTCCATTAGGTACCAAGAACATAAAAATGGAGCTCTGATCAAAATATATGGCCTTCGAGTTTTTACTTAATGTTTTCAGCAAAAAATAGCTCGGGTAAATTTTGAACTTTTCTCTTGCAAGTCCTCTGATGACGTGGCATCCAATTGGGTCGGTGGAGGCAGGGGCTCCTTTTTTTTTTTTACACTTTTTGACAAAAAGTCAAAAAATCTCATTTGTCTCCGAAGGTCTCACACCCGCATTAGCTTTTTTGATGTCCCAACTCAACACTTTTTTTTTCCTTTTCTGACAAAAGGAAAAAATTTCACTTTTTCCTCCGATTACCTACCGGTTCGAGATTCCATGGAAAACATTTCTCCCAAGCCCCGCAGTCCACTTTGGGCAAATTTTCCTTGTAACTTTTACATGAGCCATAACTCAAAAAATTTGAGGACTTAGAAAGAGCTCTTTACCTTTCTGGAAAGGGGAAGAAATTCTCTATCTGATGGATTATTTTCTAGAAATCCTTGAGTTCCTAAAATTTGTGAAATTTGGATTGAGGCACAAAAAGGGAGTAAGTTAACCCAAAATAAGAGGGAGCTTATTTTGGTTAATAACTTTGTGACTCATAGGGGTCATCTGCCTGCTAGATGAACGATCAGTGGCCTTAGTTGCATCCATTGGGCATGGAGTCAAGCCTGATAACCAATTCTCTGATCTAACTCTAAAAATATGACCTCTGAATCACTTGGGAACCCACTGAAAATTGGATTTGATCTTCACCAAAAGCCAATTGAAATGGACTGCGGCAAGAGCAATACAACACCAAAACTATTTACAAACTGAAAATTATACATGCTCCAAATGGAACATGCAGAGTGTGCAAACGAACTTCTTCTACTGAAAACAAACCTACCTACACTACTCTAACTAAGAGAAATGGGAACTCAAACAAAACTTACAACTGACAGGGAGAAATAGTTTCCCTTCCTAAAAAATGGCAGCCATGCAATTGATTTGGCATTGAACATGGCTGGTTGGATGAGTGAAGAAATATCTACAAGCTGATCTTCCACCCAAATGACCAAAGTATCAAATGAAGACAAATCCAATACCTATTTAAGTTGCTCTACATTTGGATTGAAGATGTATGGCAGCTGATCCTAATTAGTTTCAGTAGCTCATCCTCATGCCCTTGAGTGGGCATGACTAGTTTTGCTTCTCCTTGGCTCCAATGAAGCCGGTACTTGATTGGGCACGGTCGATCCGATGGATGTTCTGTTACTCTGAATTTCAGCTCCAAGAATGGAGTCTTCCTCCCGACCTTCTTGAGTGGATGGTGTGGGAGAGACGGGGCCTTCACCGATTCCTTCCTCCTCCTAAGAATAACATGGAAGATTAAGATCCTCCAACCTTGGTTCCTGAGGGCCGTTGTGAGATGCAGGTTGTTGTCCCTAGATGTTCTCCTCTATGGAAAAAGAATCATATTCTTCAAAGGTAGATGATGGAGGAGCAAATGATGTGATCTCCTCGAGCTCCTCTCCATCAATACAATCCTCCAAGTCAGAGAGATAATCTACCTCCTCGGGCTCCTATTGCGTGTGTTCGACCTCCTCCATGGTGTCCTTCGAATCTGAAATTTTCTCACCATGGTTCCCCTCATCTTCAAACATGAAGTTTGAAAGCTCAAACTCTTCTTCGACATTAGAGTTTGAAGGGGATGAAGTGGGAGGAAGAACTGAAGGTTCTTCTCGTGGCTTTCTCGCACTTGTTGCCTCTAAAACCATATGGTTCTCCTCGAAGAATTGCACCCTCTGGAGCTAATTGATTTTCATCTAAAACAAGCACTGTATGATTTCCTCTTCCCAATCGAGTTGTATGAGTCACGCCTTGATGGGTCATTGTTTTCTTCCAATCATTTAACCGACATAATCTTTGTCGGTGTCATTCTAAACCAGGGATGTGTCCAAGGCAATATGTAATAGAGTCTAGAAGAACCATTTATACGTTTAGTTTTTTGGGAGGGGTTGCCTAGGTTGGTGTCTATTATATGGAAGTGCAACTTAAATATATGGAAATTAAATACAAATCTACGAGAATTCAACTGTTTGCAATGAAATGGATTTCCACAACTAATCTTCTACTACAAAGTAAAATACGCACACACTTATTCTTAACAATTTAAACCAGAATCGGATGATTGGAATTTCAACAGAAAGCAAGATTTTTATGAGCTAAATTGGCATGGAAAAAGCATCTACTTAAAAGTGAAATCAATAATGGAGAAAACAAAGATAATTAATCAAATCAGGCATGGAGAACTCATTAAATGACAATCGTAGTAAAACTAATCGAAGAACTCGTATGTATGTAAAACAAAAAGTAACCTCGTATCTCCTCAATTGAGTGGGCCCTTGCTCTTCCTCGGGATAGAGTGATCAACTACTTCTGATTCTCAAAATGCCATAGATTTTATTAACTTACATATGAGTTCATAACATACCAGAAAAACAAAAAAACCCAGAACATAATAGTATGCAGATAATTTTCTTTGATGAATCCCAAAAAGTGCTATATCAGTTCTGAAGACAAAGTCTTCATATAGATGATGTTTGTTACAAGATCTACCACATCAGGTAGCATTAAACACTACTTCATCAAATATCAATTGAAACTCTCAGATTCCTACGGGCCGTTAGAGTCAAGCCCAAACTAATAGGTCAATTCGGAAATAGTCTCCAGCCACATGCATCGAACTCGGGCAACTTATCCACCAGTAACCTCCATCATTCCTACACACATCATCATATTTGATCTCATAAAAAAGTTAGTAGGAGGTCATGTGATAAACAGATTTTATAAATAATAGCAAGGAAAAATGCATCAATCTACTAAGACATGACTATACAAAACATCCCCATATACAAATAAGTCATATCATGAAGAGCATTTCCGGTCTGAAGAAGTGATATTAATGAGCCAATCTATGCACTCATCATTCCTCCTGACTTTACCTGTTGCATGTCCCAATGCAACTCATCTATGCCCAACTCGCCTTCCAAGTTGTTCAGCCATGTCATACTCCTCGAATTGATCAGCGATATTGCTTCGTGGTATTCTTGCAGCCCTGAGTATTGGAGGTAATTTCCACCCAGAAGTGAAACTATCATGGGACTATGCTGCATTGTTCTGCCATGTTGTGAGAGGGCTCAAGAGGAGTGGAGGCCATACTTGAGGCCTGCCCATTCATCAGTGTATTGCTGGCTGGTATTCTCTGTAGTTTGTTTGATAATGGCGATGAGGGCATCACCTCTCGCATGCTCTAGCTCAAATTCTGAGGAGAGAGGACCTCCCTATGTTTTAAAGGCAGGATTAAAGTATCCCATCTCCTATCACAAGCTTTCCAAGAAGCTCCAAAATTATCCTGACTATAATTTTCAAAATCAATAATACACTAAAGAAAATCTGAGAAGTATGCACCCTCACCCCTGCCTGGTAATATAATGATCTAAAGTTCTTCCATAGGGTGATATCTATTTGATGGGTTGGGTGAATGTAAAATCTGATTGACTGATCAGTGTTATTGAAATTGTCTATTTGCTATCTCCAAGTTATCTGATTCCTCAATACTGATTGAAATGCTTTAATTTGAAAATCCCCCACAAACAGGTTGATCAAGAAATCAGGGACATTGGTTACTACCATGTTATGTAAATAAAATTCACAGAGCAAATTTTGAATTTCTGGGGTGTTGTTCTTGTAGACTGATAAAAAACTTGGTCCATCGGGAATTTCGTGAGGGGCTCTAGAACACAATTGAAATAACTACCAAGAATAAAATTGCTCTTGGATATACATGTTGTAGATCGAGGAGGGTTTCCTATAGGACAGTAGTTTGATGGCTAAAGGAAAAACAAAGTCTAAGATAGATGTTAACTTTTGTTTTTCCTCTTCCAAAGATTCTTTTTCCTTTTTTAATCTTTGATTTTCTTGCTGCAATTCCCTTTTCTGAAGGGACAACTGTTGGAAATTATCTAAGAGGGTGAGACCTGTATCACATTATCACTTTAGACAACTCACCTCATGCCATTGCAGGAAGCAATCTCTTGAATTTTTTCTGTTGTCCTTTGTGTAAATTCATCTTGTAATAAAAGGGTGGATTCTTCCGTACCTTGTAATCGAGATTTTAGTAGTGCTATCTCCTCCAGAGATAGTTGCGAGAAGGCGCCACTTGAGTATTAAGCATTTCTCGGGGTTATAATGTGAATTTTCGTAGATGAAGGAACAACAGATGATGGAGCGGCTGGGACACCCTCCATATGTAATTCCTCCTGAATGTGGGTGGTTTCATCGGTGAGGAATCTGATTGAAACCACCTATTCACAAACATGAGCCAAGATGCCGGGATGTAGTTGCATGGAGGAAGAGGGGGCCATGGGACACTTGCCTTTTGAATCAGAAATGGATGGGGGTGGCCCCTCAGGAATGTCAACAGCCTCAATTTGACTATGTGAAGGGCCTGATGCAAGGGTAGACCGAGGTTCGAAGAGATGCCAGATTTTAGTTGCTTAGGCTTAGACCCTTCGCCACCAACACGTCCCTCGAGTCTCTGCTTTGGGCGAAATAAAACTTGGTGTGAACACAATAGATGAATCAACCCTGGGTGCTTAAGCATGGACTTTCCCCACTAGACCGGTGTTTTTGGCATACCTTAATGATAGAATCTGCGAGGTACTCTGCAAATTGACCCGAAGGGCATGATTGTCATGTCCCTTTTTAAGGTGAATGAGCATTTTGAGCGCATCACCACCCAGAATAGAAGCCTGTCCGTCGCATATAAAATACCTGTTGACCCATTTAGCAATCTCACCCCAGATTCCAGGCAAACTTTTCCACTTAACACCCTTCTGGACACCCAATGGAGTCAGGATGACCTCCGGGAGTGCCTCTCCTTCGACGTGGAACTGAGCAATCAGACTTTGCAAGGGGGCATTCATCATAACCTTTAGACCGAAATTTGGAAGGCCAAACAGGTCAGAAATGACCTGAATGGTAATTTCAACTCTTCGTCCACCAACTTGTGAGCATGTGGACTCAAAATTGTTCAAGAACTCTTCCATAATCCTCTCATCAAAACCTTCAAACTGCCAAATGAAATCTAACCATCCAAAATTGTGAAATACCTACAAAAGAGCGGCATTCTTGAGCAAGGCGTCACGTGAAGTAGGTTCGATGTCTTTCACCATTTGTCCCATCCGAGCCAAAAAGTGAGAAATACACAGCAGCGAGGAAAAACCAAAGCCGAGCGTCCCTTCCACTTCCTGTCTAATGTCCGATAAAACAAGTCGTGACTGATGGGCATACCATAATGGAAAGAAGCGGTTGCAGAGCATTAAATTTCAAATGACACCAAATTCCTTGGGTAGCGCAATCATCAAGTGAGGGTGACAAAGCAAAAAAATAGTGATGAGACCGGCCATCCACGCGAGATTAAGATTTTTGTGGCGGCACATATCCCATGTTTAAGGAGCATGCGCCACCTGTTCGATGTTGGAGAATGCAACACATCAAAGCATGCGGAGATTTATGAGGCATTACTCATGTTATGCCATCATTCATAAAGCCAGATTTGGAAGGAGATCCAAGATGACCATAGTAATCATTTGATGACAGCGTCATGATGACAAATGGATACATGGGGAAATGTTCACATAGAAATATCATTAGCAGGTTAAGATGCACTTACCCATGCCATATTTAATCAGCCGATATCTCGTAGATTCCCACGCCCTACAATTTGGGATGAAACATGATTAGCGGCAGTAGAAACAACAAAATTCCTACATTTATTGGAAATTACAATAGAAACCACTAACTAAGGGAAGAAGATCGAAGGAAGGATCATCTTCCTTTATTGAATTTGCAAAATATTAATTACTCCATGCGTGAGAGGCAAAGAGCCTCCTCAGCATGCATATCCATTGTTAACAGAATGTCATCGGTGAAGGTCTGCTTATCTAGTGGTTGGTGATAAACTCGAGCCTATGCCCATTCACCAGAAGAGTTTGTTTGTCTCCATCAATCGGTATTAATCGAATAGAGCCATTATCAAATACTTGATGCACTTGATAGGGACCTAACCAATGCATACGCAACTTTCCTTTAAACTGCTGATAGCGGGAATCAAAGAGTAAAACCCACTGTCCTTCATAAAATATCCTTTTTCTGATGTGAGCATCATGCCAAGTTTTCTGCTGACGCTGTAGAATTTTAGTCTATTGTTGTGCCTCCATCCACATTTCATCTAGTTCATTCAACTGCAACACTCGTTCACGTTGTGCTTCATCCAAATCGATCCCAACCTCCAATGTTGTTCACCAGGTGTGTAATTCAAACTCAACAGGTAACAGTGGCTTCTTCCCAAAGACCAGCTCATAGGGAGAGAAACCAGTAGTTGTTTTCGAGTGTCATGTTGTAGGCCCGACGGCCTCAAGAAGCTTTAGTACCCAATTATTTCTATCCGCATTTAAATGATTGGTTGTTGTTTTCTTCCAATCATTTAACTGACGTAATCTTTGTTAGTGTCATTCTAAACCAGGGCTGTGTCCAAGGCAATATGCAATAGAGTCTAGAAGAACCAGTTATACGTTGAGTTTGTTGGGGGTTGCACTAGCTTGGTGTCTATTCTACTGAAGTTCAACTTAAATCTATGGAAATTAAATACAAATCTATAGAATTCAACTTTTTCAATGAAATGGATTTCCATAACTAATCTTCTACTACAAAGTAAAATACACACACACTTATTCTTAACAATTTAAACCAGAACTAGATGACTAGAATTTCAACAGAAAGCAAGACTATTTATGAGCTAAATTGGCATGGAAAAAGCATCTACTTAAAAGTGAAAGCAATAATGGAGAAAACAGAGATAGTTAATCAAAGCATGCATGGAGAACTCATTAAATGACAACTATAGTAAAACTAATGGAAGAACTGTATGCATGTAAAACAAAAAGTAACCTCGTATCTCCTCGGTTGAGTGGGCCCTTGCTCTTCCTCGGGATATAGTGATCAACTACTTCTGATTCTCAAAAATACCGTAGATTTTATTAACTTCCAAATGAGTTCATAACATACCGTAAAACAAAAAAACCTAGAACAGTAACAATATGCGAGATAATTTTCTTCGATGAATCCCAAAAAGTGTTATATCTGTTCTGAAGACAAAGTCTTCATATAGATGATGTTTGTTACAAGATCTACCACATCAGGCAGCATTAAACTCTACTTCATCAAATATCAGTTGAAACTCTCATATTCCTACGGGCCGTTAGAGTCAAGCCAAAACTAATAGGTCAATTCGGAAATAGTCTTCAGCCGTATGCATCGAACTCGGGTAACTTATCCACCAGTAACCTTCATCATTCCTGCACACATCATCATATTTGATCTCATAAAAACAGTTAGTAGGAGGTCATGTGATAAACAATTTTATAAATAATAGCAAGGAAAAATGCATCAATCTACTAAGACATGACTATACAAAACATCCCCATTTACAAATAAGTCATATCATGAAGAGCATTTCCGGTCAAAGAAGTGATATTAATGAGCCAATCTATGCACTCATCAACGCCATTATTTAACTTTCATGTAGGTGTCAAACATGATGAAATTGGTGGGAGGGTGCATTAGTAGGGGGCTATTCATTTATGGTACAACTAGATAGAGGGGACTTGGAAGAAAATGGGAGGATGGACGTAGAACGGATGGAAGGTGCACTAGAGTTTTGAGCCTCCATTCCTTCCGCCCACTTTGTAATCTAGGGCAACATCTCAATGATGAGGTGTAACTTGTGTTGGGTGAAATTGGTCATGTGTAGCCAGCATTGGTAGGGATAAACCAAAGATCATCACGAAATAGGTGACCGATGCCGGTCTAGGGTGACCAGTGGTCGGTTAGAGATAACCAACACCGGTCGGGATTTGGAGCGTAAGGGGCCAAGAGTGCCATAGGTTGGCTGGTTTGAGATGGGTAGGGGTAAAATAAGGTGCAAGAAAATGATAGGGGTGATTATGGGTGTGAGAAATATATATTAATGTGTTGTTTATATTGGATGCGGGGAGAGATCAGCTACGCATGCGGGAAAGGGTTCCACCCTTGCTCGTGATAGTTCGTGGCGTAGTGACTCCCGAGGAGCTGCGGCATGTGGAGGCAATGGGCCCGAGTGGGGTCCAAAACTACGGCATGTAATCTAAAACCTAGTCCGATGGTCATGCTCATTAATAGTTGGGATTCCACAACCAACACGTTCCACCTACCGAGCGAGTGAGATGACAAATCACCCTAGAGGATGTGTTCAATATTATGTGGCTACCCATATTAGGTACAGTGTCTATTCAATATCTTCTCGAGGCCTCGAGAGGAGCTGATGCTAATAGTGTTTGGAGAGGGGATGGCCGAGATGACATTCCATAGTGCCAGCGTGCGCTATGGAGAGATGTACCTAGCCCTTCCGGAGGAGACAAGGCTAGTAGTTCTATTGATGGAGGCAGTGTGCTGCTTTGCACTGCCAGATGCAGAGGGAGGTAGATTTCCCCACTTGTTGATGGGGGTACTACATGACATGATGATAGACTAGATGCATTTTTCCTGGGCACTAACATTCCTAGTGCAGTTATACAGGGATTTGTGGGCATATGGATGGCTGCGTAAGTTCAAATATGTTTTACCTTTTACTTCACTCTTTGGGCATATGATCACATTGTCTATGTGTGTCTAGTGGGCATGTCCGAGGCCAATGCCTTTCCGCCAGGCTATTTATGAGTGGGCTATAGGCGATGGGTGCTTGTTATTGGAGAGCGGAGATCAGATAGGCCCACACATGATGTGTCCTATTTCTGGCGACTATTGAAGAGGTTGTCCAGAGTGGACATCATATGGAGGCCATATGTGGACTTCCCATCATATAGGAAGAAGTGTGATGAGTTAGCGGAGTTGTAATTCATCGAGATGGATTCGTGGTCACCGTCTTTGGGGGAGCACGAGATGATCCCTGTTGATAGAGTTAGGTGGTATTTTGGGCTACTATAGGACATACCTCTGCCCTTCCTACAATATAGGAGAGACGACATGGAGAGGCCATTACCTCTACCACACGACTGTGCCCACGGTGGTAGGAGGAGTAGGCAGTGGACCGGTGGATTAATGATGTCGGGGTCACAGACAAATATAGATAGTGGTGGGAGGCTCATTTATAAGCCATACCACCCGTGCTACTGGCAATCCGGATATAGCCACCTTCACAAGTAGAGACTCCCTACGAGGCGGTGGCTACTCCGATTACCAAGTTGGGTATGGTGTGAGACACACCGGCTAGCTCGAGGCGAGGTAGTAAAGTTACATGTACAGTGGCCAATCTTCAGCCCGAGATGGCCCAGTGGGGATAATGGTCGATGGCTTCCCTATGACACAAGTGATAGGGTTACAGGGCCACCGGCCACAACATATGCACAAATTGGGGCTTTATAAGCCCAGATACATGCATAGGTGGGTCGATGACACCACCACAGCACCAGGACAGGGTCCCAGCCTCATAGGCAAGGGGGCGAGATAGGGTTCGTAGGACAAGTACAGGGGCCGAGGCCTATGGGGCCACCATAGACTGTGCCTATATCTAGGTTACAAGATGCCCTAGGTGAGGCCAGATACTACGAGACCTCGATTGATGGTGGCCGGGATAGACTTTCTATCCTATGGAGAGTACAGGCATAGTAGGCCTCGTGTGAGAGAATGAGTTCCTGCACTCACGGTGTAGAGAGCACGGGGCCATCGATCTCCTGGCAGATCAGCGAGAGGCCACCAGCTCGCAAATACTAGCTCCTGGTGATGCGCTAGTAGGGACCTAGCCACCACCTATGATGGGTGGGGAGATGTTGAGCAGTCACTTAAACCGGGGATGAGGAGGTAGAGGGTACAGGTGACATAGATATGGAGGATGTCTGCCGAGATGCCTGATATATGGCTCCTAATTTTTGATGTATTGTAGTCATTTTTGATATATATTGGCCTGTGTGCCAAAGATAGTGAGGATGTATGAGAGTTTTTGTATATTTTGATCATATACCAACCGACACACTTTGAAGAGATTTTGTATTGGTTTATTATTTTATCAGTATATGAGACCAGCCTATGTGCCAATGATGATTTGTTTGAGATAGACATGATGGATATCCTTGTATATTGTATTGGGACACACATATTTATTTTTATGATGAGATACATGAGATGCTTGATTTTGTCGGCGTTTTATGAGACTTTTAACTTTTTGTTGTGATCTGGATGAAAACTAGGTGAGTTAGGCATGATGGAGTTAGGTTGGTTTTAGGCATGGATTGAGTCAGTCGGTTTAGGAATGGATCGAGTCGCTTGGTTTAGGCATGGATCGAGTCGGGTCTTAGGCATGGTTGAGTCGAGTTTGTGGTCTAGGCGTGATTGATTTTAAATTGGTTAGGGTTGTGATTCATTACTTTATATAATGAATGATAATATGGGATATTTTTAAGATACTTTATAATATATGGATGATGATGGTAGTCATAATAAATTTATGTTGTGGTGATGATAAAAATGTTAAGCAACTTGTTATTTGTTTGGTTTAATTTTCAAGTTTTAGATATAAAAAGGAAACTAAGTAAGGTAGAATGTAATTTGAGGAAAATGAAAGATGAATTGGTTAGGGTAGATAGTGGCTGAGCTAACCTCCAAGGACCCCATAACCTTGGAGCGCTACCTATATAGTCCCAAGTGAAAAGGAACCTCGGGCCGATGTAGTTCTCCCATGAGCTAGAGAAGAATATGAAGATGTAGGAAAATGAGTTGGTATCTTTTAGGCATGATTTGGGTTTAGGTCTGATAGGTGTGGTTGGGTTATAGGAAAATTGGTATAGGTGATGTCAGTTGTGGCAAAATAAAAATATTACCCCAAAGGTAAGGGTCGAGGACCAAGTCCTATATAAGGTAATCAAAATGTAAATAAAGATGGTTAAAAGATAAGAGGGGACAATAAAGCCACCTGATTGGTTAGGATCGGGGGACGAGTAGGTCATACATTAGAGAAGGTGATGAATGTAAGACCCTAAAGAAATTACATGATTGATTGTGCTAAAGGTGAAAAGGGGTCACATGGTCAACAAATGTCATGGTTCTAAGAGGTCCCTTGAGGAAGTAGGAAAATGGGGGTGAAAATGGTGAGAGGGATGAAAGGTGGGTAATTTTATATGATATGAGGTGGCATGCTCTTTGGGCAAGAGATCTGAGGTCACAATGGGCAAGTCCATAACTAAAATGTTGTCTATTTTGACTTGTATTAGAGATAGACGATCGATGTGGGAAGTCTATATGGGATGAGGAAATGAAATCCTTGAAGTCTTTGTGAAGTGATCGATGCGGGAAGCTTTAATTTCTCTTGTTTTTTTAAAGAGATTTACATAACTGTCCTTGAATGGAGAAGTCTACTTATAGAAGTGATTGTAGAGAGGAAGATTCCCTTTTGAGGGAGTCATATTTTTATTAGAAGTTTAACTCAAGGAGTTGGGTCCCATGTGAGGGCTTTGAAGTCAAGGACAAGACCAAGGTGAGGAAAATGATTTTTGTTCGAGAAAGTAGGGTGAAATGACCATGGGATATCATCTAAAGGTAGATGAAAAGCATCCATGAGAATCATGCTATGTGCAACGCCGTGGTACACATATTCAAGTGAAGATAACAAGTGACGGGTACGCACATGATTCTTGTTTAATTTTTGGTGAGGTGTAAGAAGTGGAGAGTGCTCAAGGGACGAGCATGGAAGGAGGCAAAAAGTGATGTAGGACTAAAATTCAACAATAGAATGGTCTAAGATGCAATGCATTAAGGGGCTTAGGTTCAAGTTTACCATCAAGGAAGATAAATGATAAGCAACTAATCTATAGGTATGAGTCACGATGTATGGTCCAAGACAATTAGGAGTAAGTTTTCCCTGTTTAGTTTTTTTCTGCTTTGGTTACATGTTGATTTTCTTTCAAGAAAAGGTCATCGACTTGGAAGGAATGTTTATGGACACGTTTTCATAGGCACATTTGATACATTTTTGGTAAACTTGAAGGTGGTCAAGAACATTAAGACGAAATTTGTCTAATAACTAAAGTTTTGCTAAACGGTCATGATGAAAGTGATCATCATTGAGCATGTCATGGAGAGAAAGTTGGAGTGATGGGATCCGGACTTCGAGAGGTAGAACAACCTCTTACCATAGACTAGAGAAAATGGTGTGGTAGCGGTGGAAGTGTGGATACTAGTTTGGTATGCCCACAGGAAAAATGAATGTGTGTATGCCGAGTCCTTCCTAGTATCGTTAACCACTTTCATGAGAATTTTGTTTAGGGTTTTATTAGTGGATTCGACTTGGCTATTGGTTTGTGGGTAATAAGGCGATGATAAACTTAGCTGAATGCCGAAGGCATTGCAAAAGTTTTCACAATGTTTTGTTTTTAATGTTTTTCCATTATCGGTGATGAGGTGTTTGAGAACACCAAAGTGACAAATGATGTGATGATTGATGAACTCACATATTTTCTCAAACTTTCGTGGAGATGAGTGGTATGGCCTCAACCCATTTTGTGTAGTATTCGATGCGTGATGATCTATTGATGTCATTGGGAAGAATGAGGGTTGATCTCTTTGACAAGATCCAAACCCCATTGAGAGAAGGGCCAAAGGTCACGGTGACCTGTAAGGCATGATTGGGGTATGACGAAGGTTAGCATGTTGTTGGAATTTTACAAAATGTTTAACATAGTTGCAACAATCATGGTTAAGGGTCGGCCAGATAATAGCTCAAGAAAAGAATACACTTAGCCATGGCAAGGCCACCGAAGTGACCTCCACATATGCCATCGTGAAATTCCTTAATTTTATAAGGAATTTCAAAACCCGTGAGGCATCATAAGAGAATACTATCAAAGCCACACTTATAGAGGAGGTCCCCATGATGATGTAATGAGAGACCTTTTTAAGGAAGATGTGTTGTCCATTATGGGTGAGATCAAGAGGTAAGATGGAGAGAGAACGATAGTAGGAATATTGTGTATACAAAAGGTCACATGGGTCGGCGGAAAAGTCACGTGGGATCCGTCATGATTAAAGAATTTGGTGATGTCGGTTCAAGGGGTTTCTCGTCTAAGGATGAAAAATAAGTGGCGAGCCTTCCTCTTGTATAGCAAGAGTGGTAGAAGGAGATGTTTGGGAAATAGATAAGTTAGATAACATCCACTCATAGTCTTGCAGGATGTGGTGTAAGAAGGCTCATCCGTGAGAAGAGAAATCAGGCGGTTAAGTCCTTTATGGGTAAAGGAATGGCAAGGATTTCATCTTGTTTTGATGGTGGTGAAGGGGTTTCGTCCCCTGCGTTAGGGAGGAGGATTGATTCAAAATTTCCTCGATAGAAGCTTTTGGTTGGGAGTCGAAGACTGCATGGATTTCATGAACACTCTCCTCGGCTAAGATATCCTGGTTTATGTTACTGTTAGAAGAGTGATTTGGGAATGGTTTGTTGAAAATTTTCAAATTTCGGTTAGCAGGGGCGTTAGGATTATCGAGGGCTATATCCCCTGCATCAACCATTTCCTGCACTATGTTTTTCAACATCTTGCAGTTTTCATGACTGTGTCCCTTCACGCGGTGGAAGTTACAGAAGTCATTTTCTTTGTACCAAGAAGGTATAGCGCGGATGGAATCAAACCCGGAGGGTAGGAGAAATGTGCTTAACGCAGACCCGTGTAAAGAGTTCGATAAGTTCAGCCTGAGGCAAGGCATACGTAAGTTGGTTGTTAAGGCCCCGCCATCATCCAATGAAATCAGTGATAGATTCATCTTCAAATTGTCGGATGGCATAAAGGTTGGTGATAGATACTTTCTTGCAATGTTAATGGAGAAATGATCCAAGAAAGATTGGGCTAATTGGTTAAAAGAGAAGATTGAGTGCTGGGTTAAAGCACTGTACCACTCCAAGGTGGGTCCTGATAAGGACATGGGAAAGGTGCGGAGTAGTAAGGCATCGTCATGAGCAATCAAATAGTAGGCATGTCTAAATGATCGCAAGTGTTGTTGAGGATCCTCCTTACTATTAAAACGAGTAAATTTTGGTAATTCCCATTGAGGAGGATATGAATGAAGGGGGACAGAAGGGTGGATAGGCTCTGAAAAACTTGCTCGTATGTCAGGGTGCTACGGCTTCCTGAAACAGAAGCCTCCAGATTTTGCATCTTGTCCATCATTTGTTTGATTAAATCAGTAGTTGGATGAGATGATGGTGCGGTTGCCGTAAACGGAGGAGGATTGGGCCAAGGGCCACCACTAGACAATGGTGGGGTTAAATGTTGATAAGGTATTGAGGACGAATATGTTGAGGTGACCGAATAGGGATGTCCTATATAAGATGTTGAAGTCACCGGATACGTGTGTGGAAATGAAAAGGTAGGCAGAGCTTGAGAAGGGAAGCTTGTGTGGATAGGTGGCAGAGAGCAAGTTATGAAAGGAGCAGTCTGCGAGAAAGACGAGGTAGGATCAGTCGGCGGTAATGATATGTTGGGCCCTAGATTAACCAAAGGAAAGCCAATCTATGCCGTATGAACCCCCGAAGCCACTGAGTTGGGAGACGGGGCTAAGGATCCAGAAGGCAAAGCAGAGTTATCATGTGGAGAAGGAGCTAAATGAGCAGCTATACTAATAGGCATGCCAACAAGGAGTTGACCATCGGGTGTATGGTCGAGGCATGAGACAAATAGTATTGTGACAAAGACTAGGATTAGCGTCCAAAAATTTCACAAATTCCTTATCTCCTATAGGATTTTGCAACCTCGCTGTGTCCGTAGGATTCCCACGAGGATGTGAAGGGGGTGATTCAGCAAAGGAATGGAGCGAGCATGTGAAACCATGGCTGCAACTTGTTTTCGAGTGATAACAACCATGGACAAGAGTACACAGGAGGAAGTAATCTATCGAGAATGTAAGTAGCAACAAAATGTTGGAATTGGTGGGTTGCTTGGTTTTGGGAACTTTGAAAGATAAACCGATATCTCGTCAGTAATCGATGTCGCTCAGTTTAGCTGCTACAATCGGTAAGTTAACCGATGTTGGTATAATAGGACCGATGTAAGAAGCTGTAGGAAGTTGCTGATTTGGGGTTAACAGTGCTTATTATACCTCTCAAGCTGTTCTGAAGTGATCACGAAACAGTGTATGACAGAGAAACAGAACTAAAAAACAAGCAAGATGCACAGGCAAATTAACAGACTAACCCTAGGATTATTTTTAATCAATTGGGGCTTATGCCTTAGACGCAAGATGATGTCAATCCTAAACAAAAGACTTAGGGGAAATGTTAAGTTTGTTTTGGCTTATAAGGTTACCTCAATCGGACGGAGGAATACCGCGGAAAAAGGGGGATGTTTTGAGCTATTGTGTTAATTATGATGTGATTTGGTATGTGTTGTGCAGTGAAAGTAAGATTAATTTCTTGTCAATACCATGGATATCACCCCCACGTGTATGACTTGTTACTTAATCTACGTTCACTAGAATTGAAAACAACAAGCAAGAATGTGATGCAAGTCTTTTAAACCCAAATCGAAAATGATATTCGATGAAGCAAAGAAGATGACTTTCACTAATGCAAAGATGTGAAAGCAAGAAAAATTCTTTTACCACAGATAACAAAATATCTTATGAATATTTAGAAGAAGAAAATAGCAAGTATGCTCCCTATATGAAAGCAAGCAAGAAATGAAAGAAACCCGAGAATGGGTCCCACCGGGCGTGCCAAAATGTTTCGCACAGAAATGCTTCCGTTCCTGGAATAGAGTTGCTTCTATCCTTTCATTCCTTTGAGAAACAGATAAGGGTTAGGGCTAGGAGGAATACCTGTTGAATGTTGAGAGGGTGTGCGCGTACCGTAGAGAGAGATCAGATCGATTGCAAAGAACTCCTTTTTGTCTGGGAAGGACTACCTGCAAGTAAGAATACAAGACCACCAGATTCTAATTAGACAATAAATGAGGGAACTACCTTGGGCCTAGGAAATATTAGACTTCCTTTCGAAGGTGGTCAGTTCCCCTGCCAATATGAATTAACACCAAGTCTAATAAAGAAGCTATTGTCAAATTACAATTTAATTGCCTCGTTAAAACAATAAAGAGAAGGCTGGTTTTGGTTTTTGAATCACAATGACCGATGCCGGTCACTATCACCGGTACCGGTTTCTGATAACCGATATCGGTAGGGGCAGTGATTTAGGGGCTTTGGTGAAGGTTGGCTATAAGGTGGCTATGGTGTTTATAAGGCTGGTAAATGATTGGGGATAGGTAATGGGGTGATAGAGAAGGCTCAGAGGGTATGGGACTGTTCTTAGGGGCAATGTAGGGGTAGAGGAATGACAGTTAGATGGAGGGTGTTACCGGGTAGTAGATCTAGGAATAGACTTGTAATTACTTGTGATTCAGAAATCCAAGAAATGTTATTAAAATAATGTATAAGACTTACTTACTAGTTCCTGATGAAGATGCAGGTTCAAGGACTGTGATGACGAAGGTAGGGTTCAGGTAGGATGATCTGACAATCCAAGATGAGCTATCTTCCCTCCCAATGCTTGGATGAGTGTCACTGGGCTCTGGTTACTCAGTTGCAGTCTGGGGCTTGATGTCCTTCTCTGTAAACTCCTCTCTTTCCTTCACTTGTCTCTGCTCGGCCAAGTAAATTCCAGATTCTTCCAATGACTTCTGATTCGGATCGATGAAAATCCAACCCCTTGTTTTTGGTTGGGGAGGTCATTTACAGGGAACCGATGGTGGTTACGTAACCGATGGCGGTCGAGTAGGAACCGATGTCGGTTAAGTCAAAGTGGGGTATTTTTAGTAAAATAGCCAACTTTTCCTCCTTTTCTCCCGAGGGATTAGTTGGGGCTTGGTCAAGTCATTATGAGGTTGGTTTTGGGTGCGGGTGAGGAGTCATTAGTCATGGGTGTGGATGTAGACCAAGTTACTGAGTCTTAATTAGGTTAGTTTAGGGTTAGGACTAGGTCATGATGAGGTGGCGAAATGAGGTGGCAGGTTTGGAGATGTGGATTTATTAATTATAAGGTAATTAATAAATAATTGTGTAAGGTTTAGGTGATGAGGCTAGGTTGCGAAATAAGATGTGGGGCACGGGGGGTCGTAAGACATAAATTTGGTGTCTACAGGTGTATCGGGTTACATAATCTAAAAGAGTATGACTTATGTAATAAACTGCTTGCTCCCTATGTTTTTCATCACGATGAGCGAGCATGGCCCCCAAGGAGTGATCGGTAGCTAGAGATGTATAGGTAGAAGGGTTGATCGTCTTTAGGTGGGATAAGTACGGGTGGTTGGAGAAGGTATTGTTTTAAGGCCTCAAAATATTTATGGTAGTCATCATCCCATTTAAAGGAGACATCCTTCTTGAGCAAATGATGAAATGGTTGACACCGATCAGATAATTGTGAAATGAAATGGTGAATAGACTGCAACTTACCTTGCAGGCTACGGATTTGTCTAAGGTTAGTGGGTGGAGGAATTTCTAGAATGGCCTTGAATTTAGCAGGGTCAACTTCTATACCACATAGGGAAATGATAAATCCCAGGAGCTTTCCTGAGAGAACCACAAAGACATAGTTCTTGGGCTAAAGATGAACGTAATATTTAATGAGGTAGTTAAAAATGGTTTTGAGGATGGCAAGGTGCTCGGAGCGGCATTTAGATTTGGCCAGGATATCGTCAACATAATTTTCCAATATACGGTGCATGATGTCATGGAAGATGTAAGTCATAGCCCATTGATATGTGGCACTCGGTGTTTTTAAGGCCAAAAGGCATGACTCGGTAGCAGAAGGTCCCCCAAGGGTGATGAACGTGGTTTTGTGTTGATCCTCCAGGGCAAGCAAGATTTGGTTATAACCCGAGAAGCCATCCATGAGTGATAGCATCTCGTGACCAGTGGTAAGGTCAACTAGTTGGTCAATGCCGTGGTAGAGGGAAGTCATCTTTTGGGTAGGAGAGGTTGAGGTCATGGAAGTTCTTGAAAATATGGATTCCCCCTGTCACCTTAGTGATAGGGACAATATTAGAAATTCAATGAGGATAATCAATGGGTAATATGAAGGAAACAGAAGAAGACACTCGAAGTTCTTCTTTGATGAGAAGGGCAATGCATGGGTGCATTTTCCTCAGTTTTTTGATGGGTTTGGCATCAAGAATGGTTACGATATTGTTGACCACTATGGTGGGGTCAATACTGCATGTCTACATAAGACCAAGCAAAAGCGTGGTTATGATCTTTGAGAAAAGAAGTGATGGCTTCCCATTTCAGCAAAAGATCTAAAGATTGACCGATCTTTAGGATTGCGGGTCATCCCAGTATGGATGTTGATCTCGATATTCAATTCATTCAACATGGTTTGCGTCTCGAAGGTAACAACCGATGAATATATGACTCTTCTAAACCAAGGTAGGTGATTATAGATTCATCATCCCGACATTGAATGACCTTAATGGAAGGTGTATCATCATCAATCATTTTAAGGTACAGAAGGGAAGAGAGGAAGGGGCCTCACCCTCACATTGATAAGTTGTAAATTTTACATAATTTTATCAATGTTGATTGACATGAAAGATGTCCTGGAATTTTTACATCTCAGTAAAATATGTATTTTTTTGATAAATGGAAAAGGGATTGAGTGTTAAAATTTTTTTAGGAGGGATAGATTCAGGATCTATCAACTCACGTTGGCGAAGAAGGTGATGAAAGCGGAGCGGGTGAAGAAGGTGGAGAAGGGTCATTGTTCTTGATGGGTTCAATGCGGGCTGTTTGGTAGTGGTTCAAGAAAGTCGATATCACTATGGTCGTTATGTTTGTGGATGGTACATGGAATGATAGTATGGCAGCCTTGTTCTTAAAATCCTAAACCAAAACCATTCCACGCACATTGGTGTAGTAAGGTGTGGGTGAAACGGTGATTGGTGAGTGACTGGAAGTCAGCGGAAAATGGGTGAGTTTGAGATGGTGGTTCGGTGTGTAAGTGGTAGTATCAAGTCCCCCATAGGTGAGATTGGTACGGAGATGAGGAGGACCATAAAGGAGGCATTCTCCTATGCGGTGATCATAAAAAGGGTGTTGGTGAAGACTTCCATACTCTTGTGGAGTAAGGAATATGTTGACACTATATAAGCCATATTATCCTAGAGTGGGGCATTGAAAAATTACTTTCAAGGGATAGATGGTTGGTATGTGGGTAGCTGGAATAGATGATGGGTCGGTGGTCGACGCAGAGGTAGAGCTAACAATTAGGAGGCTAAGGGGTCAGCTGTGGAGGTTTTGGCAGTTGTAGGAATAGACGAGGCATGTGTGGTTGAGGTAGCAGAATCCGTATTGGTAAGCGGAGGTGTAGGTGAAGAGGTAGTGGTTGTAGAGGCTTTAATGGGTGTGAGCACATCATTGGGTTGGTAGAGAATGTTGCATGTTTTGAAAGGTGATGAATCAGCTGGAATAGTATATGTGTGTCCTTCATGTTCAAACTTTACACAGAGATGCAAAGTGGAAGGCGTGTAGCCCATGACACAAATCCAGGTCTACCAAGCAACAAAGTTATATTGAAATTCCCCCTCCAAGATGTAAAATAGCTCTGAACAATGTGGTGGGGGCCATGTGAACGTGGAGGATGATGGTTCCTAGTGTAGAGGTGATAGCATCGTTGAATGAACGCAACATGACAGATGTTTATACATGTAATTGTCAGTTTACACATTTGATCGAATGCATAGGATGAAATGATATTAATGCTAGTACCCCATTGATAATTACATGTCATACATGTATATCATTGATATGGACAGAGATGAAGAGGGCTAGGTCCGGGTCATCGGTTTGGTGCAAAGTCGATCTCTTCTTTTAAGAAGCCAAGGGAGGCTACTTGGTGAGTAGGGTGTGGTGTGGATAAAGGTGAGTAGGGTGCGGTGAGTAGGGTGCGGTGGGGTGTGATAATGGAGGCTACGGGTGTAGGGTCATTGGGTAAAACCTCTATATATTGAAGAACCTCCATGAGAGATTGACGATGGGATTCTCGAGGTTTGGACGAGGTCATATAGGGACATTTTGAGGGGAGATTGGTGTAATTGTTTGAGCATGGTGCGATGTGTGACCCCATTAGAAATAGGGTATGTGGGGCAATGAGATAGTGATTTTAGGTGTGGGTGTAGATGGTATGTTGGGTGTAAGATTGGTTGGTGGGTCGGGCTTGACTTTTCCTTGCCTTTTTCTTTCTCGAGCACGGGTAGTGACGTTGATCATGTTGATCCGAGGGAGTTAGAAAAAGGAGAAGGTGTAGGGTGAGTTGTGTAACAACATGGTGGGCTAAAACCTCACTGGAGGAGAGAAACCTTTTGAGGTTATCTGGCACAACAACATTTAGGTAGTGGTGTGGCAAGTTCTCTGATGTGAACCATGTTAATTTCAAATCTTGGGGGTGGTTCTAAGAGCAAAGGTGGGGGTGGAGGTCATGGTTGTTGAGTATGTAGTGAGGAAGGACTATGGACTATGAGAATGGGTGTCGGTGAAGTAGGGTCCTCATTGAGAAGGTTGTCATTATCAAAGTTGGCTTCTAGAGGACACATCCGGATAAGAACGGTTTTCAAATCCTTGCATTTCTCCACATCGTGCCCCGACACACGATGGTAGGAACAAATTTTAGTGTCATCAAACCCTTTTTGCTTTAGTTTGAGGGGGTCATAAGGGCTGAGAAGTGGTAATGTGATGACAAAATTCTCAAGGAGGTTGGTTAAAATTTTGGCATAGGACCCTACTAGTGGATCACAATGGGAAGTGAAAGTGGGTTTGGGTGTGTTATGTTTGTGGAGCTGTTTTCATGTTAGAGTGTGGTACACCTTCTATGTGTTACACTCGGGTTTTTTTATGGCCGTCTGCTTTCGCCGGTGAGTGGGTCAAGGGGTTCGGGGTGAATCCCCCAATCGATGGGGGCTCAGGGGTAAAGCCCCAAGCAAATTTTCATCGGTGGTTTATTAAGCCATGGGTAATGGGTAACCGTTATGGGATGTTTTTGGGCCCATGGCTTTTCGGTACCCATTGTTTTGATACCCATGGTTTTGTATCAAACTGCTTAAGTGATTGTCTATTTATATGGTCCTATGTATATGATAGATAGACAAGAAAACGTATTACATATGTGCTTTGAATTCGGATGTGAATTCTGAGAGTTTTTTAGCATTGCTTCAAACGGATCTGGTATTGTATTGAGAGAGTGGAGGCTTGTAATAAAATTTGAGCAAGTGATTCTTGATGGATGTAGCCAAATTGGGTGAACCACGTTAAATCTTGTCTCTCTGTGTTGTGTTATTTATTCTACACTTTTGTTTGAGATATGTAATATTTTCTGCATATTAGTTTCTACTGTTGTGATTCTGTAAGGGATTATTCCACATATTTTATCTCTTATTCCCTAACAATTGGTATCAGAGCCTAGTTTGGTTTGTTGAAGTGTTGAATCATAGAGAAATTTTTAGCTTGAGTGGGAGCTATGGCAGATGATGGAAGATCTAGGGTTGATAAATTCAATGGGTAGAATTTCAGTCTTTGGAAGATGCAGATGGAAGATTACCTTTATTAAAAGGATATTTATACTCCACTGTCTGAGAAGGTGAAAAAACCCTCGAGTATGACAGATGCGGAATGGGATTTTTGGATCGGAAGGCACTTGGAATGATCTAGTTGTGTCTTGCATCTTCGGTATTATTTAATGTTTCAAAGGAAAAGACTACAAAAGAACTGATGGATGCATTAGGGAAGTTGTATGAAAAACCCTCTACCTCTAATAAGATATTTTTAATGAAAAATTTGTTTAATATGAAGATGTTTGAGAATGTTTCAGTAGAAATCATTTAAATGATTTCAATATGGTTGTGAATATGCTAGCTTGATTACAATAGAATTTGATGAAGAAGTTAGGGATTTATTAATTTTGTGCTCTTTACCTGAAATTTGGAATAGCTTGGTAATGGCGGTAAGCAACTCGGTTCCAGCTAACTCGAAGTTGAAGTTTGAGGATGTTGTAGGGGTGATTCTAAGAAAGGAAATGTGAAGAAAAATCTCAGTGAACCTTCTACTTCATGGAATGCTTTGACAGTGGAGAAACTAGAGGGAGATAGAAGAATAGAGGTCACCGTGGAAAATCAAAGGACCGGGCAAGGTCAAAATCCAAAAGCAAGATAGTATGCTGGCACTATGGAAAGTCTGGGCATGTAAAGAAGGACTGTTGGGAGCTTCGGATAAGAAGAAACAACAAGAAGAAAACAAGGAGGAAAATGTGGCATCGGGTAATGTATGCCAGGATGCTTTGATTCTTTCTTTGCATAATATTAATGAATCTTGGGTTTTAGATTCAGGGGCTTCTTTTCATGCTACTCCACATAGGCATTATTTTGTTGATTATGTTCAAGGGGATTTTGGGCATGTTTTTCTTGGTGATGATGAGCCTTGTAGTATAGTTGGAAAAGGTTCTATTCAGGTTAAGATGTAGAATGGGAATACATGGCTATTGAAGGATGTCAGAAATGTGCCTACATTAAGGAGAAATTTGATATTGGCAGGGAAATTGGGAAGTGATGGTTGTACTGTGATATTTACAGCTAACTCTTGGAAGGTCACCAAGGGTGCTCTTGTGGTGGCAAGAGGTAAGAAGGTTGGAACCTTGTATTTAACCACTGATAGTACTAATGATTGTAATATTGTGGCTTCAGATGCAGATACAACATTATGGCACTATAGGCTTGGTCATATGAGCCATAAGGGCATGGACATCATAAAGAATAATTTTCCTGGATATACAGAAACATGTTTGGATTTATGTGAGAACTGCATATATGGGAAACATAAGCGAGTAAGATTTCTCAAGGTTGGACCTACGATAAAAGAGAGTAAGTTAGAGTCGGTACATTCTAATGTGTGGGGGTGGCTCGGTATCATCTCTTGGGGGTTCAAGTTATTATGTTACTTTTATTGATGATGCAACAAGGAAAGTTTGGGTTTATTCTATTAGAAACAAATCTGATGTATTTGATACTTTTGTTAAAGGGAAAGCCTTGGTAGAGAATGAAACAATCCTTAAGTTAAAATGTCTCAGGTCAGATAATGGAGGGGAGTATTGCAACAATGAATTTGATGATTATTATTCTAAGAATGGAATCCATAGGAAAAAGATGGTTCTAGGAACCCCGCAGCAGAATGGGGTGTCAAAAAGGATGAACAAAACAATAATGGAATGTGCTAGGAGCATGAGGATACATGCAGGATTGCCTCTTTATTTTTAGGCAGAAGTGGTGAGCATAGCTATGTACTTGATAAACAGAGGACCCTCAAGTGCCTTGGATGGAGGCATACCTGAGGAGGCTTGGTACGGTAAGAAAGTCGATTACTCATTTCTTAGATTCTTTGGATGTGAGGTGTTTGTTCATATTGACAAGGATGATAGGACCAAGCTAGAGGCTACTTTTATTGGTTATGGTGGTGATGAATTTGGATTTAAATGTTGAAGTATTAAAGACAAGAAAATCATTCGGTCTAGGGATGTGGTCTTTAATGAGAAAGTCATGTATAAGAAATAGTTGCAAGAAAACAGGGAAGAATCCAAGAAATAATATGCAGTGGTAGAGGATCTTCCAGATGGGAAAGTGACCCATGAATCAGTTTAGGAACCTACTCAACAGAACCCCAAACTCCTTCGAGAGGAGGTCTTCTAGGTAAAGAAAAGAACCCAATGTTTTTCTCTTCTCTTTATTATTTATTACTCACCGATAGTGGAGAGCCAGAGACCTTTGATGAAGCAATGCAGGTAGATGCTAGTAAGAAGTGGGAGCAAGCCATGGATGAGGAGCATAAATGTCTCATGGAGAACCGGACTTGGGATTTGGTGAAGCTATCGGAAGGAAAAAGAGCATTGCGAGAACAAATGGGTCTATAGAGTTAAAGATGAAGAAGGAGGAAAGAAAAGATATAAGGCCCGGTTGGTGGTCAAGGGGTTTGCACAGAAACAAGGTATAGATTTTGATGATATTTTTTCTCCTGTAGTAAAAATGACTTCTATCGAACTTTTCTTGGAATAGTGGCGTAGAAGACTTGCACTTAAAACAGCTAGATGTAAAGACTACATTTGTCCATGGTGATTTGGAGGAGGAGCTATATATGCAGCAGCGAAAGGATATGAATTCAAAGGTAAAGAGGAGATGGTGTGCAAACTGAAAAGAGCTTGTATGGCACGAAACAAGCTCCACGTCAATGGTATAAGAAGTTTGATAGCTTCATAGGTTATATTAGATGTCATTCGATCATTGCGTGTATACAAATAAATTTGAGGATGGAAGTTATATTATCCTATGTTTGTATGTTGATGACATGTTGGTTGTAGGTAAAAACATGCGAAATAAAAGTACTCAAGAAACAAATAAGTGAATCCTTTGATATGAAGGATTTGGGGGCAGCCAGAAAAATCCTTGATATGAGGATGAGTCGGGATAGGAAGGAACTGAAGCTGAATTTATCTCGGAAGAGTACATTAAGAAGGTATTGGATAGGTTTAACATGCAGGATGCCAAACCGGTTGGGACTCCTTTGGCGGTCATTTTAAGTTATCAAAGGAGAAATGTCCCAAGATAGAGCAGAAAGAAAACAGATGTCCAAGGTACCTTACTCATCAACGGTTAGCGCTTTGATGTATGATATGGTGTGCACTAAGCCCGATATTTCCCATGCGGTGGGAGTTGTGAGTAGATTTATGAGTGATCCGGGAAAGAGCATTGGCAAGTAATAAAGTGGATCCTTCGGTATTTGAGAGGGACCATGGGGACAATTTTGTACTACAAAGGATCGACACCACTTTACGTGGTTTATTAGATTTAGACATGGCTAGAGATGTTGACAATAGGAGGAGCATGATAGGTTATATTTACACTATAGGTGGGACAACAATGAGCTGGATTTCACGACTACAGAAGCTGGTGGCTTTATCAACCACTTGAGGTGAGTATGTTTCGCCACAGAGGAAAGCAAAGAGATGATTTGGTTACAAAAATTTCTTGAGGATTTGGGGCATAAGAAGAAGCAATGTAAGTGCATAGTGATAGTCGAATGCTATAAACCTAGCTAAGAAATTTTCTTTCCACTCCAGGACGAAGCATATACAGTTGAGATATCACTTCATCAGGACAACTTTAGAAGAAGATAAGTTGAAGTTGGAGAAGATTCATACCAGTCAGAATCCTATAGACATGATGACCAAGGTGGTCACAAGGGATAAACTAAAGCTATGTTCAACTTTGGTTGGCCTTTGCGGATGATAGTGAAGGGTTGAGAAGCTTTCTTAGTGGAAATCAGTCTCCAAGTGGGAGATTGTTATGTTTGTGGAGCCTATTTTCATGTTAGAGTGTGGTACACCTTCTATGTGTTACACTCAGGTTTTTTTATGTTTTCATGTTTATTAACCCATGGGTAATGGGTAAATCACATAGGCTATTTTGGGCCCATGGTTTTTCGGTACCCATTGTTTTGATACATATGGTTTTTTTCCCATGGTTTTGATACCTGACGCTTTGTATCAAACTCGCTTAAGAAATTGTCTATTTATATGGTCTTATGCATATGATAGATAGATAAGAAAATGTATTACGAGATGTGCTTTCAATTTGAGTGTGAATTTGTAAATTTTGTTGAGCATAGCTCCAAACGGATCTGAGTATTGTATTGAGAGAGTGGAGGCTTGTAATAAAATCTGAGCAAGTGATTCTTGGTGGACGTAGCCCAAATTGGGTGAACCATGTTAAATCTTGTCTCTTTGTGTTGTGTTATTTATTCTGCACTTTTATTTGAGATTTGTAATATTTTCTACATATTAGTTTCTACTGTTGCGATTCTGTAAGGGATTATTCCACATATTTTATCTCTTATTCCCTAACAGGGTGTAGGTGTGTCTAATTTTCAAGAATGATCCTTGTAGGAGGGTGAGTGGGTTGAGCCATGGTTTTGGGTGCTAGAGTGGTCTAGGGTGTTGGTCGTATTTTTGGGTAGGGGTATGGTAGATGAATGGGTAGGAGGAAGTATGATTATTTTGACTACCTTACTGGAGGGTTGCAGATTTTGTTTTTGATTGCACCTTCTTGGGTAAAGTTGATATGGGGTGTGAGAGATAGAGACTAAGTGTAGTGGGTAATGAAGAAGTTCTTTGAGGGTATTAGAGGTATGGGTGGTAAAGATGTTGTAGGTGTAGGTGTAAGTCGTGTCAGGTGCTTGGGTAGGTTAGAGGTTTGTGAGGAAGGAGTGGGCTATTGTGTTTTTGGTTTATTGATGGGTGGAAGTTTCTTGATCGTGTTGGGAGGTTGAGGTCCTAAAATGGACGGAAAGGGTGAAGGTGATGCAGGTATGATTGGGACAGCTGGGGTATGAGTTCTATGGGTTTGGTTCTTCTATTTGGGTGCCGGAGTAGGTTTGGTGTTGACTTTGGAGGATGTAGTTAAATCCAGTTTGATAGGTGGATGAGTAAGGATGGTGGTTGGGGTGACCCTTAAGGTGGAAATAGGTTTACTTGAGGAAGATGTTGTAGGTGTGGGTTTAGGTTTAGTTGTAGGTTGGGTTATGAGTAAGGGTATGTGTTGAGTTATGATGGATGTTGTGGAAAAATTTGTGATTGAGGTGGTTGTGCTTGGTTCGATTGGTTGAAATATTTTGGGTAGATAGTGAAAGTATCGAAAGTTACATCTGCATGTGTGTTGATACCGAAGCAAAAAGACGCCCCACAATAAGGCTCGGTCCACATAATCTAAGTGAACACCCAAGCTTGAGAACGACACACATCTGTAGGTGAATTTGATGAGGACCTAATGGCTATTCCCGTAAAATGTGTCTTAGAGATGAGAAATTGGTTGGCTTCAACTTCATGGGTAAGAGAGCTGAAAGTAGGTCCAGGGATCTTGGGTAGTTGATGGAGAATGTTCACCTAGAGGTAAAGGTATCTCTACTAGATCATTGATAGGCGAGAGGAGAAAATGGGTGTTCCTCTCGTAGGTGGAGAAGATGATGGGTGCCCCTCTTTGGGTGGAGGAGATGATGGGTGCTCCTCGTGGGTGGAGGAGATAAACAAGTATCCTCCTTGGACTCAAGAAGTACTGTGGGTGACATTTTCCTAGGTGGACAATCAAAAGGTGAAATGGTCTTGATATTAGCGAAGGGCTCCTCCACGGGTGAGGAAGGAGGTGAAAGGTGTTCCTCTATGGGTGGAGGAATAGGTGAGGTAGGTTCCAATGCAAAAGGAGGATTTCGAGCTATAATTTCCTCTATAGAAGGAATATGGGGTAATTTGGAAGCAACAGGTGCGTCATTAAAAATAGCATGGACCTCGCGGGTATGGCTATCATGAGTTGAGGTCTCACCGGTTTGATCAAACGAAGGGGCATGATTGGGAAAGTGTTTCTTAAAGATATGCGAGTTTTGACTGGTAGGTGCATTAGGATTATCCACGGTTAACTCACCTTTCTTGAGCATTTCTTGGATAATATTTTTGAAAGTGATGCAATTTCCATCACTATGAACCTTTACTTGATGATAGTTACGAAGTCGTGCTCTTTATACCATGTGGGCATAGGGTGAGTAGGGTTAAAACCAGTGTGTGGTTTTATAGGTGGAAGGGTGATGTCCCTAGCTTTGATGATATTTTCTAAGACATAAGAGTAAGGCTCCCTAATTGGGGTGTATTTCCATTGTTCTTGTCTGAATTGAAAATTCTAGATGGGTGAGAGATTAGATGAGGTGTAGCCTAATTTGACGGATGAGCCGATCGGCTTTGAGTACCACTGTGTTAGTGGTGCCCTTAGCTTTTGAATAATTGCTCTGTGGTTTGGAAGAAGAAGAGGTATCATTTGACTTAAATGCCGAATTCTTATTGCGTAATTGGATTTTCTTCTCTTCGATGGCTTCGAATCTCTAAATTTCGTGACATGGTGAATATTTCATCAAATGTTTAGAAAGTTTGAACCTGTAGGGTCAATGAGATGTGTCTAGCACAAGCCCGTGTGAAGAACTTGATGAGTTCAGTTTACGTAGTTGGAATGTGAGTTGATTAATCAAAGCTAGACCAACGAGCAACGAAATCATGATAGATTCGACATCATACTTGACTCATGGAGTATAGGCCACCATGGTAACTTTCTTAACAATATTGATGGAGAAGTGATCCAAGAAGGCTTGGCCTACCCGATTAAATGAAAATATAGAGTGTCTAGGTAACCCACTATACCAATATAATGTAGGTTTAGTCGATAAATGGGAAAGGTCCTCGTGAGAAAATCATCATCATGAGAAATTATGTAGCACCCATGTTTGAAAGATCGTAAATATTGTTGCGGGTCTTCCTTGCTATTGAAACGGTTGAATTTAGGCATCTCCCAATGCATGGGATATGGATGGATAGGAATGAAATGGTGGATAGGCTTGTTACAAAATCTCATCGTAGGTGAGAGTGTTGCTTGAGCTGCAGGCCGACACCTCCAATGTTTGCATCTTTTCCATCATTAATTTGATTAGGTCATTGGTAGGTTGTGATGGTGGGTGCCTCCCAGTAGCGTAAGAGGGTTGATGTTGGGCATATGAAGAGGGTGGCATTCCAAAGATATGGTGGTGCCATGTAGGTGGATTGAGAAGAAGATAGTGAAACAGGGGTACGTGCACTGAATGAATAACGGATGAAACAAGAGGTTGATGGTAGTACATATATGGAGGTGGAAGGGTCATGGTGACCCAAGTGGAAATGGGGACCAACGATTGGGGAATAGAAATGACCACGTTTTGAAAGGGTGTAGGGGTCACCTACACGGGAGGTGGTTATATAGCTACGAGTATATGTGAGATAATAGGGGCGGATAAGGTTATGTTTTAGGTGGTTGTCAAAGGTATGGTGGATGGGCGGGTGCAACGGATGTAGAACATTATGCGATCACACAAGGGTATAAGACCTAGCTATGAAATGACTAGGGGTAAGGTAGATGTAGGAAGCACGGAGCTAGATGGGGCTGACGTAGGAGTGGGAGTGAGATTCGGGGGGATAGATACGGGCATGCCATATATAAACTTACCCGAGGCATCTCCAAAGTGGACAAATGGGAAAGATAAAATTGCAAGGCGGTAGGGTTTTGGTCTAGGAGTCATGTGAACTCCTCATCTCCGGTAGTGATAGTGATAGGTTAGATAGGATCCATAGCGGGTGATAAAATGGAAGGTGGCGAAGGGCTAGGTGGGAGCGGTTGACAACCCGGAATGGAATATGAGGGAGCTAGATTTTCGACACATCGCATTACCATGTGAATAGAGTACTTGATCAAAGTTGGGTTTTCTTTCTATAAATGACACAAAAATATAGTAGGAATAAGAAGAACAGTGCGTGATAAATGGATTAAGTACCAAATGTTAGCTAAAAAGTGGCACAGGATAACTAATGTCAGTCAGGGAAGACCAACGCCGGTTACAAGTAACCATTGCCAGTCACTGTGGGAGATGGAAAGTTGGTCAATAACAAGGTATAAGGCCAAATTTGATAGGTATGCCGAATATTGATGAGATTTACAAGGTCAATGGGAATGATAGAAGTGACAGGGAGTCTAAATAGTTGAAGAAGGTGAATAAATTTCCTTTTGAGTAGGTTAACCAAAAGGACCTGGAATCGACGTCGGTTGGGTATAACCGATGACGGTTAGAGGGTAACCGACGATGGTCACTAGACCGACACCGATCACTGTGAAATTGAAACAGTGATGAAAGAAAAGTGGTTGTGAATTAAAATATGATGTGGAATCAAACCCAAAATTATGAGAATGATGAGAATATGGTCCAGGCACACTCAGAAGAAGCCAAAATACACCAACTATGATGAGGAGCATGTAAGGAGAAACAAGAAGAATGAAGAACATGACCTCTCACCTCAAAACACAAGCCAAGTAGAAACACTAAGAAAAATGTGATCCTAAGAGTGCCTTTTCTATTATGTTTGTTTATCTTATGTTATTTAAGGACTGACTCATGAACTGTAGAACATAATTTTTTGGTGAGGATGGATTCCTACAAAGATGGAGATATAAAAGGTGAGGTTTCAAGTATGTTATGGCGGGGTCAAGCTTTGCTTTGAAGTATGACTCGATAGAGCAATGAGATGGGGAGTACCATCAATATTCGAGATCAGTGCGATCGTTGACATGCGTTCCCAGGAAAGATGTTGTTTGAGAATATGTAATTGTTTTGAATTTGTGCAATTTGGCAAGACTCGAGAGAGAAATGTGCTTTCTACGATTCTCTTGTCAACCATCAGCTGGGAATGACTTACAGCATATAGGATTCCCTCAATTAATGTGAGCTAATGCGATAAATCAAATGAAATGCAATGATTTTTAAGCCCGAATCGAAGTATGAAGTTTAATGACACAAATAGATGAAGAGGAAGAGGGATGCTCTTTCACTAAAATGTAGAATACAAGAAGAAATGGTTCTTTTTAAGTACACCAAAAGAAAGGTTTCTTTTAGAGAAAATAGAAAGAAAAGAAAGGTTACCAAGGAAGAAAATTAATGTGTATGCTTTTCAGACGGGAAACAAACACACAAATTTTCCTAGGAATGAATAAAATGCAAGGAACCCCAAATGGGTCCCTCTAGGTGTGCCAAAATGTTTCACCTGATTCTTAGACATTTCTTTGAAAGTGACGAAACAGATAGGGTAACGGGCATAGGAGGAATACTTGTTGAAATGACGGTTGATAGGTTGTTGTACGC
This sequence comes from Taxus wallichiana var. yunnanensis, assembly GCA_018340775.1. NCBI lineage: Eukaryota > Viridiplantae > Streptophyta > Pinopsida > Cupressales > Taxaceae > Taxus > Taxus wallichiana. Next base: position 904,813,962 of record CM031235.1, on the reverse strand, counting down.
GTATGACCTCAGAATCCACAACTGATCATGAGAGCTTCCTTTTGGCTAGGAGGAACTACCTGAAATGGAACACAATACCACCAAATAAAAGTTAAACAATATGTGCAATGAATTACCTAGTGTGTGATATATCCAGAAGTGTGATACTTCCTGACGGCTACCAATCCACTGTTTAAAAAAATTTAATGTTGGTAATGAAGTAAATCCTATTGTAATTAAAATGATTTAGGCATCTCATTTAAAACACAATAAGAAAGATATAATCTAACATGCTAGGTTAAAATAATATCCGAAGGTCAAGTAATCAGTTATGGGTCTCTACAGGTCTGACAGAGGTCTTAGGCAGGTCACAGGTGATTAAGCGTGATGTGATAATAGGTGGATAGGTCACTATTCCGGGTTGTATTGGTAAATACATTGACTGATGCCATTTAAGGGTGACCGAAAAGCGGTTGGGGAGAACTAGTCTTTGTTCTTGTGGAATACTTTGGAAATGCCACGAACAGAGCTTTAGATCTCCCTTATGGTTGCACAAAGGACTAGGTTGGTTGAAATGAGGTATTAGGCTGTTTGGATGGGATTTGGTGAGGATTTAATGGGGATACAAAGGGGTGAGTATTGAAGGAGGTCAATGTGTGGCTAGGAGAACAAAGGATGAAGATACAATGATTAAAGGAATGAACCAAAAGAGTAGAATGTTCTACTTACTTGGAACCTTTTTCTAGACGTCCCGTGAGTGAGGAATGAAGGTGTTGATAAGAGGTTGAATGCTGCGAGAGGATCATCAAACGTTGGGGAGCTCTCGCATGGGATGCAAGTGATCTCCTTCTTTCCTGATTGGATGAAATCTATGTTGGATGGTTTCTCGGATGTCCAGCAAGAGAAAATTCTTGATCTCCTTCCTTGCATGCGTGTTCTCGTTGAAGATTGTTCTCAAAATATGTGTTATCTCTCGTGAATCTACCAACTTTTTCCAACCTCAAAAATGAGGTTGTTTTGAGGATTAAAAGGTGACCAACGATGGTTCCCGCTAATCAAGCGCGATGCTTAAGGGTAACCGACATCGGTTAGGGTGGTATTTTCTAGGGTTATTATTATCCAAAATGTGCCCCCTGCTCATTTTGTGGCTAACTCCCTTTCATCTTTCCTTCTCTTGTGCCTCAGACATAATATTTGTTTCAGGCACTCAAAACCTTCTGGAAATGACACCATTGGATAGAGCTCTTTCTCAGCTTTCCAGAAAGGTAAAGTTTTCCTCCTAACTCCATGTATTTTTGAAGTTATGGCTCAACGGAGTTTTTTGGGAAAATTTTCCCCTGAAAGGCCCACGGCCAATGAGATGCCGCCACGTGACACCTAGAGTGGCGGAGCACAGGGAAATTTTAGAAAATTTTCCAAATGACCAAAAAGGTGCAAAAATTTGAATTTTTGCCCGCCAACCCGATTTGGCCTTGTTTTGCCCTAAAATTTCAAATGGCCATATCTTTCGATCCAGAGCTCGGTTTTTCACGTTCTTTATATCAATGGAAAGCTGGTGAAATTATCTACAAGATTTCGGGTCATTTTTGAATTTTGATGGATTTTGGAGAGATAAAATCTAAAAATGTCTCTGGCACGTGGTGATGAACAAATGACGTTTCAACCACTGTTTTTAATGAAGAATGGCTCGCATTCTCTCCCAGCATGGTTAAAAATGTTAGGGAATGGGTCTGTAAGGATTCCCATGCTATTTTGAATGCATTTTGGTCAATGATTGAACCTCTCCCATGTTTTCCCATGTTTCTCTCTCCTGGGCTCGTCCCTTGCACTGTAAAAGCTAGATTTGGCTCATTTTCAAAGGTTGAACATTTTTTGTGTATTGCAGTCCCCTTTCTCACCTTGGAAGTGATTTTGGTGGAATATCAGACCTTTTCTAAGAACTGCAACTCATTTTTTCCTCCCAGGTGTTGTAATGCAAGTGATTTTGATGTTAAAATAACAATACAGGCCCTGTGATTAATTTTTCATCCTCTCTTGGTGTTGTTTGACTAATTTCTGATTCTTCATTATAGTTATCAATTTGTGCATGTTGTTTTGTTGCATTTTATGAATTGTGTCAATCTGCAGAAGTGAGAAATGCTCACCACTCCTTTGGTGCATCACATATTAGCATTAGCTTTAGCTTTTTTGCATTCTCTATCTATGTCTCCTTTGGAATTTAGGGTAGGGTTAGGAATATAGACCTCTGAAACTTGTAAGTGATAAATATGACCAGAGGAATTGAGGAACCAACCTCTAAACTAGAGATTCCTTTCTCATTTTGCAAGTCCCACACTTGGGGAAAGGATTCAATGTTGTGCAATCACACTGGATGCTAGTATGATCAAACTAGAAATCTGATCAACATCCAGGGGGTGCTGCTGATTTGCCACAACAGTTTTGGCACACCGGTGGGACATAGAAGTCTTCATCTTCATTGCAAAAAAATTGATGTGCATTTGTTGCAAGTTTCTTGCTTTAAAAGAGCTATAAATTGCACATCTGGCGACTCCAAGGAAGAAGAATCAGCTGGTTTTAGCAGTGCAGACCTGAAAACTCATGAGAAGAATCACTACAAGGTCAAGAGCTAGAGAAGAAGAGGTGCTGTTTGAATATCTGCAATTATCTCCAAGAATAAGGCAAAGTGGGAGGAGAATCCAAAGGTCTCCATCTCCACCAAATATAACTCTCTCAACTCCTCCACCTGGTAGGCCTTTCATTCAATCAACAAGGGTTCTAAGGCCAATCAGAATGGCACAAAACAACCCCTATGTCAATTTCACTGGCAGCAGCCCACTTGCTCTCAATGCACAAAATCCAATCCCAGTTGTAGCATTGAAGAACATTCCATACTTCACTGGAGAAAATCAGACCACTCCTAGTGATCATGTTAAGGATATTGCTAACATTTGTGTAATCCATGAGATCAATGAGATGCAAGTTGTTGTCAAACTGCTGGCATCTTCATTCAAAGGGAAAGCTTTGCAATGGTTTAGGAGTCTTGCCTTAGGTTCTATTCAAAATTAGAATCAGCTATGTATATCCCTCCATGAGTAGTTTGGGGAAAAGGGAGACAACTTGTCCCTTTTGGAGCAGCTGACAACTATCAAAAGAGCTCCCAATGAGCAGCTGACTGATTTTAATTTCAGATTTCAAAGGACTTGGGAGAGAATTCCAGTGGCAGTCAAGCCAACAATAGAAGGTGCTTTTCTTTATTACCTTAAAGCTTTAAATTCTGATATTTCTATGTTAATTCAGTCCATGTGAGGCACAACTATCCCCATTGCTTATAGCATTGCCATTAGAGCTGAAAATTGTTTGATTCAAGCTGGCAAGCTGGCTCCTAGGCCTCCAATGCCATTATTTCAAATTTTAGAGAGCCCAAGTACTAGCCAAGTGCCTAATTTAGCTTCTATTACCACTCCTAGAAATCAAAATTCAAGTGAAGCTTCCACTTCATCTTCTAGTGCCTCAAATTAACATCAAGAAGTCATGAAGCAATTGCAAAATCTAGGTAGTGAGCTGGTTACACTAAAAAGGCAGCAAGCTCAAGGTTTTAGACCTTCTTTCCAGCCCCAAGCTCAATCTAACAGGAAGCCATATCAACCCCAAAGACCACCCAATCCAGCTGCAAATCTAAATCAAGCAAGGCCTCCTGCCAACAGACCATTTCAGCCCTATAATCCCAATGCTACATCTGCATCTAAAGCATTAGTGCCAGTAAAAAACAATATGGCTCAAGAGTATGATTGGTGTTTCCCATGCAATGAACCTCATAACCAGTCCATGTGCTTCAACGGTGCCTTGAATCAAGCATTAATGGTGACAACAACTAGTGTGGAGGGTGAAGGTAGTCAAATAAATGACCAGCAACAAGAAACATTCCAGCAGCAATCAGCTCCAAATGATACCACACTTGTAAACTGGCAGGCAGAATATTTTTGTGGCATGAACCAGATAGTTTCCCAAAGTGTTGCAGCCAACACAAGGTCAAAGAGGAGAAATTTGGGTGAAGAACAACCATTGGCCCCAAGTAATTCATGACCTTCTATCACTCCACAAACTATTGGCAAGAAAAATGCAATCCCAAGCACACAAGGACTGCCTAAAACAGTTCCTAGGCCAACTCAAATGCCAGTTGTTGCTGCCCATATACAAGGGATGAATGTGCAGGCCAAGGGACAGAAAAAGGATACTTCATCCCCATTCAATATCATTGATCAGATGAAGAATACAAATGTAAACATATCAATGTGGGAATCACTATCTATCCCAGGCCAAAGAGATTTGCTACAAGCTGCCATGAAGGACTGGTCAACTTCAAATCAGCAAGTCCAAATGCAAGAGAAGGTGCTCACAAATGCTGCCCAGCCTGAGGGGAATCATGGAGGACAGTGAGGTAAGATGTTGAAGCCCCCTCCATTCTATGTTTCATTGATCATTGGGAACCAATTAGTACACAATTGCATGATTGATTCCGGGGCAAGTAGTTCAGTAATGCCCAAGAAAATAGCTGATCAGTTGGGAATTCAGTATGAAACCATATCCAAAGGGGTGGTACAGTTGGATGGGACAGCAGTAACAATAGTTGGAGTGATTAAAAACTTGAGTCTTACTTTGCATGCCTGTCCCAACGTGGTTGTTTTGCAAGATGTCTCAGTAATAGACCTTCCACCACTCTTTGCCCTATGTTTGTCAAGGGATTTCACAGCTAAGATTGGAGGTTACTTGTCTGCTGATTGGTCACACATGCTGTTCAGAACAAGATATGGAACCAAAGCCACAATCAGGTCTGAACCTATTGCAAACTTTCACATTGAGCCTTACACTCCAAGTCAGATTAATGCCAATTGTTCAGCGTTTGATCAAGAAGATCACCCAAGCACTGATGAAGCTGACACCAAGGTAGGAAGTATCCCAGATTTAACTCTTGATGAATGGGCTAAACAAGGTGCATGCTTTTGATCCTTATCAAGAAATAGAAGAATCTGAGTTAGGAGTCTATTGCATGCATGAAGAAAATCAGCCTATTCCTAGCATCACCAAGCTAGACCACAAGGATGACAATGAGGTATGGTAGTTGTTTTTTGATGGATCAAGGAGTAGACAAGGTGCAGGAGGGGGAGCCATGTTGGTTTCACCTCAAGGAGTTAAGTATTATTCAGCTTTTAGATTTCAGTTTGCATGCTCTAACAACACTGCTGAATATGAAGCCTTGGTGCAAGGACTGCATTGGGCAATCAAGAGAGGAATAAAGAACTTGCAAGTCTTTGGTGACAGTGAGTTGATTGTCAACCAAGTCAAGGGGTAGCATGCTGTCAAGAATGATCTACTCAAGTGCTACAAGAACAGGGTGTGGGACCTCATTGAAGATTTTGAGGGTTTTGGCATCAAATCCATTCCTAGGAAAGAGAACCAAGCTACTGACAGGCTTGCAGCAGTTGGGGCAGCCTTTGATGTTGTTGAAAGAATTCAAAAGGACAAGGTACAGCCAAACATCCATGTGATTGTGAAGCCTTCAGTGCCGGAAAACAATGTAAGTTGGCAAGTATTTGAAAATGATCAGCAAATCATCCATTTCTTGCAAGAAGAGGCTAAGTTCTTAGCCAAAAATTAGGAAAAGTTGGAGCAGCAGTATGGTGACCAGGTGGTGTAGCTGAGAACCAAAAAACTACCAAAGGGGCTTATTACTTTGGAGTCCATTTTCAATCCCAATGATCAGTTTAGGAAGGAGAAAGCAAACATCCAAGTGAAGGAAGAAGATTTAGTGTCCATCTTGGTAGGAGAAGGCAAATCACTCCAAGTTGGCAAGATGACAACTGAGCAAGAAAGGTATGAGTTCATACAACTTTGTCAAGAATTCCCTGATGTGTTTTCTTGGAGCTATGAAGATTTGAAAGGTTTCAATCCCGAGTTAGCTCAACATACCATTGAATTGGATCCAAATACTAAGCCCATTAGGCAGAAGCAAAGGCCAGTCAACCCCCACATGGAGCCTCTCATGAGGAAAGAATTGAATAAGTTGATAGAATCAAGAATCATATTCCCTATCAAGCATTCTAGTTGGGTTGCCAACTTGGTTCCAGTCAGAAAGAAGAGTGGGGAAATCAGATTGTGTGTTGACTTCAGAGATTTGAATAGAGCATCTCTTAAGGATCATTACCCACTTCCTTCCATGGAGCAAATTTTACAAGTTGTTGCTGGCTCTAAGAGGTTTTCACTACTTGATGGCTATTCAGGGTATAATCAAATTATGGTGAAGGAAGAAGATCAGTTCAAGACAACCTTTACAACCAAATGGGGAACTTATGCATACAGGAAAATGCCATTTGGGCTGTCCAACGCTGGAGCTACCTTCCAAAGGGAAATGGACATGGCATTCAAGGGTTTGATTAACAACATAGTGCTGATATATCTTGATGATATCACTATTTTTTCAAAAAATGCAGCAGACCATCTCTTTCATTTGAGACAAGTGTTCACAAGGTGCAGACGGTTTGGAGTATCCTTGAATCCTAAAAAGTGTGTTTTTCTAGCCCATGAAGGAAAACTCCTTGGCCACATTGTCTCCAAAGAAGGATTAGCAATTGATCCTGGAAAGAGTCGAAGCCATAAGAGCACTGCCATTTCCAAGCCACAAGAAGGCCCTTCAAAGTTTCTTGGGGAGAATAAATTTTGTTCGAGGTTTGTCCCAAATTTTGCAGCCCTTGTCAGACCTATCACCAAAATGTTAAAGAAAAGCATGGCTTTCAAATGGACAATAGAAGGAAAGGAAAGTTTTGAAGCAATCAAAGAAGCCATCTCTCAAGCCCCAACTCTCATCAACCCGGATTTCTCCAAGGATTTCATCCTCTATGCGTTTGGAGGTGATGATACTATTTCTACAATTTTGGTACAGCAGAATAAAGACAATGATGAGCAGCCAATTGCTTTCTTCAGCCAAAGCCTGGAGGACTATGAGGTGAGATATTCTTTCATTGAGAAGCATGTTCTTGCAGTAATCAGAAGCTTGAAGAAGTTCAAGCATTTAGTCTCAAACAACAAGGTTCAATTGTTGGTTTCTCATGCGGGAGTTAAGGACTTCCTCCTAAATAAAGACTTGAATGAAAAAAGGGCAGGTTGAATTACTCGTGTCATGGAGTATTTAATAGAGATCAAGGTCACCAAGTTGGTCAGAGGAAAAGGACTGTGTGAGCAGCTGATTTTGAGCAAGCAAAAGGAAGCATGCAATGAGAAAGAGACTGTTTTGAAGTTGCAAGACAGCCATGAGAAAGGAAGCACTCAAGAGGAAAATAATGGTGTCCCCACTCCTTGCTGGACCCAGAGTATAATGCACTTCCTAAGCACAAGCCTATGTCCTCCAGAGATGAACAAGACCCAAAGAAGACACTTCAGATTGCAGGCTGTCCCATATGCCCTTGTTGATGGTGTTTTGTTCAAAAGAGATGTGAATGGAGTACTACTGAGATGCATTGGTACAAATCAAATTCATAGGGTGTTGGAAGAGTTCCATGGTGGACCAACTGGTGGTCATTTTGCACCAAGAGTGATAGCTCTAAAGATGCTGAATATTTTCAATTATTGTTATGCATGGATCAAGAGGTGCAAGAATCGTGCATTTTCATAGTTAAAGAGAGGCTAGCTGCCCTTCCATTGCATCCAATTTCAGTTGACCAGCCATTCATGCAATGGGGTTTAGACTTCATTAGAGTTATTAATCCCAATTCGAGCCAAGGGCACAAGTGGATTTTAACAGCCACAGATTACTTCACCAAATGGACTGAAGCAGTAGCACTCAAGGAAGAAAATGAAGCTAGTATCCTAGACTTCTATGAGGGAATAGTAACCAGGTTTGGCATACCAGCTACAATAATATCAGATAATGCATTAGCATTCATTGGATCCAAGGTGACTGAATGGGCTGTCAAGAACGGGATCTACCTAAGTACTTCATCAAACTATTACCCTCAGGGTAATGGCCAGGCTGAGTCTACAAACAAGAACTTGTTGAAGATCATTAGGAGGACTCTTGATGAAAATCAGAGGTCTTGGCATACTAAATTGAAATCAGCTTTATGGGCTGATAGGATAACTCCCAAGAGATCTACAGGTAATTCTCCATTCAAGCTTGTTTATGGGAGAGAGGCAATTTTACCCATGTCTCTTGAGTTGCCAACATTGGAACTCATGAAATAGTTGGAGTTGTTGGAGTTTGAGCCCATGGAGGTTAGATATGCAGAATTGATGGAGCTCCAAGAAATCAAAAATCAGGCATCCCAAGCAATGGAGAAGGATCAGGATTTGATAAAGAAGACCTTTGATAGAAAGGCCAAGAATAGATCCTTCCAAGTTGGAGATCTAGTGCTAAAATGGGATGCAGACAGAGCAAAATCGGGAAGGCATTCAAAATTTTATGCCATTTGGAGTGGCCCATACATGGTCACAAAGTGTAAGGACAACAATGCCTTCCAATTGTCTTCATTGGATGGCGAAGAACTGCAGATTCTAGTCAATGGGATCCATCTAAAGCATTGCTACTAAAGGGAAATTCTCCACCTTGTAAATATTAGCTTAGGTTTTCATTCCTCCAAGTGCTTGTGCACATTGTTTTGTTGTAGATTAGTTTTTCTTTCCCTAAGTGCTTTGGCACAGCTTGTTGTTCCTGGGAATGTGTTTGCAGGCCTTGCTCCATCAGGTGATATTCCATGTTCCTCCTTGCAACGTTCTAGTCGGTAGAAGGGTATTAGACAAAAAATCGGGTAACTCCATGCCCAATGGATTGCTTCGAATTGGTAACTTCATCCAGTAGGAAGATGACCCTCTGAGTCACCAAAATTGTTATCCAAAATGTGCCCCCTGCTCATTTTGTGGCTAACTCCTTTCATCTTTCCTTCTCTTGTGCCTCAGACATAATATTTTACTTTTCAGGCACTCAAAACCTTCTAGAAATGACACCATTGGATAGAGCTCTTTCTCAGCTTTCTAGAAAGGTAAAGTTTTCCTCCTAACTCCATGTATTTTTGAAGTTATGGCTCGTCGGAGTTTTTGGGAAAATTTTCCCCTGAAAGGCCCGCGGCCAATGAGATGCCGCCACATGGCACCTAGAGTGGCAGAGCATGGGGAAATTTTGGAAAATTTTCCAAATGACCAAAAAGGTGCAAAAATTTGAATTTTTGCCCGCCAACACGATTTGGCCCTGTTTTGCCTTAAAACTTCAAATGGCCATATATTTCGATCCAGAGCTCGGTTTTTCGCGTTCTTTATATCAATGGAAATCTGGTGAAATTATATATAATATTCTGTGGTCAATTTTTCATTTTGATGGATTTTGGAGAGATAAAATCAAAAAATGTCTCTGGCACGTGGTGATGAACAGAAATGACGTTTCAACCACCGTTTTTAATGAAGAATGGCTCGCATTCTCTCCCAGCATGGTTAAAAATGTCAGGGAATGGGTCTGTAAGGATTCCCATGCTATTTTGAATGCATTTTGGTCAATGATTGAACCTCTCCCACGTTTTCCCACGTTTCTCTCTCCTGGGCTCGTCCCTTGCACTGTAAAAGCCAGATTTGGCTCATTTTCAAAGGGTTGAACATTTTTGTGTATTGCAGGTCCCCTTTCTCACCTTGGAAGTGATTTTGGTGGAATATCAGACCTTTTCTAAGAACTGCAACTCATTTTTTCCTCCCAGGTGTTGTAATGCAAGTGATTTTGATGTTAAAATAACAATACAGCCCCGTGATTAATTTTTCATCCTCTGCTGGTGTTGTTTGACTAATTTCTGATTCTTCATTACAGTTATCAGTTTGTGCATGTTGTTTTGTTGCATTTTATGAATTGTGTCAATCTGCAGAAGTGAGAAATGCTCACCACTCCTTTGGTGCATCACCTATTAGCATTAGTTTTAGCTTTTTTTGCATTCTCTATCTCTGTCTCCTTTGGAATTTAGGGTAGGGTTAGGAATATAGACCTCTGCAACTTGTAAGTGATAAATCTGACCAGAGGAATTGAGGAACCAACCTCTAAACTAGAGATTCCTTTCTCATTTTGCAAGTCCCACACTTGGGGAAAGGATTCAATGTTGTGCAATCACACTGGATGCTAATATGATCAAACTAGAAATCTGATCAACATCCAGGGGGTGCTTTGATTTGCCACAACAGATTACTAAACTAGGTAGATCCCCTTGATTTTCTAGGATCTCATGTCATTCACTCATGGATTAGACTGGAAGCTTATTTTAAGCATGTGAGAATGTGGTTAGAGGGAATGTAGGCATTGATTTTTAGGGTTTGGGTAAGTCTTAGTTAGTTATGACAACTTACTAAGAATAGGTCTTAGTGTGAGGTGGCTTGATGAGGTGTCTATGTGAGGTAGATATGTGGGAATTATCTAAATTAGGATATTTAAATAATAAATATGGTGAGGATAATGAATTAATTTAATTTAAATAATTAAATTAATATTATAGTGAGGTGAAGGGGGCCATGGCTAGGTGGATGTGTTCATTTTGTTTATTTGTCAAGGGACCAAAGGGAGTGCGACCTAATTTTGGTGTCTACAATCTCATTCTTCTGACTACTATCCATAAGGAAACAAACAAGCTAAATCAAGCAACAAGAACATTGTGACCATTTTCCGCAAGCTTGTAAATGAGAATCAAAGGAATTGGCACAAAAGGTTGTACGATGCAGTATGGGTGGATAGGATCACTCCCAAGAAGGCAATATGTATGTCACCATTCCAACTGATGTATGGAATTGAATCATAAATTCCTCTCACGATCGAGATGCCAGCTCTCAAGCTGCTACAGCAATAGAAGATGGTCAGTACAAGGATTCCATTAACAAGAGGATCCTTTTTCTTGAGAAGCTGAAGAAAATAGACTCCAAGTGGTGGATCGCATTAAGGAGCATCAATTAAAAGTAAAGAATATTTTTGATAAGAATACCAAGGAAAGATAATTCAAAGTTGTAGAATTCATCATGCTATGGGACAAGAGAAGAGAACCAAAAGGAAGCCATGGAAAGTTTGATTCATTATGGATTATCCCATTCCAAATTCATGAAGCTTGCAGCTAAAACACTTTTCTTCTCTCATATTTGGATGGAACACCACTTGAATTTCCCTAGAGTGGGAAATAATTGAAATTATATCATCGGTGAAAGTTGTTTGTTCCCCACCTTGTACCATAGGGGTGTTTCCCTTTCTATTGTGTGGTTTTGTTTCCCCTTCGTTGTGTGTCGTGTGATTCCTTCTCATTATGTGCTTGTCTATTTCCTTCTTCTCGATCTTTCTTTCTTGAATTTATATATGAATCTACAAGGCCCAATGGATTAGGCACCGGTCAATGAATTATAGGGTATAGAGATTGAGATTTTGGATTCCCATGTCATGTCTTCACTATGCTCAGTCCATGTCATGTCCCCAAGCTAGAGCCAGTTGTTGTCACCCTCAAAATCCCCCTCTCATTTTTAAAGTCAAATTAAAAAATGTTGAGCTCCCACCCTCTAAAAGTGTTTAAGTAAAGTTGGAATTCTGAAAAGATAGAGAAATTCATGCTTTGAAGTTGTTTAAACTCTCTAGTCTGCACATTTTGATAAATTTTCCGTTTTCCTGTCTAGACGCATGAAAATTTTATTGTTGTTCTCATTTGAATGAAATTTTCAATATTTCTATGGCCATGGATCGTCAAACCTTTAATTGTTTTCAATTTCTTGGTTTGCAAAAGAAATTTGAAAATCGGGCACGAAATGGTGGAGTTTTCTTCTTCTCTGCATTTTTCCATAGTTGTGAATGACGGGCATATCTTCCCCATTAAATTTTTCCCAAAGATCCATGAGTAGTACGGTGATATTTCATATTGATATGGCATGGGCATGTTTCAAGCAATAGGGGAAGCCTCCACATGTCCAAATAACACAACTCCAAGGCAGGGCCTAAGGGACATCCATAAATAACCACAAGCTTTCCGCATGTCTAAGGTCCAAAATGAAGAAAAAAGCCCAAATCAGCTAAATATGGATGGTTCAAATAATGATGCCACGTGCTTCATCGGTGTAATTTCAAGGGTCGAAGCTAGGGGCAGTTCTCAAACTTGTGCCAATCCTCCACATGTCCCAGGTCTAAAAAAGGGGACAGAGCCAATTGCTTAAATTGACTAAGTATGAGCGGGTCGGCAGAAGCCTCCACATGTCTCAACGACATAATTTCAGTAATGAAACCAAAGGTCCTTGATCTTAAAATGAGTGTTAGCTTGCCACGTGGTCAGAGTCAATGGAGAGACAGAGTTGGTCATTGAAAATTCCAGGACCGTGCGGAAGGAGCCACGTGTCAGCTTGACGTAATTTTAGGAGGCATATCCAAAGGAAACTCAAATGAGCGCCAGTTCTCCACATGTCTAGAGGTCAACATAAGTCAAGTGGGAAGTAAGCCCATTGGATAAGTATAAAAGAACTGGTAGAGCTCTCCACATGTCAACCTAGCGTAACTTCAAAGCAAAAATCCAAAGGCAGGCTCCAAATGAGTGCCAGCTCTCCACGCATCTAGGGTTAGATATACGACCTCATTCCCCGTAAAACAAAAGGGAGAAAGTCAAATATTAAGCCCAAATAGAAAGTCAAGGTGGGGAAGTGGGCTATCGAGGAGATTTGAGAATTTGAGCCTTGTTTTCATTAAAGGGGCTTAAAGTTAAAAAGTGACCCGCAGCCCTGCCCATGCCAAGGAAAAAGTCAAATATTAAGCCTGCATCGAAGGTCAAAGTGGGGAGGTGGGCCGACGGAGTAATTTGTGTTTTTGAGCCTGCATTGAAAAAGGTAAAATTATAAAAGTGACCCGTGACTCTGTCTCCACTCAATTAAGGTCATGTGTTAAGACCATATCAAAAGTGAGTGAGCGAACCAAAGATGTAAAAATGTCAAATCTCTATAAAGTCATAAAATGAAAAAGGCATCCTCCACACACGCTCCAGTAAATTTCTCCCATGTGGAAAAATCTGGTTTAAAGTTTTAAAGGAAAGATGAACGGTTCAAATTCAAAGTTACAAAATTAGTGTAATGACTACAATATGAAAAATCTGGGCTTTCCCGCCATTGGCATTTCTTCATGAATCAAGAATCTGAACGGACGCGAATGATTGAAAATATTGTAAACCATTTCTTGCTAACAAAGAAGAAGTTGTAACCATTTCTTGTAAGATATTTAATGGCTTCTTCACGCCATTGTAAGAGGTTGGAAATTGATCTTGTAAACTCATGAGTGCATTGTACTTAGAGAAAGCAAAGGAGATAGCCATTTTCTTCTACTTTCCTCCATTCTCAAATTTCTTCCATTCCCACATTATGTACAACTTCTATTTAAGCATCAATACAAGAAGAAGGATTTTGTAGCCTCTTTGATGAGGAGATTTTAGAAACTTTGAGTTCGCAATCTTATCTCATCTTTTTCCATTTACAGGGTTGTTTCTTCTCATAAATGCATGTGTTGAAATTTCTAACTAGTGTGTACATAGGAATATGATTTTCTACCTACAACATTAGTTCTCCTACCTCTATTCTCACTCCATTTCCCACTTTCAGAAAAATTCTTCCCTATCAATAGATTGCTAGCTTTGTCACAGTCGTCGTGGAGTGCCCCTATTAGATTCCTAGTCGAAAGGCCACCACAAAATCTACATTTTATCGTGCATGCATATATCAAGCTACACTAGTTAAGTAGAGTCACTTATATTCCTAGAGTGTTGGCAAGGAATTCATAAATTTGTCCACCCGACAAATTTCTCACTAACAAAATCCAACAAGAACATTGATGTATATTCTTACAAATACCAAATGAGACCGAGCCTTGGTATCCGGATCCACCGCAATCAAGCATCCCCATAGATCTAGCTACCCCCAACAAAACCTCGGCTCCCAAAAATCTAGAGGGAGACTTGGGAATTGAATCCAAATAGGAGAGCATAAAAATGACATTGTATGGAATTCCTGGTTCCCATCGGTGAAAGATAAAAATGGCATGACCATAAAACCACGAGACCCTCTTGTAGCACCTTTTGCATTTCAAACTCCTTATGGAAACAAAACAAGAGGATTTCCCCTTCCAGTGATTTCTCATCGACCTTACAAGCCCATTTCCTTCCACACCATTCTCTCACGAAATCAATGTTTGGTCTTACTCCCGAAACCTTCCAATAATTGTGAATATGAATCTTTTCTTAGCCCTATCAATAATTTCTTTTAGGATTTCTAGCTATGGCTCTACCTCATTCCATGAGGGTTGACCTTAATCAGGGCGTGATGTGCTTCACCAAATAAATTTACAACCCAAGATGACGCTCCACCCACATAATGATTGTAATGTGCCATCTCTCTATACATATTTTATTTGTAAATTGATTATTATATATTTTCTTGTCGAACTAGTATTTTCTTAATTGATGTGTTCTTATATTTTGGGCATTTTATTTGGTTTTTACACTAACATGTGGAGTTTTACACTAAATATGGCTATTTAGCAATTTGTTTTGCCTAGTTTTAAATTTATGTATCAATTTTAACTTTTTTACTTTAGCCCAAGCCTTGAGTTTTTTTGCCACTTGGCATTTGAAACATATTGTTATGTTGGTTCTAATGTCATAATGTGTTGGAATAGGGTCATGGGATTCACCATGGAGTGGTTGAACCTATGGACCCACTTTTTTGTATGGGGTACACCCCAAGGAGTTACAGATAACTAGTGGGTTGTTGAACCACGAGTTATTATGTCACTTGGGTTAGGGGTGTCTGGACTCTATGTGCCTAGGGCCATAGGGTGACTAACCTATTTGAGGGAGGCATAAGAGATTTGAGGGAGGCATAAGAGACTTGAGGGAGACATAAGAGACTTGAGGGAGGCATAAGAGACTTGAGGGAGACATAATAGACTTGTGTGTGTATCATTAGCACACTTAGAGTTTTTGTTTATGTTTGTGATGCTTTGGGAGGCATGTGTAGTTGTTGTGTGATGCTTCGGGAAGTATATGGAGTTGTTTTGTGATGCTTTGGGAGGTGTATGGTGTTGGTATTATGATTTATGTGTACACTCATGTGATTTTGGATGTGTTTTTTATTGTTGAGGATTGATTCTCCTCATTGAGTGTATATTTTTTATTCCCCTTTTGACACTATGTAACTACAGATTGTAGTCTTGCATTTTGTGAAACCTTTGTATGTGTATTTTTTTGAATTCCATGTTGTTATAGTTTGCTTATGTTGCAATTACTTTTGTGTGAAGGGAATATGTGTGATAAGTAATATATTGAGTGGTCATGTATGTTCCTTCCTTGGTTTGGTTGAGTTCTTGTGATGGGTTATAGTCGTGAAAGTATGTATCATGATGTTTGATATTGTTGGGCACCCACGAGCATAAGTAAATTAAAATCCTAAACAATGAAATATTAAGGGGTTGATATAAAGAAATACTTTAAAGGAAAAATACTAAGTAATAACATAAAAGAGAGTTGTCAATCTTCTAAGAACATTAAAATTTAGGATATTGACAAAATTAGTTTACTTCCTTGTGGTTGTGTTGTACTTACAAGTTGTTTTGTTAAACGATAGGTGTCACTAATGAATTTATTACCTACCTACCCTTCAAGCTTTGGTATTGTATGTCGCATCGAGGATGTTGGTCTTCTAAGGGCGGGGAAATGTAGTATCCCACTTAAAACAAAACCAGGATTGATATTTATATAAAAAATAATAATAATATTTATATATAGTGGTTTGGTTTTTTTGAATACATTTGGTGGAGGAAGGGACATACTTGACAAAGAGTAAAGGATTTGGAAACTTAAATCACACACAATTGAATGGTATTAATCCCAACTCCACGACCTCTTTCAACACCCCCTGTCATTGTCCAATCGAGAGTTGTTAGTGGGTGGTTGTAATTGCCCTGAATGGTGTTAAGGTAGAGCTTAGAGTGCAATGCATCCAAAAGGACTCGCTGGACCTATCATTTCTCTCGCAAATAATTAAAGCATTTTATTTGTGAGCCAAGTTTTTAACCATGCTAGAAACCCCAGATTCACGTTGTAAATTCAGCAATAATCAACATTGTTACAATTTTTGACTATATGAAAGAATGAGACAAATTATCATGGAATTATTTGCTTGGTTTTTGGATGGAAGTGCACGTAAAACATGGGTTTCCTCATAAAAAGTCACACAGTTTTACATATGCAAAAAATAGGTCTCCTACTGGATTAGTTTACATTTTCCTTCATACTCCCGACTTTTGTGCCAAAATATGATCCTGAAACAGGTTATGAACATCCAACAAAGCATAAAGATAGATGATTTTTTAGATGTTATAGTTGTAATTGATGTGGGATATATGTATGCAAAATATGGAAGCATGTGCTTGACATGTGAACTATTCAACTAAATTTCCTAAATGTTGCCTCATGGACTGCAATGATAGTAGGATATGTACAAAATGGGTTTGTTGAAAAGGTCTTGGAACCTTTCAAGAAAATGCAAAGATAGGCTTAATAGCCTTTTCCAGCATCCTCCACCCCGTGCCAAAATAGAGATTTAGAACAGGGAATGGACATCCATCAAAGCATAAAGGAAATCTAATTTTCTTTCTAGCTTCTTCCCATCCTGTGAAAAAAAGTGAACACTGGAACTAGATATGGAGCTACACTTGAAGCGATATTCATTATTTTTAGGGTAAACCCTATCAATGTTTAGTTTTTCCTCCACTAGATCTAGTTTTGAGATTTTCTTCATCTTGTAGTGAAGTTTTGGTTCATGTTTTCCAATGGTGTAGCTCAACCCTATTTGGAAGATTTTGAATTACTTTATACTGGGAGAGCTATATTTGAAGTTCCCTAGGCACCAGCTAACTTCACCTCATGATTTGGGCATGCTTACACATCTTGGTCGCCATTTTCGGTATAGAGATGATATATGCATATGTTAGTGTCATCCCATAGCTCACTCATTGTTGTGATTTGTAACAACTCTCGTGGAGTTAGAGTTTAATGTGGGTTTGGTGGGTTACTTTGTTAAGAACTCATTATTCTTGTTTATTTTCTCGATGTTGTTATGTTGGCTCACCTTATTATGATCTCGTTGTCATGGTTTTGTATTATGAAACTCTCTATAACCTATTCACAACTCACCGAGGTTACTCATGTTTCTAGACATGTCTCATCCGTATCAACTATGTAGTTCGTTATTTTCAAGATTATTGATTCTTGAGTAAATTCAATTCCAAATAACTTCCCAACAATGCCTCAACCTGTGCTATAATGGGATATTTTAGATAGATTATGGATATCCACCAAAGTGTAATAGAGGATGGGCAATATTATAGCAAGTGTTTGTAGCTATAACTATTGGGAGGACATGTATGTAAAATGTAGAACCATGTTCTTGACATGATCCCACCTGGAGCACCTCTTTCCCGTGAACACAAATATCTCCTAGGCATGGTCTATCTCACATTGTCCTTCATAATTCTTTCACTTTATTTTTCCATTTGCAGCGTAATAAATTTAAAACCCTTGGATTATCATACATTTGACTAATTTCTATAAAAAAATTTTTTTGGAAAACAAGAAAACATCATCTAGCACTTATGTAACCCAATTAACACTTGGTAGTCAAGTATAAAATTAAACCCTCCTTCATTCATGATTTGGAAAAATTTGTAACCATATTAGATAGCTACGACATCCTTTTAATGACAAGATGAGTTTGTTCCCTCGTAAAGCCACCAATTGTTCCATTGTAAAATCTGGTAAATCACGATATTCAAGGAACCACGAAACAATCTTCTGAAACCTGAAAATGGGATGTAAAGTCTCGTTTGAATCCCTTGTTAAAAGGAGAGTCGCACCAAGCTTTAGATGAATCCCAATCGACCGTTTATACTCTCTTCGCCGCTCCTCTAGAGCCTTATTATCCCATTTTTCTCTTTTAGGAAGTAAAAATGGAAAAGTTGGGTTTTGTTTTGGCTCGCCATTTGGACCTTAAATAATGAAATAAATATCCTCCTTCGCAAAACCTATTGTATTTTAATTAAAAAAATTCTTAGAACCTTCATTCGGAAAATCACATCCTCAAGTTAGTTTGGCAAAGGGGTTTCATAGGCCTCCTATCGTTGTTTGACTAGGTGGCTCTGGAAAACCATTTGCCAATTGTGCACTATTTTCCAGCCTCAGATTCCATCACCCTATGGATTATTGGTATATATGTGGACATGTAGAATTCTCCCATCATGAATTTTCTTATTAGAAGATATTTTTGAATGCACTTTCCAAGCCTCAAAGCCAAAATTGAGATATTTTTGTTTAACACGAAAATGTAAAAAGAAAGTTGTAGGACCCTAGTCAAGTTAGCAAACCATCATGGAAACTTATTAACACTTGTAAATAACTGTTTGAAATTCTATCTTGTGACTTGTGTGAAATTTTGATGCAACGATGTGGTGGTGATCCATTGTATATTATTGTAATTTATGTATGTTAATGGAAAGCAATTTTATGTATTTCTTTATTACAATAGATACTCATTATTGAAATTTGATAATATGAATGAGATGTTAGATTTAGGGGTGTTTTGGGGAATTGTGCATTTAATTATAGGTGTTCTTTTGGTTCTAATTTACAATGGTAAAAAGGGGGTTGAATATATATTGTAGATGCTAGTTTATCAATTGTGAAGTATTGAAAGGTTGATTAATGAATTTTTATAATATTTTTAAGATGCTAGTGTTAAGGGGAACGTTCATCTAAACACGGGTGTCATTTGATTCTAAAATTTTTACTATAAAAAGTTAGATAAATGAAATTGAAATTAATAGCTTATAGTGCAATTCCAATGTGAAATTGATGATTACATACTTGGTGTGTTGTGTTTTTTACCTTAAAATGTAATAAAAAGATCTTAAAAAATCCACCCTATTTTAAACTTCGTGTATAAATACCCTTCCTTTGTGATTCTTTGTAGCATAGAAAACTAAAACTTTAGGACAAACTAAAATCCTTACACTTGGTAATAACTTCTAGATTAAATAAATAAGATCACAAGTTTGAGTTTATCATCATAGCTTGTATGTTTAGTGACATCGTCATGAACCCGATGGTTAGGAATGACATGGTCAAACATTATCTAGAGTATGTGGTTCCCTTCCAGGATAAGTAATCATGTGTGTAGTAAGGAGAATGTGTTCTCTTAAGGTAGTACTCTTGGGAACCAACATTAAACATAGTGTAAAATCCTCTTGGACCAACATACTTGTTGAGTGGTGAAGATCACCAACTAACCTTGGAAGTCACCTTTAAGAGTTGAGATCATAGATGAACTCGATACCCAATCTCAATTGTCATTTGGGTTCTATGATGCAATACAAAAAGTTTATTGTGAAACTTAACAACATTTTTGTGTATGATTAGTTTGTGCAAACGTAACCAATTGATGATGTCTTTGGAGGAAGGTGAAATTTAGGTCATTCTCATATCATGTTTAAACCATCTTGTGGTGAGAAGAAGACCCACGTTGTGCAAACTCTAATGTGAACCTTAACCCCTTAAAACGATGAACTACTCCATATTTCTCTCTCACTTGTCCTATTATGTATTGGATGGATGATTTGAAACTTTGTGATCATTTATTAGAGATAAATCCCCAAGACAGGGACTATTGCAGGTCTCTTCGAGGATTCAAATGCCCGTATTAGCAAATAGGTCACACAATTTATTACAAAAGGCATATGAACCTATTCAGGGAAAACCCTCTTGAGTTGGACAAAAACAATACTTAGGAAACCTAATCTTGAAACAAAGTAAGGAAGTATGTTTCCATGTTAAGTTCATTTGAATCCTTAACTAACTATCAAAACATAACTATAATAAAACTATAATTAATGCTTGTCCTTAGGAACTGTTATCGTGAGATGTTATTCCACAGGAAAAGTGAAGCATGATCTTCCTGGCAATGTGATGGAACTCTCTTGCTATGGATAAATAACTTATTTCCTATGATAATTATTGTGTAATAACTCAATTATAAATTATACTTATTGTGTAGTAGCGTATGTGTATGTAAATAGCCTTGTGTGTAGATAAATATCCTTCTAACAAACAAGCGAATAAAACAAGTAATTAAAATAATGTCGATTATCCTTATGCAATGAGATACAACTTGAGTTAAATGTTAAACGGTATAAATGAAAGCTAACAAAAGGAAAATAAATGTATGGTTCACATATTATTATCCTTTGTAGAGCTTAAGTTAAAGATTGAGACATGATCATAATAAATGTGTAATCCTAAAAATATCGTGCCATGGAAAGACCCTATCTATAAGTTTGTATTGTGGTTGTATCGTTATGTTGTGCCTTGTCATTTAAACACAAAAAAGGGATCTTGTTGTGCATCACGTGTTTCCATGATATCTGTGTGGGTTATTGTTTGTGCAAACATATCTTTTCTTGTGCGATGTCTTAGGCGATCTCCTATAGAGTCATGTATACTACAATGTAAGTAAACAAAAATTTATTCTGGTATTTTTACTATTGTAATTGTGTGTCTAAAATGTGGGCATTACAACAGTGAGAAAAATCCAATAGGTGTCAAGTTTGAAACCCAACTGAAATGCTTGTTTCTTGGAGCATTTTATAGCCACCCTTTATAATACTAAGCTCGAATAAGTGCAGGGAAATAGATGAAGTGTGAACAATCATTGATAATTGAGTCCACATTATGTGCTTGAGTTCGGTGGAAGACCGAAAACTATTGCAGTACCCAAGCGGATGTGGTTGTTGTGTTCAGAATATAAACAAAAGGGTATAAAAAATTAAGCACAAAACTCAAACATGCCAACTGCCATAATTAATGATGTCCGTTCAGATTGTCGTTGATTGGGAGGATTATTGGGGTAAAATTTGAGAATTAAAAACTTAAAGACAGAAACACCTTTGAATTTTGTGAGCCAGGGCAATGCTTTAAAAAATTCAAAGATCAAAAAATGAAAAATAACAACATAAAAACACACAAATGCAAAGCTTCTTCAAATTAAAAATGTCATTTTCCATGCGGAATTCTGTAAGACCAGTTGTTCTAAACGGAAGCTCAGGTAAGTTAGCACAGGCATAGTCTTTCCACGACAAAAAAATTCTTCAAACCGAGTAATTGAAGAAATAAGAACGGAAGAATGTGCAGTAGACTCCTGAAAACAGTCGCTCGT